>CM062811.1:496948537-498148537 GCA_031772625.1 Pinus tabuliformis | reverse complement strand
TCTACAATATTATTTTTTACTCTTGTAAAGGGATATTCTAGGAGTGCATGACATTTGTTGTTTCATAAACTTTTGTTGAGTGTGATACCTCAAATTTTCTCCTATGAATTGTATGGTCTTAATTGAATAAAATCATTTAAAGCTCTCTAAAATTCTTGGACCACCTCTTTTACTTTTTGACTATATATATTTGTTTGAAATGTGTCTTCTTCATGATGCGTGAATGGATGAATATTATGGAATGAATCATTTATGAGGTTGTTCTTATAATTTTAATTTTATTATTTCTTGGTTTTTACTAGCTAGTCCACTCACAGGTGAATATGTTGAATGCTTGAATCATTATTTTTGAGTTGATTAGAAAACCTGAGTGCCAAAGACGATTACCACCTCTATAAAAACATAGAACGAACTTTAATAAGTCTGTAGGAGGTTGATTTGAGTCCTTAACAAGAAAAGAGATCAATAAAAGTCTTAGATATTAGATCAAGGAGGATGTATATGAATATTTTATCATTGTTCTATTATAGATCTTGGGTAGATTTGTGGGATCATTCACTTAATCACACAAGGGGAATTTCCTTAAGCACTTTTCCCCTTTTTTATTGAAAATGATTGCTCACTCATTGATGGATGCACATGTTTGAATCATGAATGAATATGGAAAAAACACATGGGTGTGAAGGCCGTGGATAGATAAAAAACTTAACATTTTGATGGTTTCAAATAATAAATATTTTTATAATCATGGCAATGGGTCTTTTCCATAGTGCAAACTTCACGAACAGAAGACATGAGAGGGTTCGATTCGCAGTGGGTTCTGGCAAGCTTGAGGCTAGTGTTAATCATAACCTTATATTTCCTTATTCTTGGAAGAATGATTGCAATAGCTAGTCCCATACCCATCACAGTGCATATAGGTCATCAATATAGCCACATTGAATAAATATCCAACCAAATGGGGTGTGAAATTTCTAAAAGTTGTGTTAAAATCAATGCACATCTCTATGGAAATGGAGGATCAATGAATACACTTATGTAGGTTGTGGGAAGGGATGCGCATCAATGCATCCTTGCATTGATGAGACACTCTATCCTAGTTTCAAGGGATTTAGGTTCATATGTGATTGAAGCAAGACTTCAAAGAGTTTCCAACAAAGTCTTAGTCGTTTTGTCATAGATATGGGGTAGGATGTTTAAAAAGTGGGTGTATTTGATGCTAGTCTCAAAGACACGGTCTCAAATAGTGATAAATTGCAAATATTGAAATTAAAGTCAACATTGAGGGATAGTGCATTTGCACAATTTTTTGCTACAAATGTGATCATCGAAGAACTTGTGAACGTTGAGTTAGATCCCCCTTTGGTTTCAAATATGGAATCAAATTGTAGTGCCTCATTTTATTTTGACCTTTTACTACAGATTCTTTGATAGATGTATTATTGGACATAAATAGTTTTGGAAACAAGGAAAGCAATGCTAGGAACTATAATGGAATGGTTTAGAGTTCATTTCATGGCTAATAGTGTTGAATTTGGAGGATTTTTAGAGAATATAAAGGAAGAAGTAGAGGAAGTACCCAATGAATGAGTTCTTGTCTCTCAGGTAGTAGTAAGAGGATTGTTATGTGTAATATTCACTTTTGCGGGGAAAAATTAACTCCCTAGATCTAGTGCTCTGATCTAGAACAACATAGGGAAAAAATGCCTATCTTTTACTTAGAGATATTAGAATACAGAAAAGAGACCTACCTAGAAACCTAGAATTTGTAGTAAGTCCTCCTCTTCTCTTTACTTTTAAGCTCCAAATCTAGCTTCACATGCGATAAATGGAACCTGCAAGAATGACTAAAAAAAGCAAGATAACTACGATTTTCCAAATAGCATAAACTAATGTCTCTAATCAATGAGTTAGAATGGCATTGAAATACATAAGCATCAACATGACACACGTATAGGAAAATATAGTGCTTTTTGTATTAATAAAGAAAGGAGAGAGTTACAACCATTTATAGATGTTGACTTTGTAGATGTCTCCCCAATTGCCTTGTCTTTCCTTGCCACAAATAAAACTTCCAAACTCAACCCTAATTTATAAATGGATGATGTTTCCTTAAACTCAAGGAAGTAGCATGAGGGCACTATTAATCTCCAAAAGTCAACCTAGACTTTATGGGAGGCCATAAATTTATAGGGTAAAAGTGGTAGTTTAGGATTTACCAATCTAGGAGGATAAGCTCTAGGGATAAGAGATAATACCACTAGAGTAGGATCAGATAGGAGTTCAATATCTCTGTCCATGGTAAATGGTTAAAACCACCTTAGAATCTTCTAGAAGGAGAAGATTCAAAAATATTTTTTATTTTTATTGAGATTATAAAACTATTGCACCTACAAAGTAGAGCAACCTGTGTTGTTCAGTGCAGGTGCTCAGTTATGAAACTTGCAACCATTGTAGGTGGACAGGCATGCAGGGTGAGTTGGGGCTAAAAACACTATTTTTGAGTTGATTTACCTAGAAATTCAGAATTTTTTGGAGAGGCGATGCTTAGGGCTTTGCAAAGGGATAATGAAAAAGTGTTCAAGAATGTTGATTGATATGGTTTTCAGGCATTTTGAGTAGATGTGACAAAATGACCTGTAACAGATTCCCCCCTAAAGTACAAAGTCAACAATAATGGATGAGGACTAAAGTGATTCACCCTGCGACAAGTCTGAATCAAGAACAAATCGACCGAGATCATAATCTACTACAATATATATTATCATTATGATATCAATGCTAAGGGAGGCATACCCATTCTCAACATATAAGCCAATAATACATGTACAATGATCAAGAAGTCTCATCCACTGATGACAAAGTGTGGATCCATGCTTGGATGACTATGAAATGACCATAGCCATCATACTTTGTGATCTGGTATGAATCCTAAAATGATCATAGCCATCATACTTTGTGATCTGTGTAGTGTAAAGGAGATTTCCCCCTCTAAGAGGCTAATTTTGAAGTCGTTTATCTATATCTTCTTCTATTTTGTGATCTGGTTGCATAACATTTGGTATCAGAGCTTGGGATTCTAGGGTTTTGCTTCTTGAAATAGCTCAGCCTGGAATTTTAGCTATAAAAAGTTTTCTATGAGGCTTCAAAAGCTTAAATTTTTAACACATGGAGCTAAAATTTTGGTGAAATTCATGTAAAAACTTCAGATCTTGTTTCTCTATATTTTCTGAGATATGATCCAGGAAATTTAGGGTTTTTGCAGGCTCCAAAACTCTGTCTCAAACATGTGACCTAGGCAAAATCATCATAACTTTAGTTTCAAGCATTAGATGTGAATTATGTAAAATTTGGATGATATTGCATAGACTGTAATTTGTCGTGGAGCAATTTCAGGGCTGAAGGTTGAAACGGTGACATGTGGCACTCTGTACAAGTTCTTTCTACTAAACTAGTCTATAATCAGATCATCGTGGGAGATTGGGCATAAATCTTTCTTGAAGGCTCCAATATTGGTTTGAATTGTGAGGTTGGACAAAATTCTGAGAGGGATACTACAGGATGAAATTTCAGATCTTGGAGATCTGAAATTACAGAGACACAACATATTCAATATCGAGCTCCTACAAAGTGAAAAAAAGGTGTGTAGTTTTTAAAATTTGCATAAGTTTTGTTGAAAAAATTAGTTTGAAGTGATTCAAAGGGCATAGTGAAGCATAATTATCATTAATTGATTCCACAAAGAAATAAAATGGAAAAACCTAGTAAGCAACTCGAAATCTCTACTATGACACATGAAGAAGAGGAAGAAATGCAACATGACATATCAAAATTATGAGACCAAGTGCAAGAAATTTCGCTCTAACAAAAAGAAACATAAGCTAATATCGATGATATAGAAGAAAAATTGAAAGGAAACATGGAAGATTTGAAGAAAGACATGGAAGGTTTGAACGAAGGTTTGACAAAGTTTCTACAAGAAAGTCTTCCTAATGGTGAAAAGGTAGTAGAGGAAACTCATGATGAGAACAAAATAAATGTTAATCATGATTTCATAGACTCTAACGTTGGATTGAAGACCCACCATATTGCAAATATCGATATGAGGAATTTTAATGGCAAGGATTCCGTAACATGGATACTACAAATGGAGCAATATTTTAATCTCCATAATGTGCAAAACACACAAAAGGTAAACATTGCAACTTTATATTTAGAACCCAAACAATTTGTATGGTATCAATGGGTTTTCTCTCGTAAACAAATTGTCACTTGGTCAATTCTTACGGCGGAAATTATATAACATTATGAGGATACAAAGAGAAACACCTTCTTTAGCCAATTGATAAATCTCAAACAAAAGGGTTTAATGGTGGAGCACATTAAGGACTTCCAAAAATTGAATATAAGGTTAAATGATATTCCAGATGAGCATAGGATTGATGTCTTCATAGGGAATTTAAAGGATAACATCCAACATGAGGTTCACCTTTGGGAACCTAATTCATTAGAGAAGACATTTCAGTTAGCAAGAAAAATTGAAAGAAAAATTGTGGCAACAAGGAAGACTACCACTCAGAACTATAAAGATGGAAGTGTTGTTGCTCCTAGCCTTCCACAACCTACAAGGTTGACACCACAACGATTGGAAGAAAAAAGAGTAAAAGGGCTTTGTTACAGTTGTGATATAAAACACACTAAAGGTCATAAGTGTGTTGAGAAGAAATTATTTTATATAGATTTTGAAGAAGAGAAGAAAAGGAACAAGAAACATCAAAAGAAGAGGATATACATCAAGAACCAACCCCAGAGAAAGCAAAAATGAATTTGACCATATATTATAATGCATTGGTAGGAATTACCACTCCTCAAACTCTCAAGATAGAAGGACACATGAAGAAGAAAAAGGTAATAGTGTTGATTGATTCAGGTAGTACCCATAATTTTATTCATTGTAAGATATCCAAGGAATTGAATTGCTTCCTATATCTAGCACTAAAGTGTCAAGTCATGGTTGCAAATTGAGGAACCATATATTTCTCTGGAAAGTGCCATAATATCAAGCTATCCATGGGAGAATATGTATGGAATAGTCCAATGCTTTCCATTATAATAGGTGGTGTTGATGTAGTACTAGGGGTCCAATGGTTACAATTTTTGGGTGTGATAGCTTTTAATTTTCAAGGACTTTTCTTGAATTTTTTTTTTGGGAAGGAAAGGATGTTGAATTAAGGGGTATCACAGGGAAACCGAGAAATATAATCAACTCTAATGGCATGACAAAACTTCTAAAGAAAGAACGAGGCATAATTGCACAATTATGTTCACTAACGGTTCAAACATTGAAATCATCTATTTCTCCAGATCTCCAAAAATTCTTGGACAATCATTACAAGGTATTTGATACTCCTAAAGGCATCCTGACTATTCGTGATCATGATCATGCTATTCATTTTATTCCAGGAAGTGTTCCTCCAAACATTAGGCCTTACAAATATCCCTATGCCCAAAAGAGTGAAATTGAACATATGGTTGCAGAAATGATAGAGACTGGCATAATTCAACCTAGTCAAAGTTAATTCTCTTCTCCAGTAGTATTGGTGCACAAGAAGGATGGATCATGGCACATGTGTCTAGATTATAGGGAGGTCAACAAGCTCACTATTAAAGATAAATTTCTCATTCCTGTCATTGATGAATTATTGGATGAATTACATGGAGAAATTTATTTCACCAAGTTGGATCTTCGTTCAGGATATCATCAAATAAGAATGAATACTAAATACATTCCGAAAACAACATTTAGAACTCATGAGGGTCATTATGAATTTTGGTCATGCCTTTTGGCCTTACCAATGCACCTTCTACATTTCAATGTTTGATGATGTTAGACCCCTATATTACTAGTGTAATCCCTTATTGTTATTAGTACAACCCCCTTATTATATTGATGTACCCATGTGGTGCCCATATTGTTACTATTGTGCCCCATAGAAACCCACTATTGTTATTATTGTACCCTTACATTATTATTGTTATGTCGGCTCTGATTATATTATGACCCCTTAGACTCCTATATATAGAAAGGAGGTCTTTTCATTTGTATCATCCAAGAATTTTTCATTTGTGTAATGTAAAGGAGGTTTCCCCCTCGAAGAGGCTGAATTATAAGGTGTTGATCTATATTTTCTATCTTTTTGTGAGCTGGTTTCATAACATTTGGTATCAGAGCTTTGAATTCTAGGGTTTCGCTGCTCCAAACAGGTCATCGTGGCATTTTCACTATAACTTTTTTTCTGCTACGTTTCAGACACAAAAAAAAACCATTTGGGCCAAAAACGTTCTGAACCGCAAGTTTAAATTTTAGAGATTTTCGTGCTATATTTGTGGAGATATGATCTATGGAAGTTGGCATTTTTGCAGACTCCTGAATTACATTCCAAACAGGTGACCTGGGAAAAATAGTCATAACATTTGTTTTGAGGATCACATTGAAATTTCGTAAGAAGTTACAGAACGAGGATGGACTGTAGTTTCCTGTGTATATTTTACAGATCCTAAGGTTGAAACAGTGACACGTGGAACTTCCTACAAGTTCGCTCTTCTGAAAAGGTATATAATTAGGTCATCTTGGGAGATTGTGCATAAATCTTTCTTAGAGAATCTAAATTCGATCAGACTGGTGGCATTGGAAAGAGGACGCAGAGGGCTACTGAAAATCACAATTTCAAAATTGGAAGAACCGAAATTACAGGGTTATAGTCATTTCAAGATCGAGCACCTAAAATCAAGAAAAGGTGATATGAGGAAGTTTGATGGCAAGGATCTGGTAAATTGGATACTTTAGATGGAGCAATATTTTGATCTACATGGTGTACCACTATTACAAAAGGTATGTATTGTATCTTCATATTTATAACCAGATCAATTTTTATTGTATAAAGAGCTTTGTTTTCGTAAACAACTTGTTACGTGGTCAATTTTCAGGGAGGAAATGATAGCATATTATGAGGATACAAAGAGCAACACCTTCTTTAGAGCAACACCACAACAATTGGAAAGAGTAAAAGGGCTTTGTTACATAATGGAAAGTAAAATTATGGCAACTAGGAAGTCTACCCCTCAAAACTATAAATATGGAAGTGTTGTTTCTCCTAGCCTTCCACAACCTACAAGGGTTACACCACAACAATTGGAAGAAAAAAGAGAAGAAGGGCTTTGTTACAATTGTGATAGCAAATGCAGTAAAGGTCATAAGTGTGCTGAGAAGAAATTATTTTACATAGAGTATGAAGAGGAGGAAGAAAAGGATCAAGAAACATCAAAAGAAGAGGATATACGCCAGGACCCAACCCCAGAGAAAGAAGAAATGAATCAGACCATATCTTGTAAAGAATTGGCAAGAATTACCACTCCTCAAACTCTCAAGATAGAAGGACATATCAAGAAGAAAAAGGTGCAAGAAGTGAAAGATCACATCGAGAGAGAAGAAATGAATCCAACCATATCTTGTAATTCATTGGTTGGAATTACCAGTCAAACTATCAAGATAGAAGGACATATCAAGAAGAAAAATGTTCAAGAAGTAAAAGATCACATCGCATCATGAAATGAATCCGACCATATCTTGTAAAGGACTGGAACAAATTACCACTCCTCAAACTCTAAATATAGAAGGACATATCAAGAAGAAAAAGGTTCAAGCAGTGAAAGATCACATCGAGCATCAACAACAAGTTCTCCAACTTTTAAAGGATAACGCCACTTTGGTGTAAAATCGAATGAAACAACAAGTAGATCAACATCGTAGTGAAAAATGTTTTGATGTAGGTGATTGGGTATTTTTACTACTACATCTCAAGCAAGCTATTCATGAGAAGGAAATGTTGGCAATATTACATGCACTTAAGATATGGCGACCTTACCGAATGGGAAGACACTTCAAGGTAAAAATGGATCATGATAGTCTTAAATACTTTTTAGAACAACCATTATCTTTAGAAGAACAGAAAAAATGTGTCACAAATATGTTGGGTTATGACTTTGACATCATCTATAGAAAATGGAAGCAAAATTTTGTTGCAGATGCACTCTTAAGAAAGGATGAGGATGTGGAAGCATTGTTTTGTGCTATTTCTATTATCCAACCAGATTGGATAAATGAAGCAAGGGATGAATGGAAGAAGGACAAAGAAGTATGGCCACTTATTCAAAAGTTGCAAAAGATCCCAATTCAAACAATATTGCTAGAAATTGAAGAGGAAGGAAAAATCATATTGGAACCTGGAGCAGTCACAGAAACAAAAACCCGACAACTACGAAATCGATCAATTTCAGAGTATCTCATCAAGTGGAAGAAACTACCCACTGAAGATTCCACATGGGAGGACAAGAATTTTATATAGAAGCATCAAGAACTACTCAAGCGTTGAGGACAACACTTTTTGAAGGAGAGGGGCATGTTAGGCCCCTATAATACTAGTGTAACCCCTTATTGTTATTAGTACAACCCCCTTATTATATTGATGTACCCATGTAGTGCCCATATTGTTACTATTGTGCCCCATAGAAGCCCACTATTGTTATTATTGTGCCCTTACATTATTAGACTCCTATATGTAGAAAGGAGGTCTTTTCATTTGTATCATCCAAGAATTGTTCATTTGTGTAATGTAAAGGAGGTTGCCCCCTCGAAGAGGCTGAATTATAAGGCATTGATCTATCTTTTCTATCTTTTTGTGAGCTGGTTTCATAACAGATGAATTCCATTTTCAAACCCTTCCTAATTTTTGTTAGTATTTTTTGATGATATACTAATCTACAACAAGCCTTGGAAGGATCATGTTCAAAATGTTGATAGGGTGCTCAAACTATTGGAGGAGAAACAATTATATGCAAAAACCTCCAAATGTTACTTTGGAGTATAAGAGGTGGAATATCTGGGTCATATTTTATCTCATGAGGGTGCTAAGGCAGATCCATTAAGGAATGGAAAATCCCCACATCCATAGAGCATCTACAAGGATTTCTCAGGTTGAAAAGGTATTATCGCAAGTTTGTTAATAATTATGGGAGAATAGAACACCTCTAACAACATTATTGAAGAAAGATGCATTTTCTTAGACTCCAGAAGCAACTAAGGCCTTTGAACATCTTAAAGAGGCAATGTGCCAAGTACCGGTCTTAGCTATGCCAGACTTCACAAAAACATTTATTGTGGAATGCAATGCCTCAGGAAATGGAATTAGTGTTGTTTAAATGCAAGGGGGAAGACACATTGTTTTTGAAAGTCATCAAATCAAAGGAAAATATTTACAAAAAACTATTTACAAGAAGGAAATGTTGGAAATACTACATGAACTTAAGAAATGATGACCTTACCTAATGGGAAGACACTTCAATATAAAAACTGATCATGATTGTCTTAAATACTTTTTAGAACAAAGATTATCTTCAAAAGAGAAGCAAAGATGGGTCACAAAGATGTTGGGTTATGACTTTGAAATCATCTACAAAAAAGGGAAGCAAAATGTTGTTGCGGATGTACTCTTAAGAAAGGATGAGGATGTAGAAGCATTGATTTGTGCCATTTCTATATTTATCCAACCAGATTGGATAACCAAAGCAAGGTATGAATGGAAGAATGGTGAAGAAGTGTGGGAACTCATCCAAATGTTGCAGAAAGATCCCAGTACATCTGATACATTTAGCTGGAAAAATGATAGCTTATACCTTTGTAAGAATTCCCAACTCAAACAAAAGATTCTTCTGGAATTGCACACCTCTCCCTTAGAAGGGAACTCAATGTTTTTAAAGAATTACCACAGGGTTCAGAAGGAATTTTTTTGGGATGGCCTTAAATATGATATTCAAAATTTTGTGGTGGAATGTTTAGTTTGCCAACAAAATAAAGTAGAGGCAATTAAGACCCCGAATCTGTTACAACATTTATCCATTCCAAGTCAATGTTGGGAGGAGGTTTCAATGGATTTTATCACAGGTTTATCCAAGTCCAAAGGAAAGAGTGTCATCATGGTGGTAGTTGATAGACTTACCAAGTATGTACACTTTTGTGCCTTATCTCATCCATTTAAAGCTAGTACACTTGCTATTGCATTTATGGCAACATTTCAAAAGCTAAATGGAAACCCAAATATTATAGGAGGTGGTCTCCCTCAACTCCTCAAACCAGTTGAAGATCTACCACTCTATCTCATCATCTTGAGTTCACTGGCAGCCAAGCCAACTCAAGTGAAGGAAGAGTTAGACCCATCTATACTCGAGTTAGGGAGCCAAGTATCCCTAATTTCTAGAGATTTGTTGGTAGCTCCATTTTTGTATAAATAAGAAAGCTAAGGGAATCATTAGAATTAAAAGTTTTATTGTAGCCATGAGGCCATTAAGATGAAATGCATTTGATTGTTATTATTATGATGTAGTTGACACTTTTTGATTGATAATGAGAAATTGTGTTTTGATCTTGATCCAGGTGGATATTGGTGGCCACCTGCCAGGTCCACCTGGACCCCACCATTGTCTTTCTCAGCATTTTCAGTTTCCTTAATTGTAGCACAGTTTACTATTTTTAGCAGTTTTTCGGGTCCTGAACTTTCGGAGCCGTTTTGAGGCCCTAAACGACGTTTTTTTGGAATTCTGGGGCGATCGAGCCCTATGTTGCCTCCCAAAGTGGTAGTACTCGGAGAGATCTTTCTAACGAGCTATCGTACGCGTCAAACGGAGATCGTATGCCAAAGTTACGACCCCGGGAAATTGATGTACCAATTTACCCAAACGGGGCCCACAATTTGGCGTTTCATCTTCTAGGGTTAGGTTTCGGTATGTGAAGGGTTTTCCATTGTTTCTCAACAATAAATAGGCCTTCGAGCCTCATTGTAATACAGTTCAGAACAGTTCAGAGGCATGTAGCCATCACATCTCTTCTCAGAGATAAGCTACCATCGCCCTAGCTAGTTTATTGCCATTTCTGTTTGTAAGCATATGTCAGTATTTTCCATTAATGAAATGAAGTATTATTTCCGCTGCATCTTTGTGTATATGGTTATCTCTGTAATTTGTTGCGTTCCTGCTTAAATCTGGATCAGTGGTATTAGAGCGGTCTGCTTTTTCTCTGTTTTTCTTTGCATGTCCCCAACAAGGTCGGGATATAAGGAGTTAGGGCTTGAACTGGTTGAACCTTTGCAAGACCAGCCTCGCAAATCCCGACGGCCTCCCATGGCGGACGAGAAGAAAGACGAGCGGGCAGGAGATCCCATCAAAATCTTGCTCGAAGAAGCGCTCGAGCGACAACGGAACGCGATGATGGACAGCTTTGCGCAGATCCTTCAGCGGCTACCCAGAAGCGGCGCATCGGCTTCCAGCAGCTCCTCTGGAAACGCCACACCCTTTAAGGTACAAGTTAATTTTGAAATCCCCATATTCGAGGGTTAGATAGACGCCGATGCCGTAGATAAATGGTTAAATCTGCTAGAGGGTTATTTTTCTGTTCATGAATTTTCGAGTCGGGAAAAGATTGTTTTTGCTCTTCTCAAAGCAGCCCCCCACGTCAAGGACTGGTGGGAAACCTACTGCGAGCAGAAGGATGAAAGTACTTGCTCACTATTTTCAGCCGCACCCACCTGGGATTCGTTCCGGGATGCCATCAAGGAGCAGTACTACCCTGTCGGAAGCTATGAGGATGAATACATAAAGTGGACCACGCTGCGGCAGGGAAGGGACCAAGATGTGCCGGAGTTCACCAATCTTTTCCATACCCTTCGCACAAAGTTGGGTATCAAGGATTCGGAGCAACATTTGATACTCAAATACCGTGGCTACCTGCACAAGTACATCCAGGAAGAAATACAGTTCCTAAACATCCCCTCGCTCGGCGCAGCATACCGGTATGCCGTCAAAGTCGAGCAGAAGTTTAAACAAAAGAAGCGAGACTTTGGATCTGCGAATCCAAAGCAGGGGAAAGGTGCCCCTAAACCACAGAACAAAGGACAAAGCCAAGGCGGGACAGCCCAAGACAACCAGCTGAAGCTGCAAGCAAAGAGCAACGCCGCGAAGCCGAGAAAGGACACTGGAAAATGGTGCGAGTTCCATAAGAGCTCCACTCACAACACAAGTGAGTGTCGGGCCAAACAGTCACTGGTGGCTGAGCTAAAGGTTTCAGAATCAGATGCATGTTCCGACTCTGAGTCAGAACCCGATAAGGGGTATGAAAAAGGGAAGCAGATCATTGATGCGGATCCCAGCGCCACTGTTGCTACCGTAAAGATCCAGAAAAATGAACCTGAAGATCCAGAGGAGGAGGAGCGTCTCTTCCACTCCCAGATGTGGGTCAAGGGCTCCCCGATACAGTTCATTGTTGATAGCGGGAGTCAAAAGAACCTCATTTCGGCAGAGGTCGTGAAGCGGTTGGGCTTACCGACCACAGCACATCCACAACCATACACCATTGGGTGGCTTTACCAAGGGCGAGATCTTCGCGTGAGCCAGCAGTGTCGCCTTCCATACAACATCAAGCCCTTCACGGATGAGGTATTGTGTGACATTGCTCCCCTTGAAGTTTGTGATGTATTACTAGGACAACCGTACTTGTGGAAGCGACATGCTGTGTATGAATCAAGGCCCCGTGCTGTTATTATTACATTGGGAAATAAGTTGTTCAGGATACCAGAGGTACCACCACCTGCCGCCATCTCTTTGATTACTGCAAAACAATGCAGTAAGATCATTTCCAAAACCAGGAAATTTGTTTTCCTGATGATACGCCCTCAAGGGAAGAAGAAGACAGTGGCCGCGGCCTCCAAACGAGGTCCCTCTGCACGGCAGCTACAAATGGACAAGATTGTGGAGGAGTACAAAGACATCTTCACCTCCCCGGCAGGGGTTCCTCTGCACTGTCAAGTCAAGCACTCCATTGATCTGACCCCAGGTGCGCCGCTACCCAATGGACCAATTTATCGGCGCTCCGTTATGGAGAACAATGAAATCAAGAGGCAGATTCAGGAGCTCCTACAAAAAGGTCACATCCGTCCGAGTTCTTCGCCCTGTGGGAGCCCGATAGTGTTGGTACAGAAGAAGGATGGGACGTGGAGACTCTGTATTGACTATCGGGCGCTGAACAAGATCACTGTCCGTAATAGGTACCCGATCCCGCGGATTGATGACCTCCTAGACCAACTAAAGGGGGCGAAATATTTCAGCAAGATCGATCTGAAGTCAGGATATCACCAGGTACCAATTGAACCCTCAGATGTGTGGAAGACTGCCTTCAAATCCAAGGAGGGCCTCTTCGAATGGTTGGTCATGCCTTTCGGATTGACGAATGCTCCTGCAACCTTTATGAGGCTAATGGATGACATCTTGCGGCCATTCACCAACTCCTTTGTAGTAGTATACTTGGATGACATTCTGATCTTCAGCCAGAGTTGGGAAGAGCACCTCCACCACATCCGACAGGTTCTCCAAACACTGCGGCAACACAAGCTATGTGCCAATTTGGAGAAATGCACTTTTGGCATGACCGAGGTCCAGTATCTGGGATACATCATTGATGAACAAGGGGTGCATGTCGATCCAGCCAAGGTCCAAGTCATTCGGGATTGGCCCTCTCCAACCACTCTAATAGAGCTCCGCAGCTTTCTAGGTCTTGCCAACTTCTACCGCAGGTTTGTGTTGGGATTTTCTCATATTTCTTGGCCCTTGAGTCAAGTCACCAAGGGCGGGGCGAAAGCAAAATTCTTTTGGTCTGAATCTCAACAGAAGGCATTCAGGGAGTTGAAGGATCGCCTCTGCACGGCACCAGTGCTCGCGTTACCAGATTTACAACAACCATTTGAGGTCGAGACAGATGCCTCTGACTATGCTATTGGGGCAGTCCTTACTCAACATGGACATCCAGTGGCATATCACAGTGAAACACTTTCAGACACAGTCCTGAAGTACCCCACTTATGATAAAGAGATGTATTCCATTGTACAGGCCTGCCGACAATGGAAGCATTACATTTTGGGGAAGGAAACAGTCATCCACACAGACCACCGACCTCTGCAATTCATACAGACCCAAGGGAAATTGCAGAATGATCGCCATCAGAAGTGGTCTACATACCTGCAACAGTTTCACTTGAATATCAAGTATAAAAAGGGCAGCACCAATAATGTTGCAGATTGCCTCAGTCGACCACCGATCATGGCGCTAACCACCGTGCTCAACTCTTGCGGGCACGAGACTTCTGATTGGCCACTTCTCTACAAAAGCGACCCAGAATTCGGCCACACATACCAGACACTCTTGGAGGGTCAGCAGGTTGCAGATTTTCACCTCCAGGATGCCCTATTATGCCACCTCGGTCACCTTTGTGTTCCTTCAAGCGAGCGTGCCAAGATGATTTGGGAAGCACACTACAGTCGGGCTGCTGGGCATTTCGGGGTCGAGAAAACAGTGGCAGTACTGCAAAACTATTTCTATTGGCCGAATCTTCGACAGGATGTTGGGAAGTACATCCGATCATGTACTGCCTGTGCCATTGCCAAACCGACCATTAAGAAGCAAGGCCTCTATACCCCGTTGCCTACCCCTAGTCGACCTTGGGAATCCATCTCCATGGATTACATGTCAGGCCTTCCTTCCACTAAGCATGGAAATGACTGTGTTTTTGTGGTCGTCGACAGGTTCTCAAAGATGGCCATTATGATGGCCTGTAAGAAGAATATCATAGCAGAAGCCACTGCTAAACTCTTCTTTGAACGAGTGTGGGTGCACTTTGGGATCCCACAGTCTATCATCTTAGATCGGGACAGTCGGTTTCTCAGCACATTTTGGTCCAGTCTCTGGTCAATGCTGGACACCAAACTCACGAAGTCCACAGCCTTCCATCCTCAAACTGATGGCCAGACAGAGGTTGTCAACAGGATGATTGTGCACATTCTGCGCATGTATAACTCAAAGCATCCACGCACATGGGACGAGAGCCTCCCCTATGTTCAGCACAGCTACAACCGAGCTCTTCACAGCTCCACTGGCCATAGCCCTTTTCAGGTGGGTTTAGGATTCCAGCCACTATGCCCCATTGATGTGGCCATGCCACTTGCAGCTACTCACATGAATTCAGCTCATGTCCAGTCCGAAACAGATAAGGCCACCAGCTTCATTGAGCGCATCCAACATATTCGCCAGCAGGTCCATGACATTCTTGAGAAATCAAATGCCAAGTACAAGCAGCGACATGATCAACACCGGGTGCCACACAAGTTTCAGGTGGGCGACAAAGTCTGGTTGCATTTGCAAAAGGAACGCCTTACTGGAGCCTATCGGAAATTGAGACCACTTCGATATGGTCCTTACACCATTACTAAGGCTATGGGAGACAATGCATTTGAGCTCAGCATTCCCCCATTCCTTGGCCTGCACCCAGTGTTCAATGTGGACCGCCTTCGGCCATACTTTCCACCATTGCTAGACACATCCGACATTGCAGAACAGCTCAAACCCACAGAATTAAATCCAGATTGCATGGAACAAGCTGCAACTGATCGGATCATGGACACACAGATCAAGAACACTCGCCAACAGCATATCCAACTGTATCGAGTTGTCAAAGCAGGCCAACTCCTTCAGCAGGGCAAGTGGCTCACCAGGGAACAAGTTCAGCAGAGGTTTCCTCATCTCATGGAGGAGCTCAACGCAATGGGGACCATTGCTTCCTAAGGGGGGAGGAATGATCCAGGTGGATATTGGTGGCCACCTGCCAGGTCCACCTGGACCCCACCATTGTCTTTCTCAGCATTTTCAGTTTCCTTAATTGTAGCACAGTTTACTATTTTTAGCAGTTTTTCGGGTCCTGAACTTCCGGAGCCGTTTTGAGGCCCTAAACGACGTTTTTTTGGAATTTTGGGGCAATTGAGCCCTATGTTGCCTCCCAAAGTGGTAGTACTCGGAGAGATCTTTCTAACGAGCTATCGTACGCGTCAAACGGAGATCGTATGCAAAAGTTACGACCCCGGGAAATTGATGTACCAATTTACCCAAACGGGGCCCACAATTTGGCATTTCATCTTCTAGGGTTAGGTTTCGGTATGTGAAGGGTTTTCCATTGTTTCTCCACAATAAATAGGCCTTCGAGCCTCATTGTAATACAGTTCAGAACAGTTCAGAGGCATGTAGCCATCACATCTCTTCTCAGAGATAAGCTACCATCGCCCTAGCTAGTTTATTGCCATTTCTATTTGTAAGCATATGTCAGTATTTTCCATTAATGAAATGATGTATTATTTCCGCTGCATCTTTGTGTATATGGTTATCTCTGTAATTTGTTGCGTTCCTGCTTAAATCTGGATCAGATCTAGCACTGAGTTGACTCAAAGGGCTGAAGATCTTGGGTTAGGATCTAATCCTAGCAACAAAAGTTCATCTCTTGTATCTGCATTATTAGCTTAGAATGTTGATTAACTGTTGAAGTTTATTTATGTTTCTTTTTAGCTTAGAGATTTGATTAAGTTGTTGCTTATCCATGCTTCCATTAGCTTGAAGAGTAGATTAGTGTTGCAATCCAGTGAAGGAAAATACATCAAAAATATTGTGACAGTGACCCCTATCTCATCTCCCTCATGGGATCATGATTAGAGGACCCCACTCTCACAGCCCAAAAACAAAGTTTGTCTTTTGTTCATTGCATATATTAAGTTTCAGTCTTAGTTAGATAGTTGTTTATGATTTCTTGGAAATATATATAGTTGTTATTCTACTTCTTAAGATTGTTGTAGCTTAGGAGGTAGTCCATTTCATAGATCTAGTTCTTAGCAATAGTTAGATCATATTTACCAAATTCAACTCTTATTTTCCACATTGACATGTAATGATTTGTAAATGAAAAGAGAATTGGGTTTGATTGCAGAGTTTTTGATCTACAGGCAAGGATTCCTCCTACCAACTCCATCTAGGCCTTCTCTACCTTTTGTTGATGCATGTCAGCCAATATTCCGAACCTCTGTTTTGCAGCCACCATGAGCAAGTTGTCTTAAGCAAATCTGGCCTTCTTGGAATGTTGGGCTTGGACTTAGGTGATGTCCACCTTCCCTACACCTTTCACAACTGTCATACACCCTTCCAACACTTAATCTCACCATTATTACCCTCCAAAATCTCTCAAACAACTTCCTGTTGTAGTTCAGGGCATATTGTCGCAGTTTAAGACATCCTGTAGCAGTTTCCTATAGCAAACCTGTAGCAGCTTGTTTTGACCCTGTTTTGACCTAAAATGATAGCATAACCTAGTGTAGGAGTAGGTTAACCCCTCATCTTGGACTCCATGACCAGAAGTGCCACCTAGACTAGTCCTTTCACTCCTTTCCTTCCTGCAATATCAGATAACATTAGATTTTGTATTTTTGCATTTAGCAATTAGAACTTTTATCTATTCTGAAAGTGTGAATGAGATAGTTAATGCATGCATGTTTGAATTCTAAAATGATAGAATAACCTTCTATTTTCAAGCAACCCTAGTAGCTAGATGATCAAGTGCAAGATTAGCATAGTTTCCTTTCTGCAAGTGATTTGTGTCATTTCATAGCTAGATGATTTATGTCATTTCATAGCATTTACAAGTTGGAATCTTTCATTTCTTGAATTGACAAGCATTTACTTTCTCTACACTAGAACTAGCCTTTACATTATTCTTTCAGTAGTTAGACTCCTTTTAGTTCAATAGAGGAATGGTTTGGAACCCTAATGGTCAAGTGCCCCAGTTGAGAAGTGACATGAGTAGAATGATGCATCTGTTGTGTATATAGCACTGTCACCTCCAAGTTTGTACGAAACCCTAGGTTGATAAAGTAAAGTTGGTAGCCTTGGGAGTTGCAACATTCTTGTTGCAATACTAGGGCTCATCACTTTTTGGCGTCGTTGTCGGGGAGGTGTCTAGGTAGATGTAATTTCTGTTTTTTCTTTCTATTTTTCATTTGCTAGATAGATGTTACTCTTGCTTTCCTTTATGTCTTGCATTTGGTTTTGAAAAAAATCATAAAAGAAAAAATATATTTCTTTCATGCCTCATAGGAGTAGAGACACTTTAGGGAAATTCTTGCCAAATACCCCCACACCATCAAACAATCAACCTTCCCTCTTCTTCGGTGACTGTCATCTTCCATCTATGACTACAGGAGAGTTAGAGGACCCCTTAAGTGAACAATCTAAAATCTTTGAAGAGCCTATTGGGGAAGAAGAAGAAGAGACCATTCCACGCACGTACACCATGGCTGAAAATAGAAATGAGGCTGAAAACAAGAATGAGGGTGGTTTTCCCATTAGAGAGACTAATGGAGATACTAGGATGAAAAATATAAGCCCCTCTACCCTTCCTTACTTCCATGGATTAACCTCAGAGGACCCTGATACCTTCTTATTTGAGTTTTTTGTCCTCTGTAGAACTTATGATTATACCTATGTGTTACAGGTCTATTTGGGCACATCACTCCCAACATTCATATCACTACTATTAGGGCTCATTAAACCCTAATTCAGTTGCTACATGCCCTAGACAAGTCATCACATTGAATGCCATCATTCCTGAGAGTTTCCTAGCTTGAAGACATCCTGAAATGACTCCTTGAGGGACTAGTGCAACCTTGTTCAGGGGTAAATGTGTTGCAGAGCACTCAGTCCCATTCAAGCCTACTCTGTAGAGCACCTAGGCCCACTTTGACTTGTGTTGGGCGAGATTGAGCAAAATATTCACAGGTTTCTAGGAATATTCCTACATTCTAGACCATTCTAGAAGATTCCCACCTCTTATCCTCTCCTATGAGCTCAAAATTGGATATAGAATGAATCAAATAACCTCCTATCCTCTCATCCCTTCCTCCATGGAAACTAACTCCCAAATTGGAAATCCATTCAATGCCCAATTTATGACAAAACCACCTCCATTTCCCTATAAATTGAGCACTCATCATAGTGATCAGGGGCTGGACTTTGAAGAATTGTAAGGAGATACTGTTGGTTTGAGGTTTGAGATCATAAGCAAGTATTGTTATGCTGCCAGAGTGTTGTGATTTTGGTGTGATGAAGGATGGAACTCAAGCTGGATGAGTGACATGGGATCAGACTTCTTTGGTTGTAACTCTTCCTTCTACTTAATAAAGATTTTTACACCTTTTCCCATATTCTTGTCTTTATGTATGGTGATTATATGTGTAAATGCTTTCGATTCCATTTTCTTATGGTAGATAGATCTCTTGCTTTGATTGGTTTTTGTCCTCTATTTATGATTGCAGGAACATCGAGTGGATTCAGTTCAAGAAAGAGTTACGGGAGCTATTCAAAGGAGACAAAGGGAAGCGAAAGATAACAAGTAGGTCCCTTGTCTTATTTATCTTCTATAGGAAAAGGTTAAACTCTTTAATTCTATCATTCTAAGTGTAGCTACCCACTTAGGGAAGTTGTGTTTATCCGTAGATGCAAAATTCCACATAACACTATGATGACCAAAAGATGAAGTTGTTCCCATCCACCCTTAAGGATGCAACCTTGTGATGGTTCATGGGTCTACATGGGGATAGAATCACCACCTAGGCTCAAATGCAAAAATCCTTTAACAATAAGTACAGAGACTATTGTAGGTCCAAAGACACCAAAGAGGAAATCTTTAGAATGACCCTAGGACCTGATGAATCCTTGGAAGATTATGAGGACAGGTTCCAACTCAGTTACAAAAGGGCCAGATGCAACCTTGATCCTAAAACACTCAAGTTATTCCTCCTTAGAGGAATCATGGAAGACATACTACAAACCCTAAACATGCTATATGGAGGGAAAATTTATCATCTACCCTATAATGATATCAAACAGTAGTAAAAAACCATTCTAGGGTTGCTAGAAAGAAGGGTAGGGTTAGTCAAGCTTTGGTCAGCTCCTCTTCCTCCACCACATCTATCAAAAATGAAATTGGAAACATGTTGGAGGACTTTAAAAGTGAAATTTTGCAACCTTTTCTTTGTAAAAGGACACCATGCAAATTAAGAGGAAACAAGTGGAAGCAGAGGGAGTGTTACACAGTAATTTGTCACTGTCTTCCTACCAGTCTTTCTACTGTGTCATGAGTCCAAATCATCCATGCTCATGCACTCTAATGTTGCCAAATGACCCACTTTACCAAATTTTTTCTATCATCGCGACTGTTGTAAAAATAAACGCGCTGATGAGCGCTCCAAAACAGACCGAATGCGTTGCCAGCGCGGAAGTACACGTGATTCCCGCGATGGCTGAATTTTATGAGACAAGCGCGACTGTTGCTTATATTTGATCGCGCTGACATGACTGTCATCGTTATGCAGTTGCGATGTCAGCGCTCCAGTGCAATTATGCACCCGCGATGATCCAGTCTGGGCGAGTTTGTTCTAACAGCTGACCTTCCAGATGACTCCAGACCTGGTTGTTGGCCTTGTAAATGTCGCCCTCCCTTCTCTGGCATGTCTGTTTCGTCATTTGAGCCACCTTCCTTGGAGATAAGCTCATCCTCCCACCATTCATGGAGACTCCTTCTCCTATTTAAGCCTCTACCATTGCTATGAGCTGCTAGTTTTGGAATTCATAGTGTTTGGAGTGTTGCTGATAGTGTGTGAGCTTGATAGGTAGCTGGTGTGACAAGTGTGGGATTGTTAGAGAGCTTAAGGAAGGTTGTGAAGTGTTTTGATCTTGTGTAAACTTGTGTGGGAGAGAGTTTTGTCTTGGGAGATCTACCTTCAAGGGTGAATGCTTGAGGAACCTGCTGGTTGGACCCTCTTGAGAAGGATTTGACATCAGAACTATGGTTGTATTCTTCTTTGTTTATCAATAATAGACGACTATCATTATGGTTCCACTCTTATTGTCTTTATGATGGTGTTTGAGTTATATCCTTTCTGACTGATATATAGTTGCATCTATTGGATTTTATGCTTGTGTTTGTATCATTCTTTGCATGTGTAGGTATCCGCACACGAGGATCGTGAGGATTGTGACCAGCCGGGGCAAAGGAACGGGAGCATCAACTCTTCTACAAGTACTAGCGTTGGAATCCAGGTAGGCCTTCATCATTGGTCTTTAATTTGCAATTAGGAACCTGCGTGTTAGCGTTGTTTGATTGTTGCTAGATCCTATTTGGACTTGTAGGGATCGCCTCTGTCCGCAGAGGGGATTTACCTCCACAACAGGGAGCCTTAGCTATATTTTTCCCTAAGTGCACTAGGAGGCACCCCAAAAATGAATCTCCACTGATTATTATAGAGGTTTCCACAGTGTGTGAGGAGAACCATTCCATAGATAAGTTTCCTTCTTTTCATGGATTGAAATTTGCATACCAAGGGACTGAAGGTGCGGTTGAACAACTCTATTATATCAACCAAAGGAGGCCTAAAGGACCTAGGCCATACTAGCAGGGCATTTAGGGTGCATCCTATTCCTATTACCATACAAATCAGAATGCATTTTTCCTCCTTAATGTTCTCCTACTCACCCTTCATGGTCCACACCTTCTCCTTGGTCTTATGCACCTTAGTATCCTCCCCAACCAACCAATCAACCATTTCATCCATATGCTTCTCCACTTCCTCAATCGAATACTCCATCACAAGCTTGGAGGCTTCAATTCAACAAACCTCCTACTTTACTACCTCCACCTCCATCTCAACCACAAATCATTCATCCTACTCCACCCAAGAAACCTCAGATGCCTGCTCAACCAAATCCAAACCCGAAAAACAAGCAGGCACAACAGGTCTATAGTGGAAAGACACTTACCCTGCCTATGATGTGGAGTTCAAGAAATCAACCTCAAGTCTGGAAGAGTGCTACCAGATAACTGACCTCCATCTCCACCTAAGGAGCTTGAAGAGGAAAAGGAAGAGAGTGTTCCTCAAGCCAATCCACCTCCTTTTCCTGAAATATTGATCCATCCTAACCAGCACACCCCAGAAGAGGTTGAACTTCTGGGAGAATTGAAAAACTTGTGTGTGAAAATCCCACTCCTCCAAGCCATCAATGAGGTTCCTGTATACAATACACTTATAAAAGAGAAACACTTCAAACATCCTGGGATGAGAAAGAAAGATACCCCTACCATCAATGTTATTGGTGAATTGTTTGATCTAATGTTGGGGAGAGTGATTTTCCCAAAGTATCTAGATCCTAGAAGTGTTGTGGTAGATGTACACATTGATGGCATCATTTTCCCTCACACCTTGATTGATCTTGGGGTTTCCATTAATGTGATGACTAAGGAAACCATGCTCAAACTAAACCTCCAAGGATGTTTGAGAAAGACCCCAACAATGCTGCAACTTGTAGACAAGTCCACAGTGTCTCCTGAGGGGGTTGTTGAGGATGTAATGGTCTCTATTGATTCCTGAGAGTATCCTACTGACTTCCTAGTTCTCTAGGCCAAGCCAAATTCAATGGCTACCCTCTCATCCTTGGAAGACCATGGCTAGCCACTACTAATGCTTACATAAGTTGTAGAGCAGGGAACATGACCATTAAGAATGGGAATTTTTCTAAACAATTGGTGTTGTACCCTCCTGCTCAACCATCCCTTAAGCATGAATTGCCCCTATGGTTGGAAGAAGAGGAGGACTATGAAGTGTATCATACTACATCCCATCCAATCTGTACCTTAGATGTTGTCATAGGAGGGGGCCAACTTGATGAAGATAACCTCATTGACCAAATCCTCCAGAACTGTCCCCCCAACACCCTACCCCTTAATGATCTTGTGAAGGAATCTAAGGGTAATCCCTAGAATGAGTTATGCCTAGTGGAAACAATTCCTACACATGTCAAAATGGTATAATTTGGTCCATCTAAAACTTTGAAGATCAACCCCTCTCTCTCAGCCAACCAAGAAGAGAAGTTGTGTAACATGCTGAGAGAACACTTAGATGACTTTGCCTGGAGCTATAAGGAAATGAAAGGAGTGCATCCTTCAGTGTGTACTCACCACATCTACATCAAGGAAGGATCGAAACAAGTGCATCAAACTTAGAGGAGAATGAACCCATCCCTCAAAGACATAGTAAAAGAAGAGTTGCAGAAGTTGTTGGATGTAGGGATCATTTACCCTATCTCGAATAGTGAGTGGGTGTCCCCTCTAGTTTTGGTTCCAAAGAAGAATGGAAAGTGGAGGATCTATGTGGATTACAGAGAGCTGAACAAAGCTACTAAAAGGACCATTTCCCTTTACCTTTCATTGATCAATTCTTGGATGGTCTTGCAGGGAAGAAATTCTTCTCTTT
Organism: Pinus tabuliformis; assembly: GCA_031772625.1. Classification (NCBI taxonomy): domain Eukaryota; kingdom Viridiplantae; phylum Streptophyta; class Pinopsida; order Pinales; family Pinaceae; genus Pinus; species Pinus tabuliformis. The sequence goes on along the minus strand of CM062811.1, from coordinate 498,125,264 downwards.
TCTGGATGGATTCAGTGGTTATAATCAGATCTAGATCAGCCCAGAGGACCAAGATAAAACTACATTCACCTACCCTTGGGGTACCTTTTCTTATAGGGTCCTTCCTTTTGGATTATGTAATGCCATTGCCACTTTTCAAAGGGAAGTTATGAGCATCTTTACTGAGCTAGTCCATGACTCTGTAGATATCTACATGGATGATTTCACTCCCTATGGGTGTGACTTCTTGGAGGTTCTCTCCAACTTGGGGAAGGTCTTAAGGAAGTGCATTTTAATTAAACTCTCACTTAGTTCTAAGAAGTGTGAATTATTGATGAATGAAGGGACTTTCCTAGGCCATTCAATAACCCAGGAGGGAATACAAGTGGACCCAAATAAAATTGCCATCATAAAAAAGGTCCCTACCCCTCAAAAGCAGGGGATGCTAGGAGTTTCTTGTGCTTAGCTGGATATTATAAGATATTTATCAAAGACTTCAAAAAAGTAGCCTCACCATTGTTTGGATTGCTGGCCAAGGAATCTGAATTTTGCTGGTCAGATAGTTGCCAAAAGGCCCTAGAAATATTGAAGGACAAATTGACTACTGCACCCATACTTAGAGGCCCAAATTGGGCTCTTCCTTTCCACATCCATTCTGATGCATCTGAAAAACCTGTAGGAGCATCTCTATGACAAATATATGACAAGTTTCTTTATGCCATTTACTTCATTAGAAAAAAATTGTCTAAGGTTGAACTGAATTACACTGTGACTGAGAAGGAACTTCTAGTTGTTGTCCATTCCTTGAACAAATTCAAACACTACATCACTAGTTATCAAACCTTTGTGCATACTGACCATGCTTCTATCAAGTACTTAATGAACAAGCCCGATGTGAATGCTAGAATTATTAGATGGTTTCTTCTATTACAACAGTTTGATTTAACTATCATTGATAAGCTAGGTAAAGAAAATGTAGTTGTAGATTTTTTTTCTACACTTGCTTTGCCTGCAGGTGAATAAGGGATGGTTGATGACCAACTACCAGATGAACACCTATTTTTTGTATTTGTTCTCTCTCCATGGTTTGCTGACATAGCCAACTACCTAGTTGCTGCAAAATTCCCTCCAAACCTGTCACCCAAGGAGAAGAGCATAACTATGAGGAAGAGTGCCCTTTTCACTTGGATTGGGGCAATCTCTTCAAACTGGGACCAGATCAAATTTTGAGGAGATGTGTAAAGGAAGATGAAATCTTTGACATCCTCTCAGCCTACCATGATGGGCCTTGTGGAGGTCACTTTGCTGTGAAGAGGACAACTTTCAAGGTTCTGCAAGTTGGCTACTACTGGCCTACTCTCCATCAAGATGCAAGAAGATACACCATTCAATGTGATCAGTGCCAGAGGATGAGGAAACCTACTCCTAAGGATATAACACCCTTGCAACCTCATGTGGATTTAGAGCCATTTGACAAGTGGGGCATGGATTTCATTGGGCCAATTAATCCACCATCATGTTAGAAAAAGTACATAATTGTATGCATTGATTATTTGACAAAGTGGGCTAAGACCAAGGCTGTGAAGGTAGAAATAGAGAATAAAATGGCTGAGTTATTAAGGGAGAATGTATTCTACAAATTTGGGTACCCTATAGAACTAGTCACCGATTAGGAAGCTCAATTCACATCACATCCTGATTGAAAATTTGTTAAGGCAGCATGGGATAAAGCACAAAAAATATACTTCCTATCATCCTCAAGCCAATGGACAAGTAGAGGTCACCAATAGATCATTAGAAGGCATCCTCACCAAGGTTGTGAGTAGCAGCGGAAAGTATTGGGTAGACAGATTAGTGGAGGCCACTTGGGCCTACAATAAAACTTGGAAGACAACTACTGGTTTCACTCCTTATGACTTTGTCTACGAAAATAAAGCTCTACCATCTATTGAGTTTTTATACAATACCTTGAGAATGGCATCATAGTTGGATTTGTATGTTATAAAGTCACAACAAGAGAGGTTGCTCCAGCTAAATGGTTTGGATGAATTCAGAATGCAGTCCCTCCTACACATTGAAGTTATCCAAGTATAGAGGAAGGTTTGGAATGACAAGAACATCAAGGACAAGGTTTTTCAAGAAGGGGATTGGGCTCTTCTATATGACTCCAGGTTCAAGGACTTCAAAGGAAAATTGATGACAAGGTGGTTAGGCCCATACCTGATAGAGAAGTGCCATGACAATGGAGTTGTTAAAATTAGGACCATTGATGAGGAAGGTATTCCCTTGCATTTCAATGGATACAGATTGAAGTCTTACAAAAGACCTCTGTCCAGGGAAGAGTTCATCAGCACCATTAGCAAGGAGGTAAATGTGATTGGAAGTGTCCTAGCTTCCAAGTCACAACATTCTTGAAAACTATTTTTATTTGTGAAAAAAAAAAAAAAAAGAGAAAAAACAATAAGAGGCTTGGATGAAAACCTCCATGAGGCATCTGAGGCCAACTCTTGGGTTGAAAACCTCCTTGAGGCAACCCAGGAGTGAAAAAGAAAACTAAAAAAGAAAAATAAAAGATTCCTGGGTGAAAACCTCCCTTGAGGTAACTAGGGCAGGCAAGAAGGTTGAAAAGCTGTCTTGAGGTGGCCTATGTGTCCCTCAAAAAAATAAAAATAAAAAAATACCATGAAAAGGAACTCCAACCTGTCCATTAATAAATTATGTTATTTTTCAGGTTTTGAAGACAATGGAAAATGCAAATCTACATGGATATCATGCTCAATTTTCATTCCATTTCCCCCACCATCCACTCCATACCATCCATGTCAGCCATGTCGCTACCACTCTCATCCATCTCGGCGACTCAAAAATCAACTTTTGTCATTCTATGGTTTGCTATAGGATGTCTTGTAGCTTCTATAGGAAGATCCTATAGTGCTACAAGAAGATTCTGTAGCACTACAGCATGTCCTAAAATGCTACAGGAAAAGGGATCTGATAGAAAAAGCTTTATGCATGGCCTGTTCTAGGTTGATTAGGGTCTCTTCACTTGATCCAACCACTCACCCATCATCCATGCATCTCTGGTTAACAAAAAAAAATCACCATCTCCCCATACCTAAGCTCTATCTCATTAAAAAAATAGGGAAATTTTCAAAAAAAAGAAAAGACATGTCCTCCATTGCCACAACCTTTCACTACTCCATCAAGGCTCTTCTATCATCCTTCAACCCCTACACTACTTCCCAGCATCCCTCGGAAGAAAAAACCTTTGAAAAGAAAAAAAGGGTTGCTACAAGCTCTCCTGTAGCACCCTGTGCCACCATTGCATCCAGCCTGAAATCTAGTTTTCTTCCCATCCTCGAAGAGGAGAGTGTACCATCATCCAAGGACACCTTTCTCTTACTAGCAAGACTCCACAATAGCAACAACAACAACACCTGAGATATCAAGTAGTTGCACACAGGAACAGAAACAAGCAATCAGCTATACACGAGAAAAAAGAAACACACAAACAAAAGAGCAAGGAAGCACTTCCTTGAGCAGCAACACAAATGTCCAACACTCTGATATACACTGATCAAGCACCAGGTAGGCACAGGTATGGTAACTTCTAAGCTCTTCCATATGTATGAAATAATGAAAAATGTGTAAATGTCGAGGAAAGGTCTTTTTTATAAGCTGGAGGTGGCTAGTTAACTTGGCCACCCTCAGCTCATGAACAAAAAGTAATCATCATTCAGCATGCCACGCAAGTGTCACATCAGTTAAAATCGGTTAAGAGGGAGTGGGTGGTGATTACGAGGAACAAGAGAATGATCACCTGAGGTGGGCCAATGGTCCAAATGAGGAAAACTCGTATCATCAACAACCATGACAACGCTCTGAACCTTGACCAAAAATAGCATAAAACCCAAACTTTCCTTCATTTTTTGCTCATTTCGAAATCAAGGAGATAGGAACTAGCTTTGGAAGTGATAAGGTGCTAAAAAAAAGGCTCAAAATTCAAAGTTTTTGGATTGGTGTGGAATCTAGATGACTGCATAGTGCTCGTCATCCTGAATCGGCACAACTCATTTCGCGTGAAATGAACTCCATATGACTCCAGAAACGAGTTCTATTCACTTTCTCAAACAAGCGGATTTAAAAAAAAAAGGACAGCCTAGTCAATAGTTTCCATTGCTGACATGGCACTGACTGGGAAGGTTATGTGTTCATTGACTTGGTCAAAGTTCCTTCAGCGAATGGGGTGCTGACAAGTGGCTTCGTTTCATTGGTTTAAATAACACATTTTTTATTGGTTGGAATGTTGGCCGACCACACACTGACACGTGGCCCACCTGAAGGCTGCGATGTGGTAGCCCACGAGGCCACCAAAAACTTTTCTATAGTCCGGGCGGAGGCAGTGGGGGTCGAACCCACAACCTCCCAATGCTAATCCAAAGTCTCTTCCAATACACAATACACCATGTCGCTTAACCATAATGGGCACAAAGTTAATTTATTGTTACATGCCACATTGTTTGGAAACAAGCCAACCATGGTTATATAACCACCCTTGTGACCACAATGGAGGTGGAGTGGGTGCTCGACCGGTGGGGGTGGGCCATTGGCCTTAGGCCGAAGGCACGTGGCCTAATTTTTCATAAATTAAGCGTCAGCGGTCTTTTTAATTGCCCGACAATTTTGCCTGATTTTCAGTGAAATTGTCGCTCCGTTGGCGCGGTTGGTGGGCGAAATTGTAGGATGATGCTAAAATTTTGGGAATTTTCGATGTGATTAGCAAAAGATTGGGAAAGGCCATAACTTATTTAATTTTTTACCAAATCAGGAGCAAAAAGAGGCTACACAGGCATTTTTGGGCATTCTGGAGCCATTGGAATAGGTTTCAGAGCATTTTGAGCATTGTAAAATGATGTATTCATAATTTTGATCATAATAGAGAGGGCCAAGCCATTGGAAGTTGGACCAAGGAGACATAGCCTAGGAGGGGTGAACCCCTTCATCACGTGTTGTTGTGATATTTTTTATGGTGATGTTTATGTCTGTCAATTGTTGTTGTTCAGTCATTTTTTAATGTTAATTTTCACATAAAAATTACATAAAAACACTCAAAAACCCATGTTTTAACTTTCAAACAATCACACATTTCCTCAATCATATTTAATATAATTTGAAAGGGAATTTTAGCACAGCAAAACTAATTTTCTTAATTAGATCAAGTTTGGTATAAGAGCTCTTGGTTTTATTTGTGCAAGAAGGATTTAACTGTTTGCAAGTTTATGTCATGCTTACAAGGTTAAAACTCAAAAGAGGAGAAGGGAAACTGGTTGAAAGCCCTGAAGTTGGGTCAAGGGGAAGGAGGGAAATGTTGGCACAATCTCCACCACCAGTTCTTCCTCAAGTTGCAGTTGAGAATCTAGTGAGTATGTCTCATGAAGGAGAGCCTACAAACCTGACAGACGATGAGAAGGTCTTCAGTAAGGCTTTCTTTGATATGACAAAGATGGTGAAGGTCCTCTATGAAGAGAAGAATACCATACTTTAGGGTGAAAGCTCCAAACCTCCCAAAGGAGAAGGTTCTTCAGGAGGAGGAGGTAATGGAAATGGAGGTAAACCTCCACCCTCTCCACCATCTTCTTCATATTCTTATTCACAGGCATCTTCACCCTCTTCCACTAACACAACCATTACTGATACTCATTAACATACCTCAAAAGGAATTGGTAAATCACCCTTATTAAAACTTGATGTTAAATTTGAATTTCCCATGTATAATGGTGAAGTGAATGCATAAAATCTTGATAATTGGATACGTCAGTTGGAGGTCTATTGCAGAATTCAAAACCTTCAAGAGGATGACATAAAGTTTCAGTTAGCTTCCTTGAGGATGGAGGGTGCAACACTAGTATGGTGAGAATCAAAGACACAAGAGGAGATAAAAAAACAAGGTAAGATCTCAATTTATTGGTCTGATTTCATTGCTACAATTAAAAGGCAATTCTACCCTTTAGCTTATATGCAGAAAGCCATCATGAATTGGAAGAAATTTAGACAACTTAAAGGTCAAATGTGCAAGATTACACCCAAGAATTCAGAAAAAAGCTCTCTAATGTTAGGTGTAGATCTGCAATCACAAGACATGTTGTTGAAGTACATAGGGGGTTTACAAAGTTACCTTAGGCATAATATCTTAATGTTTCATCCCAATAATCTAGATGGTGTGTGTGTGCAAGCCACTCATCTTGAGGCAAGAGGGAAAAAGACTCCAGAAGAGGGTAGTAAAATTCCATTTAAGGGTAAATGAAAAGAAAAGGGTTTCGAAGGGAAGGGAAAGATAAAATGCATCTATCAAGAAGGAAGGAGAGAAATTAACATGAAAGCATTGTTCCAAAGAGGGTCATGATGAAGTTCATTTTTGGAAGCTTCATCCTGAAATGAAACCAAAGAAATTCTTCAACAAGGGAAAATAAAAGGCAATTGCAACCACTTAACAGGATTTGGGATCCAATTTAGGTGATGAAACTAAAATTACAACCACGGGTATGAAGGGAAAAGAATCCATTGCTAGCACTAGTACTTCAAATTCACACAATGAAACTCCAAATGAAAAGAAGAGGATAGAACTTTTTCCCATAAGGGTGATCTCAAAACATAGCAAAATTGATACACTTTTTGACAACAGCACTCAAGCCAATCTTATCTCTGAAAACATTAGCAAAATTTTAAACTTGGAAACCATTCCACATCATAAACCATATCCACTTGGATGGGTGTGTGACAATGCACAATTGTAGGTAACTAGAAAGTGTAAACTGAAATTCGCCATTACTGCAAATTTCATAGATGAAGTGGAGCTTGATGTTGTGCCATTAGACGTGGTATGGTTTTGGGCAGCCCGTATCTCTACCACATAAAATCTATCTTCCATAGACATGAAAACAAATACCATTTGTTCAAAAATGGAGTAGAATATATTATGAGAGCTCATAGCAAGAAACTAAATCTTTAACTTGTTAATGTGGGGCAGATGAAAAGACTAGTGAATTCAAGCAAGAATTTTGTGCTTCTAATTATCAAACCCAAGAATGATGTTGATAATGAAGCTTTTAAAGGTTGTGATTTAAGATTGAAATATGAATTGGTTGATGTTGTTAACCAATATGATGATATGTTTCAGGAACCAAAAGGATTGCCTCCCAAGAGAGGAATCCAACATGAGATATAGTTGCAGCAAGATGGTCATCTTCCTAACATTGGCGTGTACAGGATGTCAGTGATAAAAAGTGTAGAAATTAGAAAGCAAATTCAAGCATTGTTGGATAAAGGGATCATCAGGCCATATTCTTCGCCATGTGGTTCACCTATTGTTTTGGTGCCAAATAAGGATGGAACATTGCACATTTGTGTGGACTTTCGTGCATTGAACAATTTTACGGCAAAGAATCATTACCCACTACCTAGAATAGATGATTTACTTGATCAATTGAAAGATGAAAAGTATTTTACTAAGTTGGACTTAAGGAGTGGCTACCATCAAATTAGAATTGTTGAAGGAGACATTTGGAAGACATCATTTAAAACAAAACAAGGTTTGTTTGAATGGCTAGTTATGCCTTTTGGTTTATGTAATGCTCTTGCTACCTTCATGCGTGTGATGAATGATGTGTTGAGGCCATTCCTTGATGACTTTTTTATAGTCTATTTAGATGACATCTTAATTTTTAGAAAATCTCATGATGAACATGTCATGCATGTGAGAAAAGTACTTGATGTCTTAAAGAAAGAACAATTGTATTTAAAGATGTTAAAGTATGAGTTTGGAAAAAATTATTTAGTTTACTTGGGTAATATTGTTGGAGGAGCTGAGTTGAAAATAGATCCATCCAAGGTTGATGTCATTTTGAATTGGCCAAGTCCCAAGACAGTTACTAAGGTGATAATTTTTTTGGGAGCAACCCAATACTAGAGGAAATTCATTGCTAACTTTTCTCCTATAGTAGCTCCTTTGCATGCATTGACATGTGTGAAAAAGGTTTTTCAGTGGGGAGGCAAACAACAAAAGGCCTTTGATGCATTGAAGGAAAATATCATTTCATCTCCAATACTTGCACTTCCAGATTTGAGACAGTCATTTGAGATTCAGACTAATGCTAGTGACTACGCCATGGGTGCAGTCCTCATGCAACATGGTAAGCCTATCTGTTTTCATTTGGAAACTTTCAATGGTGTAGTGATTAACTATCCTACATATGACAAGGAATGGTATGCATTGGTGAAAAGTGTGAAAAAGTGGAAACACTGGGTAAGGAAACAATCATTCACACTGGTCATCAACCATTCCAATACTTGCAAACTCAATCAAAGTTGCAACAATAAGGGCACTTCCGATGGATGGGTTTTCTTCAAAGATTCCACTTGGTAATAAGGTATAATAAAGGTATCTACAATAAATTTGTTGATATGCTTTTTAGGCCTATTGTTAGTGCAACTACTTTACTCAAGCATAATTCTATTTTGCATGAAAGTTATATTGAGCAATATGCATTAGACAATGACTTTCAGAATGTTTATGCAAGCTTGAGTCAAGGTAACCAAGAAAAGGAATTGGATTATCATTTGCATGATAACTTGTTGTACCATATTGGAATGTTTTGTATTCCACGGGGAGAAAGAATCAACATCATAAGAGAGGCACATACTTCTCTTATTTCTAGTCATTTCGGTGTAAGTAAGACGGTGGCACATCTATAGAGGTATTGTTATTGGCCTCGTATGCTTGAAAGTGTGTCATTTTTAATTAAAGGATGTTCATTATGTGCAATCAGTAAGCCTAGCAATAGGAAGTTAGGATTGTACACACCACTTCCGGTTCCTTCACGATTGTGGTAGAGTGTTTCTATGGATTTTTTAGGAGGTCTTCCATTGTCAAGAAGAGGTCATGATTATTTCTATGTAGTTGTGGATAGGTTCAACAAAATGTTACAGCTGAACAAACTATTCAGTTATTCTTTCAGAATGTATGGGTGCATTTTGGATTACCCACCTCGATTGTTAGTGATCGAGATTCTCGCCTTGTTGGGAATTTTTTGTCAATCTTGTAGGGATTCATGGACACCAAATTGAAAACGAGTACAACATTTCATACACAAATAGATGGTCAAATAGAGTTGGTGAATAGGAGAGTGATACATATTCTTCGTGGGTATTGCAGCAAGCATCCTAAGTTATGGGATGAACATTTGTACTATATCTAGCATGCTTACAACTAGACCAAGGACTCTTCAATTCAAACATCGCCATTTGAGGCATGTTTGGGATACTTTCCTAAGTCTCCTTTGGATTTCATTTTTGGAAAAGATGTTGCTATTGATGGTCATAGTGACATAGAAAAAGCAAGAAGGTTCATTGAACAAATCCAATTGGTACACCAAAGAGTTCAAGAACAACTTGAAAAGAGCCAAGGAAAGTACAAAGCAAGGCATGACAAGCATCGTGTAGATCACAAGTTCCAAGTCGATGATGAAGTTTGGCTTCACATTAGCAAAGAGAGGCTCCAAGGAGAAGGTAAAAAACTGAAACCAATTAGATATGGTCCATTCATAATTTTGGAAAAGATTGGTAACAATGCCTTCAGGTTGGATTTGCCTTCATATATGCAAATTTATGTTGTTGTTAATGTTGAGAACTTAAGGTTGTATGAGCCTCCTTTGATTGAAGATCAAGGAGAGAATGTCCAAATTCCTTCCATAGAGGATTTTTCTCCTAAATACCTTGATGAACTACAACAAGACACCATTCTTGACAGAAGAACAAGGTCTTCAAAACGAGGGAATGTGGATTACCTTCGAGTGGGGCTCAAGGGAACAAATCCTTCAAAGGCCAAATGGATCAAGATTGGAAAGGTGAGGGAATTGTACCCTCACCTGTTGAACAACTGAAAGTGATATTTTGGGGTCCAAAAGGCTTCCAGTGGGGAGGAATGATCAGGTGCTCAAAAAACAATAGCTCAAAATTCAAAGTTATCGGATTGGTGTGGAACTTAGATGATCGCATAGTGCTCGTCATCCTGAATCTGACACAATTTGTTTCACATGAAACAGACTCCGTATGACTCCAGAAATGAGTTTTTCATTTTCCTAAATAGGAGAATTTAAAAAAAAAAAGGATAGCCCAGTCAACAGCCCGTACTACGAACGGGGCGCTAACTAGGCAGGTTATGTGGTCATTGACTTGGTCAAAGTTCCTTTGGTGAATGGGGTGCTAACAAGTGGCTTCACTTCATTGGTTGAAATATCACATTTTTTATTGGTTGGAATGATGGCCAACCATGGGCTGACACTTGGCCCAGCCGGAGGCTGCCACGTGGCAGCCCGAGAGGCCACCAAAAGAATTGCTATAGTCTGGGTTGAGGTAGCTTGGGTCGAATCTATTAGAGCCTAGATTGACCTCAGGCTAAAGGAAGGCAATCCTAGGATAACAACAAACCAAGCTTATCCTGGTAGCTAGCCCTACCAGGTCGAGAGAGGGCTCTCTCCTTGTGAATCTCAGTCAAGATGACTGGATCAGATATGGATTTTAGGCTAGGTATAGTAGCTTTATGGTTTTTAATTGATTTTGTTGGGTTTTTTGTTGGATCAAATGGATCCAGGCAGTTTTGGATCCAGGAAATTAAGTCAGGATGTAGGGCGTTCTATGGGGCAAGGTAGGTATAGGCTTTTACACGTGAAATTGAGTGAGATGAGAGGTCTAAGACTGGTGAGGAGCTGAGGAGGGCATGTAAAGATCATGTATCCTTCTCAAATAGTAGAAAACATAGAAAAATGAATGGCTTCCCAAGGCAGAGCACTGTAAACAATGAATTCTACCTATCTATCTTGATTTCATTCAGCTAGAAGCAATGAATTAGATTGTGGCATACATCAAACATGTGAAAAACTGATAACAGAAGAAGAAACTATGCAAAAACACCATACCACAAGTATCCCATAAAAATAGCTGCAAATCCTGTTTATTTCCTTGCCAAACTGTTGATAATGGTGTACAATGTAGCTCAGAGCATCCAAGTGAGTCCAACCTTTGCTAATGACAGAAAAGATAGATAATATAGACATAAAACCACCTATGCTAGCCATTAGGAGTCGAAACCAAGAGAAGAGGGGCTATTACAACCATTTCCAAATAGGGACCAAGAATATAGGCAGTGGAACAACTTGCCTCTATAAGCATGGAAATTGATTCATTGACCCCAAAACCACCTCTAACTAATGAATCTACCCTCTAAGATCATTTCACTATTACATTTACATGCCAAGTCATTAATTACATCATCAAAATCATCCATGAGGAGAGAGAAAGTGAATTTACAGAGAAGACAGGCGAAATTTGATTTTTCTGGCAAACTAGCCAAAAGCGCAACGCCATTAGCCAAAAGCGCAATGCTACTTTCCACCCACTTTTTGAGGCCTTCCCCTTAGCCAAATTTAGCCCAAGATAGCTCATTGGAAAGGTCTTCCAGTCTAGTTTCTGGAACATCTTGAATTTTTTCATTTGGAGGTCATTTCCCCCCTCAAAACTGAAATCTCCCAAGGCAGCTTCTGTGTGTCCAAAAAGAGGTAGAAAGGTCATTTTTTTTTATAGTTTTTGGACCTTTTGGTGGGCCACTTTTGCTCCAAAACTTCTGAAATTTTCTGGGATGGATGATCTCATCATGATAAATCCAAATATATAAACGTTTCCTCCATCAGATGCTCCAGGAAAAATCATAGCGCAGGTGGCACTGTGCTTCTGGGCCAGTTTTCTGTGTTGAAAATTGCAAAATTTGAAAAATGCAAAAAATCATCAAAACTTGCCCAATTTTGGCATGGGACACCACCATCAGCTACTTTGATGGGCTAGTGAGGCTTCAACTAATATCCTCAACTTATCTTGCTCCTTTTTTCTCTTTAAAGCCTTCCTTAACCTAGCTTTAAGCTTCATGATCCTCATGTTACAGATTTTGTTGTGGGTCATGTAATGGTAGGCCATGTGGCGAAGCATCTTCTTATCCCTATTGGCCTTCTCAATCAGCCCTTCGAGATGTATGTTGACCCTCTCAAGCCATGTTTCCCTATCATTCTCAATCTCTTGCTCAATAGAAGTCAACTTGACATGAGCCTCCTTGGCCTTTTGCCTATTTTCTTTGATCATTTGCAGCTCCATGAGGACTTGCTTGTCACTCAATTGTTTGTTTTCCTGCTCTAAATATCTGATGATGAACTTAGCTCTCTCTAAGTTATCTGCCAAGGATTGTATTTCAACTTCTTGTTCCTTTATGATAATGTCTTTGACAGTTTCCGGATCCTGAGCTTCCAAGTCAATAATGTCAACTCCATGATGAGAAAAGTGTTGTTGTGGCTCCTCATGCTCAATGAGATCAAAATCTCTTTCCTGCTCATCACCAAGATCCTCTTCTTGCACCTTTTCCTTGCCCTTGCTCAACTGCTCTGTAATATCCCTCCCCTTAATAATAAATAATAAATAATAAATAATAATAAATAATAAATAATAAAAATAATACAAGAATAATAATTAATAATAAAAATAATGAATAATAATAAATAAATCACTTAATAATAAATAATAAAAATAATAAATCATAAATGTTAAATAATAAATGATATTAAAAATATATACAAAGAAATAAATAAAAAATAATAAAAATAAAAAATAGTGATAACCATATTAAAGTTCTAAATAAGAATAAATAGAAATAAAACAAGAAAACTATCAAAAAGAAGGAAATAAAACAAGAAAGCTAAAAATCAAAAGAAAAGTAAAGAAATAAAACAAGAAAAAAAGTTGCATGCGTCACATGGAGTGTGTGCATGTGGTTCCCCTTCCAATGTTTGTTCTATTTAATAGATGGTGAGGAGGATGGGAGGTATTCTATCATTCTGAGATTCTATCTTTCATTCTCTTGGGAGAATGGTATACTAAGACTTAGGAGTCACTGGCAGTAGTACGTTGATTGAGGGCTCGGGGGTGGCCAGTTGTAGCAGAATCCTTGCACAATTGAGTCTACGGTTGGGTGGAGATCCCCAAAACCTTGTTGTCATCTGGCAAACCTTGATCACAGGTAATATAGATATGAAATTATTTGTCAGCATATTTTTTTAATTAAGAAATTAATTTATTTTTTTACTGTTACATATGGTATCAGAGCTTAAGTTTAACCCTTAGGGCCTATGGGCATCCGAAAAATTTATTTTGTTGGAATTTTTAACTTGACTTGTTTTAAAGTTACAGGATGATTACTTCCAGAAGGACGCATATTTGAGGCCGCATATTTTTCTACAAACCCTCACTATGCACGTAATTTTTTTTTATTCAATGTATACTTACTGCATAGTTATATTTTGATTGGTTTTTGGTGATTACTTTTCTTTATATATTTTAAACTTAGAATACAAATGGAATACTATAACATGTTGATCGCACCTTTTAGAATACCGTGATTTTTCCTCATTTGCTGTGGAGATTTTGATTGATAGCAATTTTAGTGTTGTTTTCTATATTGATGGTTAAGATTCACCAGGGTTGTATTAGGGTTTTGGATGTTGTGTTACCACCATTCTTTAATGGCCAGTGATTCACTTCAGCTAACGTTCGTTGCATGATTCATCTTAATTTTTGCAATATCTTTTATGGCTCTGCATTTTTCATCATGCTTCATGTCATTAACGTGATTACTAATAGGCTACCATATTCCCATTTTCTGTAGAGTTGTTGATCACCTCTTTTAAAGGTTTTGCCTTTCAGTACCGGAATTGATTTATTTGAAAATATCTAGGACAGACAGTCCTTAATTTTTAGTTTTAACTTCTGTGCTGTAATTTATTGTAGACAAGAAATTCCTCCCTCTCGTTTCAGTGTGCACATAAAAAAAAATGTCCAAGCTGATATCTCAAAACTTCTATAGCATTTCCTTTGTCTTTTGGCCTTTTACCAGGTCCAAAGGCTAATTTTCATGGCCGGTTTATCTATGGTATAGTAGCTTCATGGCTGGTTTATTCTATGATATAGTAGCTCTATTTTTCTATTGTCCCATGTCTCTCAGAATTCTTCTTTTTGTTTTTTTAACCGTTTGCTCTCTCATTTGAATTTTTCAATATCAAAAGTATTCAGGGCAACTTCTTTATTGTTCCAAGAATGTAAAGAAAGCAACTTGTTAAATTTTAGGTTCCAATATTCAAGAGAGGTCAAACCGATATATTACATTAGTGTTAGTTTTATCCTCAGTGGTAAGGAAACTATGAATGTGTTTATTGCATAAAAATTGTGGAAATAGTGTGTTTGTAATAGGGTTTAGTCGTTCTATTCATAGGAGGGTTTCTACCTGGTTTGGAAGGCAATTTCTGCATGGTTTTCAAACGTGTTTCTGCCCAGTTTGGAAGGCGGTTTCTACATGATTCTTATTCTCTTGCAAAATAATTCAAATCTGATTTATTTAAAAAAAAAAACAAAAAATAAAATTATGAACATTGTATCAATTACATAATCATTGAAAGATGAAAAAATAAAATACATAATCATTGAAAAATGAAAAAATAAAATACAGGGATATTTTCTTTGAATCAGTTTTTCGTTCTTTTGACCAGCGTTTTACAAGGTGATTTCTGTAGCCTACTTTGAACTAGCAACTGCAGAGTCATTAAATCACGTCAAAAATAAGTGTAAGGCCTATGTAAAAGAGAGTACAACTACAGCAAAACAGTCTGTGTAAAAGAGAGTACAACCACAACAATACAGCCTGTTGTGTTTCTGTCTTTCCTGAACAGATCAAAGTGCTCCTTCTCCCCTCTCAACACGGAAGCATGCTTAAGCAATATATGGTACAACTAGATTTCTCCTTATTGTTATATATATATTAATTAAAGCTAACTTCACATCTTTACTACCCTACGAAGGAGATTACTGAAGAACTAACTGAAATTTCCAAGAGAACTACACTCTTAGTGATTGTGCCGCAACATAATATTTATTCGAAAGCCTTTTGCAAACTATATATAACTGAACTGTGTGCTTACTATACCTTTTGAAAACTGATAACAGAGACTATGACGAAATACCATATATTCGGCTCATTTTGGTAAGGCTATGCATATTTCTTGGTATAGAACCAATTAGGAGAGACACGTGAATGTTAAAGAAATTGCATTGATTTTTGTATCATACGAAGCCATTTGGCTCTTGGAACCCAAGCTTCCATTCGGATTTTGCCATGATTGATTCATACAGAGCATGAAAGTCTTAAAACAGTTTGTCAGGAAATCATATTAAATCCCTCTAGACTTGTTCTTCTCTATATAAGTGGCGCCAACTACTTTAACATATAGACTGTAAGCTCTGTGAACAACTTACAAACTCACAAAAACATTTTCTGTTCGCTGTAATTTGATTTTTGAGATTTCCACTTCTTTACTGGGCAAAGTTTGTTGGATAGGTCTTCCAAAATGTATATTTTCTTGTTCACCAAATTTTGTTTTCCAAACTTCATCGTCAAACCATACCACGAGTCAAGAGTTAGAGGTATATTGAAAATTTGTTTTTGTCGGATATTGTGCGGGCTTCTTCAAGCGGAAGTCTAAAGTAATGATGGATACACACTTAAAATCTTTTATTCGAAGGGAATATGATAAATTATATCTGTGCTGCATGTGTGCATGTTTTTCGGGACCCCGAGCTCTGCTAATGACTTCTATCTTGAATTGGCCTTTTTATCATTATTAAAGTTTATGATTGTTGTTTTCAATATTTTGGGATCTGCATGCACACAGTGAGCTTAGGGGGTACTCGTTTTAATTCTAGCTATCACGTAGGTAACAATTATTACAAGCGAATTACGGACCTTCAGTTTACCCAAAAATCTTAAAAGGGAATATTAAGGTAAGGATGATCGTCTTTTAAACCGCTGGCATGTGCACTGTAGTCCATGACATTGAATATCAGGAAGCACTGGAATCACTTTTGCTTAACACCTTTCTGTGAGTAGCCCAACTTGAATCCACCATTAACAGAGCCATAATAGCAACAACTAAAGCGAATGTAGTTTGCACATAATTATTTTAATTTTTTTTCACGCACAGAAAATTAGAAATATCATAAGCATTGTTTGCAAGGAATTACCACCAATTTGAAATCCATTGCGATAGTTTGGAGGTCAAACCCTCGTTGTAGCCGATAGTTGCTCGAAACTTGTTTCATGGAAGGTAGAAGAGCGGGGATTTTATAGTGCCAGAAACTTCTTTTTGGTTTGCTTTTTCTTCACCTTGATAGACTCGGGTTTTATTTTTTCAAAATGCACTGTGGCCATAAAAATTGACTTAACTGTCAGCGGGCATTGAGGAAACTCGTGCTGCTGTAACATATTCAAATTCCATAGTTTCAATATTCCACTCAATAATCCGTTTGGTAAATTTAAGTTTATTTTTAAAGTCGGAAATCTAGCATCGTTCCTGGAATTTGCCTTAGCATAAAACCTGCCGATGGGTATCAGTTTAAATTTAGGGCGTTTCTCTGCCGTTCATTTGACCCGTGTGTGAATATTTTGTTGCACTTGGCTTTGTCAATTATTTTCCGTTTGAATTGATGCCTCTTTGGACCAATGATTTGTTGAACAAGCAGCATCTTGCAGAGCACAGAAATACGGGCGTAATAGAAATCATTTTATGGTCATCATGGGTGAGGAAAATTTGTGATTTAGATCCTTTTGGAGGTCAACACTGTATATTGTATTGTGCTAACAAAAGTACAATACAACACAAGAATTTTGAATTGCTTATCGTTGTTCATTTTTAGAATCCATCCTCTCAATTCTAGTACTTTACTTTTTATTTTATTTAGCGTTATGGCATGGTGTAAGACGAGAAAAATTCATTTCTTACGACTTGACTGAGTGTCTCTGCATGGATATCATTATTCATTGAATAATACCTTTAAAACATTTAAAAATCTTAAAACTTTCAGAGATAATTTTGTAAAAGCATTCAGATTATAAAGAGCTTTCCCATAAAACATCTAAAAAAAACATTCAGATTATAAAGAGCTTTTCCCATAAAACATCTAAAATTGATAAACTTAAGAAACAGAATTTCATCAAATATCTTATTGATGGTTCGAGTATGTAATTCTTACTTATTTATATTATTTGATGGTTAAGAGTATTGGTTTTCTATATAGACAGTTTGTTATTATATCCAGGAGATCGCTATTCCTAGTTATATGTGAAAACCATTCCATTAACTTCATAAATTAGTGTGTTGTTATATTCTTTTCACTCTTAAAGGTTAGATATATTTATATTACTGTGTTATTATGTTTAACGCTAAAAATAAATATTTACTAACATTTAAGTAAGTTACAACTTGAAAGCCTTAATATTGCATCATTCGCAGGATGTAATGCTTTGTGAATAACTATTTAATTGATTTTCTGTCATAATTTATAGATTCAATTATAATATTTATACCATGATGTTTAAACATTTCATTAATGGTTTTTTTGTTAACTTTTTCAAAAAATTCTTAAAATTAAAATTCACAAAAATAACTCATATCAGAGAAATGGCATATTTCGTAGCCAACCCAGCGTTATGTGTACAAACAATGGATTACCAAAAGTCATCAAATGCCATTACTTATGAGTTCCTGAACACTTTAATGGGCGGTAAGTACCAAAACTTTTAGTCCTTGGGCTATCATTTCAATGAATTTGTATGTTGAGAATATTTTAGCATTGACTAATACTAATATAAATTATATTGGTTAGCCTTCAAAAATATAATATTAATATTATATTAATATTTCACTTGTGAGGGAAAACTATATTTAAGTGTGACATATCTTATGGAGAGCATATAAAAGACCACGAATACAATAGAAGATAAATTAAAGTCCATGTCCTACTTACTCTTATATGTATTGATGTGATTGAACAACCATGATAAGGGAAGATTAAAGAAGATGTATTATATAAATTTAATTAGATTGTAAAGAATTATTATTATAGTGTTTGTTGAATGCTTAAGATGTGTGATGGTTATAAACAAATTTTTATTATTAATTTGTTTCTAAAGAGGATAATTTTTGAATTGTAAGATATCCACCATGAATATTTATAATAGTTTTTCCCTCTAATGGGAGGGCCACATTGTAAAGTTTTCCATAGGTGACTAATTATATGGATGAATTATGGATAACAAGATGTATGATCAGACGATTTTATTATGTTGATGTCTTAAAACGAGAAATGATAAGTGGATTACATTTGGTAGCCATTTTAATGATTTATTTATAAGGTATTACCCAAGTTGGGAAATAGTAACAACATTTCCAAAGTGTATCAATGCTATGCTTCTAAGAGAGGAAGAAAAGAAACCACAATGATTGGAGGTGAGAAATTAAAGTCAATTTAATAGAATAGAATGAAGAGAAGAAGTTTCCATTTTTGAAGCTAGTAACATTAGGAAATTAAGACTAGGAGAAAAATAAAATATATCTATGAATATCGGGTAGGAAGAAATGAAGGGATGTTCTATCAAGAAGAAAGTTCTTTTAAGTGTATTGATGAGTGGATGTAAAACCAAGGGATTTTAGCTAGTAATATCTTAACAATGAATTTCACCAGAATTTCCTTGGGGAAGGAAGAATATATGACGAGAGATTAAGACTCAAGATGATGAGGCTCATGTGAAATTTAACGATGCACTTAGATTATTATACCTATGGTGTAAATGGTAAACTTCCTAGTTGAAAAAAATGTGGAAATGATTATTGAAAAAGTAGTTGGTATCTTGATGAAAACATAACGCTAATAACACTGATGAGATAACATAGATCCTAGATGGATGTTGAATAATCGTAGTTCATAGTTGAATGTTTGTAAAGTAAATGAAATTGATTTTTTTGATGAGCCATGATAAGAATGCTTATAGAGTATTATTCTAAAGTATTGAGATGTTCTCATATTGATGATGTTTCATGATATGATGGTATGAGGGTGATCATGCACATGTGGTTCATTTATTATGTGAAGCCATGATATGTCTTTGATGCCAATATGTTGATGTTATAACTTATGATGGTATTTCATGAGGTGAAGCATGTGATATGCATACAAATTTATGACATGCATGAGCATGCAGTTCGTCATTATTCATAATGTTGCGATTAACAAGGATGAATGTTCTCATGATGACATGCAAGACTTGGCATGTGGATTATATTTTTATGATACTATGATGGTATAGCTAATGCATTGGTTGCATGTTGAGGTGTGATGATTGACAGGACTCCACAAATGGGCCGAGAGGGCCGGTTTATTTGATGATCTCGTGCGAGCCCATACGCATGAGGGAGAATAAGTAACACCATATGGGCTGGGGACAAACTCAATCAACACTACATATGCCAGTGGTTCCTTTGTCTTGTGTATAGCTCTTGATGGATAGCTCTAGAAGAGCTATGGGACCATCTTGAGGAGGCCAAGTGCCTGATGTTCTAGGCTAGGTGCCTAGTATTGGATTGGGATGCCGAAGTCTGGAAGGGATGTAAAGGACTTCGATGCCTGGGGTTGTGCGCCTTAGTAGTTGTGGAGGGAGTGGGCCAGCCTTGCGAGATGCCCGGGATCATTGAGTACCGGACCGGATACCTGCCTTGGGGCAGATGAGGTCTGAGTCAGGCGCGAGCCTTGGGGCCAGCTTTGGACTAGGATACAGACTGGGTCAGGCTTATGCTTGGTGCCGAAAGTGGGAAAAAGGAAAGAGATTCCTTGAGATTTCCCGGGCTGTTGGGGACTTTCGATACCTGCTGGTTATACTAGTTCAGCAGAGGGTGTTGGCAACATGAAGCAAATAAAATAGCAAATAATAAAAATAATAAATAACAAAAACTTAACTTCGGGACGAAGTTCCTTAAAGTGGGAGAGTATGTAATATCCCTCCCTTAATAATAAATAATAAATAATAAAAATAATAAATAATAAATAATAATAAATAATAAATAATAAAAATAATAAATCATAAATGTTAAATAATAAATGATATTAAAAATATATACAAAGAAATAAATAAAAAATAATAAAAATAAAAAATAGTAATAACCATATTAAAGCTCTAAATAAGAATAAATAGAAATAAAACAAGAAAACTATCAAAAAGAAGGAAATAAAACAAGAAAGCTAAAAATCAAAAGAAAAGTAAAGAAATAAAACAAGAAAAAAAGTTGCATGCAGACACATGGAGTGTGTGCATGTGGTTCCCCTTCCAATGTTTGTTCTATTTAATAGATGGTGAGGAGGATGGGAGGTATTCTATCATTCCGAGATTCTATCTTTCATTCTCTTGGGAGAATGGTATACTAAGACTTAGGAGTCACTGGCAGTAGTACGTTGATTGAGGGCTCGGGGGTGGCCAGTTGTAGTAGAATTCTTTCACAATTGAGCCTATGGTTGGGTGGAGAGTCATCCCCAAAACCTTGTTGTCATCTGGCAAACCTTGATCACAGGTAATATAGATATGAAATTATTTGTCAGCATATTTTTTTAATTAAGAAATTAATTTATTTTTTTTACTGTTACATGCTCAACCTGTACCTGTTTTGCTGATGATGAAGGCAAAGCCCCTTCCACACCTTGTAGAGCAAACATTTGCCTATGGACTGATGATGAAGGCAAGGCCCCTTCCACGGCTTGTGGAGCAAGCACTTTCCTAGCAGCTACAAAAAGTTTCCTAGTACCCCTCTTATTTGTCCCAAACACTGGCACTCCAACAGTTTCAGTCTCTTTGACTTTTTCATGGCTTGAAGGTCCACCTTCTTCATGATGTACTAATGAAAATATTTGTGGGCCTTTGAACATCTCATGAGTAATGAAAGTCTCCCATGGCATGTTAAGGAGGCTCAGGTGGTGAAGAACAATGATTTTTATCAAAGAGTAATGTTAAATGCTATTCAACTGCTCGGGGTATGGCTTCCTCTGTACAATATGTGCCATCTTCTCAATGTTTCTAAACATGAAGTAAGGGAGATTCATCATCTTTACTCTAGTGAAATGCATGAGAAGTCTAATGTGATAAGCATACAACCGGGAGAACCTACCTTCACAAGTGAAGTACTTGATAATGATTTTCATCAATGGGGCATACTTGTCTTCCAAAAACTTGAAGGGCAATACTCTCTTCATTTGGTCTCTGTATCTAGCCTTGATGTAAGGCTCATAGTACTCCTTATCAATATCCTGACCTTTGTACCAATTTTCACCCACATCTGGAATTCCTGTAGCCTCTGAGATGACAACTGGTGATATGGTGAAGGTTATTCCGGCAAGGGTTACTTCATTACTGTGCAAATGAGTCACAAATAGCCTAGCCAACTCATGATGAAAACTGACTCTTTCTATCATTTCACAAAAATTAAAGCATGCTTGGTGTTTAAAGCAAGAAATGACAAGTGGGAAAGCTTGCAACTCCCTCAAACTAATGGGCTCTTCTCTGATAATTCTTCCTCCTTTATGAGGCTTCCTCTGCTGCTTATGTCTCTCCATGGAACTATCACTAAGTGTCTCTTCCTCATAGTCATATTCACTGTCTCTTTCCATTGTTTTTCTGTGGCTATGAACACTTATGGTTTTATATGGACAATGATGGGATAGGGTGGAGGAATGAAATGAACAGAGTGAAGATGAAGGAATATGTGAGAGTATGATGTGTGAACAGGTTTTTAGGGATGAGTAGGGTTTTAGGGAGAGTGGGTAGGGTTTGTAGGGTTGATGGAGAGTGTAAGTAGAAATTTAGGGAAAATGTATGAAGGGAATGGGATTTAGGAGATATGGTACGTGGGAATGAGGTTTAGGGAATAATGGCAAGTAGATAGGGTAAACAAAACACTAGTAAAATGAGGAAAACTAGGGTTTCACCCTAGAAGCTAGGGTTTCACCCTAGAAGCTAGGGTTTTAGATTTAAGAATGCTAAACACCAAACTTGGCAAACAAAACCCTAAAACATAAGATATGATAAATGTACTTACTTGTAAGAGAGATAAATTGAAGGTTTTGAGGTGAATTTGGCAGTTTTGGAACGATTTGGGCAATTTGGGGCTTGGCTAGGCAGAAGCGTAGCGCCTCACACAGGTGTGCAGCGCCACTCTGAAAACATAGTGCTTGTGTAAAATTGCACAGGGAAATGCTGCCAGGTGCGTAGCACCAACTCAAAAACACAATGCCCTCCTCAAAAGCGCAGCGCCACTCAAATTTTTCCCAAAACGCAACGACTCACTTGTATTTGCCCAATAATGCTTGAAATTGATCCTTAGCTTTCCTTTTGGCACTTTGAACTTCAACACTAACACAATGAAATGATAAATAGAAGGATGGCTTTATGTAGTTTCATTTTTTTATTTTTTGTTGGTGAAAACCCACTTTTATAATTTCTATCTGCTTTTTTCAATACTTTGTTTTTTATGCTTGGTTTCTTTGCTTTGATAGGTGGATCGATGCTCAAATTCTTTTGATTTTTTGTAGTGGCAGTACTTTGGCAACATCACCAGATTTCCAGAAGCAGCATGGAACCATTATTACAAACTCTTCATACTTTTTAATTTAATATCATTGGTTTAAAACTTGTAGGCTGCCTCCACCAACCTAAATAAAAATTATCGGATAATGAATTCTCAAAAAAAAAAAAATGGATAATGAATTGTACAGATAAAGTGGTAGAAAGGTATATGTGAAGTTAGGTCTAAAAATGAGTGGTCATACTGAAAAAAAATAGGAAATCTCAACTTTCACTTGAAAATTTGACAATAACGCATCTTATTAATCCCTACCGCAGACAAGGCAAGGGCTATAGTAATTGGAATGGTGCACATTAATATTAATTTGAGCTGGTTAAGATTTGGAATAACTAAAGTTTCAAGGTTTGTGATATATGTTTTCATAGTGAAATATTTTCGCCATCTTATTTGGCCTCTTCCTGAGGCAGGGAGGCCAAATCCATATGTTATTTTCATTTGTTTCCTTCACATTTTGAATTGGGAAACTAATGTTAGCATTAACTCATTTGAGTTAAATGTTTGGGTTATTTAGTTTCTGAGTAATATATATGTCAGGCGATACCCATGTAGCCAAACCACATACCACATGGCCACTACATGTACTACCCATGTGCCTGTGATACCAGTTAACAGTTCCATGTGCTGCTAAACATCTAGGTCTATGCCCTTTTCCTATAAAGGGCTAGCAAGCTCTGGCACCCTAAGTTCATCTCATACTACATCCTTCCACATAGACCTAAGATCTTTAACTTTTAGTTACATCTTGCAGATGTTTAACTCCCAGTTTCAATTTCAGCTCTGTAATTCCTGTAATTCTTCAGTTTCATGTTCAACTCTGCTTCCTTTGTTGATTCCTCTATGCCCATTCTTGACTTATGATTCCCCATTGATACAAGAGAATGTGTTTTTCACTATTATGCTTCAGCCAAAACACTCAAGTAAACTCCAGTCGCTCAAGTAAGCAAATGAAGTTGAGACCTGAAACTCATAGCTACCCACTTGAACAAATTGTTAGTAATTGAAAACATTTTTTCAATATTTCAAGTTTCAATTATTTTGATTACAATAACATCAAAATATCGTGGTTCAAACTTAACTTTTTTAAACTTTTTTCACGAGCATTTATTTATTTCCTGTTATTATAGTAAAAAGGAATTTGGTTAGATAATTTCTAACACAAACATAGATTTCATTTTCCAAATCTATTAAATGGGTGGACATATTCCCTTCTCGTTCTTTGCTACATATATAATCAGAGAATAATCACTATGAGATTTCAATCTAGATACAACTTCTATTTCTTATCACTAATGTTGAGGCTAACTTACAGTAATAAGTTTCAATCTGTTGAACTACAACAATAACAAATCTAAATCTAGTTAGAAAGAGAATCGAGCATAAAGAATAGCTCTATACTAATAGGAGACAAAGTTAAATCTTACATTTAAACCTAGATAATCACCCTCCCTTTGTTGATAGATCTATGCCATGCCAGGGCTCGTAAAGATACATATTAATTCGAGGGCCAGTTAGGGATCAATAAAAGCCCGTATAGTAATGCGATCTTGTCTGTTTGACCAATCAATAGCTCCAACACGTGAGTAGAGGGGCCTAATGGTGTATCGGGGATTTCCATGCTTCCATCCTTCTTTCCCGAGTGTATCAGGGCATGTAGCAGTAGATGCTTTATGTTCAGACTAAACAAACTAAACTAGATCTTGAACACAAACAAGACAACCATATTAGAAATAGAAAGGAAGCAAAGAATACAGGGCAAGGTTTAGTGAATGTGACGTCAGCTAAAGCTCTAACATGGATTATTCTGTATCTAATTCAAAATAATCTTAATGGACATCGCATCATTAATGGAAATCATAAAGGTCATGAAACTATCGCCTAGAAAATATCCACCACACGATACACATGAAGGAAATACACATTCAAATCGAAATTGTAACCACATAAATTTAAAAGGTATATTTCATGTTCATGTTGTTCCTAGCTACTAGTTGTATACAGGAACCAAAGAAGGTTGTATACAGAATCCAAAGAAGATTGTGAAACTACATAACAACGATGCAAATGTTGTTATGCAAATATATATATTTAAAGAGTAAAATTTACAGTAAACAAGGTTCCTTAGATTACCCAACAATATATGATTTACAGTGCGTTGAAATGGCCTACTCCTTGTTATTTTCTTTTTGGCTTGTGAACTCTTTTGTTCTTCTAGGCTTTGTAGGATACCATGCATTTCTGTTCATTTCTGTTCATTACTACCCTCCTCATTGTCAGCCTATATATCCCTCCACCACTGCCAAACGTTCCCTTCCATTTATAGAGAGAAGAGACCTTTAAGTTCAAGGCCATGCTAACCTCCTACATTTATCAAGAAAAAATGCCCTAAAGCAATGAAACAGGATCACCAGGCTTCCATCCAGGTGACATCGGTGGCATGGAGGGCAGTGTGCCTTGAACAACCTCCTTCTTTGGATTAATGATGACTTTGTCTGGTGGAGGCTCCACAATTTCAATAGGCAATGGCTCCGTAACTTCTTGTGTAGTGATTTTGACATCAATATATGCATATTCGTATGGCTAGGAGGTACTCATCTTCTCTTCCTGAGGAGGAGGGGGCATGGCACCATGGAGGGGCACATATATAACAATTACACAAGCCACACAACCAACATTGTTAGCAGATAATTTCCCATCCTTGACATGCACAGTAGAAGAACTCTATATACTAGATAAATCCTCTGGAACTGCACTGGCCACGATGCGATTTGATATATTCACACTCATTTACACAATTCAAGTGTCACTTCTCTACTCTACAAGGACCATCGTCTTCATCCTCGATCGTTGACACCACGATGTTATCATGTTTTACTTTTGAATGAATTACAACAAGGATACAATCGACTTCTAGGGGACATTTTGGAAGATGATGGCCTGCTACTGAACAATTTTCTCTTGGTGAATCCTGCAAACTTGGTAGACCAGGCAAATGGATTGACTAATTCATAGGCATTTTCTCTTGAAAAATCACGCGAAATCGTATACCAAAGGAGGGGGAAAAGGATGGAACGAGGCTTTATTTCTTTCTCTTGATCGCTTTATCTATCTCTTACCTTTCAACAATCTACTTTGAGCTCCATCGATGCAAGGCTTTTGAGGATTTCCTGCTTGGGAAAAGAGGGGATGTAATGCTTGTTTCGTTTAAGAAACATAAAAACAACACAATCACAAAGGCTATATTAAATATTAAATGCACTTCCTTAATCCAAATGACCGAGCCCTAGTGCATTGCCTCGCCTCGCCCCGCTTGGGATCGCTTGGACTTGAATTCAAAGATTTTGAGCATTTTGTAACCAAAATCATTGTTATACAACATGGGTTCATTCACGCTAGGAAAGAAGGTAGGGTTCGTGAAGGAAAGGTAAGGTTGGTACGGTAAACTTGTACCAGTAAGCGAGGTAGATGATCCAAGTGTGGTGACTAATGGAGAACTCAAGGGACACGTGAAATTCATGCAAGCTCTGCGTGACAAGTCAAGTCTTTTCCTTCCTTCATTTTGTATAATAATAGACACATCTTATTTCATTATTTCCAACTAATTACAACACTCGGCTACTTACAACCATATGGTTGATACTCTCGACTAATTACAACCCTTCTGGCTCTAAAAGTTATATTTTTATATGTCTATTTTAAAATTAAACATGTCCATCATTGGTTTGGAACTTCTTTCGTAACTTCTTTCGTTTCTAACTTACCTCTATAGGTTACACTCATAACATTGTGAATCATCAACCTAAAGGTTATAATCGTAGTGGTGATAATTGACCACATGCCTAGTGTGTTGAAGAAAGTGAAATGGTCCATCTTGTACACGGAAAATTCAATCATCTATTGACTCTTCTATATCACGAGTTGTGGCACAGTTCATTTCATCAATCCTAGTATATAACTAATGGGTGACTGAACCAACTTAATGGACTCTACAATACCTTCAAAAACTGAATAGGCCATAATATTAATTAGTAAGCCTAATTCTATTCAGCAGCTCATAAATCATAAGGGTATCTGTGTCAACCAGGCACTTTTTCACTGACATGCTTAACCTCTTGATATATATGCTTAAGGGTATTGTTGAATTACGTAAGGTATTATACTCTTGTACTAGCATAGATAGATAACAATATATTGATACTTGGTGCTATTCTAAGGCTTAGTCGGATGCTTACTACCCCATATCCCATAATTCTATGTTGATACGTCGGTATGAAGTGTCTCTACTTATAAGACAATCCAACTCTTAAATACATGCTCGCTCTAAATAGTCAAACTCAAACTAAGCACTAATTAATCTTGGCAGCAAGAGCAATTAGACTATCGCATAAAGCTCAATCTATAAAATATTACTCTTGCTTAATATCTAAATAATATCAGGTGAACCAACTTAAGCTTAACACGGTCAAACTACAAGGGTCTGGAATTCTTACTACAAGGTACTAGTATTTTATTCAGCTACATGGATAATACCAATACACCATGTACTCTGATTTACCTTTATATTCAAGTAGAGCAAGAATATAACCATGAAATCCAAGCTATTAAGATTACTCGTTGTTAGTCCATATATACATATTTGAAGTAGTACATGAGCTTACACCTAGGAATACTTGTTAATGTAAGCTCTTGAAAGTCCAAGAGCATCATTTTATTAGCTCGACAACTTAGCTATTGACTAGATCAAACATTATGCATGATTGCTTCTATGTTCATGTTTTTCTAAAAAAGCATATTGCTTAATACTAAGCAACCAATTTACACTATAATTAACTCATATAAGAGTACTATAAATCTAAATGTACCATATGCCATAGTCATATGATTAGCTAGATTAGCTTCCTAAAGAATCTTAGTAAAGCTTCTAAGAGTATTTACACATAATGTTTCATTACCTAAGCACCTTTTACTAAACCTAAGTGTTAGTAGATATATTCACTCGTATATTATGTGCGTTATATCCCACTCTAATTTATGCATTAACCAAGAAATGGTAATTTCTTAATGTGCACTGAGTCATCTTGGGCGTAATAAGCAGTGCTCTACATCGAAAGCAGTGCTCTACATCGAAAACAGGAATGCATTGGGCAATATTGGTTAATCTGATTATATATAAGGGCCATAACCCCACTACCCTTTTTGACGTGGAATTATTTCAGATGACTTTTGACTAATATAAATGTATTTACTTGCTAGAGTGGTATAGATAACGCACTATTTCCATGACCAAGATTACGAAATCAATCATATTGATACAAGGTGATGACTTTTTGACTAATATAAATGTATTTATTTGCTAGAGTGGTATAGGTAACGCACTGTTTCCATGACCAAGATTACGAAATCAATCATATTGATACAAGGTTATGACTTAACTCATACTCTTGTTGTGACATAGTTAATTACTATGAACAACTAATTCACTCTATTGCTGTGCCTTGGGATAATTCAATGCCATAGTAGAAAGCAGTTAACGACACTAGTAAATCTGAGTACATAGAAGGAATTAATTATAACTAATTATAACTA
The DNA here is from genome assembly GCA_031772625.1 of Pinus tabuliformis. Taxonomy (NCBI): domain Eukaryota; kingdom Viridiplantae; phylum Streptophyta; class Pinopsida; order Pinales; family Pinaceae; genus Pinus; species Pinus tabuliformis. The sequence continues at coordinate 498,097,098 of CM062811.1, read as the reverse complement.
TGGTTTCCCTTTTCATAGACTAATAATAGTTATGCTTATTTCATCACTGTGTATGATTCACACATTAGTATTAGCTTAATTATGTGTAATCAATTTTACTAATTAAGCAATTATCTTTCTCAGGCTTAAATAGTGTTTTTCCAAGAGGTTTAATGAAAAGTGTTGTACAGCATGAAAAATGTGCTACAGTACTATAGGAATAAAAGCTTAAGAGACTTGTACACCTTTCTCGTGAATATTTGTCTTGTAAACCCCGAGAACTTGAATTAATGGTAAGGGAGGGCTACACTTACTTTTTGTGTAGTTTAATTACCGGTAGGAATTGCTTGGAAAGTTATGGAAATTTCGGATATATTTAAAAGCAAGAATTTTTGTAAATCTAAGTTATAATTGTTAAACTTTAAAATTTTAGGTGTCATAGACTTTTTTGATGGTGCTGAATCCATTTCCACCATCAAAAATAAAATTCAAACACTGTCTCTACAAGATTTTTTGAATTTTTTTACCTAAAGACCATTTTTAATTGTTGTGACCATTCTTCAGCCTCCGTAAACAACTCCCTTACTTTTGGTTAAGGCTTGCTTATTTCCATGGTTATTTATTGCTCACCCTGATGGGTGAGGAGAGCAAGGAGGCGCAAGCAAGTCTCTAATTGTAGGGAGAGGAAATCACCCAGATGGATTAGGCCGTTATTCTCGGGGAGGGGGGGCGGTAACGGGGGGCGCGGGGACGGGCAAGGGGGGCGGCAGCGGGCGTGGTTTTTCGTTATATCTCCTTTCTTGTCATCTGTTCAGAACATTCGTTATTCTCTGTAGGTATTAGTGCTTTCAGTATTGACTTTTCCATGGATTACTATTCAAACTGTGACTAATTTTGAATAACTTGTATGTGGAATATGCGCAATCGGTTGAAGACATTTATGAAAAATGTCGACTGCTCTCATATGGATAAAACCTAATGTTTTTTCCAGACTACTGCAATTTCATCTTCAGTAACATTATTTTGACTATAATTCAACGGCACTGCAAAATTCAAGGTTAACTTTTCAGGATGAGACACCTTCACATGATCATATCTACACCGACTTACATAAAGAGCTAACTCTTCGCTGGTAGAATGTACACACATTGTTTGCCTGATCTTTCCAGTCATGTGATCCTTCATAGTCTCTGGCTCTCATTCCTTGTTTTCTCTTCGCCCACTGCAGGGATTTGTGATCAAGTTTGAATTAAAAATTTGCGATGATATGCAAGATATTTCTGTAAACAACTTCTCGGCATTTAGATAGAAACTATATATTAAAAGAAAAATTGTTGTTTCAAGAATCAAGCGAAAAGATCGGCCGCTAAAACCCATAAAATAACGTTATGGCTACTGTACAAAATTTCTAGTCGTCCTACACTCATCTCAATTTCAAAGAGCTGGCCGCTCTTGCAGCAGGCACTGGTTGAGAATACGTTATTGCCAGTGCTGAGATAAGTATGTAGATTTTAAAAACAAACCAAAACCAGTGGTTATCAACAGGGAGATAAACCAACGTAATGGAATTATCAACCATCTTAAGATTAAATTCTTATATTTCACTCAACTTACAGACAAACATAGCTTGAGTATATGAACAGAGGAATTATCATACTGAAACGCTGCCAGATTTATTTTCATTTACAATCAGGTTTCAGTTTTTCTGAGGAATTTACAATTAGGTTCATTTTCACTATTATTATTATTATTATTATTATTATATATATTTCCAGTACTGAAGAAGCCCAGCATAGCCGTATATAATTATTTTTTATGGAAATTATTCAACATTATCGTGGGACCGGAATCCTAATGAAAAAATTATCATTAAAATTGAACATCCATATTTACATTCACACATATCAAATTAATAATATTAAAAAATACCTTAACAATACACCCATTCATAAACTATCCTCCTCTCCATATACACATACACCCATTCATAAACTATCCTCTTCTCCATATACACATATATGGAGAACTATCCTCCACTCCATATAAACCTGCAATCAGTTATTGAAATGTGTATTTACTTGTAGATTTTTGACCGCTGTATAGCGCCACGTAATTACTGCCTTCCCATGAATTGCAGGCGTTGTCGTCTTCTTCTTGATGCTCGTAATTTGCTCACAAAGTACTCGAAATGCATGGCAAATATAACTAATCGACCAGCCTCCACAAAACTTACAGAGAACGCCATGAATTTTACAGAAAGACCCATAAATAATGTTGCATTTTCTTTGTAATCTGCAGTGATACTCATCTTCACTCATCATTTGACCTAAAATATTGAAGTCCAAAGCTCTCTTCGCCTTCCTTACAATAATTGCCTTACCCTCTTAAGAGGGTAATTTCCTCAATCCCTGGTATGGTTTGCTTTATAGAATGCTCCAACCCAATCAGGGGAATTTCCTCAATCCCTGGTATGGTTTGCTTTATAGAATGCTCCAACCCAATCAGGGGAATATTGAGTGTAGAACCATTATCTGTCCACTGACCACAAACCACAAACTAGCAGACAGCACTTTCAAGCTTTCAACGCACAGGTACCATAGCTATTGCGTTGTTGTCAATCATTGGTTTATCCATGTAAAGTCATCAAAGTTTTGCATTTTTATTGAGCTGCACTGCCTCGATTATTTCAGAATCTTCGATCAGCAGAGATCATCAACAGTAAAATGGGCATGCGCGTTGTGCGTGAGATCAAATACAAACAAAAATGAAGACAGAGAAAGAAAAGAACTGGTGCGAAAAAGCAAACAGGAGTTGGTAAGGAGGGGGGACCAACGTTGAACAAAATGAAAGGCTGATACGTAATTTATAGAAAATTCTTTAATGTCTAGGTTAAGTATGGTAATATAAGAATTAATAAGTCTGATACATAGTTTAATGAATTGTTGTTGATATTGAAATGCTTATTAATTGGAAAGAGTTTCATTAATATGTTAAGGTACATAGGATGGAAAATGTTTAATGAATTGTTGTTGGATATTTAAATACTTATTAATTGAAAAGAGTTTCATTAATATGTTAAGGTACATAGGATGGAATTTTTTTTTGGTTCTAAAAATTTATAAAACATTAATTAATTTAGTTATATTATAAAAATTAATTAATTTAGCTATATTAATATATGTTTAAGGAGTTTTGGAGTTTTGGATAAATAGTAATATGGTGTTTTGTTAAAACACTTTTTGATATAAATTTTATTGAATTTAAATATTATATATATATATATATATATATATATATATTATTTTATTAAATTGCACTATATTTATGTCACTATTATTCTAGGTATTTTGGGATGTTGAAATAAATAATAGTAGAATTTATTGTGATGGATTTTAAAAGATGTATATTATTATTGGATTAATGGTGTTTAGTTTTATTGTTATAAATTTTATAAATGTTTTGTGATTATTGAAAATAATAGGAAGGATTTTTATTTTTATTGGGTATTGAATTTTATTAAATGTTTTATTTTTATAAAATTTGGTTTTATTTGTAATATTAAAGTGTTTGATTTTATTATTTATTTGTCACCTTAAAGTGTTAATATTAGTAGTGATGGGAGATTTTATTCCATGGATTTTGGTTTTATTTATAATATATAAGTGTTTTTTTGGTAAGGTATTCAAAAGTAGAAATTAAAATGATGACATTTGATAGTGATGATTGAGAGTATATATTTGGAATTTATATGTATTTTTTTTTTCTGAAGGTGGAAATTAATAATGAAATTTTTTGTTACATTGGTTACTATTGTATTTTTTTAATATTTGTCTATTATCTTAAAAGTAGTAATGAGGCCCATAGAGGTCCCACATAGAGGTAGAGGACTAGCTTATAACATTAAAAAGAGATAATCATTGTATTTTGAAATAGTATTGGTGTACTTAAAAACCTATCTAAAAAAAATGGAATTCTGATATTGTATGTTCAAACTCATTCACATTGTCTTTGCAATTCTCCTAGAAGAGGACAAAATTCAGTGGGTTTCATTTTCATAATATTTATTTAATACTTTAAAATAAATACAATGGGAATATATAGAAATAAATATTGAAATTATGATACTAAAAGATGATAATATTTATGTATAGATGATTGAAGTATACCCACTAACATGTTATCCTAAAGAAAAACATCAATAACTAAGTTCTTTCTTAAGTTTGTATCCAAAACTTTAAAATGACCATAAAAATAGTAGAAATTAGAGAATAAATTTACAATATAGATGATGACCCATGGATATATGCGATTGATTCACAAATATTTTTATATTTTATCTTAAAGTTACCAAATTTTTATTTTAAAAATATTGAATAATACATGATACAATGATTTCTCTATTTTAGAAAAACTTAATTCATTCTCATAAAAACATATTTATGTTAAAGAAACTAAATATATGTTATGATATAATAACTCACTATTTGTTTAGCCTAAGAATGCTCCTCTCCCTTTGATATATCATCTTCATTTTGAATAATTTCCATTTTCATAATTTTTACCTAATATCTTAAAATAAATACCATGAGAATATATAAATAAAGATTGAATTTATGATACTAAAAATTGATAATCTTTATGTATAGATGATTGAAATATACCCACTCATATGTAAAAAAAAAAAAAAAAAAAAACATCAATTTCTTTTTTATATTATTTATCCAAACATTTAAAATAACCATAAAATATAAAAAAATAAAAATTAAATTTACAATACACATATTATATGATTAATTTACACATATTTTCATGTTTTATCTTAAAATTATTATATTTTTATAAAATTATTAATAATATATGATACAATGATTTCTTTATTTAAAAAAAAAAAAAAAACTCATTCATTCCCACTAAAAACATCTTTTACTTTAAAGCGACTAATGATATGTTATATATAGTAACTCATTATTTATTTAACATTCCCAAAAACCTACAACAATAGTGACATAAAGGAAATTTAAGAAAATAATTTATATTTATATTGATATGAAATTTATGGTTTTTTCTTTTGAAAAAACAATATGATTATAATTAATTATAATTAATAATAATAATGAAACCAATTTTTTTTTTGATTTAGAAGTATCAAATCTCTTATCATTCTAAAAAAAATTACATCTCAAGAAATTTGACTTCTCTCAATACTAAGTAAATTTATCAATAAACTAAATTTAATTAATATTATAATTAATTAAAATTATATTAAAATTATATTTAAAAAAACCCATAAATTTCATATCAATAGAAATCATTTTATTAAATTGTCCCGATTTGATATTTGGGAATGCTGAAATTTATAAATGGTAGACTTTAATATCATGGATTTTAAAAGGTGTATGGGACTATTAGGATCACTGGTGTTTATTTTTATTGTTATAAATTTTACAGTGTTTATTGAAAATAATAGTAAGGAGTTGTATTTGATTGGTTTTACTAGGAATTGAGTTTTATTAAAGGTTTTAGTTTCATAATTTATTTATTTATAATATAAAAATGTTTATTTTAATGGCCAGAAATTTGTTTTCACAAATTTTAGTTTTATTATTTATTTGTCATGTTAATATTAATAGTGATGAGAGGATTTATTTAATGGATTTTGGTTTTATTTATAATATTTAAATCTTTGTAAGGTATTCAAAAGTAGAAACTAAAATTATAGTTTTAGATAGTGATGATTGAGAGTATATATTTGGAATTTATGTGTTTTGTATTTTTTTTTGAGAAAAATTAATAGTTAATTTTTTTTTTACATTGGTTGATATTGTATTCCTTGGGATATTTGTTCATTGTTTTAAAAGTAGTAATGAGGCACTTATAGGTCATACTGGTTGATATTGTATTTCTTGAATATTTGTTCATTGTCTTAAAAGTAGTAACCAGGCACTTAGCACTTAGTGGTCCCACTTAGAGGTGGACAAGCTTATAACATTAAAAAGTGATGATCATTGTATTTTGAAATAATATTGGTGTACTTAAAGGCCCTATCTAAAAATAAAAAATTGAAATTGTGACATTGTATATTCAAACTTATTCACATTGCCTTGAAGTTGTCCTTGAAGAGGAAAAATTCATGAAGTTTCATTTTCATAATATTTACCTAATCCTTTAAAATAAATACCATGGGAATGTATAGAAATAGGGATTGAATTCATCATACTAAAAGTGATAATATTTATGTATAGATGATTGTAGTACACCCACTAACATGTTATCATAAAGAAATACACTAATCACTAACTTCTGTTTTTATAGTCTTTATTCGAAACTTTGAAAACGTCATAAAATATAAAAAAATAGAGATTAAATTTACAATATAAATGATGGTCCATGTATATATGTGATTTATTCACATATATTTTCATATTTTATCTTAAAGTTACCAAATTTTTAATAAAAAATGATTGAATAATACATGATATAATGATTTCTCTATTTTAGAATAATTTAATTCATTCCCATTGAAAAAATCTTTATCTGTTAAAGCAATTAATTATATGGTATTATATAATAGTTCAATATTTCTTTAACCTAAGAACACGCCTCTTCTTTCTGGTGGTGTGCCATCCTCGTTTTGAATAGTTCCCATTTTCATAGTCTTTATCTAATATCTTAAAATAAATACAATGGGAATGTATAGAAATATGGATTGATTTTTGATACTAAAAGGTGATGAAATTTATATATAGATGATTGAAATAAACCCACTAACATGTTATCTAAAAAAAAACACCAATCACTAAGTTCCCTTTCTATACTATTTATCTAAAAAATTAAAATGACCATAAAAATTTAAGAAAATAAAAATTAAATTATATATATATTTGATCAACATAGATTTTCGTGTTTTATCTTAAAGTTATCATGCTTTATAAAATGATGGAATAATACATTATACAATGATTTCGCTATTTAAAAATAAACATAATTCATTCCCACTGAAAACATCTTTATGTTAAAGCAAGTAATCATATGTTATGATATAATAACTCATTATTTATTTAATTAAGAATTCTCCTCTCTCGTTTGGTATGCCATACTCATTTTGAATAGTTTAATTAATTAATTTGGTTAGCATATGTGTTTTCTAGTTATATCATTATAGATTTACTTTAAAGTTACATCATTATAACAATAAATTAAGTTCCATTATTCTATATACTATTGAAGATCAAGTTTTATTATTCTACATATAATTTAGGATAAACTAGCCTAAATCTCTTTTAGTTCTGGATTTACCAAGCACCAAGAGGGATCAAAGATCTTTTCACTCTGAGGGCCATTACGTTAAGGGAGCAGATGGAGGCTAGGGTTTCAACCAGAAAACACTGACAAACCTGTAGAATTCGGTGAGAAGGGACTCTGCAGCATATGAAAAACCTATGGATCGTGGCCATGAATGCCCAAGCAAGGGGGGAGAGATCCCTTCCTATCGAAACATAATGATAGGGGAATCCAACCAGCACAGAGCAGCAACAGAAAACAACGACAACCATGGGAAAGGACCTCCAGTTTTGGGAGCACAATGGCAAGGAGGTCTGGGAATTCAATGCCTACCACGGGCTACCAAGAAATCGAGATTTTTTATCCCCAATAACAAGCTAGAGGAATACAGAAAATATATGAAGGATCATGCCCTCATCTGCAAATTCATCGGAGCATGACCAACAGAAAAGGAGTTGATTAAATGGATCTAACACAGATGGCAACTGAAAGGTCACATAGATCTTAAACTAAGAGCAAAAGGCTTCTTCACAGTCATGTTTTCTAGTCTAGAGGACAAAGAGAGGGTTTTTGAGGACGGGCCCTATTTTTTCAACAACACAGGGCTTTTCATAAGACACTGGGAGGAATGCTACAACCCAGATTAGGAGAAGCTCCTCGTTGCCCCAGTTTGGGTCTGGCTATTTGCCCTCCCAATGGACTTCTGGGATCTAAAAATACTAGAAGGGATTGGCAACTCTATTGGAACCTTCGTCAAGGTTGTAAACTCTACACGACGGGGATGGTACACCTCCTATGCTATAAACTGCGTCTACATGAACATTACGGAGCCATTGCCAGATTTCATAGAACTGGAATATCATGACGAGGTCTGGCAACATCCCTTGGACTATGAGCATATCCCCTTCAGATGTCGGCGTTGCCATGAATATGGACACTTGTATCGAGCTTGCCCGCTAAACCAGAATGAAAGCCCTACAGTGGAGAAAAAAGAAGGGGAAACGAGGGAAAGAGAAGATGGGGAAGGATTCCAGGAGGTTCACCGACGAAAAATAAATCAGCAACATACCAGGAACCAGAGAGTTGCACACAATGAAAAAGAGCACAGTAATCAGAACTGGTTTGAAGTACTATAGGAGGAGAAGGAAGAAGTGACAACTCGAGACAATCCAATGGAAATGGAAGACCCCCAAAAACTCCCTTCATAAGGTAGAAATCCAAAAGCAAAAGCGGAAATGGAACCTCAAGGAAAAGAAAATCCTATATACAAATAGTTGAGTGGTCCCATATGGAGATTGATAATCAGAAGGAAGATCTCAGTGTAGAGGAACAGGTAATGAAACACTTACTGCAATAATGGCGGCATTTGGATGAACGTTTCATCCTAGAAGACTAGAAGCAATTATATAAGGAAACCTTCCAACAATACAAGGCCAAACAGGGTACAACTATCATAGTTCAACTAGAACATCTAGGGTCCCAAGCCAACCAAGTCCAGGATCCAGGAACTCAAGGAAAAGGGGGCAAGAAGTGGGGATGAAGAACTTTGAATGAGTCCATCTAGATGGTTTGGGAGTTATTAGTAAACTATGGAAGGGTAGTACTGTTGTCAGAGGTATTTCACCAACCCCCCAAACTATTGAAATGATCATTACATCTTGGAATATAAGAGGCCTCAATAACAGAGGAAAAAAAAGGTATCTTAAAGAGAGACTAAAGAAAGATAAGCCTAGCATAATGATAATACAAGAGACAAAGATCAATGAAAGAAAGCTGAAGGAAATTTTGGAAAAATTTAAACCCCAGTACCAAGTAATGGCTTAGGATGCAAATGGCAGTGCAGGAGGGCTTGCTATCCTATGGAACCATGGGGAGATAATGATCAATGAATGGATCAGTCTACCGAAAATACTCTCAGGAAATTTACAACATAAAGGATCCAAAGAATGGGTCTTGCTCACAAGGGTCTATGAACCCCACATCCCAGGAGAAAAAATAGAATTTCTTCAAGATCTGACAAAACTAAGGAACCTATACCCAAATGATTTATGGGTTGTAGGAGGAGACTTTAATATGATAACCTCTCTTGCTGAGAAAAAGGGAGGAATGAGAAGAACAGAAGATGATATGGAAGTCTTTGGAAACCTCATAGCGGAGCTCCACTTAGTAGATTTACCAACGATAAATGGAGTTTATACTTGGAATAATAGGAGGGGAGGAAGCCACCAGATCACCTCTCGCCTAGACAGATACTTGATTTCATAACAATCCATAAGCAGGGACATAGTCATGGAAGCCTCGATACTCCCACGCATGGCATCATACCACTAGCCGATAAGACTGGAACTATATTTGAAGGTGCAACCTAAGAATCACCCATTCTAATTTGAGGATTTCTGGTTAAGAAACCCCGATCTCCTAAAAAAAAATGAGGAATGGTGGAGGAAAAGTGAAGAGCAAGGGAGGAACTACATGCACACCTTCCAACTAAAGTTGAAGGAACTCAAACACAAAATTCGAAAATGGAACAAGGAAGAATTTGGCCATATTTTGAATGTTCAACAATAGTTAAGTAAGAGAATGGGAGATCTGCAACAACAAATTATTCAAGAAGGAAGATTAGATAACCTAGTGAAAGAAGAAGGGAAATTAATCAACTAGTTGGAGGAACAAAGAAAACAAGAGGAAATTCTTTGGAAGCATAAATCAAGGGTGAACTTGCTACGGGAAGGTGAGCGAAATACTTGCTTCTTTCACAAAGCCATGGTCCAACATAGGCAGCATAATAGAATATACTCTTTGAAATATGTGGAGGGGAATCACAGGGTCCAACATGAGGAAATGGAGGAGCTACTAGTGAACCATTTTAAGGACCTCCTTATAGAACCACTGGAGCACTAATCTGAAGCCATCCAAAGGATTACAAACATTATCCCTCAATTGGTATCTTGAGAGTAGAATCTAGCCCTGATGCGAGCAACCACAATGGATGAAGTCGAAGAGGTAGTGAAAGGAATGAAAAAAAGTAAGGGCCCTAGCCCCGATGGATTCACAACAAATTTCTTCCAAGTTGCATAGAGCTTCATTGGACAAGACATTTTGGAGGTCGTGGAGGAATCACAACACAATCAAAAGGTATGCCCTAGTTTAAACACCAATTTCATTGATCTCATTCCTAAAAATTCGAAATCTAAAGATCCACATGGGTTTCATCCCATTTCCTTATGTAATGTTATATACAAAATCATTGCTACGATTATTGTAAAGTGTCTTAAACCTTTGCTCCCCAATCTCATTTCACAGGAGAAAACTAGATTTGTAGAGGGAAGACAAATCCTAGATGGGTTTGTAGCTTCTCAAGAAATAATGCATTCGCTAAAGACGAGAAAGCTTGCAGGGATGATGATTAAGTTGGATCTATCAAAGGCCTATGACCGGCTTAGCTGGGCTTACCTCAATAAAATCTTCAAAGCTTTTGGATTCGATCAAAGATGGATAAACTGGATTTATGCCATGATATCTTCCCCTATTTTCTCCATCATGTTGAATGGGTCTCCCATCCCTACCTTCAACCCAACCCACGGCTTAAGATAGGGTGACCCTATATCCCCTTTCCTCTTTATCCTTGTGGTAGAAGGGCTGGGTCGTTATATCAAAAATGAAGTTTGGGAGTCAAGGCTTCGGGGTCTGAGAATCTAGGGCAATGACCTGGCCATCACCCATCAACAATTCGTAGATGATATCATGCTCTTCTGTCAGGTATCCTTGAGAGAATCTTGTCAAATAAAAGAGATCCTGCTCACCTTTATGGAGGCTTTTGGGACAATGATAAACAAGGATAAATCATGTATCTTCTTTTTAACACCCAGGGGAATGTACGAGCATACCTTGCCCGGGTCCTAGGTTTTGGCATTGGCTCCCTCCTTTGCTAAATACTTAGGAATTCCCCTATCTGAGAACTCTTTGAAAACTTCTTGCTGGAAAACTCTTCTCTAAAAGCTTCAAGGAAAGCTAAGTAGCTGGGCCTTCAGATCCCTCAACTTAGTGGGCAGGACAATCCTCCTCAAAGTCGTGCTTCAATCTCTCCCAATATATCAACTCTCTGGAATGGCTGCCCCAAAGAAGACATGCTCTAAAATGGTTGACATCTTTAAAAAATTTCTTTGGGGCAGGGCACAACAAGTCAGGAAATGGGCTCTGGTCTCGTGGTAGGGCCTTGTGAAACAGAAAATGGACAAAGGACTAGGCCTCAGAGACCCTTACATTTTGAACCAAGTTATGGGAGAAAAATTATGGTGGAGATGGATAGGCGGAGGGTTGGACCTCTGGAAACAAATATGGACAAGAAAATATAACATGCTGGGGAGAACTGAAGACATTCTCTGCTACAGGGACCCTCCTAAAGGTTCGGCAATTTGGAACTTGGCCGCCCAAAACAGGAACCTCATTCATCAACACGCCTTCTGGGAAATTCATAACGACAAAGTAGCAAAATTCTGGCATGACTCTTGGTAGCAAAGAGAGTGACTAAGTGAAAGGAAGGATCTAAGAGATATACTCACATATACCAAAGATAGGAACATCCATTTGGTCGAGCAATTCTGGAAAGAAGAACAAGGGGAGGGAGGATGGAGAATATGGAAGAAGAAAGACGATTGGCCTCAAGCCATTGAGACTGAACAATGGAACCAGCTAGATAAAGAACTGAGATCTAGAAAACTAACTATCCTAAATGGCCCTGATATACTAATATGGGGACATACTACAAAAGGAAATTTTACCATAAAAGAGGCATATGATCTGCAAACGAGGCAAGCCTAGGAAGGACAAAGTATAATATGGAAAAAAATATGGAAGGGAGGATGGTGGCCGAAGGTGACCCACTTCTTGTGGTTGGTAAGTAAAGGATGTATCCTAACATGGGATCAACTCCAGAAAAGGGGATTCCATGGACCCTCGTTCTGCTGGCTTTGCCAACAACACAGTGAAGACCTCGAACACATGCTCAATACGTGCTTGTTTGCAGAACATAAATGGAGGCAGATGCAAGGTGTCTTTGGAAGAATGGATCGGGATCACCACAATATTCAGGAAACAATTATTCTCTGGAGAAGCCACATATTATCCAGCCTGATGGTAAATAGAGCTTGGGGATTGGCCTTAGGACTAAACTTATGGGCCATATGGAAGGAGTGGAATCGTTGCATTTTCAAGAATCAATCCTCAACTCAAGGAAAATTCTGGGAAGGAATCATTCAAAACATCAGAGAAACGATCTTAGCCCAACAATGATATCAAGAGGATTGGCAGGTACCCTCACAAGAAGCATGAATTCTTAATTTATCACCAGAAATAATTGCTCCTTCTGCCTGGGAAAGATGCAGAGTGGGTATGACATCTCTGGACCATTTCACTACTCCAGGGGAAGGATTTATCAAACTGAGAGTTGACAGGGCATCAAAAGGTAACCTTGGGCTAGCTGGCCTATGTGGTCTCTTTAGGGACTCCTAGACCAACACTCGTTTAATTTATGCAGACTCCTACAGGTTCACAAGTAACAACAAGGTAGAATTTGCTGCAGCCATGCAAGGCCTACAAATTTCCATACACATGGGATATAGAAACTTAGTGGTAGAAGGAGACTGTAGCCTAGTCATCAACACGCTGGAAAAGCTGAACCATGGTTCCAAATGGGACAAGCTCAGCCATAGTTGGCGCACTTCCAGTTTAATCCAAGAAATTGGAGAACTGATACATAAGTTTGATTACATCATGGTTAATCATGTCAGAAGAGAAGGGAATAAAGGGGCAGACTTCCTTGCCAATTCGGGCTGTAACCACCAAAATGGCCCTGTGGAAAAATTATGGCCAGTTTAGCCTTGAGATGACAGGTATCGGACCTTGGAAGAAATCCTGGTGCAGGACCAGAGGAAAAGCCTTCTTCATGGCCAACTAAGTGTTCATGAACCTGACTGGGGTGCAAGCTAGAAGTTACCCACTCAGCCATGGGAGTAATGGTTTGTACAACAACGTACAGTACCACTGCCCCCCACACGTTCGAGGTGATGGGTGTGGTGGCCCTATGCATGATGGCATGTAGTGTATAAGGGAAAGGTGGTAGATGGAGTAAATACAATGATGGTTTTGGAAATAAGGAAGTAGGTAAGGTTGGTGGTGTTCGGAACATTTGCGAGTGCGGAAATAGGTGCATCAGGCAGGGACTGTGGCGTTACCACCTGCAACAAGCCTACCGAATGTGTACGAAGGATAACAGGTATGTACTCAGACATATTTCTGCTCTCGTAATGTTGACATTCTCTGGTTTTATTATGGAGGTGAGGGGAAGAATTATGGGGGAGAATTGCAGAATTGATAAGCACTGGGGGTGTGGGTTGGTGGCATATGTTTGGCTCTGTGTCTGTCTCTTGCAATTGTTTGACATGCTATCTATTTCACTTTTCTTTGAAGTTTTCCTTTCTCGTATGGGAATTTTGTTGGCACTGGGTTGAGGGTCAAGTTCTACAGTTTGCAGGAGTCCTACTAGTAAAGCTAGGGAGATGAGCCTTGGGAGTAGAGTTGGTCGACCCATCTGCATGCTAGGTGGTAGCCTCTACTTTAGATCCATGCATAGTCACAACCCCGACATGACGGAGAATGTTGAGAATTATGGGTGGGAAGTTTGGTAAGGGAATGGCATTGGATATGGCTGCATCTTGGTGACAGCGGTGTCATGGGGCTCAGGGATGGGTGGAAGATTTGGGTCAGGTCCTCCTCTCACGTCTTGGGCAGAGGGTCAATGATATTCTAGCCATGGTTGCTAGAGAGTTGGTAAGCGGTGGTGTTTAGCAACCTGGAACAAAGGGGAAACAACACACCAAATTGAAGCTGAGAAGAGGTGGCTTACGCATAATGAATCCGCTGGGACTGGTTGTGGGTTGGCCCCATCTAGGGAACTGATCTGCGACCCCAAAAGGTCGGGCATTAAAACTAGCAGAGGTGGGTCTAAGAAAGGTGGGTTGGTGTGCGGTACTCCTACCACCTGTGTGAAAGCTCCCTATTGTATTTTGCTGAATAGTAATTGGCTTATGGTTTGTTGCAATGAATAGGGTGGAGGAAGAAAAACCATGGCCCATCCTACAAAAACTGGTGGTTGTGGAAGGAGAGCCCAAGCAACCAGAAAGGACACGAAACCAGGCACATCCAAGGGATGCAGAGGCAGAAAATCAGTTGAAAGTCTTACAAGTGAAGCATCAATTGCCTACCGTGAATGCACTAATGAGGAAATTCAAAAACTGTTAGAGGGTTAGGAAGAGGAAATAAAACATGACAGTGAGACAGACACAGACATGGAGGATTGGAGAACCCTCATGCCAGACTAGAATCACCCAGTTCAAGAAAACTCTCTACCTGTACTGGTTGATGAAGAGTCTGCTGGGTAAAGATATGGAACAAATTTCGGTGGGCATGGCTGTCACTGTCCAAGGCATGCCAAATTACAAACAGGAATTCCAGAAGGTGTAGTTTCAACTACAAAAACATGATGTTAGACTTGGCCGAATTGAGAGGCACATGCCTTGTATAGTGGTCCAAACTGAGATGTCGGGGATGAATGTCAAAGATCCAATGCTCGTCGAATCCGCTTCTGCTGAGCAGTGTGAATAAATAGTCTACTTTTATGGTTTTGTTTATATATGCAAATAGCTTTTACATTTCCTTATGAAAATATATATGTATGTAGATCTCTAGACAATGGAAACAAATCTGAGACTTATCAACTTGGATAGAAAGTCTAAAATTTGTTTGTTTCTGGATGGCATACAATGTGGATAGGTGGCCAACAGACTTGGTTTCCCACCGGGAAAGTTGAGGCCACCTAGCTAATATATGTGGTGTAAATTTTCTTCATAATTAATGAAACAAGGAGGATCTACCAAGCTTACAAAAGATAAATATCTTTTCACTCTAAAAAATGTTTCCACCTCAAGAAATTTGATTCCTCTTGGTGCTTGGTATGTAAAAACCTCGGTTAAAAATCAATATAATAAAGTTAATAAAGGAAAAATAAGACCAAGGTCATGGGGCACGTATTCGAAGATGAATGTTGGGAAAAAACATAGTGATGGGTGTTGTAGCTCATTTCTTCCAGCTGGAAAGAATTAAAACCCTTTTAAACGAAACTATGAAATGTTTGAAAAAAATATGCTGAGTTTTTAAATTGTCTGCTGCCTTGCAAGAAAAGACAAGATGCTTGTCGGAGCTCGTAATATTATATGACAAAATATTTTATTTTTGTGTTGGCAAAGTTGATATCAACATTATTATGCTCTCAACTTTCATAAATGTATTGGTCCTTTTGTTTATAAAAACTTTCATAAATGTATTGGTCCTTTTGTTTATAAAAAAAAGGTTTAGGCCAATCTCCAACTTTAAGTTATCATAAACTGAGCACCAAAGTATATCATTCAACAACTATACTTCATGAAAAGTAGTGCCTATACGAACCACCAACAGGGAGAATCCCATAATGACTCACATATGACTCGATGTATTAAAATGATATGTGATGCTAAAAACATATGAACTGTTATATTAAATTGTATATGACAGATGTGGGATATCAACTAAAGTGCATATATGCCATATTATCCTTCCAAGGCTTATGCACAACGAGGTACACTTTTAACGTGAAAGAGATGATTTGTCTCATGACAAACACTCCTCGATTTCTCCAAGTGACATTGGTATTCTGACTTTATTGAAACAATGTCATTCCAATATCGAGTAGTGCTATTGTGTTTTAGAAATCGTTATAATAGACTGGTCTATGGATTGAAAACTGAAATTTTTGAACTCATAGGATTGATAAAGGAGACTTTCCATGAAGGATTTATATTTCTATATAATATAATGCCAGGTAGCATTAGGACTCATCAAAGGCCGTAATGGCGGAATGATAGACTTTGTATGAAGATCGATGATCAATAGTGCTTATGCCCGGAATCAATGGTTTCCCGGTGGCATGAACTGCACAAGATTAACAAGTCGGGAGCTCCCGCAAGGCAGTTTTCGCATACTGCCCATCAATAAATCAATGACTACAATTTGTTACAGCAACACCCTCCTTGATTTCTAGAAACCACTACAGGTGATCCCGTAAGCAGTTGGTGGTTTTCATGGAGAGGTATGTGGTTTGTTAATGTATATGTAACCAAACATCTGGGGCCCACACATCATTTTAATGCAGAAGAACTGACGTGTCATCTCCAATAGGAACTTACAACAACAAATTTAAGTCCGACATTTGATTTCCATGTTTAAGAAATAGAAGAAAACTTTGTAAAGCAAAAAGTCTGGTATATTTTAAAATGAAAAGGGTGGAGATATTATACTCTGGAATTAAAACAAACCCCACGCACCAAAATGACTCTTTGCTGGTGAAAAGGAGGAAACAATTATGTAATTATGTGCAAATTCGTTTTGTAACCATTTCCCGGGAAATTAGAGTATGGGAAAAATAAAGGGTGGAATATTAGACATTGTCTCAACTCTTCGTGATTGATATTGTAATAGAAAATATCTTTGAAATCAAAATTACTTACAGTTTGAAAGAATGTTTTCCTTAATGAAGGCGCTCCACCAGTAGAGAGTACCTACAAAACTTAATTAAAGAAGCCTTAAAAGGCGCTCCACCACACTATAAATTCATCCACATCTTCCCAATCTATGAATATTTTTTCTACACTGGTTGCATTCATGTTCTTAATTGCTTGGGTATGAACTATGTTATCTTTCTTTTCCTCAAATCACTCCTTCAGTTTAAGACCCTGTAATTCTCAGAGTTTCTCTAGCCATTCTATTTGGAAGGCTAGGGTTTCAGAACTAGAAGTTTTCATTACAAACCCTCTTGTAATATACCTCCAACCATCGATTTCAATTGTTTCTATTCCACCTGAAGATGCCTCAGGCATTGGTTCTGCTACAGCCAGGAACTTTCTCCAAGATTTACAACATATTTTGGTGTTGTTGCCGGGGAATGGATTAGAAAAAATTTCCTTGGGTTTCATTAAGATTTGGAGCTGATTCTTGAAGGTGACAAGATTCTGTAGTGGATTGTATATTCTCACATGTGGTCTTCACTTTGGGGTTCTCTATTCTAGGTTTCAAGGTGGCAATTCCTGTATTCTTTTCTGATGAAAGAGAAGAACTCATTCAGTTACAAAGAAACCCTCGAAGGTCATACTTTATTTATTTTTCTGGTGCGCCTCTTTGTGATACTCATCTTTTAGATGAGGATTTTGACTCTTTAGCATATTCTCCAGTTTATGACACTTACAATTTAGAAGATGAAGATTATGTTGTAGATTTCCAAGAAAATTGGCTTGCTGGAAGATGGCAAGAAAATGTCTTGCAAAAACCTTTTCAAGGAAAGCCCAAAGGTGAAGAGTTGAGCATTGTTGGTGGCTACCCTATTCAAGGAGATATATGTCAACAGAATATTCAAGAAAAGGAGACATCTAAAAGATTTTCTCACCAATTATATGACCCAATAGCTGCATATATGACAATTTTCTTTGGTCAGCAACAAATGTTATTTCTGGGGTATGTATCAGGTGTCAGGCGGAAATAGTCGATTGTGCGGACACAACCAACCTCCCTAGGAGCCTAAGACTCTCTAGTGACAAACAAGACAAACAAGAGCAATCCTTCTCTAAACATGCATTTACTATACGGGAAATCAAGTGTTTAGATCCTACCTGTAATCCAACGCTGTTGTAGCAGTCCAGCTCCGCTGATCCGGATGAGCTCCTCCTTCACTTTGAAACCTGCATACACTAACAATCAAACGATTAAATAGCACTTGATAATCTCATAGAATAAAACATATTTAACACATAGACCAAGGAATACATGAAACAACTCATAAATAACAAGTTATTGAGAAGAATGGACTCATTTGCATTAATAGGTAACAAAAGGAACAAATACAACTTGAGCCTTGGTGTTGTGCAAGTCCCTCCCAGGGTCCATCAAGAGTTCTCCTTTACTTTGACAAAGCTCACCCACTTCCAAATAGAACAAGCAAAGATGGAAATCTCTCCTCACAAGCTTCTAAATGGGAGTCCTAATTCCTGCAGCATTTACCCTTAGAAATGTATAGCTTTCAACCTCCTCTCCTTCTGGCCCAATGCCTGTACTTATAGTGCTCAAGAGGAAGTTAATCAGGTCCACCATCAATGGGATAATCCCCTCTTTGGATGGGATAGCTCCCCTATTGATGGGATAAGTTCCTCTTTGGTAGGAGTGCATGAACCATCTGGAGGTGCTCAATACACGTCGAACAACCTTCCAGAATGCTCTAGAAATGACCACAAGTGACTTTTTAAAGATGAAACTTGCGCATTTTAACCTTTTCAGGGGGACGCACCTGCACCTTTACATACAGAGCGTCCAAAGACGCAGTTTTTGTGAACATTGGGTGCGTCCCGCAGGTAAGGTTGAGAGAACCTGCTTCCCCAGAGATAAATACATTTAGAAAGACTTTCTCTCTTTTTTGGAGTTTGACATGGAAAGCAGAGGCATAAGACTTGCCTAAGAGGGTAGCATGACTGTTGATAGAGTCATCCTAACTGTAAATGGTCATGGTGACATTTTTTAGTGTAACAGATTGCCCCCTAAAGTGCGAAGCTTGAAATAGATTAGGGTTTTGTATTATCTAGGAAGGGTGAAGCGCTTTATCATTTCAAGGATTATCTCGTGGAGAGCCTGGTCAGAACCTGCAATTTTCAACACAAAATACATGTATAAGATTATATCATCACTGAGGTAGGCATTCCCATACTCAGATTAAAACTTTAACTAACAGACTAACTACTCTGATACAGGAATGATCTTGCAGTACATCATAATCATAGACTTTTGTAGACACAGTATGGGCGCAGCCATCTGTTTGTGATTAGTCTACTTAGATAATGAATACAAAACTCCTCGCAGCCTGGATGGTGGAAACTAGATCCAGGGTCTTCATTTCTACTTCTCGAATTGGTACGATTCTAGCCATGCGAATAAATGAGTTGATGTCGAACATGGTAGAAACCACTTGATTACCAGTCGATGATGTAAACTGTTAACAAGCGTGAGAGAGACCACCAGTAATGTCAATGGTTCTCAAAGTACCCAGTACAATCCATGAGATGTGAATGAATGAGTTGATGTCGAACATTTCACGGAATCCTTTGATCGAAAGTCAATGATGTAAACTGACGTCAAAGGCGAGAAACCCGCCATTGATGCATGCAGACTTCAAGGTACTGACGATTTCTAATTCATCTCTCTAGATAATGTGCTGATGTCGATAGAAAGTGACTCGTTGCAGGCAAGCCTGCAACACGAAATCATTGTTCAAGTTGAAGAAATGTTGCTGTAAGGACTGACTCAGGGATGGTCAAACGGATGACAAGTATTTTGCAGATGAAAGTTTTGCTTGCAGACCTCTTGAACACATAACGACACGACAGATGGTTTGGTGATAAACGACTCAAAGTTAATCCCCGGAACCCGGCTGAAGACTTTCAAAGTGGTTTGATCAACTGTGAGGTAAGGATTTCCCAACCCAGGTGAATGAAAAAGTGTCGTGTTCAAGAGTGGTAATAAAGTTTCTTCTGAGACAAAAGGTAACAAATAGGCTCATTCTTCTCTCTTTTCCCCCACCATTTCTGGCAAGTACCTCTTTATTTTTAACAAGCTTGAGGAGGATAACATATGCTTGATTATAAGCTCATCCTTCGGATGAGTCCAACCTAGTTTTGATTCGAACCCTAGGAAGGAGTGGTTCGTTCCTGTTTGTAATTGAACAGGTCCTTTACTGTGAAATGTTTAACGAGCCCAGTATAGGAGAAACTCGGCGTTTTTCAATTTTAGAGAGTCTGAAAAACTTAAGAAGACTCCAAGTTGAACTTTTTCGTAGATTTGTGTCCCTCAAGCCCGAAAAAGTATAAAATAATACCTGGGGGAACCGCTTGATCTTGCGACCAAGGAGTACTTTCATAATTAGTGTCACTGACCTGAAAAGTAAAAAGCGATCAAGGACATGTCGTTTTATTTCCGTATCGAGTTTGAAACGACAAAAACCCGGCAATCTTTTCCTGATTTTACGGTCAGAAAAGAGCTATAAGGGGACCGTCTTTTAATTCCGTTTTAACGAGTGTAAAAGAAACGCTCGGCAATCTTTTCATTTTTTAGGAGTCAGAAAAGGGCTTAAAAGATGACTCTGATATTTTGGTTCATGAAAAATGACAATTTTCCCTCTAAGTCCCTTTGTCCTGCACAAAAGCAACACATTACTCATACCTGTTTAAGATAGGCAAAAATACATCGAAAAACATCTTTCCGTGGTGAAAAATGAATAAATTCATCCAAAAAACCTATAAAAAGACTTTTTACAATATCATTTTTACCATTTTACTGTTGAGGTTGAAAAAAGGGCTTTTGGCAAGAAACTTCCCGTGGTTGCTGCGGAAAATCCGACCGTCAGAATCGAACGCCGTCTCTTCCAGGTATTTTACAACATCCTACTCTTCAATTTCATCCGATTAAAATTGATTTTTAGGTTTTAGTTTTGTTTTTTTGGGGGGATTTAGGTTTCAAAATGCGCCCCTCGGTGGACACAGGTGCCCTTCGGGTGACCTGCGTCCCCCGACTTTTTCCTATACAGGAAAATGGTCGGGGGACGCAGCCCACCTTCAGGCCAGCTGCGTCCGGATGCCCTGTGTTGTAAACGCGGGGTGCGTCCTCCGTGAAAGGCGGATTTTAAAACCCCAATCTCCACAAATAACCATTCAAATTTCCCCAAATTAGTTCTAATCATTGTTTCTTGGTGTGTAGGGCATTTACCATGTTGGATTGGAGAGAAAGAGAGCACGAGGACGTTGATTTAGATGCAATTGAACATCAACCTTCCATTGATGCCCTAAAAGAATGCGGGCTATATAAATACTGGGCCATACCTGGCATGAGGGCTCAGGTGAGATTCTTAGAATGGCTGGTTGAGAGATGGAACGTTCAAGAGCAATGCTTTTACATAGGAGGGCACCAGCTCGAGATAGAGCCCTCTGATGTATACTTTCTCACTGGCTTGCCAAATAGAGGCGAGCAACTCAATCTAGCCGGGACTAGGCCGGGTGGCCAATCCCTTGTTAGTCTCCGGGAAGATTGGTGCACACCATTCGAAAGGCGTGGAGATCAAACACATCTCTCTGCGTGAGCTCAAAGTTATAGCGTTCACGGTTACCAGAATTTGCGGCGCAGCCGCTTTACACATTGCTTCCGGGTCCCAAATGCGGATGGCAATTGACTGTTACCAAGGCACCATTTTCAACTGGTGTGATGCTGTGTCGGCTAATGTGAAGAGCCAACTGACTAAGGCAAAGAACAGACGACTGAAAACTTTTGGATATGGGCCTTTAGTCGTGAGCTTTGCCTTAGAGAGAGTTCCGATGCTGATCCCTCAGCAACTCACTGTTGATATCTTGGGTCCTCGGGAGCCAAAGCTGGTACGATGGGTTGCGGTGATGGCCCGACATCCTGACGAGGGCGCGGCAGTTGTTCGATTTTCTGATAGTTACTTTCACTGGTTGGAGGACCAGGTTTTCTCGATCCAGGACTTTCCGTATGCCGGAGTAGATTTTCGACATGATCCGGACATGGTTCTTCCACAGGGAGAACAATGGGATGACAGAGGTACTTTATTTTTCACAAGTTTTCAAATTATGTATTTTTTTTGTTTTTTATATATATCGTCTCAAAACTGATAGTAAAAATTTTCAAAATGCAGATGTTGGTCCACAGCGCCCAGCCAACCTCCGGCCTTTTGAGAGGAGACATCCAGTTGCACCGGTACCGGCCCCACAAGACGCGGCGGCTGCAGAGGTACTGGCTGAGTTGGAGCATGATCTAGAGCGTCTGACGGCGGATATGCCTGAGACTACCATGGATGATATTCCTATCAGGCTTCAGCGCTATGTAGTCGCGGTCCCTGGACCGTTTAGGAGATTTTTGCGTAAGGTAGCCCGTGCAGTGGTGTCGTATAGGGAGCACCACCAGTGATTGGCTAGTCACTTTGTAGACACATGTGACATTTTTGACTTTTTTGTACTCTATCATTTTTGCCGATCATAAGGTGTTTTTCAACCTATGATCGAAGACGATGTATATTTTTTGAGACACTCCTATCTATATATATATCACTATTACCGGCTTATCTTGTTTAACATATGTGATGAAATGTTTTTAAATTTACTTGCATGATTATCGTAAATGTCTGTCCAACATTCGAGAAGCAATTGCATCTGCTAATGTATTTAAAGACCTTGGAATATGCTGATATTCAATGTAATCAAATTCACGTTCCAAGAGACGCACTCTCAAAAACAACCTTAATAACACACGATTTCTAATGGCATAAACTCTATTAAGCTGTAATACAACAAGTTCAGAATCTAACCTCACTATCAAACGTCGAATTCCAAATGAAATAGATTCGGATAATAATTCAACCACTGCACTGTATTCTGCAATGTTGTTCGTTGTTTGACCGAGGCTTACCCCATGCATAGAAACTAACTCGTCAGAGGGTGAATAGATAACCCAAGCTGCGGAAGAGATATTCCGTGTACTACGACAAGCACCATCAGCAAATCCAATGTATGTTTGGAGAGGCGTCGACATCTGCAATATCAAGAGTAAAACCAAGATAAGCCAGAATAACGACGAAAAACACACTCTCTAAGCTAAACACACTGACTAACTAACAAGCATACTAGCTAGAAAGAAAACCTAACCTAACTAAAAAATTCTCCATACCCACCATTTAAGCATAATACCTCTTTAGGTAAAGTCCATTTCTGGGTTTACCCAAAGAGTCCCCATCAAAATCAACCAGCTCATAAGCCCCTTTTGCTAGCTTTCGCTTTACAATGTAGGGTCCATGCCACATAGGAACGAATTTTCCAGCACCTAGCTTATCGTTAGCTTGATCATATAATAGCACTAGGTCTCCCTCCGAAAAACTTCGAGGGGTCACATTTCTATCATACTGAGCTTTCATTCGCTTCGCGTGAGTCTCGATTGCCAATGTAGCGTCACGTCGAGTCTCATCTAATTTAGCTAAGTATAATAAACGTTTCTCCTCTTCGGAAGTAGCTGGGAGTAATTCGACAGCCATTTGAAGTGATGGGATTTCGCATTCAATGGGTAACACAGCTTCCAAGCCATAAACTAGCTGGAAAGGAGTGAACCCTGTTGAATTTTTCACTGAGGTTCGGTATGCCCATAGCGCTGAAAATAACATGTTGTGCCAATTCGACCGATGAATACCAATGGTTCGTCGGATCATGATAACCAGAACTTTGTTGATAGACTCAACCAAACCGTTGGCTTGCGGATAATAAGGAGTAGAGCTATCGTGGCGCAAACCAAGCTGGCTTGTAAGCTCAGTCATCATGATGTTTCGAAAATGGCTCCCATGGTCAGTAATGATTGCTTGTGGGACACCAAACCTAGTTATAATATGATTGAATACGAAAACTGCAGCTGTTTTGCCGCTTGCGTCGAATGTAGGCATCGCCTCGGCCCATTTAGTAAAATAATCAACCGCGAGGATGATATACGCATGCCCCCCGGCCGAGTGAGGGTTACAAGTAATAAAGTCGATACCCCATTTGGCGAATGGACCAACGGCAATTATAGGGTGGAGAGGAGCAGGTGGTGCGCGCATCTTTCGATCAAACACTTGGCAGTTGTGGCACTTCCGGACTGCAATGATACAATCTTTAAACATAGATGGCCAGAAGTAACCAGCGCGCAACACCTTCTGAGCTGTGGCATACCCAGACATATGACCGCCACATGCTCCAGAGTGACAATCATTCAAAACCCTCTCAGCCTCTTCGTGAGTTAAACAACGTCGAAAAACTAAGTCTGCCCCCCGGCGATAAAGTGTATCTCCAATAATTTTATATTGCTGGGATTGAAACCGAATTTTTCGACGGTCCGCTTTGGAAGCTTCAGGCCGAAAGGTTTGGGTTTGGAGATAGATGATTATATCTCCGTACCACGGATCTACAGTACTGATAAGAAACAAAGATTCGTCCGCAATGGACTCCTCTGCCACAGTTTCTGTGTCAGCACACGGGAAATCACACATCAATTCCGCAAAAACTAAGGATTTCTTAGACTTGGACTTCTCGAACTCCAAGTCGAACTCTTGCAGGATAACGATCCATTTAGAGTACTTGCCCCCTAGCAGTTGTTTTGTCAAAATATAAATCATAGGGTTGCAATCCGAAATAACTGTAGTTTTACGGAGAAGAATGTAGTGACGAAAACGCTGGACAGCTTGAACGGCTGCCAGGGCCAATTTCTCCACATGCGAATATTTTAACTCAGTGGGATTTAAGGTCCTACTAAGATAATATATCACATGTTCCGCTCCAAATTCATCTTCTTGAACTAACACCATTCCAATGGTGGAATGCGAAGCTGCGAGGTATAAGAAGTAGTCCTGGTTGTAGTTGGGAGGATGCAACAACGGTGCATGGGTCAACGCGTGTTTTAGTGCATCAAAAGATTGTTGGGCAATTCGTCCCAAAAGAATTGAGCGTTCTGTTTCAACAACCGTGTAAAACCTTTAGTGACCTCGGCGTAGTTTGGGATGAATCGGCGTAAAAAGTTCGCTTTCCCTTGCAAACTTTGGAGTTGGCGCAAACTCGAAGGAGGAGGCAATTTGATGATAGCTTCGACCTTCGAGGGATCGACGCGAATGCCGGCTTTTGAAACAACAAATCCCAGCAATCGACCTGTTTCTATACAGAAAACACACTTGTGGGGATTCAACCGAATTCGATAATGCCTACACCTCATAAAGATTGCTCGTAAGTGGACAAGGTGATCAGCTCGATGTAAAGAATGAGCAGGCAAATCATCGAGGTACGGTTGCACAATGTGCTTGATGTCATGAAATGCATAAGACATCGCCCGTTGAAAAGTGGCGCCGGCATTCTTAAGCCCAAAAGGTAATTTGCAATAAGCAAATGTCCCCCATGGACAAATGAATGCCGTTTTTGGTTGGTCGGCAGGTAGAATATTGATTTGATTATAGCCCGAAAAACCATCCATAAAGGAAAACATTTCACTTCCGGCACAATCATCAATAATTTGATCGATATAAGGCGTAGGATAGTTGTCTTTTGGACAAGCTCGATTTATATCCCTATAGTCGATACAGATTCTTATTGTTCCTTGTTTCTTGTTGACTGGAACAATATTCGATACCCAATCCGTTAACGGGATCGGATAAATGAAACCTGCTTTCAACAGCTTTTCGACTTCTGCTTTAATCGCAGCCGCTTTTCGAGGGTGAATCTGACGCAACCGTTGCCGGACGGGTTTAGCATCCGGGTAGGTCTTTATTTCATGAACAACAATGGCAGGATCGATTCCCGGCATTTCCTCGTAAGACCAGGCAAACACATCGCGGAATTCTTGGAATAGGGCCTTGTAAGTTTGGATTTCATCTTCTGTACATGCGGCACCTATATGAATGTTTTCCTCAATTCCGGGCTTCACTGAAATATCAATGGGAATAGTACGAGAAATATTCCCTAAATTCAACTCTGAATCAGAATGTTTCGTTGGATCCTGAGCGTCTTTGACATATTCAGCGGTAAAGATAGATGAAAAATCATTTTCAAAAGCATCATCCTTAGGTAAAAACGAAGATCTGTGATGGAGATCTTCCCATGGTAGATCGTCTACACTTAGGATTTCGCGAAGTTGTTCGTCAGATGACACGACTTCGGGAAACGCTATCCGTTCTAAGGTTGAGGTGAAAAGTGATTCTTCACTGACCACATTCATTTGGTCGATTTCGGTTGAACGCGAGTCGGTAAAAGACATGACAGCTTCATAAGCAATTTCATATGGACTCAAAGGCATAGCATCACCGAATGAGTCTATCTCAGATTCAGATGGGACAATCCAAGGATCATCATAAATAATGTTTTCTGATGTAATCATATGAATTGTTGCAAATGAAGGATCTACGCTGAGTGGAGGGAGAGGAAAAGTTCCCAGTAAACCGGAATCTTTAACTAAACCTACACCAACGTCCCTATAAGGGATTGTCGTCTTACCGACATGCTGGATACTCTCTGAAGAGGCTGGGTCGGATGAAAAGTATGTCAGCTGATCAATAGTCACGATCTTACCGTTATGTGGAAACTTAATTACTCTGAAGACCGATGAAACGACCGCTGTCATAGCATATGACCAACTTCGACCCAAAAGAAGGTTGTAGTCTAGAGGGGCATCAACCACCTCCACATCCAGACTAACGGTTTTACCTTCTACCCCTATAGGCAATTCCTGTAGAATACCAAACGGACGGAACCCACGGCCATCAAAGGCCTTAAGGATGGTGGGGGATTGGTTCAACGAAGGAGAACCAAGAGATCTCCAACATTGAATCGACATAATACACGTAGAGGCTCCCTCATCAATCACAGTCCGATGAATAGGCCTGTTTTTGACTATCACTGGAATTTGGAAAGCCATTTGATGGGGGAGACGTGGTGTACTATTTTCTAGATCGAAGATTATCAGGTTCGGGTCCTGAACATCAACAGCTCCGATAGCCGACAAAAGTAATTTTCGTTGTGCTGGGCATGATTGCAGCACTTCTAACGCCGACATTGCTAAGGGTGAAACAGCTAAGTCCTCAACAATGTTGTAATTCTGGGCTGCTCTCGCATGTGGATTGAAAGCAGACCTTCGAAGTACACCCTTGGCGGGCGGTTTAATTACTAAGTCCGGGTTAGGTTTTTCGATCTGTAGTGGATCGGAACCAGGAGCTGAGGTTGATGGGTTAGAATGAGAAGATTCTGCTTCCTTACCATCAACAGGAGCCTTACTACCATAATCTTGCGATCGAGTCGCAATCCTCACATGAGACATCATCAAAATGGGTTCTTCACTGGCATTTGAGGAAGAACCTATCATCTTATTCTCCTGCTCCGGAAATGGATTTTTTAACACAGCAGGAGTGGGAGAACCTTTGACTATTTTCACAACCTCGGCCCGATGAGGGCAATCTCTCGTAAAATGATCCTCTTCACAAATAAGACAAGGATATCGAGGTTTGCGTTTTTCGTCATTGGTTTCCGACTTTTCCGTTTTCTCCTTCGAAGCCTTGTCTGCTTTAGCCTTCTTCTTTCCTTTCTTCTTTCCACCGTTTTTTGATTTGGCCGTAGATGTCTCTACAGCGTGAATATCGGCGGTAAGTTCAGGAGAAGACTCTCCTGTCGGGGAATCAGGCAAAGTGATAATAGGAGTAGTTGAAGCCTTGGAAGACTTCTTCTTGCTCTTTGTATTCACGATACCAATCATACCATCAGCGGCATGAGATCCCGAAGGAGCAGCAGCAATTTGATTCGACTTTGGAAGATCCGGAATCTTCTCGTGTAACGTACCCGACTGAGTATAAACTAAGTCAAGGTATTGCGCCTGAGCAATGACTTGCTCCTCAGTAACTACTCCGGCCTTAGCTACATCTTCAGTAATCTTCGGTAATAATGATTTAACAAACCATTCAGCTAAGATTTGGTCCGGGATAAAAACTTTCACTAGCCTTCTTCGACGTCTCCACTCATGAATGTGATCAGAAATATACGTGGACGTTGATTGTTTTAGTGAAGTTAATAACTCCGTGTCGTTATCGTATCTGACCGGCAACTGAAAGTGAGTTAAGAACGAGGTAGCTAACTGGCTAAAATTGTAAAAAGAGGCCCGTGGTAACTCAATGTACCACTTGGCCGCGAGACCAATGAGTGTACGCTGGAAAAGACGTAAGCGGATCGAATCATCCGAGATGGAATTTGAAGCACACCAGATGTGGTAAGTCATCACGTGATTGGACGGATCCTCTCCAGACTTACCTTCGAACTTGGGTATATCACTGGGCAACTTATTTGGCATTGGCGGCCAGAACTGAAGATATTGAATTGGATCGTTCGTTAGGCGCGTCAAGTCTGGTAAATCCAAAGTTGCGATAAACGGTAACTGCCGGTTAGGATCTCTAAAACTCTGGGTCACAATACCGGCCCCAGGAGGAGGATATCCAGGATAACTAGGAACAGGAGTCGCATTTGGGATATTATATCCTCCTGGAAAACCAGGATTAACCGGACCGTACTGGGGTTGTTGAGGTTGTTGATAAGTGTACCCAGGATACGGTTGATACTGGTAAACCGGTTGTTGGACAGCCTGCCCAGGTTGGTACTGTCCCTGGTACGGTTGGTGAACAAATTGAGGTTGAGTAGTGACAACCGTACTTATACCAGGCTGACCTACAGGCATCTGGACCGTGGTTTGAATCGTAGATCCAGACAACGGTAAAGATGTCTGAGGAGTGGTTACAGAGACAGTAGAAACCGGAGCCGTCGATACTCCAGAAGTAAGTATGGTAGATGTGGCGGTAGTTGCAACAGCCGTTTGAGATGGAGTACTAGGTGCAATTGGCGGCTGAGTAACTACCGAAGTTACAGAAGTTTGAACATTTGACTGGACAGGTTGCGGTTGCTGGGGTGGACCAGAAACTACGGGTTGTCCAGCTTGAGGTACAACTGTATACTTGGCTGCAACACCTGTTGACCCTGTGACGGATCCCACACTAACATTCCAGGGTATTGACCCGTAACAGGTTGAGGATACTGAGATCCATAGCCGGATTGAGGATAGGATTGATAATTGTAAGGTGTAGTTCCCACATTTTGACCATATGATTGACCTTGAGGTGGTTGATAACCTTGACCTGAGTATTGACCTTGAGGTTGATAACCTTGAGGTAAATACGGATACTGGGGTTGACCTTGACCTTGAGGTTGGTACCCTTGAGGTTGATACCCTTGGGGTTGATACCCTTGAGGTTGCCATCCTTGAGGTTGCCATCCTTGAGGTTGATATTGATACTGAGGTTGACCCTGGGGTACATATTGAGGCTGGGGTTGACCTTGAGGTATGTATTGCACCATAGGCGCATACTGACCTTGAGGTTGTCCCCCAGACACAAATGATGTACCTTGAGGTTGCCCCCCAGGCGTTAACTGAGGCTGCCCCCCAGGCGGTAATTGGCCACCTTGAGGTTGGGAAACGGGAACTGAACCTGACATCATGTAAATGTCTCCTACACCCAATGGTATATTACCACTGTTTCCAACTAATAACCCATGATCAACGGGTTGAGGAGATGCCCCCGCAAAGTACCAGAAAGAGATTGATACCCGTGGGAACAAAAGGACCGCCGTGTAAGAAAGATTCAGGACTTTGAGTAAACACGGACGACTGACCAGACATATTTACAGGAGTATGAATACCTCCAGGTGGAAAAGGAGTACGAGGTGTAGAAAAACCTAGCCCAAAGTTGTCTAAATAATTGGTTAACGAAAGGTACCAAGTAGTACTTCTAGGAGGACTGTAAAAGATAGATTCACGCTCCCTTAGATCAATAGTAAGTTGATCTTCAAGGTTAGAGACGCCTATTTCTTCCTCTGGAGCAAGTTCTTCAATAGCAATCAAACCAGTAGGAAGATTTTCGGTGATAATTCTTTCTATTCTCGGTGAATCAGGAACACTAGAAGTTGGAGTAACAGGTTCAGATATTTCTGGTTCTTCGCCTGTATCACTAGCAGACGAAAAACTACCAACAAGCTCAGAAACTGTAACAGCTTCGGGATTATAACCTGTCTCTAAACTTTGGTAATCTGGATGGACTACCAAGGAAGATTCTCCTTCTTCAGGTGAACCTACTCTACTGCCACTAGGAGGAGTTACAAGGACCTTCAACCCTTCGTACTGACCCGGAACGTCTTCAGGAGATCCACCCCGCGATCTACGGAGTTTTCTTAACAAATCTGTTCCGGTAACAATTTCAGGTGACTTGCCCCGAAGTCTACGGGACTGTCTCGGTAATTCCGCCACAGCTAAAAACTTTTAACTACTACACACGAAAACAAAATAAAATTTCAAATCAAACCACCTAAAGCCTCTAAAGAACCAAACAAATTTGAATCACACGCCTAAAGAATCTAGGGCATCAAACCAAGCACAAACAGTAGCCTTCCAGACCGAAAGCGCTAGTTGGTGATGAAGCCCAACATCGCTGGATTCAGTACAGAAGTGGCGGGTGGAACAGTTACCCCGACAACCTGCTTAATGAATAGACTGGACCAAGTTCCTCCACTTTAACCGTCTCGAGTGAAGTGAACCCCCCAGAAAATCCAAGTGAGTCTAGCCGACGTCTGCTCCAGGTACAGTGGGACCTTCCCTCCACCGTCACCTCGGTAGAATCCTAAAGATAATGGTCACTAAGGTTACCAACCGCAACAAATGCACCTGGGGGAACAGTCTAAACTCCGACAGCACGCAAGGGCAGAGTAGCAAGCTCAATCCCCTTGCCGGCTCCTTGACAATAATCCAAGGTTTACCGACAAGTGACCCCTGGCTCCTCGACAATGGTTAATCCGAGGTTTACCGTTTGTAATACGTGCGTGTCTGGCGTCGTTCCCAACGAGGGGGGATTGATCCCCTCACTGGTTCGGACACGAGCTCGTGCTTCTCCTTTAAGAGGAGCTTTCCCAGAGTACAAGTGAGACAATTGGATTTATTCTATCACAAGATAAGCTACTTGTTTGGTTTTGTTGTCTTGGAGAGTTAATTACTCACCTACGTCGATTTTACTTTAAGCGTTAATTTTATGGTTTTTCTTAAAGACAAAAGGTAGCGGAAGTGAAACCAATGGTGTGTAGACTCGACTCAAACCACTACAAAGATGCACCTAAGATGATTTACGCTACTTTTCCTTTTTTCAATGAAATTCTTAACTAAGAGAGTTGAGAGAATGCAAATTTTAGAGAAAACAACTTTCTTAATAAAGACAATCAAAGAAACAATTCTCTTTATCTTTTCAAGCATACAAACATGACCACTCTTTACGTGCACGAAAAACTCTTTTTCTTTCAAAACTTTTCAAAGCTACTTGAAACAAAACTTTTCAAAGGAGATGTTTTTGTATTTTCTCTTTTTAATAAAGCATATAAATCTATCTTAACAAAAAAAACAATCTCAAAAGCTATAAAATCTATGAAAACTGGACTCACAAGCAAATCAAAAGGGAAATTACTCTAAGCAAACCTAACAAGGCAAAAGCTCACAAAGATGATTCTAGGTTGTTTTACTTGACCAAAATCAAATCAAGGACCAGCTAATGCAGAATCAAAAGACTAGTCAAAACAAAACTCAAATCTTTTTGTTCTTTTTGTAAAATGGAATTCAAGACTTAAACAACAAGCACTTCAAAATTTGCCCAAAGAGACAACTCAATGGTAAGTTGCTCACACAGGTAGACTTTACGACAGGTCTGACTTCTTAGAATGCTGACAAAACCAGAGAGATCTAAGGCTTGACAACTTCTACCGCCAAAGTCACTACAAGACCTACTCAAAAATCAAACCCTAGGGCTTACACTTCGATGAAATCCACTAAAACACTCAATGCTATCGAAACCAGTTCAGGTGAAGATCTCTGACAAAGGACTAATGAATCTGGGCAGTAAAAACTAAGAAAAAACTAAATCTAAGAGCAAAAATGCAAAAAATGGAATTTTCTCAAATTTTAGCAGGGGACGCAGGCGACCCGTTAGCACAGGTGCGGGCGCGCTCTGTGCACACAGCGACAGTGCGTCCAGGGACGCACTGTGCAACACTCAGAGGGTGCGTCCTACTGAAAAACTCAAGAAAAACCAAAATGAATCTAATCCTAAGCTAACCCACCCACAGACAAAGTCACAGAGCCAAAACCAGAAAAATAAACCAATTTTCTCAGAGCAAAGTTCACACAAAGGAAAAGACTTTTCACATCAATGGAATCCCCAGCGGAGTCGCCAATTTGTCAGGCGGAAAGAGTCGATTGTGCGGACACAACCAACCTCCCTAGGAGCCTAAGACTCTCTAGTGACAAACAAGACAAACAAGAGCAATCCTTCTCTAAACATGCATTTACTATACGGGAAATCAAGTGTTTAGATCCTACCTGTAATCCAACGCTGTTGTAGCAGTCCAGCTCCGCTGATCCGGATGAGCTCCTCCTTCACTTTGAAACCTGCATACACTAACAATCAAACGATTAAATAGCACTTGATAATCTCATAGAATAAAACATATTTAACACATAGACCAAGGAATACATGAAACAACTCATAAATAACAAGTTATTGAGAAGAATGGACTCATTTGCATTAATAGGTAACAAAAGGAACAAATACAACCTGAGCCTTGGTGTTGTGCAAGTCCCTCCTAGGGTCCATCAAGAGTTCTCCTTTACTTTGACAAAGCTCACCCACTTCTAAATAGAACAAGCAAAGATGGAAATCTCTCCTCACAAGCTTCTAAATGGGAGTCCTAATTCCTGCAGCATTTACCCTTAGAAATGTATAGCTTTCAACCTCCTCTCCTTCTGGCCCAATGCCTGTACTTATAGTGCTCAAGAGGAAGTTAATCAGGTCCACCATCAATGGGATAATCCCCTCTTTGGATGGGATAGCTCCCCTATTGATGGGATAAGTTCCTCTTTGGTAGGAGTGCATGAACCATCTGGAGGCGCTCAATACACGTCGAACAACCTTCTAGAATGCTCTAGAAATGACCACAAGTGACTTTTTAAAGATGAAACTTGCGCATTTTAACCTTTTCAGGGGGATGCACCTGCACCTTTACATACAGAGCGTCCAAAGACGCAGTTTTTGTGAACATTGGGTGCGTCCCCGCAGGTAAGGTTGAGAGAACCTGCGTCCCCAGAGATAAATACATTTAGAAAGACTTTCTCTCTTTTTTGGAGTTTGACATGGAAAGCAGAGGCATAAGACTTGCCTAAGAGGGTAGCATGACTGTTGATAGAGTCATCCTAACTGTAAATGGTCATGGTGACATTTTTTAGTGTAACAGATTGCCCCCTAAAGTGCGAAGCCTGAAATAGATTAGGGTTTTGTATTATCTAGGAAGGGTGAAGCGTTTTATCATTTCAAGGATTATCTCGTGGAGAGCCTGGTCAGAACCTGCAATTTTCAACACAAAATACATGTATAAGATTATATCATCACTGAGGTAGGCATTCCCATACTCAGATTAAAACTTTAACTAACAGACTAACTACTCTGATACAGGAATGATCTTGCAGTACATCATAATCATAGACTTTTGTAGACACAGTATGGGCGCAGCCATCTGTTTGTGATTAGTCTACTTAGATAATGAATACAAAACTCCTCGCAGCCTGGATGGTGGAAACTAGATCCAGGGTCTTCATTTCTACTTCTCGAATTGGTACGATTCTAGCCATGCGAATAAATGAGTTGATGTCGAACATGGTAGAAACCACTTGATTACCAGTCGATGATGTAAACTGTTAACAAGCGTGAGAGAGACCACCAGTAATGTCAATGGTTCTCAAAGTACCCAGTACAATCCATGAGATGTGAATGAATGAGTTGATGTCGAACATTTCACGGAATCCTTTGATCGAAAGTCAATGATGTAAACTGACGTCAAAGGCGAGAAACCCGCCATTGATGCATGCAGACTTCAAGGTACTGACGATTTCTAAGTCATCTCTCTAGATAATGTGCTGATGTCGATAGAAAGTGACTCGTTGCAGGCAAGCCTGCAACACGAAATCATTGTTCAAGTTGAAGAAATGTTGCTGTAAGGACTGACTCAGGGATGGTCAAACGGATGACAAGTATTTTGCAGATGAAAGTTTTGCTTGCAGACCTCTTGAACACATAACGACACGACAGATGGCTTGGTGATAAACGACTCAAAGTTAATCCCCGGAACCCGGCTGAAGACTTTCAAAGTGGTTTGATCAACTGTGAGGTAAGGATTTCCCAACCCAGGTGAATGAAAAGTGTCGTGTTCAAGAGTGGTAATAAAGTTTCTTCTGAGACAAAAGGTAACAAATAGGCTCATTCTTCTCTCTTTTCCCCCACCATTTCTGGCAAGTACCTCTTTATTTTTAACAAGCTTGAGGAGGATAACATATGCTTGATTATAAGCTCATCCTTCGGATGAGTCCAACCTAGTTTTGATTCGAACCCTAGGAAGGAGTGGTTCGTTCCTGTTTGTAATTGAACAGGTCCTTTACTGTGAAATGTTTAACGAGCCCAGTATAGGAGAAACTCGGCGTTTTTCAATTTTAGAGAGTCTGAAAAACTTAAGAAGACTCCAAGTTGAACTTTTTCGTAGATTTGTGTCCCTCAAGCCCGAAAAAGTATAAAATAATACCTGGGGGAACCGCTTGATCTTGCGACCAAGGAGTACTTTCATAATTAGTGTCACTGACCTGAAAAGTAAAAAGCGATCAAGGACACGTCGTTTTATTTCCGTATCGAGTTTGAAACGACAAAAACCCGGCAATCTTTTCCTGATTTTATGGTCAGAAAAGAGCTATAAGGGGACCGTCTTTTAATTCCGTTTTAACGAGTGTAAAAGAAACGCTCGACAATCTTTTCATTTTTTAGGAGTCAGAAAAGGGCTTAAAAGATGACTCTGATATTTTGGTTCGTGAAAAATGACAATTTTCCCTCTAAGTCCCTTTGTCCTGCACAAAAGCAACACATTACTCATACCTGTTTAAGATAGGCAAAAATACATCGAAAAACATCTTTCTGTGGTGAAAAATGAACAAATTCATCCAAAAAACCTATAAAAAGACTTTTTACAATATCATTTTTACCATTTTACTGTTGAGGTTGAAAAAAGGGCTTTTGGCAAGAAACTTCCCGTGGTTGCTGCGGAAAATCCGACCGTCAGAATCGAACGCCGTCTCTTCCAGGTATTTTACAACATCCTACTCTTCAATTTCATCCGATTAAAATTGATTTTTAGGTTTTAGTTTTGTTTTTTTGGGGGGGTTTAGGTTTCAAAATGCGCCCCTCGGTGGACGCAGGTGCCCTTCGGGTGACCTGCGTCCCCCGACTTTTTCCTATACAGGAAAATGGTCGGGGGACGCAGCCCACCTTCAGGCCAGCTGCGTCCGGACGCCCTGTGTTGTAAACGCGGGGTGCGTCCTCCGTGAAAGGCGGATTTTAAAACCCCAATCTCCACAAATAACCATTCAAATTTCCCCAAATCAGTTCTAATCATTGTTTCTTGGTGTGTAGGGCATTTACCATGTTGGATTGGAGAGAAAGAGAGCACGAGGACGTTGATTTAGCTGCAATTGAACATCAACCTTCCATTGATGCCCTAAAAGAATGCGGGCTATATAAATACTGGGCCATACCTGGCATGAGGGCTCAGGTGAGATTCTTAGAATGGCTGGTTGAGAGATGGAACGTTCAAGAGCAATGCTTTTACATAGGAGGGCACCAGCTCGAGATAGAGCCCTCTGATGTATACTTTCTCACTGGCTTGCCAAATAGAGGCGAGCAACTCAATCTAGCCGGGACTAGGCCGGGTGGCCAATCCCTTGTTAGTCTCCGGGAAGATTGGTGCACACCATTCGAAAGGCGTGGAGATCAAACACATCTCTCTGCGTGAGCTCAAAGTTATAGCGTTCACGGTTACCAAAATTTGCGGCGCAGCCGCTTTACACATTGCTTCCGGGTCCCAAATGCGGATGGCAATTGACTGTTACCAAGGCACCATTTTCAACTGGTGTGATGCTGTGTCGGCTAATGTGAAGAGCCAACTGACTAAGGCAAAGAACGGACGACTGAAAACTTTTGGATATGGGCCTTTAGTCGTGAGCTTTGCCTTAGAGAGAGTTCCGATGCTGATCCCTCAGCAACTCACTGTTGATATCTTGGGTCCTCGGGAGCCAAAGCTGGTACGATGGGTTGCGGTGATGGCCCGACATCCTGACGAGGGCGCGGTAGTTGTTCGATTTTCTGATAGTTACTTTCACTGGTTGGAGGACCAGGTTTTCTCGATCCAGGACTTTCCGTATGCCGGAGTAGATTTTTGACATGATCCGGACATGGTTCTTCCACAGGGAGAACAATGGGATGACAGAGGTACTTTATTTTTCACAAGTTTTCAAATTATGTATTTTTTTTGTTTTTTATATATATCGTCTCTAAACTGACAGTAAAAATTTTCAAAATGCAGATGTTGGTCCACAGCGCCCAGCCAACCTCCGGCCTTTTGAGAGGAGACATCCAGTTGCACCGGTACCGGCCCCACAGGACGCGGCGGCTGCAGAGGTACTGGCTGAGTTGGAGCATGATCTAGAGCGTCTGACGGCGGATATGCCTGAGACTACCATGGATGATATTCCTATCAGGCTTCAGCGCTATGTAGTCGCGGTCCCTGGACCGTTTAGGAGATTTTTGTGTAAGGTAGCCCGTGCAGTGGTGTCGTATAGGGAGCACCACCAGTGATTGGCTAGTCACTTTGTAGACACATGTGACATTTTTGACTTTTTGTACTCTATCATTTTTGCCGATCATAAGGTGTTTTTCAACCTATGATCGAAGACGATGTATATTTTTTGACACACTCCTATCTATATATATATCACTATTACCGGCTTATCTTGTTTAACATATGTGATGAAATGTTTTTAAATTTACTTGCATGATTATCGTAAATGTCTGTCCAACATTCGAGAAGCAATTGCATCTGCTAATGTATTTAAAGACCTTGGAATATGCTGATATTCAATGTAATCAAATTCACGTTCCAAGAGACGCACTCTCAAAAACAACCTTAATAACACAGGATTTCTAATGGCATAAACTCTATTAAGCTGTAATACAACAAGTTCAGAATCTAACCTCACTATCAAACGTCGAATTCCAAATGAAATAGATTCGGATAATAATTCAACCACTGCACTGTATTCTGCAATGTTGTTCGTTGTTTGACCGAGGCTTACCCCATGCATAGAAACTAACTCGTCAGAGGGTGAATAGATAACCCAAGCTGCGGAAGAGATATTCTGTGTACTACGACAAGCACCATCAGCAAATCCAATGTATGTTTGGAGAGGCGTCGACATCTGCAATATCAAGAGTAAAACCAAGATAAGCCAGAATAACGACGAAAAACACACTCTCTAAGCTAAACACACTGACTAACTAACAAGCATACTAGCTAGAAAGAAAACCTAACCTAACTAAAAAATTCTCCATACCCACCATTTAAGCATAATACCTCTTTAGGTAAAGTCCATTTCTGGGTTTACCCAAAGAGTCCCCATCAAAATCAACCAGCTCATAAGCCCCTTTTGCTAGCTTTCGCTTTACAATGTAGGGTCCATGCCACATAGGAACGATTTTTCCAGCACCTAGCTTATCGTTAGCTTGATCATATAATAGCACTAGGTCTCCCTCCGAAAAACTTCGAGGGGTCACATTTCTATCATACTGAGCTTTCATTCGCTTCGCGTGAGTCTCGATTGCCAATGTAGCGTCACGTCGAGTCTCATCTAATTTAGCTAAGTATAATAAACGTTTCTCCTCTTCGGAAGTAGCTGGGAGTAATTCGACAGCCATTTGAAGTGATGGGATTTCGCATTCAATGGGTAACACAGCTTCCAAGCCATAAACTAGCTGGAAAGGAGTGAACCCTGTTGAATTTTTCACTGAGGTTCGGTATGCCCATAGCGCTGAAAATAACATGTTGTGCCAATTCGACCGATGAATACCAATGGTTCGTCGGATCATGATAACCAGAACTTTGTTGATAGACTCAACCAAACCGTTGGCTTGCGGATAATAAGGAGTAGAGCTATCGTGGCGCAAACCAAGCTGGCTTGTAAGCTCAGTCATCATGATGTTTCGAAAATGGCTCCCATGGTCAGTAATGATTGCTTGTGGGACACCAAACCTAGTTATAATATGATTGAATACGAAAACTGCAGCTGTTTTGCCGCTTGCGTCGAATGTAGGCATCGCCTCGGCCCATTTAGTAAAATAATCAACCGCGAGGATGATATACGCATGCCCCCCGGCCGAGTGAGGGTTACAAGTAATAAAGTCGATACCCCATTTGGCGAATGGACCAACGACAATTATAGGGTGGAGAGGAGCAGGTGGTGCGCGCATCTTTCGATCAAACACTTGGCAGTTGTGGCACTTCCGGACTGCAATGATACAATCTTTAAACATAGATGGCCAAAAGTAACCAGCGCGCAACACCTTCTGAGCTGTGGCATACCCAGACATATGACCGCCACATGCTCCAGAGTGACAATCATTCAAAACCCTCTCAGCCTCTTCGTGAGTTAAACAACGTCGAAAAACTAAGTCTGCCCCCCGGCGATAAAGTGTATCTCCAATAATTTTGTATTGCTGGGATTGAAACCGAATTTTTCGACGTCCGCTTTGGAAGCTTCAGGCCGAAAGGTTTGGGTTTGGAGATAGATGATTATATCCCCGTACCACGGATCTACAGTACTGATAAGAAACAAAGATTCGTCCGCAATGGACTCCTCTGCCACAGTTTCTGTGTCAGCACACGGGAAATCACACATCAATTCCGCAAAAACTAAGGATTTCTTAGACTTGGACTTCTCGAACTCCAAGTCGAACTCTTGCAGGATAACGATCCATTTAGAGTACTTGCCCCCTAGCAGTTGTTTTGTCAAAATATAAATCATAGGGTTGCAATCCGAAATAACTGTAGTTTTACGGAGAAGAATGTAGTGACGAAAACGCTGGACAGCTTGAACGGCTGCCAGGGCCAATTTCTCCACATGCGAATATTTTAACTCAGTGGGATTTAAGGTCCTACTAAGATAATATATCACATGTTCCGCTCCGAATTCATCTTCTTGAACTAACACCATTCCAATGGTGGAATGCGAAGCTGCGAGGTATAAGAAGTAGTCCTGGTTGTAGTTGGGAGGATGCAACAACGGTGCATGGGTCAACGCGTGTTTTAGTGCATCAAAAGATTGTTGGGCAATCTCGTCCCAAGAGAATTGAGCGTTCTGTTTCAACAACCGTGTAAAACCTTTAGTGACCTCGGCGTAGTTTGGGATGAATCGGCGTAAAAAGTTCGCTTTCCCTTGCAAACTTTGGAGTTGGCGCAAACTCGAAGGAGGAGGCAATTTGATGATAGCTTCGACCTTCGAGGGATCGACGCGAATGCCGGCTTTTGAAACAACAAATCCCAGCAATCGACCTATTTCTATACAGAAAACACACTTGTGGGGATTCAACCTAATTCGATAATGCCTACACCTCATAAAGATTGCTCGTAAGTGGACAAGGTGATCAGCTCGATGTAAAGAATGAGCAGGCAAATCATCGAGGTACGGTTGCACAATGTGCTTGATGTCATGAAATGCGTAAGACATCGCCCGTTGAAAAGTGGCGCCGGCATTCTTAAGCCCAAAAGGTAATTTGCAATAAGCAAATGTCCCCCATGGACAAATGAATGCCGTTTTTGGTTGGTCGGTAGGTAGAATATTGATTTGATTATAGCCCGAAAAACCATCCATAAAGGAAAACATTTCACTTCCGGCACAATCATCAATAATTTGATCGATATAAGGCGTAGGATAGTTGTCTTTTGGACAAGCTCGATTTATATCCCTATAGTCGATACAGATTCTTATTGTTCCTTGTTTCTTGTTGACTGGAACAATATTCGATACCCAATCCGTTAACGGGATCGGATATATGAAACCTGCTTTCAACAGCTTTTCGA
The DNA here is from genome assembly GCA_031772625.1 of Pinus tabuliformis. NCBI lineage: Eukaryota > Viridiplantae > Streptophyta > Pinopsida > Pinales > Pinaceae > Pinus > Pinus tabuliformis. The sequence continues at coordinate 498,057,076 of CM062811.1, read as the reverse complement.
CTTCTGCTTTAATCGCAGCCGCTTTTCGAGGGTGAATCTGACGCAACCGTTGCCGGACGGGTTTAGCATCCGGGTAGGTCTTTATTTCATGAACAACAATGGCAGGATCGATTCCCGGCATTTCCTCGTAAGACCAGGCAAACACATCGCGGAATTCTTGGAATAGGGCCTTGTAAGTTTGGATTTCATCTTCTGTACATGCGGCACCTATATGAATGTTTTCCTTAATTCCGGGCTTCACTGAAATATCAATGGGAATAGTACGAGAAATATTCCCTAAATTCAACTCTGAATCAGAATGTTTCGTTGGATCCTGAGCGTCTTTGACATATTCAGCGGTAAAGATAGATGAAAAATCATTTTCAAAAGCATCATCCTTAGGTAAAAACGAAGATCTGTGATGGAGATCTTCCCATGGTAGATCGTCTACACTTAGGATTTCGCGAAGTTGTTCGTCAGATGACACGACTTCGGGAAACGCTATCCGTTCTAAGGTTGAGGTGAAAAGTGATTCTTCACTGACCACATTCATTTGGTCGATTTTGGTTGAACGCGAGTCGGTAAAAGACATGACAGCTTCATAAGCAATTTCATATGGACTCAAAGGCATAGCATCACCGAATGAGTCTATCTCAGATTCAGATGGGACAATCCAAGGATCATCATAAATAATGTTTTCTGATGTAATCATATGAATTGTTGCAAATGAAGGATCTACGCTGAGTGGAGGGAGAGGAAAAGTTCCCAGTAAACCGGAATCTTTAACTAAACCTACACCAACGTCCCTATAAGGGATTGTCGTCTTACCGACATGCTGGATACTCTCTGAAGAGGCTGGGTCGGATGAAAAGTATGTCAGCTGATCAATAGTCACGATCTTACCGTTATGTGGAAACTTAATTACTCTGAAGACCGATGAAACGACCGCTGTCATAGCATATGACCAACTTCGACCCAAAAGAAGGTTGTAGTCTAGAGGGGCATCAACCACCTCCACATCCAGACTAACGGTTTTACCTTCTACCCCTATAGGCAATTCCTGTAGAATACCAAACGGACGGAACCCACGGCCATCAAAGGCCTTAAGGATGGTGGGGGATTGGTTCAACGAAGGAGAACCAAGAGATCTCCAACATTGAATCGACATAATACACGTAGAGGCTCCCTCATCAATCACAGTCCGATGAATAGGCCTGTTTTTGACTATCACTGGAATTTGGAAAGCCATTTGATGGGGGAGACGTGGTGTACTATTTTCTAGATCGAAGATTATCAGGTTCGGGTCCTGAACATCAACAGCTCCGATAGCCGACAAAAGTAATTTTCGTTGTGCTGGGCATGATTGCAGCACTTCTAACGCCGACATTGCTGAGGGTGAAACAGCTAAGTCCTCAACAATGTTGTAATTCTGGGATGCTCTCGCATGTGGATTGAAAGCAGACCTTCGAAGTACACCCTTGGCGGGTGGTTTAATTACTAAGTCCGGGTTAGGTTTTTCGATCTGTAGTGGATCGGAACCAGGAGCTGAGGTTGATGGGTTAGAATGAGAAGATTCTGCTTCCTTACCATCAACAGGAGCCTTACTACCATAATCTTGCGATCGAGTCGCAATCCGCACATGAGACATCATCAAAATGGGTTCTTCACTGGCATTTGAGGAAGAACCTATCATCTTATTCTCCTGCTCCGGAAATGGATTTTTTAACACAGCAGGAGTGGGAGAACCTTTGACTATTTTCACAACCTCGGCCCGATGAGGGCAATCTCTCGTAAAATGATCCTCTTCACAAATAAGACAAGGATATCGAGGTTTGCGTTTTTCGTCATTGGTTTCCGACTTTTCCGTTTTCTCCTTCGGAGCCTTGTCTGCTTTAGCCTTCTTCTTTCCTTTCTTCTTTCCACCGTTTTTTGATTTGGCCATAGATGTCTCTACAGCGTGAATATCGGCGGTAAGTTCAGGAGAAGACTCTCCTGTCGGGGAATCAGGCAAAGTGATAATAGGAGTAGTTGAAGCCTTGGAAGACTTCTTCTTGCTCTTTGTATTCACGATACCAATCATACCATCAGCGGCATGAGATCCCGAAGGAGCAGCAGCAATTTGATTCGACTTTGGAAGATCCGGAATCTTCTCGTGTAACGTACCCGACTGAGTATAAACTAAGTCAAGGTATTGCGCCTGAGCAATGACTTGCTCCTCAGTAACTACTCCGGCCTTAGCTACATCTTCAGTAATCTTCGGTAATAATGATTTAACAAACCATTCAGCTAAGATTTGGTCCGGGATAAAAACTTTCACTAGCCTTCTTCGACGTCTCCACTCATGAATGTGATCAGAAATATACGTGGACGTTGATTGTTTTAGTGAAGTTAATAACTCCGTGCCGTTATCGTATCTGACCGGCAACTGAAAGTGAGTTAAGAACGAGGTAGCTAACTGGCTAAAATTGTAAAAAGAGGCCCGTGGTAACTCAATGTACCACTTGGCCGCGAGACCAATGAGTGTACGCTGGAAAAGACGTAAGCGGATCGAATCATCCGAGATGGAATTTGAAGCACACCAGAGGTGGTAAGTCATCACGTGATTGGACGGATCCTCTCCAGACTTACCTTCGAACTTGGGTATATCACTGGGCAACTTATTTGGCATTGGCGGCCAGAACTGAAGATATTGAATTGGATCGTTCGTTAGGCGCGTCAAGTCTGGTAAATCCAAAGTTGCGATAAACGGTAACTGCCGGTTAGGATCTCTAAAACTCTGGGTCACAATACCAGCCCCAGGAGGAGGATATCCAGGATAACTAGGAATAGGAGTCGCATTTGGGATATTATATCCTCCTGGAAAACCAGGATTAACCGGACCGTACTGGGGTTGTTGAGGTTGTTGATAAGTGTACCCAGGATACGGTTGATACTGGTAAACCGGTTGTTGGACAGCTTGCCCAGGTTGGTACTGTCCCTGGTACGGTTGGTGAACAAATTGAGGTTGAGTAGTGACAACCGTACTTATACCAGGCTGACCTACAGGCATCTGGACCGTGGTTTGAATCGTAGATCCAGACAACGGTAAAGATGTCTGAGGAGTGGTTACAGAGACAGTAGAAACCGGAGCCGTCGATACTCCAGAAGTAAGTATGGTAGATGTGGCGGTAGTTGCAGCAGCCGTTTGAGATGGAGTACTAGGTGCAATTGGCGGCTGAGTAACTACCGAAGTTATAGAAGTTTGAACATTTGACTGGACAGGTTGCGGTTGCTGGGGTGGACCAGAAACTACGGGTTGTCCAGCTTGAGGTACCAACTGTATACTTGGCTGCAACACCTGTTGACCCTGTGACGGATCCCACACTAACATTCCAGGGTATTGACCCGTAACAGGTTGACGATACTGAGATCCATAGCCGGATTGAGGATAGGATTGATAATTGTAAGGTGTAGTTCCCACATTTTGAACATATGATTGACCTTGAGGTGGTTGATAACCTTGACCTGAGTATTGACCTTGAGGTTGATAACCTTGAGGTAAATACGGATACTGGGGTTGACCTTGACCTTGAGGTTGGTACCCTTGAGGTTGATACCCTTGGGGTTGATACCCTTGAGGTTGCCATCCTTGAGGTTTCCATCCTTGAGGTTGATATTGATACTGAGGTTGACCCTGGGGTACATATTGAGGCTGGGGTTGACCTTGAGGTATGTATTGCACCATAGGCACATACTGACCTTGAGGTTGTCCCCCAGACACAAATGATGTACCTTGAGGTTGCCCCCCAGGCGTTAACTGAGGCTGCCCCCCAGGCGGTAATTGGCCACCTTGAGGTTGGGAAACGGGAACTGAACCTCACATCATGTAAATGTCTCCTACACCCAATGGTATATTACCACTGTTTCCAACTAATAACCCATGATCAACGGGTTGAGGAGATGCCCCCGCAAAAGTACCAGAAAGAGATTGATACCCGGTGGGAACAGAAGGACCGCCGTGTAAGAAAGATTCAGGACTTTGAGTAAACACGGACGACTGACCAGACATATTTACAGGAGTATGAATACCTCCAGGTGGAAAAGGAGTACGATGTGTAGAAAAACCTAGCCCAAAGTTGTCTAAATAATTGGTTAACGAAAGGTACCAAGTAGTACTTCTAGGAGGACTGTAAAAGATAGATTCACGCTCCCTTAGATCAATAGTAAGTTGATCTTCAAGGTTAGAGACGCCTATTTCTTCCTCTGGAGCAAGTTCTTCAATAGCAATCAAACCAGTAGGAAGATTTTCGGTGATAATTCTTTCTATTCTCGGTGAATCAGGAACACTAGAAGTCGGAGTAACAGGTTCAGATATTTCTGGTTCTTCGCCTGTATCACTAGCAGACGAAAAACTACCAACAAGCTCAGAAACTGTAACAGCTTCGGGATTATAACCTGTCTCTAAACTTTGGTAATCTGGATGGACTACCAAGGAAGATTCTCCTTCTTCAGGTGAACCTACTCTACTGCCACTAGGAGGAGTTACAAGGACCTTCAACCCTTCGTACTGACCTGAAACGTCTTCAGGAGATCCACCCCGCGATCTACGAAGTTTTCTTAACAAATCTGTTCCGGTAACAATTTCAGGTGACTTGCCCCGAAGTCTACGGGACTGTCTCGGTAATTCCGCCACAGCTAAAAACTTTTAACTACTACACACGAAAACAAAATAAAATTTCAAATCAAACCACCTAAAGCCTCTAAAGAACCAAACAAATTTGAATCACACGCCTAAAGAATCTAGGGCGTCAAACCAAGCACAAACAGTAGCCTTCCAGACTGAAAGCGCTAGTTGGTGATGAAGCCCAACATCGCTGGATTCAGTACAGAAGTGGCGGGTGGAACAGTTACCCCGGCAACCTGCTTAATGAATAGACTGGACCAAGTTCCTCCACTTTAACCGTCTCGAGTGAAGTGAACCCCCAGAAAATCCAAGTGAGTCTAGCCGACGTCTGCTCCAGGTACAGTGGGACCTTCCCTCCACCGTCACCTCGGTAGAATCCTAAAGATAATGGTCACTAAGGTTACCAACCGCAACAAATGCACCTGGGGGAACAGTCTAAACTCCGACAGCACGCAAGCTCAATCCCCTTGCCGGCTCCTTGACAATAATCCAAGGTTTACCGACAAGTGACCCATGTCTCCTCGACAATGGTTAATCCGAGGTTTACCATTTGTAATACGTGCGTGTCTGGCGTCGTTCCCAACGAGGGGGGATTGATCCCCTCACTGGTTCGGACACGAGCTCGTGCTTCTCCTTTAAGAGGAGCTTTCCCAGAGTACAAGTGAGACAATTGGATTTATTCTATCACAAGATAAGCTACTTGTTTGGTTTTGTTGTCTTGGAGAGTTAATTACTCACCTATTCCAAGACACTAGCTTGATCTAAATTGGTGTTTCAGAGCCCTAGTAAATAAAAGTTACTACGTCGATTTTACTTTAAGCATTAATTTTATGGTTTTTCTTAAAGACAAAAGGTAGTGGAAGTGAAACCAATGGTGTGTAGACTCGACTCAAACCACTACAAAGATGCACCTAAGATGATTTACGCTACTTTTCCTTTTTTCAATGAAATTCTTAACTAAGAGAGTTGAGAGAATGCAAATTTTAGAGAAAACAACTTTCTTAATAAAGACAATCAAAGAAACAATTCTCTTTATCTTTTCAAGCATACAAACATGACCACTCTTTACGTGCACGAAAAACTCTTTTTCTTTCAAAACTTTTCAAAGCTACTTGAAACAAAACTTTTCAAAGGAGATGTTTTTGTATTTTCTCTTTTTAATAAAGCATATAAATCTATCTTAACAAAAAAAACAATCTCAAAAGCTATAAAATCTATGAAAACTGGACTCACAAGCAAATCAAAAGGGAAATTACTCTAAGCAAACCTAACAAGGCAAAAGCTCACAAAGATGATTCTAGGTTGTTTTACTTGACCAAAATCAAATCAAGGACCAACTAATGCAGAATCAAAAGACTAGTCAAAACAAAACTCAAATCTTTTTGTTCTTTTTGTAAAATGGAATTCAAGACTTAAACAACAAGCACTTCGAAATTTGCCCAAAGAGACAACTCAATGGTAAGTTGCTCACACAGGTAGACTTTACGACAGGTCTGACTTCTTAGAATGCTGACAAAACCAGAGAGATCTAAGGCTTGACAACTTCTACCGCCAAAGTCACTACAAGACCTACTCAAAAATCAAACCCTAGGGCTTACACTTCGATGAAATCCACTAAAACACTCAATGCTATCGAAACCAGTTCAGGTGAAGATCTCTGACAAAGGACTAATGAATCTGGGCAGTAAAAACTAAGAAAAAACTAAATCTAAGAGAAAAAATGCAAAAAATGGAATTTTCTCAAATTTTAGCAGGGGACGCAGGCGACCCGTTAGCACAGGTGCGGGCCCGCTCTATGCACACAGCGACAGTATGTCCAGGGACGCACTGTGCAACACTCAGAGGGTGCGTCCTACTGAAAAACTCAAGAAAAACCAAAATGAATCTAATCCTAAGCTAACCCACCCACAGATAAAGTCACAGAGCCAAAACCAGAAAAATAAACCAATTTTCTCAGAGCAAAGTTCACACAAAGGAAAAGACTTTTCACATCAATGGAATCCCCAGCGGAGTCGCCAATTTGTCAGGCGGAAAGAGTCGATTGTGCGGACACAACCAACCTCCCTAGGAGCCTAAGACTCTCTAGTGACAAACAAGACAAACAAGAGAAATCCTTCTCTAAACATGCATTTACTATACGGGAAATCAAGTGTTTAGATCCTACCTGTAATCCAACGCTGTTGTAGCAGTCCAGCTCCGCTGATCCGGATGAGCTCCTCCTTCACTTTGAAACCTGCATACACTAACAATCAAACGATTAAATAGCACTTGATAATCTCATAGAATAAAACATATTTAACACATAGACCAAGGAATACATGAAACAACTCATAAATAACAAGTTATTGAGAAGAATGGACTCATTTGCATTAATAGGTAACAAAAGGAACAAATACAACCTGAGCCTTGGTGTTGTGCAAGTCCCTCCCAGGGTCCATCAAGAGTTCTCCTTTACTTTGACAAAGCTCACCCACTTCCAAATAGAACAAGCAAAGATGGCAATCTCTCCTCACAAGCTTCTAAATGGGAGTCCTAATTCCTGCAGCATTTACCCTTAGAAATGTATAGCTTTCAACCTCCTCTCCTTCTGGCCCAATGCCTGTACTTATAGTGCTCAAGAGGAAGTTAATCAGGTCCACCATCAATGGGATAATCCCCTCTTTGGATGGGATAGCTCCCCTATTGATGGGATAAGTTCCTCTTTGGTAGGAGTGCATGAACCATCTGGAGGCGCTCAATACACGTCGAACAACCTTCTAGAATGCTCTAGAAATGACCACAAGTGACTTTTTAAAGATGAAACTTGCGCATTTTAACCTTTTCAGGGGGACGCACCTGCACCTTTACATACAGAGCGTCCAAAGACGCAGTTTTTGTGAACATTGGGTGCGTCCCCGCAGGTAAGGTTGAGAGAACCTGCGTCCCCAGAGATAAATACATTTAGAAAGACTTTCTCTCTTTTTTGGAGTTTGACATGGAAAGCAGAGGCATAAGACTTGCCTAAGAGGGTAGCATGACTGTTGATAGAGTCATCCTAACTGTAAATGGTCATGGTGACATTTTTTAGTGTAACATCAGGTTTTTTGTTTGAAGATATTTCATGGTGCATGCCTATTTTGATTTTTAGATTTCAACAGATGGAGGCATTAGGTCTAGCACCCAAATGTTGACCTGATACCACTAGAAGGTGGATGTCACTTGAAGAATCAAGTCTTGTTTATAGATAGGATTTGCACATAAATAAGGCCAGATGTTGATAAATTTATTTTCAGTTACCAGTTTTTCAGTTTAGTTTTTCAATTGGTGAATAAGGAAAGTATACTAGTTAAAACCAGTTGTGAGGGTTTTTGGACTTCAATTTTCAGATTTCAAGGTTTTTAGAGTTTTAGACTCCATGCCCAACTAAGGCTACTAGTCTACAATGCTTTGCAAGAAAAGCATTATCCCTAGTTGGAGCCAAATGTTGTAGCTCATTTTTTCCAGCTGGAAAGAACAAAAACCCTTTTAAACAAAACTGTGAAATGTTTGAAAAGAAGATGCTGAATTTTTAAATTGTCCATTGCGTTGCAAAAAAATACAAGATGCTTATCGAAGTTGGTAACATCATATGAACAAATGTTTTATTTTTGTGTTGGAAAAGTTGATATTAGCATTATTATGCTCTCGAATTTCATAAAGGTATTAGGCCTTTTGTTTATAAAAAAAGGGTTTAGGCCCAATCTACAACTTGAGGTTATCATAAATTGAGCACTAAAGTCTATCATTCAACAACTACATTTCATCAAAGGCAGCGCCCATACAAAGCACCGACAGGGAGAATCCCACAACGACTCACATATGGCTCGATGTATTGAAATGTGATGTGACACTCAAAATATATACACTGTTATATTACATTATATATGATAGATGTGGCATATCAACTAAAGTGTATATATGTCATATTATCCTTCCAATGCTTATGCACAATGGGGTACACTTTTAACGTGAAGGAGATGTTTTGGCTCATGAGAAACAATCCTCGTGATTTCTCTAAGCAACATTGATATTATGACACTATTGAAACGATGTCATTCTAATCTCGACTGGTGCTATTATGTTTTGGAAATAATTGTAATAGACTGGTACATGGATTGAAAACTAAAATTTCTGAACTCATAGGATTGATGAAGAAGATTTTCCATGAAGGATTTCCATTTATATATAATATAATGTCAGGCAGCATTGGGACTCATCAAAGGGTGTAATGTCGGAATGACACAATTTGTATGAATATCGGCAATCAATAGTGCTTATTCCCAGAATCAATGGTTTCCCAGTGGCACAAACTGCAAAAAGATTAACAAATCGGAAGCTCCCACAAGGCAGTTTTCTCATACTCCCCGTCAAGAAATCAACAACTACAATTTGTTACAACAACACCCTCCTCGATTTCTAGAAACTGCTACTGGTGATCCCCTAAGCAGTTGGTGGTTTTCATGGGGCGGTATGCATTTTTTTTTAAGTATATGTGGCCAAACATATGGGTCCCACACATCATTTGAATGCAGAAGAACCGACATGCCATCTCCAACATGGACTTACAACAAAAACTTTAAGTTCGACATTTGATTTCCCCATGTTCAAGTCATAATATATATATATATATATATATATATATATATATATATATATATATGTATATGTAGAACTTAATTTTCAAAAATCCCAAAGGGTAAAACTTTGTAAAGCAAAAACTCTGATATATTTTAAAATGAAAAGGGGTGGAGATATTATACTCCAAAATTAAAGCAAACCCCATGCAGCAAAGGTAGTATTTGCTTGTAAAAAGGAGGAAACAATTATGTAATTTTCTGCAAATTAGTTTTGTAACCATTTACTGGATAATTAGAATAGGGGCAAAATAAAGGGTGGAAATTTAGACATTGTGGGGGTTCAGATGTTGGGAGCCCATCTCTCCATAATTGATATTGTAAGAAAAAAATATCTCTGAAATCTGAAGATTACATTATAGTTTGATTCCAACTTTGGGAGTTGCAGTTATGTTTTCTTTCTCTTGTTGTCATCTTTAATGAATGTTTTTCCTCTACTAGTGTGAGTGTATTGAAGTTGCTGGTTTCTTTTATTTAGTAGATTTACTAATCTTTTTTTTCAATATAGAGTACCTGCAAAACTTAATTAAAGAAGCCTTAAAAGGTTCTACACCACACTGTAAATTCATCCACATCTTCTCAAACTATCATTATTCTTTCTACAGTGGTTGTATTCAGATTCTATTGTAGCAGCTACAACCACCCTCCAAAATTCTTTAGCTTCATTTTGGAGCCTCCCTACCAACGTTTCACAGTAGCATGTCATGCTTCAACCAGTACACAAGCTTCAATGATTTTCTTGCAGAAAGGCAGCCTGTCTATCAAATCTTGATGCATTCCCCTCACACGCTATTGCTTCGGACTTGGTCCATCTACAGGCTGAGCAACTCCCTCAAGAAATTGTGCAATTCTAGAGGGAAACTAGCCTTCCCTCTAGAAATTGTGCAATTATGTCTGGCAACCTGTTGGGATCCAGAATTGCGCAATTCTTCCAGTCAAGCTTCATCTAGAAAATTGCACAATTCCTCCCAGCAGGGCTGCTCAGCTCAAGAATTGTGCAGTCATGGGCAATAGTCAGCTGCTCTGCCCAAAAATTACACAAATCTCTTGGGCAGTCAGCCCGGTTGCCTTCCATAAATGCGCATTTTCTCCCAACAGTTGAGCAGGCTCTCGCATGTGCAGTTGTGTTGACTAGTTCCACTCGGGACCAAGGAAACTTGACTTGCATGCATGGGCTTATTTTTCTAAGAATAGAAAAAGCAACATGCAAAAAGCATCCCTAGATTTTAGGGAGCTATTTTTAATCGCTGGAGGTTACACGCAAAGATCGTTTTAGAATCTTTCCTCCAAGTGTCATTTTTTCCTAGATTTGTGGCATGCACATCATGAGATCCAAAATTATTTATTCAACGGATCAAAGCTCATTCCTTCACATCGATCTTGGAGCTCTGACATCCCATAGCACTTCCAAGACTCTTCGACACATCTGACTCAGCTATTCATGGGTAAGTGGTCTCAACTTGTCCTTTTCATCATTTCTGTCGCTTTTTGTGTTTTTTTTTGTGAGTGTTGTTTGCTTGATTTGTTTGAATGCTTGCTGTCGTTTACATGAATACTAGCTTGTACTAGCACCATTTCAGTTTTCGTTACCATCTCACTACTGTCGCATGCATGAAACTCTTTTGCACGAAAGGTTTCCGATTCGGTGACTCGCTTCACCCACATGCATGTTGTTCCATTTTCTAAATATTTCATTCACCTTCTGCTTACACTCTGTATTTCCATGCATTCACTTTCACATTTGCATTTAGTTGCATGTCGGCGAGTTTAGCTAGCCTTGGCCTGGACTCTACCTGCCCAAGAAAGCATTGCGCAATCTTGAGAAGGAAGGCTCTGCCTCCCCTTCAAGAAATGTGCATTTTTTCCCAGTAGCTATTCCCCAAGCTTGCTTTGCATAATTATGAGGGACAGTGAATGTTGGCCTAGAAAATTGCGCAATGAAGTCACTGAGAATGCAGTCATTGCCAGCTGAAATTGTGCATTGCATAATTCCAGTAGTCAGAAGTTAGTGTGGATTGCACATTGCACAATTCCAGCAGCTAGTCATGCCTCCCAGACAACCCAAACTACCTTTTTCACAGTTCTGGTAGCCGTCACTCAGCCTCCCAGAAGAAATTGTGCAATCTTTGCCTATCAATCCTTAGGTATGTGTTATGTCATTCCTGAATTTGCTTTGGTTTTTGCTGACATATTTCTTGCCATGAATGTCACTTTGTATCCAAATCTCGCAGGTGTTTATCCACCTCTTGATAGTTCAGGATCAATGGCCTTCAAGAGAGAAGGATCAAAGGACACTGATGGAAGTGAAACTAGAGTAGTGGTTGAGCAAGTGTCCACAAGTTTACTGATCTATGAAGATACCAAGTTGATTCTAGACAAGGACATCAAGCTGAAAAGGAGAGAGGTCAATGATGCATTTACAAGCACATTTGGGGAAGATCTCAACGACCGCCAGGTATACATGAACATTCAAAAGTCTAGCTTGTACCGGATTTCATGTAGATATACCGTGTTCCCATGCGCATACATTATAGTTTGATTCCAACTTTGGGAGTTGCATTTATGTTTTCTTTCTCTTGTTGTCATCTTTAATGAATGTTTTTCCTCTACTAGAGTGAGTGTATTGAAGTTGCTGGTTTCTTTTATTCAGCAGATTTACTAATCTTTTCTTTCAATGGAGAGTACCTGCAAAACTTAATTAAAGAAGCCTTAAAAGGTTCTACACCACACTGTAAATTCATCGACATCTTCTCAAACTATCATTATTCTTTTTACAGTGGTTGTATTCATATTCTATTGTAGCAGCTACAACCACCCTCCAAATTTCTTTCCTTAGCTTAATTTTGGAGCCTCCTTACCAACCTTTCACAGTAGCATGTCATGCTTCAACAAAGCTTCATTTTGGAGCCTCCCTACCAACCTTTCATAGTAGCATGTCATGCTTCAACAAGTACACAAGCTTCAGTGATTTTCTTGCAGAAAGGCAGCCTGTCTATCAAATCTTGATGCATTCCCCTCACACGCTATTGCTTCGGACTTGGTCCATCTACAGGCTGAGAAGCTCCCTTAAGAAATTGTGCAATTCTAGAGGGAAACTAGCCTTCCCTCTAGAAATTACGCAATTATGTCTGGCAACCTGTTGGGATCCAGAATTGCGCAATTCTTCCAGTCAAGCTTCATCTAGAAAATTGCACAATTCCTCCCAACAGGGCTACTCAGCCCAAGAATTGTGCAGTCATGGGCAATAATCAGCTACTTTGCCCAAAAATTACACAAATCTCTTGGGCAGTCAGCCCGGATCCCTTCCATAAATGCGCATTTTCTCCCAACAGTTAAGTAGGCTCTTGCATGTGTAGTTGGGTTGACTAGTTCCACCTGGGACCAAGGAAACTTGACTTGCATGCATGGGCTTATTTTTCCAGGAATAGAAAAAGCAACATGCAAAAATCATCCCTAGATTTTAGGGAGCTATTTTTAACCACTGGAGGTTACACACAAAGATCATTTTAGAATCTTTCCTCCAAGTGTCATTTTTTCCTAGATTTGTGGCATGCGCATCATGAGCTCCAAAATTATTTATTCGACAGATCAAATCTCATTCCTTCACATTGATCTTGGAGCTCTGACATCCCATAGCACTTCCAGGACTCTTTCGACACATCCGACTCAGCTATTCATGGGTAAGCGGTATCAACTTGTCCTTTTCATCATTTCTGTCGCTTTTTGTGTTTTTTTTTTGTGTGAGTGTTGTTGCTTGATTTGTTTGAATGCTTGCTGTCATTTACATGCATACTAGCTTGTACTAGCACCATTTCAGTTTTCGTTACCATCTCACTACTGTCGCATGCATGAAACTCTTTTGCACGAAAGGTTTCCGATTCGGTGACTCGCTTCACCCACATGCATGTTGTTCCATTTTCTAAATATTTCATTCATTGTTTGCATGCATTATCATTTTCTTCTACTTACACTCAGTATCTCCATGCATTCACTTTCAAATTTGCATTTAGTTGCATGTCGGCGAGTTTAGCCAGCCTTGGCCCAGACTCTACCTGCCCAAGAAATCATTGCGCAATCTTGAGAAGGAAGGCTCTGTCTTCCCTTCAAGAAATGTGCATTTTTGCCCCGCAGCTATTCCCCAAGCTTGCTTTGCATAATTATGAGGGACAGTGAATGTTGGCCCAGAAAATTGCATAATGAAGTCACTGAGAATGCAGTCATTGCCAGCTGAAATTGTGCATTGCACAATTCCAGTAGTCAGAAGTTAGTCTGGATTGCGCATTGCACAATTCTAGCAGCTAGTCATGCCTCCCAGACAACCCAAACTACCTTTTTCATAGTTCTGGTAGCCATCACTCAGCCTCCCAGAAGAAATTGTGCAATCTTTGCCTATCAATCCTTAGGTATGTGTTATGTCATTCCCGAATTTTCTTTGGTTTTTGCTGACATATTTCTTGCCATGCATGTCGCTTTGTATCCAGATCTCGCAAGTGTTTATCCACCTCTTGATAGTTTAGTATCAATGGCCTTCAAGAGAAAAGGATCAAAGGACATTGATGGAAGTGAAACTAGAGTAGTGGTTGAGCAAGTGTCCATAAGTTCACTGATCTATGAAGATACCAAGTTGATTCTATACAAGGACATCAAGCTGAAATGGAGAGAGGTCAATGATGCATTTAAAAGCACATTTGGGGAAGATCTCAAAGACCGCCAGGTATACGTGAACATTCAAAAGTCTGGCTTGTACCGGATTTCATGTAGATATACCGTGTTCCCATGCGCAGACATGATACACTAGATCATCTCACACACTGATCCCAAGACGATGAACTTGAGCAGTGTTAATGGGATGAGGATTGAAACCTTCAAGGAAGAGGATTATGATGAGATGTATTAGATGTCAGAGCCCATAACTATCATGGAGACTCCCTTTAGCTTACCCAGCAACAATGCCGACTCTAGAGACATTATGAAGAACTGGGTAAAGGAGTTGACTAGATTCAGGAAGGTACCCAACCAGATCTACAAGATGAAGATACTACAGAAGGCGTATCAATACTTGGTCATTTTCGCATGTTGACTGTATGGCCAAGAAAGCACAGAAACCTTCCCACAGAGTTCGGTGATCGCGCTGGACCAACTGGCTAGAGAGTGAAAACCATGCAACTGGACCAACATGTTGGCTCACTAGCTAAAGGAATAGGCAACGAGGTTTCAACAACTGCCCAAAGGTATGTAAGTAGAAATCTACATGTCCACCTATATCTTGGACGCAGTTAGTTCTCGACAAGACTTCCCGGGCTTGAAGTGGGCATGGTCACCGGTGGAGACTGCTGTGAACACTTATTGTAAGATGTTGTCTGAATGCAACTTCATAGAAGCTATCACAGGGATGTCTGATCATTTTGTCACCCCGGTTTACAAGATGATATTCAAATAGGATTCACCCTGCATGTCGATGGAAGCAATGGAGGCACGGATAGACATATCTAATTGGTATGCCTCACTATCTAGCACCTTCATACAGATGTACAGTGCGGAGAAGCCTCTACATGTTCTACCAAAGTTTTCCTTGGACATGCTTGTCATGCAAGAAGTATCATATCACATCTCGACAGGATTGAAAGCTAGGTTGCACCAAAAGAAGAAGGCACCTTGGCCTGCTCTTCCACTAAGCATTGGGTTATATGAGATGTGAAGTTTCAAAAACACACATGTTGAAGCGGAGCAGACGAATAAGTATACATTCGACCTCCGAAGTTACAATCTGTATAACCCACATTGTCTTGTGAAATATCACTGGACGAGCGTACAGTTCAACTAGATCCACAGGGCATTTTATTGGGGGAGGAGGACCCATGGAGATATTGCTACAGTTTCTCCAAAACTAATGAACAAGTTAGCTTCGTTGTGGAGTAGTTGGTGAAGCAACGTGAAGTAGCATCGCGGAGAGCAGCAACAACAATAGAGGCAAACATACTAGTGCACGACAAGGGCAAGAGAAAGATTGTCGATCGCATGGAGGAAGAGAAAAGCTGCAAGTTCTGAGCAGATCCACTTATAGAGAAAGAAGCTATGGCTATAGAGGCGAAGAGGCAACAATGCGATAAGAAAATCGTGTAAATGTAGAGAGATAAACGAAGAATGGTGGAAACAGAGAAGGAGTTGCATGAGTTGAAGGAGAAACTCCAAAAGGAACAATAGATGCATAAAAATGAGAGTGAAGCACAATAGAAACAGGTACATTAGGGGACGCAACATGTGTAGGTGGATTAAATAATGCCCGTATAGGTAGTGGACTTATCAGAACAACTAGCATTAGGAAAGTAGGGTGAACCATCGTAGGAGCAGGACTTCGATCAGGAGATAGAGAGAGTGCTTGAACGGATGGATATAGACATGGAGCAGTAGGAGTTAGAGCAAGACATTGATCTCATGCCTCACCACCAAGAGGTCAACCCACCAACTTCACTGCATCCAGAATATGAGCAAGTCCCAAGTGACCAAGGAGACAGTGAGATCCTTGGAGATCAGCCGGAAGGAGAGATACACATCTCATTCAACGAGTCTCAACATAGAGTTGTGAAATCTCACAGAGTGTCAACTCCTGAATATGATACATCTCCTGTGCAGTATGAGGAACAAGTGATAGTTTCTGACGTTCGCAAACATCCAATAGCCTTGACTGATGCCACTAGAGCATATGCCGAAGCCACTAGCTCAAGTGTTCGCTTTCTAATAGCTGAGAATGAGCGAATGGCTAAGGAGAAGTAGACGGCCAAGCAAGGAGGAGAGTTGGTGATAGCATCCCCCTGAGCTGAACTGAAGAAGGAAATACTAGATGAAGTATTGTCCCTTGACATAGTTATGCAAGCATTGTATTCCAAGTTTAGTACCGTGCATAAGGCAGTCGTCCATCTCAACAGATGACAACAACGATGTGCTAGAAGAGCACATATCTTGTCGAACGTGCATGCTGCTATTGATTACATGCAAATGTGGACGATGAAATACAAGGGAGCCTCGCTTCACTTGCCTAAGATGATGAATCCCAAAGCAGTCGAGCTAAAGGAACACATCCGGAGTCAGATCCGGAACTATGAAGAGCTCTCATAGTTCATCACTAGTCTACTGGATTCCCATGCATGTGTATTCAAGAGTATGGATGTCATGGTGCACGCACATGCAATCCCATCTATTGGGACTCTCACCCAGATGAAGACAAAGGCATAGGCCTGACTAGAGCTTGACTCGTACTTTGATGAGTTTATGTGCACTTCCACTAGCCCAGACTTGCCCATAGGTGCAGACATCATGCAAAAGTATGTTACTTGTCTGATTGCATTGAAGACAATGATGCACATGCTTTCAGACGGGTTGGACAGAGGAGCCCGAGTAGTGTAACCAGATGCTATGGAGGCAAGAGTGGTCCCAGAAAGATGTCACCTTCGAACAGAAGGACACCATCGCGGATTATCGATCTTGGCATCAGTTCACTACTAACAATCATAATGAAGATGTCGAAGAGTTGGTCTTCCAATAGTTGTCTGAGTCATAGTGATGTCTAGCATGGCGTGCTCAAGCCATTTTTGTCTCACATGGGTACATGTTTATTGTAATGTAACATCTTGTCAAGTGTAAGTTGAAGTGTCGATAGTTGGATGTAACAATCATAGATTATATGAAGAGTCATGAAGGTAGATGAACTGTCACAAAGGGGAATGTCAAGGGTCACCCCACCCTTTGCTATAAATAGTCCCTCATAACTCATTGTAATGGATATTGGTCAACCAAGCTTCCAATAGGACTATCTTAGAGAGAGATTGGACAATATTGTAATGAGCCTTGGCTTCTCTACTATGCAGAGCTAGTACATCTCTTTGGAGGAGGAGGTGGTTGTGGCTGTAACGTTCCGCTGTTGGAATTAGTGGTTGGACATGGATGTATTGTATGAATGGAACTTACACTTGTTAATATAACAAGAGTCAACACATTTCATGCATATGTTGTATTGTATTTCAGCTATCTGTTTAATGTAAATGATATATGTATTTGTTTTCTTACGCATGCATGCATAGATATTTTTGTGTATGTATGTATGAATCTTTCTGAAATGTGTTGTTGGTTTAACCATCACTTTGGATTTCTAGCTAACTTGCCTTCCATGTTGTGATGTATCTTTGCTCATGTGTTCCCTTATTAAGTGCGTGCTATCACAGGTTTCCAAGGGGCGCACTCATCTCAACCCCCATGTGTTAGAACCTCTCATGTACCTTCCTTGGCTCACTGCATACGTCACACCCTTGCTACCAATAGAGTTATCCTACTTGCCTTTGTGTGAAATCGCGGTCAAGGCATTACCATATGACCCACTGCTGGGACTCCTACACCAAATGGTCTGAGGTCTAATTGGGACTTCTTATCAGGGAGATCCTTTGACATGTTGGCAAGTCCAACACCGTCAACATTTTGGGCGCTAGAAGGAGGGCCAGATGACAAGATGTGTCCTCTCATCCTGTTTTGAACCTTTGCATATCTATCATGGATTCTTGCACTCTTCTCCCTCCGCGATGTTTTTCAAATTCCAAATCTGTTACCATCAAGAAGGAGTTTTTCGATCACTTGTCCACTTACACGTGGGATGGTGAAGGCGAAGTGCCCTGGCCTGACTTCTTGCATGATATTCTTTCCATGCTCTATGAGGAAGATGGATGTTCTCACAAACAATCTAGTTTTTTGCTTGCATACACACTTCGCGAATCTCCACATCGATGGTTGTGCAGCTTGATGGCTGGTAGCGTGCACTCACCTGAGCACTTATGTGATCTCATTGAAGACACTTTCTATCATTTTGATCCAAACCATCTTGACCAAAAACTGCTACAACAACAGAAGGCTCTGCATGAATCGCCTATGGATTTTTGGTAGCACTTCTGTGATTTGCAGTTTCAAGCTCCGAAGAGCCAAATGAAAATTTTCTATCTTTGGGACCAATTCGAGTACTATGTTAAGAAATATGCTCATCCCAAGAAGAAGTTTGAAATCAAGCCTCGCTCAATATTCTTCAGTGATGGAGCTAAGCAATCACAGACAGATGCGGTTGCTATCACAAGTGACTTTCTACCGTCCCCTCATGAAAAACCTCCACAATTGCAGAGTGATGAAGGAGATCATGCTTGCTCATATGTTCAGCTGTCACATCCTCCCAACATCATTTCGCTTAATTTTTGCACAAATTTGGTTGTGAGTTCATCAAGTTGTCACATGCATGTTTTTCCACAACCTCTGTCTTCGTACATGTATAATCCTCCGGATGATACTGATGATACTGTCTTGTGTTCTTCCATTCCGGAATCTACAATTGTTGTGAGTGAGGATCAAATCATCGACGGAGTTGGTGTTGCGCAACCAACATGTGCTGTCATTCATGAAGAGTATGACTGGGAGCTTCAGCATCAACACTCGGTGAAGGATGACTCCCTTCGGTCTGAGCCCCCTCTGTTCTTCCCTGAAATCTTTGGTGAACCCGCCATCCATGATTTTGCAAGTGTATCTTCATCTACGGATGCACCCATTGTTGATCACTCGCATGACACACCGGATGCCAGTCCATCATATGACAATGGAGAGGATAAGTTATTCATTGAAAATCCACTTGATTTTTCATCTACCTTTTTCGGAAACACAAAGGATGAATTTGTTTACTTCTCATCTACCCCGCTGTTTGATTCATCAGATCATGAGGATAAGTCATTGATTTTTTCGATCATGGCTATCGTGATCCATTTACTCCCATATTCGATCACGATCATGATTCTATCGCAGTCGATTTTTCAAAGCCAATGGTTTATGATGATCTATCTGACGATGAAGTTGAAACACTTAAGATTGTCGAGGCACTTCAACCCGACCTGATGGCTATGTTAGGCCCTCGCTCTCTTGGGGTTAGTTTCACTTCCAATCAGGAATTTGTTCATCACCCAAGGCTCCTCATCACTAAACTGTATGCATTGAAGTTCAATCTCACACACAGATTATGCTTCCTCCACTCAAACTGCATGATCCCATCGATCATGCATTGGAGGAATCTTATATTGCAAGCACACATGCACGACACAAGTTGCCTTTATTTCTTTCATTTGCTTGCATGTCATAGTCAAGAATGTGCGTATGCTTCACAGTTGCATGCAGTGTCGCACAACACCATGATAAGCTCACAGACTGCTTGTCATGTACTCACACTCACTTATGTCCCATGGGCACTTATAAACATGAAGCGTGTTTGTCTTCATTGTTATATCTTTCTTGCTTGCTGGTCTGCACAACTGGGTTTCTCACGGACGAAGCCTTCACCAACATGGTTCAACTAATGCATCAGCGGCTACATTGGAAATATCACTTCACGTGATTAGGCCCATTCACCGTTAGCTTAGGAGTAGGTGTAGTTTTTACTTTCAGTTGGTTTTCTTGCATGCTTGTTTTCTTACTTGTTTTGTTTGTTTGTTTGTCTGCTTGCTTGTTTGCTTATTCACTTTTCTTTCGCTTTTTCTTCTGCTTCCGCTTTTCTCTGTTGTTTGTTTGTTTGTTTTGTTTGTAGGATAGTTTCACATAAAACCATGTATGGCTCTTGAGACAAGTTGGGTAAAGTACAAGAGGCCTTGTACTGCTATCACTACTTGGTTATCTGTCATCCTGCCTCTATATGAAAAGCTTGTTGCTTTTGGCCCATGATATGTCGAAGGAAAATACGTTTAGTTCGAAGTGAACCTTGGTGAAAACACAACACCTGCGCGCTAACTAGTGTCACCTACTCTAGTCGGTTGTTTTTGGGTTAACCCTTGTCATCCCAGTCAAGTAGAGTAAGGTGAGGAGGAAAACCTTAACAAGCACATCAGAGGCATATAATAAACTACTTCTATGAAGGAATAACCTCTTCTTCTCTCAATAAGTTGGGGTCCCTCTTCTGCCTCTGAAATGAATAAGTGTTATGCATAGTTGTGAAAATGAAAAAATGAAAAAAATGAAAAATGAATAAGGTGAAAGAAGAGAAAGGCTTCCTGTGCAGAGAGGTGATGAAAGTAACTCCACTGGGGTACTGACCAGGCTTGTTGGCAGCAAAGCCATGTTGTGTTCCTATGTGACTCCGTCGGGGTACTGTCCAGGCCTGCTAGCAGCGGAGAAACACCAGAGATGAAACTAAGTCTTTGATGACTATACTGCTTGTGCACAAATATACCCCTCAACCCCAATCGAAACAACTGAGTTGAATTGGCTTGGAATGTGTTTCAATTGACCAAGATCTTGGCAGATGCTACATCTTACAATCAAGTTAGTGTGAAATGAAGATGAACTAAGAACTGAACAATACTTCTGGAGGTGTTACACTTATTTTTCATGAACAAGGTCCATTCAGGGAACTGGAGTTCTACCAGTGTGTCGCCAAGTGTTGTAGCGGCTACAACCACTCTCCAAATTTTTTTCCTAAGCTTCGTTTTGGAGCCTCCCTACCAACCTTTCACAGCAGCATGTCTTGCTTCATCAAGTACACAAGCTTCAGTGATTTTCTTGCAGAAAGGCAACCTATCTATCAAAGCTTGATGCATTCCCCTAACAGGTTGTTGCTCTAGACTTGGTCTAGATGTAGGCTGAGCAGCTCCCTCAAGAAATTGCGCAATTCTACCAGTTAATCTTCATTTAGAAAATTGCGCAATTCCTCCCAGCAGGGCTACTCAGCTCAGGAATTGTGCAATCCTGGGTAGCAGTCAGTTGCTCTGCTTGGAAATTGCACAAATCTCCTAGGCAGTCAGCCAAACTCCCTTCTAGAAATGCACATTTTCTCCCAGTAGTTGATCAGGCTCTTGCATGTGCAGTTGGGTTGACCAGTTCCACTTGGGACTAAGGAAATTTGACTTGCACGTATAGGATGTTTTTTCTCGGAATAGAAAAAACAACATGAAAAAAGCATCCCTAGATTTTAGGGAGCTATTTTTAACAACTGGAGGTTACATGCAAAGATCGTTTCAGAATTTTTCCTTCAAGTGTCACTTTTTCCTAGATTTGTGGCATACACGTCATGAGCTACAAAATTATTTATTTGATGCATCAGAGCTCATTCTTTCACATAGATCTTGGAGCTCTGACATCCCAGAGCACATCCATGACTCTTCGACACATCCGGCTCAGCTATTCATGGGTAAGTGGTCTCAACTTGTCTTTTTCAACATTTCTATCGCTTTTTGTGTTTTCTCTTATGTGAGTGTTGTTTTCTTGATTTCTTTGAATGCTTTTTGTCGTTTACATGCATACTAGCTTGTACTAGAACCGTTTCATTTTTCGTTACCATCTCACTATTGTTGCATGCATGAAACTGTTTTGCACGAATGGTCACTGATTCAGAAACTCTCTTCACCCACATGCATGTTGTTCCATTTTTTGAATCTTTCATTCATTGTTTGCATGCATGATCATTTTCTTCTGCTTACACTTAGTATCACCATGCATTCACTTTCACATTTGCATTCAATTGCCTGTCGGCGAGTCTGGCTGACCTTGGCCTAGACTCTGCCTCACCAAGAAAGAATTACGCAATCATGAGAGGGAAGGCTCTTCCTTCCCCAATAGAAATGCTCATTTCTTACTAGCAGCTACTCCTTAGGCCTGCTTTCCACATTTCTGAGGGACAATGACTGCTGGCCCATAAAATTGCGCAATGCAATCACTGAGCTTGCAGTCATTGCCAGCTGAAATTGTGCATTGCGTAATTCCAACAGTCAATAGTCATCCTCGATTGCGCATTGCGCAATTCTAGCAGCCAGTCATGCCTCCAAGACAACCTACATTTCCTTTTGCATAGTTTTGGCAGCCAATCACTTAGCCTCCTAGAAGAAATTGCGCAATCTTTGCCTATCAATCCCCAGGTATGTATTATGTCATTCCCGAATTTACTTTGGTTTTCATTGATAGATTTCTTGCCATGCATGTGGCTTTGTCTCCAGATATCGCAGGTGTTCATCTGCCTCTTGAAAGTTTAGGATCAATGGCCTCCAAGAGAGCAGGATCAAAGGACACTGATGGAAGTGCAACTGGAGCAGTGGTTGAGTGAGTGTCCGCAAGTCTACTGATCTATGAAGATACTAAGTTGATTCTAGACAAGGACATCAAGCTGAAATGGCAAGAGGTTAATGATGCATTTACAAGCACATTTTGGGAAGACCTCGAAGACCACTATGTATACATTAACATTCACAAGTCCAGCTTGTATCGGATTACATGCAGATATCCCGTGTTCCCATTCACGAACATGATACAGTGGATTGTCTCACATACTGATCCCGAGAAGATGACCTTAAGCAATGTCAGTGAGACAAGGATTGCAACCTTCAGGGTAGAGGATTATGATGAGATGTATCAAATGTCACAACCCGTAACTATCATGGAGACTACCTTTAGCTTACCCAGGAGTAATGCCAACTCTAGAGACATTCTGAAGAATTGGGTAAAGGACCCGACTAGATTCAGGATGAAACCCAACGAGATCTACAAGATGAAGATACTGCAGAAGGTGTATCAATACTTGGTCATTTTCGCATATCGATTGTATGCCCAAGAAAGCACGGAAACCTTCTCACGGAGTTGGGTGATTACGCTGGACTAAGTGGCTAGAGAGGGAAAACCATGCAACTATTCTGGCATGTTGGCTCATCAGCTGAAGGAACACATAACGAGGGCTCGACAACCACCCAAAGGTATGTAAGCAGAAATCTACATGTCCGCCTACATCTTGGATACAGTCTGTGCCCGATAGGAGTTCCCTGGCTTGAAGTGGGCATGGTCACTGGCGGAGCTTGCTGTGAACACTTATTGTAAGATTTTGTTCGAATGCAACTTCAGAGGAGTTATTACATGGTTGTCTAATCATTTTTTCACCTCGGCTTACAAGATGATATTCGAACAGGATCCACCCTACATGTCAATGGCAGCAATGGCAGCACTGATAGACATAGCTGATTGGTATGCCTCACCGTATGACACCTTTATATGGATGTATTTTGTGGAGAAGCCTCTGCATGTTCTACCAAAGTTTTCCTTAGACGTGCTCATCATGTAGGAAGTAGCATATCACATCTCGGCAGGATTGACAGCTAGGTTGCATCGGAAGAAGAAGGCACCTTGGCCCGCTCTTCTGTTGTGCATTGGGTTATATGAGATCTGAAGTTTCAAGCACGTGGATGTAAAAGTGGAGCAGATGAAGAAGTAATCTTTCAACCTCTGAAGTTACAATCCATATGACCCACATTGTCTTGTGAAAGATCACTCCACGAGAGTATAGTTCAACTAGATCCACAGGCATTTCATTGGGTGGAGGAGGACTCATGGATATATTGCTACAGTTTCTCCAGACCCAATGAACAGGTTGGCTTCGCTATGGAGTGGTTGGCGGAAGCAACATACCAAAGAGCACCATAAGTAGCAACAATAGTAGAGGCAAACATACCAGTGCGCAAAAAGGGTAAGAGAAAGATTGTCGATCGCATGGAGGAAGAGAAAAGGTACAAGTTCCAAGAAGATTCACTTGTAGAGAAAGTAGCAATGGATATAGAGGTGAAGAGGCAACAATGCGATAAGTGAATCATGTAAAGGTAGATGGAGAAAAAGAGAATGCAGGAAACAGAGAAGGAGTTGCATGAGGTGAAGGAGAAACTCTGAAAGGAACAAGAACTGCGCAAACAGGAGAGGGAAGTGCAACAACAACAGGTATAGCAGGGGGCGCAACATGTGCAGACGAATGAAACAACACCTGTACAGGTAGTGGACTTATCAGAATAGCTGGCATCAGGAGAGCAGGGTGAACCAACACAGGAGTAGGACTTTGCTCAGGAGATAGAGCAAGCACTTGAATGGATGGATATGGACATGGAGCAGCAGGAGTTAGAGCAAGACATCGACCTCATGCCTCACCACCAAGAGGTCGACCCACCAACTTCACCGCATCTAGAAGATGAGAAAGTCCCAAGTGACCAAGGAGACACTAAGATCCTTGGAGATCAGCTAGAAGGAGAGATGCACAACATCTCATTCGATGAGTCTCAACATAGAGTTGTGCAATCTCGCAGAGTGTCAACTCCAGAAGATCATACATCTCCTGCGTAGTATGAGGAACGGGTGATTGTGTCTGACATGCACAAACATCAATCATCCTTGGCTAATGCCACTAGAGTATATGCCGAAGCCACTAGCTCAAGTGTTCACTTTATAATAGCTAAGAATGAGAGAATGGATAAGAAGCTACGGACGGCCAAGAAAGGAGGAGAGTTGGAGACAACACCTGCCCAAGCTAAACTAAATGGGGTAATACTAGATGAGGTATTTTCCCTTGACACAGTTATGTGAGCGTTGTCTTACAAGTTTGGTACCATGCATAAGGTAGTCGTCCATCTCAAAGGATGGCAATAGTGATGTGCTAGAAGAGCACTTATATTGTCGAACGTGCATGCTGCTATTGATTACATGAAAACATGGACAATGAGATACAAGGGAGCCCTGCTTCACTTACCTAAGATGATGAAGCCTAGAGTGGTCGACTTGAAGGCACACATGCAGAGTCAGATTCAGAACTATGAAGAGCTCTCGCAGCTCATCACTAGTCTACAGGCTTCCCATGCATGTGTATTCAAGATTATGGATGTTGTGGTGCGTGCACATGCGAACCCATCTATTGCAACTCTAACCTAGGTGAAGGCAAAGGCACA
Organism: Pinus tabuliformis; assembly: GCA_031772625.1. NCBI lineage: Eukaryota > Viridiplantae > Streptophyta > Pinopsida > Pinales > Pinaceae > Pinus > Pinus tabuliformis. The sequence goes on along the minus strand of CM062811.1, from coordinate 498,032,033 downwards.
GGTATGACTAGATCTTGACTCATACTTTGATGATTTGATGTGCATTGCCACTAACCTAGACTTGCCCATCAGTGCAGACATCATGCACAAGTATGTTGTTGGTGCGGACGCATTGAAGACAATAATGCGCATGCTTTTAGATGAGTTGAAAAGAGGAGCTCAAGAAGTATACCCGGATGCTATGGAGGCAAGAGTGAGGTTCCAAAAACATGTCACCTTAGAGCACATGGACACCCTCGCCGACTACCGATCTTGGCATCAGTTTGCTACTGTCAATCACAATGAAGATGTCAAAGATTTGGTCTTCCAACAGTTGTCTGAGTCATAGTGATGTCTAGCATGGCTTTCTGAAGCCATTTTTGTGTCACATGGGTACATGTTTATTGTAATGTAACATCTTGTCAAGTGTAAGTTCAAGTGTCGATAGTTGGATGTAACAATCATAGAGTATATGAAGAGTCATGAGGGTAGATGAACTGTCACAAAGGGGAATGTCAAGGGTCATCCCACCCTTTGTTATAAATAGTCCCTCATAACTCATTGTAATGGATTTTGGTCAGCCAAGCTTCCAATAGGACTATCTTAGAGAGAGCTTGGACAGTATTGTAACAAGCCTTGAATTCTCCACTGCACAGAGCTAGTACATCTCTTTGGAGGAGTAGATGGTTGTGGCTGTAACATTCTATTGTTGGAACTAGTGGTTGGACATGGATGTATTGTATGACTGGAACTTACACTTCTTAATATAAAAAGATCCAGCGCATTTCATGCATATGTTGTATTTTATTTCAGCTATCTGTTTACTCTAAATGATATATGTATTTGTTTGCTTATGCATGCATGTATAACTATTTCTGTGTATGTATGTATTAATCTTTTTGAAATGTGCTGTTGGTTTAACCATCACTTTGGATTGCTAGCTAAATTTCATTCCATGTTGTGATGTATATTTTATCGTGTGTTCCCTTCTTAACTCCGTGCTGTCACAGGTTTCCAAGGGGCGCACTCATCTCAACCCCCGTGTGTTAGAACCTCTCTTGCACCTTCCTTGGCTCACTGCATATGTCACACCCTTGCTACCAACAAAGTTGTCCAACTTGCCTCTTTTCAAAATCGAGGTCAAGGCATTACCATACGACCCATTGTTGGGACTCCTACACCAAATGGTCTAAGGTCTAATTGGGACTTCTTACCCGGGAGATCCCCTGACATGTTGGTAGGTCCAGTACTGTCAACAGATTCTTAAGTTGTTGGGTATGAAATCTATTATTTTTATTTTCTTCAAATCACTCCTTCAGTTTAAGACGATATAACCCTTAGATTTTACATGGTCATTATGTTTGGAAGGCTAGGGTTTCAGAACTAGAAGTTTTGAATACAAACCCTCATGTCCTATACCTCCATCCATTGATTTTAATTATTTCTATTCCATCTGAAGATGTCTTGGGAACTGGTTCCTCTATATCCAGGAAGTACCTTTGAGAGTTATAGGAGATCACTTGTGATTAATTAATGGGTATGGAAATTGGCAAAGGAAAAGTGGCATTAATTGACAATTTGTTTATGAAAATAATGGAAAATAGGAGAAAAGGAAGGTGAAAGGTCACATAATTACATGTGAGGAAAATTGAAGGAAAAATTTAGGAAAATGATGAAAATAGAGGCCTCAATGATAAAAAGGCTTATGAAGATCAGTTCACAACATTTTTCAGCGTGATAAGATTTTTTTAGTTCTAGCTTGGATCTCTTTCTCTATTCTCTCTCTCTCTCTCATGCTCTTTCACACTTAGAGTTTCTTGGATCATTGCGACATACTTTGGATTTGGAGAAAGAAGGGAAAGGAAAATCATGAAAGTGTAAGGGGACAACAAAATCAATGAATATAGCTAGATTACTTTGCAGGTGTCGAGTTGCATGTATGATTTCCTTTCTAGTTTTTGCATGCATGGCATATGCATGTGATTATTTGGTTATGATATGTCATTGGCATGGAGGATTTCCTAGATTGACAGTGGTTTTTCCTATCCTTTCCATTTCTTGGATAGCCATGGTGTTGTAGGTTTCCCACTTGACTGTTTCTTATTGGTTCTCATGCTCCTTATGGTTGTGGGTTGAGTCACTAGTTCCTGGAGCCTTGGTTGGACAAACACTCTGGAAGACCTGTCACAAATTTTGTTGAGTTACTTATCTTGGAAGCCTTGGTTGGAAAAACCCTCTGGAGACCTTGGTGGGTTGAGTTACTAGTCCTGGAGCCTTGGTTGGACAAAGGCTCTGGATCCCTGTGCAAACTATGGGTTGAGTTACTAGTCTTGGAGTCGGGTTGGAACAAGCGCACTGGAGCCCTAGATAGATTGGGTAGAGACCAATCTAGTGATGATGGTTAGTGATGTAAAACCATGAGGTGGAATCATTGGTTGAGGGTTGAGGTGGTTTGGCATTTGGAAGCCCTAGTTTGGTTTTACTTGGTTTGTTCCATGAGATCCAACATTCATGCTTGGAATACAACACGAGGATGATTGACTGAAAGAGAGATTTGGTTCATCTCAATATATGGCCGGTTTGCACGTGGAAGTACCCAACTTGGTTGGATTTTGCATATTTTAATAAGATCTATTTTCCTCTTGTATTTCATGAGTATTTGCACCTTTTACTATGTGGCTTTGATGGTTGTTCTGTCATTGTTATTATTCTAGTTATATGTTGGTTATAAGCATGGTTTCATGACAGATTACAGTTATGGATCTTGATGTGTTTTGAATTTTTGATGAATGGTTAATGAATGCGATAGATAATAAATTTTATTTTTGCTATTAAGAGAGGGAATTAAACCTTCTTTAATATTCTCAGATAAGTATCAGATCCGTATGTTTAAATATGCATTCATAACTTGTAGATTTCACGTTCACAATGTGTTTGATGAAATGTTTGTCATAGTTAGGCATAGATAGGTCAATTTATTGACTAATTTTTGCATTAATGGCTTCATAATTGTGTCATTCATTGTTATGGAAAGTCTTATCAGGTTATGGGTAGAGGTCTGGATACTAGCCCTGAAAAGTGGTTCAGATTCTGGGGTTGCATGCTCAGAACTTGGAAATCTAGACTGTAGTCACTGGGAGGTAGGATTATCCATGTGATTGGAGGGTTACAACCACTGGATTTCCTTGTTAAGAAAACAACTAGGAGTCCATATCCCTAAAAAGGAAAGTTAGCTTAGCGTTTGGGCACTTAGAGTGGTTATTTGGCTCTTAGGCATTTTGTAGCTCCTAAGGAAGGTCAATAAAGTTTCAGTATTTCAACTCGACTTCCTTAATGAAGCTAGGAGGTCAAGTCATGTCATAGTAACTCCTCCTCTTATGTTTACCTTGGAAATCCATTGAAACCTGGTAGATATGGGAGGGGTGGTTACAAAGTGGTAACATAGCTCCCACATTCAACACTTGGACTAGATGGGTGGAATGTGTTTGTCATGCATGCATGTAGGTTTTATATGTGATTTTTATGTCTGCATGGTTATGGCCATTATTGCAGTTGTGTCTTCATATAGAAGTTGATGATGTTGATCTTGAGATCATTGATATGATGATTTCATTATATATACTATGTTGTGTTAATATGGATTGATCTTGGAGACAAGATATCCCCCCATGAACTTCACTGAGGTACGTTTGATTGTGGTTGTATTTGACATAGTATGTTTGCAGGAGGAAGATCAAAGATGACAAGAAAAATGGTGGACTAAAGTCCACATGATTCTCCCTATAGACCAGATAAGCAACATGGTGATGAGTAGTCCCGTCACATAGCAGACACATTGAGAAGTTTGAAAGGAGATATGAGGAGTTGTAAGGAAGATAATAATAGGGTCATTTAGTCACAGGAAAGACTTGCTAGGGAATAGGAGAAGCAATAAGAGGTCAATGCAGTGATTCCTCAGAGTTTATCAGATTTGCATAGAGAGGGACCACTTAGGATCAGTCATGGATAGGAGGAAATGACAAATAGTGCATATGGCAACAAGTCTCAATTAAGACACAGGTTTGATAGAGAGGATACAGTCAAAGATGGTAGATTTATGGATACACTTGACCAAAGGGGTAGTGATCATGGGTTCTATCCTAGTTCTAGTTAAGAGAGACAATATGGTCATCACCGTCACCACCCATATGGGAGGAGTGAGAAGTAGTATTTTCCAGAAGAGTTCAGGAAAGAAAATCCACCTACATTTGACGACAAAATGAAGAAGTCATAGGATGAATAATTTTGGTTGCTTGGGATGAATAAATTCTTCAGGTTGCATGACTTTTCAGGAAACATGAAAGTTAAGATATCTACCTTTAGTCTTAAAGGTAAAGTAGACATTTGGTGGGAATATGTGAATAATTTCAGAGGCATTTGGGAAGAGGAGTTTACTTGGAGTGAATTCGAGAGAATTTTTAGGAAGAAGTATTTGTATAAATGTTACTATGACGACATGGCAAAGGGATTCTATAAGTTGAAGATGGGATCTATGACTGATGATGAGTATATTAGAAGATTCTTGGAGTTGTTGAGGCATGTTCATTATCTTAAGGAGGACAAAGTGAATATTTAGAGATTCATCAGTGAGTTGCTGATATCATTCAAAGACAGGATTGAGTTTGATGAGCCTAGATCGTTAGAGGAAGAAATCGGAAAGTTGAATCATTGTTATGAGTAATCAAAGCATGAGTCTAAATTTAAGAAGGATTAGAAAGGTAATGATAATATTAAGGGAAAATGGAATAAGAAGAAAGGAATACTATAGGAAATAGGTAACAAAGAGAATGTAGTGTTGCACAAGAAGTTCAATGCATCTAACAGAGGACAATGATTTAATTTGAGCAGAACAAGGGTGATGGCAGGAATCCTTTACAGTGTTGGACTTGTGGCAAATATCATTGCAGGAGAGATTTCCCACAACATTAGGGTGGCAGACCAATGATCTACAGTTCTTAGTAGGCACAAGTAGTGGGGCATGTTAGACAAAGTATTTCTCAGATTTATGCAGTGTTGGATAATAGGCATGAAAATCACCAAACATCTATTATCGAGATGGACAATAAGCTTTGTGATCAATTTATTTCTATTTTGATTGGCCCTAGATCTATTTATAGTTATGTTAATCTTAACCTGGTGGATAAGTGTGGTTTGAGAAAAGAAATGCATGAAGTGTCTTGGTTAGTGTAGTTGGTTGTAGGTACTAAGAAGAGAGTTCATCATTGGGCAAGAGATTTTGTATTTGAGTTGAATGGTATGCCTACATTAGTGCATCAGAATGTGCTTCCATTGGGATCATATAGTATGATTCTAGGTATGGAATAGTTTTATCTTCATAGGACTAAGGTAGATTGTTATGAAAAGGATATTGAGTTCTTGGATTACAATGGATAACATATAATCTTGCAGAGTAAGATGAAGGCAATATTAGTCAGAATTGTTAACGCTATGCAGGAAAAGCGTAGTTGTAGGAAATGATGTGTATTGTTTGTAGTTCATATTTCCAATGATAATGGTAAAGATGTTGAGGATGATGCGTTCTTGAAGAGGTATTTGGTTTTCCAGTAGTTTCAGGATGTATTCCCAATAAAGATCTTAGAGTTACCTCCTCACAAGGAAGTGGAATTTTCTATTGAGTTTATGCCTGGGGAAACACCAACACCAATACCAAAGGCACCTTAGAGGATGATCACTCCCAAGTTAATAGAACTGAAGTTACAGTCGAAGAAAATTCCAGACAAGGGATACATTAGGCCAAGTGTGTTTCCTTGGGGTGCGTTAGTGTTGTTTGTGAAGAAGAAGGATGGTACCCTTAGGTTATGCATTGATTATAGACAATTGAACAAGGTGATGATTAAGAAAAAGTATCCGTTGCCGAGGATTGATGAATTGTTTGATCAGTTAAAGGGAGAAAAAATGTTCTTGAAGATCGATTTGAGATCGTGATATCATCAGGTACGCATCAAAGAAGAGGACATTTACAAGAATTCTTTTTGAACAAGGTATGGGAATTATTAGTTTGTTGTGGTTCCTTTCGGTTTGACTAATACTCTATATGTTTTCATGTGTTTGATGAATAGTCTATTGCGTCCTTATTTGGACAAGTTTGTGATTATATTCATTGATGACATATTGATATATATTCTAAGAATGGGGAAGACCCAGCAAAACATCTAGCAATAGTGTTGAAATTGCTAAGAGAGAATTAGTTTTATGCCAAGATTAGTAAATGTAGTTTCTTTCAGACAAAGGTTCTTTATTTGGGGGATGTGGTTTCCAAGGAGGGCATAGAAATGGATCTGGAAAAGATCATACCTATCATGGAATGGGAAACTCTTAGGAATGAGGATGACATAAAATCATTCATGGGATTGATAAGTTATTATAGGAGGTTCATCAAGAATTTCTTGTGTATTTCCTATCCTGTTACATCATTATAGTGAAAAGGAAAGAAATTTGAATGGAAAGAGGAATGTGCATTGAGTTTTAAGCAGTTGAATACATTTCTTACAAATTATCTACTTCTAAATATTGCAGATATGGAAAAAGAGTTTTGTGTTATGTACATATGCTTGCAAGAGAGGACTTGGTGGGGTTTTGATGCGTGAAGGACAGGTAGGTGCTATGAATCAAGGGAAATAAATGAGCATGAGCAGAATTATGTGACACATAATATCCAGTTGGCAATGATCATTCACATATTGAATATGTGGAGACATTATCTTCTTGGAAGGAGGTTCATCTTGATGAGTGATCAAAGTAGATTGAGATACTTATTTGACCAACCTAATCTGAATTCCAGGCATGCTAGGTGTTTGGCCATTATCAGTGAGTTTGATTTCAAGATTAGATACATTAAGGTAAAGAGAATTGGTTTGCATATGATCTTAACATAAGAGTGTAGGTAAATCACATAATAGCTATGAGTTCATATGGGATAAGTATGTAGAATCATATCTTGTAGGAAGGACAATAGGATGATAGGTACCAGTGGCTTAAGCATAGGTTACAATAGCAGGGGACAGGTTAATAGGATGTGGATTATCATCTCATGGCAAATGGTTTGGTTATATTTAGGGACATGATATATGTTCCAAAAAATAGTGAGGTCAAGAAGATTATCTTGTGGGAATTTCATATCAAACCATATTCAGATCACCTAAGATATTAGAAGACATTGACGACGGTTAAGAAGTTCTACCATTGAATGAACTTGAATAAAGAGGTGGCAGAGTTTGTTGTGAGATGCTTGGATTGTCAACATATAAAAGAAGAGTATAAGAATCCAGGTGGATTACTGTAGAACATTATGATTCCAAAGTGGAAATGGGAGGTCATTTCCATGGATTTCATTACAAGTTTGCCGATGACATTTATACATCAAGATTATGTTATGGTTGTGGTTGATAGGTTGACCAAGTTAGCTCACTTCATTCCAACAAAGTCTATGTATTCAGCTAGTGAAGTAGTACAAGTCTTCATCAGAGATATAGTGAGGTTGCATGGTGTTACGAAGAATATTGTGTCAGACAAAGTTGCCAACTTCACATCTAGGTTTTAGAAAATGTTATTTGCAGGTTTGGGGACAAAGTTGGCCTTCAGTACAACCTATCATCCATAGATAGATGGACAGATAGAGAGGGTCAACAAGATTTTGGAGGACATATTGAGAATGTATGTTATTCATCAATAACGAGAGTGGTAAGAGTATCTTCCACTAGTGGAGTTTGCATATAATAATGAGTATCAGAAATGTTTGAAGATGGTTCCATTTGAGGCACTTTATGGGCATATTTTTGATACTCCTATCAATTGGAGTGATCTAGTGAATGGGGTATTGATTGGATCAGACATCTTGGTAGATATGGAACAAGAAATGCAGGTTATCAAGAAGAATCTAAAGGTAGCACAGGACATGAAAAAGAGTTATGCAGATTAGCACAGGGTGTTGAAGGAGTTTCAAGTTAGGGAAAAGGTGTACTTACAAATCAAGCCCAATAATATCTCCTTGAGGATTGGATCATGTGCCAAGATGGCACCTCACTATTACAGGCCTTTCAATATTCTTGAAAGGATTGGACCAATGCCCTACTAACTAGCACTGCCTCCGATAGTAAAATTCCATGATTTTTCCCATCTGTCATTGCATAAGAAGTATGTGAAATATGTTGATCGTGTGATTGATTGGTATGTATTGCAGGTGGGGCCAAAAGGAGAATTTCAGTTGGAACTCAATGCATTTTTCAATGAAATATGCTCATGTTCTGGGACTGAGCAATCGAGAAAGTCAAAGTACAGTGGAAGCACTTTAGGCCCAATGAAGATACATATGATATGGCTGATTAGATGCAGGCTATGTATCCTTCTCTATTCACTGGTTGATCAGATGTATTTTGGTATATATTTTGATGTTGTGTTTTGGTTATGCCTATATATGTATATGTTGTAAATACCACATTGAGTTGTGCTATAAAGATCCAATAAGTTGTATGGTGTTCATGATATGTTGGGTATGTCCCGAGTAGTATGGTATGATGTAAATGTTACGTCGAGCTGTGTTATAAAGATCCATGGGAAACATGTGTTTTGTTGGTTTATTGGTGTCGTCAAACACCAAGGACGGTGTTCCCCTAAGGGGAGGGTTCTGTAATAGCCTCGATTAAAAATCCATGTAATAAAGTTAATAAAAGAAAAATAAGACCAAGGTCATGGGACAGGTATTCCAAGTTGAATGTTGGGAAAAAATATAGTGATGGGGATCACTTGTGATTAATTAATAGCTACAAAAAATGGCAAAGACAAAATGACATTAATTGGCAATTTATTTATGAAAATAATGGAAAATAGGAGAAAAGGAAGGTGATAGGTAACAAAATTGCATGTGAGAAAAATTGAAGGAAAAATGAAGAAAATAGAGGCCTCAATGATAAAAATGATTTTCAGGATCAACTAATAGTTTTTTTCAATGTGATAAGATTTTGTTAATTCTATATTGGAGCTCTCTCTCTATTCTTTCTCTCTCACATAATCTTGCACACTTAGAGTTTCTTGGAGCATTGTTGCATACTTTGGATTTGGAGAAAGAAGGTAAAGGAAAAGTAGGAAAGTGAAAGGGGATAATGGGATCAATGAAAACAAATGGATTGCTTTATAGGTTTCGAGTTGCACATATGATTTCCTTGCTAGTTTAGGCATGTGTGGTATATGCATGTGGTTATTTGATTATGATCTGTCATTGGCATGGTGGATTGCCTGGATTGACAATAATTTTTCTTAGCCTTTACATTTCATGGATAGCCATAGTTTTGTGGGTTTCCCACTTGATTATTTATAATTGAATCTCATGCTCCTTATAGTTATGGGTTGAGTTACTAGTTCCTGGACTCTTGGTTGAACAAATGCTCTGGAAGCCCTGGAGCAACTTGGGTTGAGTTACTAGTCCTGGAAGTCTTGGTTGGACAAACACTTTCGAGCCCTTACTAAGTTGTGTTACTAGTCTTGGAGCCTTGGTTGAAAAAATTCTCTGGAGCCCTGCAGTAGCTATGGGTTGAGTTACTAGTTTTGGAGCCGAGTTGGAACAAATGGTTGAAGCCTGGACAAATTGGGTAGAGACCCATCTACTGATGGTTAATGATGTTTGACTGTGAGGTGGAATCACTGGTTGAGGGTTGAGGTGGTTTTTCCTCTAGAAGCCCTAGTTTGGTTTTGGTTGGTTTATTCCATGAGATCCCACATTCATGCATGGAATACGACACAAGGGTGATTGGCTGAAAGAGAGATTTGGTTCAACCCAATTTATGGTTGGGTGGCACTTCGAAGTACCTGAATTGGTTGGCTTTTGCATCTGTTAATAAGAGCTATTTTCCTATTGTATTTCATGAGTATTTACACTTGTTATTATGTGGCTTTTATGGTTGTTCTATCATTATTATTATTATGGTTATATGTTGGTTATAAGCATGGTTTCATGACAGATTCTAGCTATGGTTGTTGATGTGTTTTCAATTATTGATGAATGTTTAATGAATGCATGAGCTGATAGATTTTACTGAAACTATTGAGAGAGGGCATTAGAACTTCTTGATGATTCTCATATAATTATAATATCCTTATGTTTAAATATACATTCATGACATGTAGATTTCATGTTCACAATGTTTTGATGAAATGTTTGTCATTGTTAGGTTTGTATAGGTAAAATTCTTGACTAAGTTTTGCATTAATGGATTTTTCCTTCTATCATTAGCCATTCTATAAATTCTAATCAAGTTCTAGTTAGAGGTCTAGATACTAGCCTTGAAAAGGTGGCTTAGTTTTCTGGGGTCGCATGCTCAGAACTAGGAAATATAGACTCTAATCATTGGGAGGTAGGGTTATCCATGTGACTGGAGGGTTATAGCCATTGGCTTGCCTTGTTATGAAATCAATTAGGATTCCAGATCTCTAAAATGCAAGTTCTCTCAGGGTTTGGGCAACTGGAGTGGTTTTTTGGCTCCTGAGGGTCCTATAGCTCTTGAGGAAGGCTAGTAAAGTTTCAGATTGTCGACTTCACTTCCTTAATGAAGCTATGAGGTCAGGCCATGTAATAGTAGCTCCTCCTCTCATGTTTACCCTAACAGGATGGTGAAATTGGGTAAATATGGGAGGGGTAGTTAATGGTAGATCCACAGTTAAGATGGATTTAGGTTCGTTTAATTATTATTATAATTAATTACAATTGCATTTTTTTCCAAAGAAAAAAGCATATTATTTCATTAAGATTTAACAAAATACAATATCATAGATATCGATGGAATTCCAAGAGATTTGGGAAACGAGGATGCCCATGTAGATATCCATTATTGAGAATTTACATATAAAACAGGTAGCTAAAAAAACTCATGAGTTTCTTCCTTCATCAAAGTAATCACCAAATTTGAATTTATCAAGCCAAAAAATAAGTTACATGTCAACCATCTAGGGCTTGAATATAAGTTTCATATGTATCATGAGCTACCTCCAAACCTATGCAAAAGAAAAAAATAGAGATCCTAGAGTACTATATGTCATAGAAGAATTTCACCCATGAAAATAGAGAGAAGAATCCTCCAATCAGAATGTAGACATTCTCCCTCAAATATATATAATTCGCCAAAAGTTTCCATTTGAGAAAGGAATAGTGAAGCTACATATCAAATAGTGAAGAACTAATTATATAAGGATCAATTATTCTCATGGGAAGAGCTAGAGAAGGCCAAGCATGCCTTCCCCGTTTTCAATAATTTCCCACTGGTTGTCAGCTAACATGAATCCTCCTTTTGAAAGGAGATAGACTTCTTGATTTCATTCCCTGTATACATGAGAGAAAGAGACATTTGAGAAATTATTGAATTTTATAATGATGTTTTCATACATACAAAGGAGAGTAAGATTTTTTAGCTTTGATTTCCCATTCATCCAATTGATCATATTTAGGGAGTCACCATAAATATTTATCTCAATTTGGTTCAAAAAAATTTCTAGCTGGAGAAGTTTGAGAGAGAATAGTTCAACAAAATTATTTTTAGCAGATCCAATATAACATGCAAAGGAGAATAAATGATTCTAAGAGTTGTAGATTTTGTCCCCAACCCTAAGGGGCGAGGGGATGTGCCAACGACACCATAAAAAAGGACCATGATTTATCCATTTGAATAATGGTTTCAGAGTGTTCATTCTTTGTGAGATACTGATGCTTTTTTGGCAGAGAGTTTAGGAGAGGAAAACTATTGCATGCCACCCTGATATAAGAGTTCCTTTGATCTCAAATATGACAACATTTATCTCTAGCCATATTCCCTAGTGAACAATAAGAGGAAGTTATTTTAAATATTCCCTTGGATTTATGTGAAGCCAATCAAGGAGGAAATCATTGAGAACTGCTCACCCACCAAAAGTTGAATTTCTTTCCAGACTTGCTTGGTAAAAGGGAAATGAATGAAAATATGAGGGATGGATTCCTCTTCCTATTAATAAAGTTAACAACGAATAGGGTCAATGAATTTTTTTTTTAACCATTAGAGAATTTTAGAGGTCTAAAATGGGTCTCCTAAGGAATATTATAAAATAATAGTGGAAATCATAAAATAAGCTTGAATTACCTCATCAAATTTTAGAGGGAAAAAATAAAAACTACTTTTTCAACTCGTATTTTCAACTTATTTCCCCACAGATTTACTCAAATTTCGAGCAGGAGCACTTGTTGGATGAAAAATTTAATTCCTCATCCAAGGATTACCCATGTTGCATACTTTCGATGGATCCTTCTACACGAAAAGCATGATTGCAATCACATATTTTCATGTATTTCTCATTTTTCATGTAGCAAGGTCCATTAAAAGTATGCAACATGGGTACTCCTTGGATGAGAAATTAAATTATGCATCCAATGAGTGAACCTGCTCAAAATTTGAGTAAAATTGTGGGAGATAAGTTGAAAATATGAGTTGAAAAAGCAGTTTTTTATTTTTTTATTTTTATATTTATCTTTTTACCTTTTTACTCAAAAAATGATAAATCATCCCCCATGGTTGACATCATCATATTGAATCCTATTGGTTCTTATAAAGTTGATTTTGGTTCGTACATTTTTGCTTTGAGGCCCATTTTTTACCTCAAAATTTCTATAATGATCTCCCTAGTGGGAGCTTTATTGTTAAGAAGAAACCACATAAATGACTTGGATTTGGGAGGGTATGAGAGATTCCAAAGTTATTTCAACCACCATGGAGTGGGGATATTGATATCATTCTAATTCAGAGAAAGGTAACCATATTCTCGACCATATCTTCCAGAGGGGGCCAATAACTAGACCAAGTAATCCTCAGACAGGGAAAGAGATATAAACCTCTTCTTTAAAGGGGTAGTGTAAATATTTCATTCTCAAGCCAGAAGATAATATAGGTGGATCTTGGTTGCATATTTCCTTGTTTGTGGGCCCATGTATCCAACTCTATATGAAACTTGGTTCAAATAGTATAGTCCCTAGGAGTTTGGAGCTAGTATGAGATGTTCTGATAAAATGTGTGCATCCTTATATCTAACCCAAGGGTATTTACCAATTATGTGTTTAGATCTATCACATACCTTCCATATGATCCTAGAGGATATAATTTATATGGAGTTGATAATTTCCCTCTAGACAATTGATCCATTCCCCACCACCTTCCTAGGATATCTTAGCCACAATGTGGCAAGAGAGATGTATTTTTGCTTCATAATATGGGCCGAGAGGCTAGAGTTTTTGATCAATTTATATGCTCCCTTGGCTACTAGATCCATTGCAAACCAACGTATATTTTTAAGGCCCCAACCCCCAAGGGCCTTTGGCAATGTAATGGAGGACCAAACCATGAGGGAAAAATGATTGTTTTCTTGTTGACTAGCCCAGATATATCATAGAGAAAGTTTCTTGATTTTATTAAGGATTCCCTTTGGAATATGTTATCACTCAGGTTGTCCTTAAAGCTCCTTAAAGGATACGGCCGAGGTAACCACAAACCAATCTTTGGACTGCAGGTCCTACCCTACCTGCAATCAGAGAGGGCTCTCTCTTTATAATTTAGCTTTGTTTTGGGTTGATTTTAGGCTAGTTATGATTTTCTTGGGTTTTGTTTTGATTTTGGTGGGATGGAGGATTCTTTCAAACAGAGTTGGGATGCATAGTGTGAGAAGTTCAAACCATTGGGCATGGAGTCGTGGATTAGGCTTGCTGTTGCGTTTTCTTGGTCACAAGAGGAATACAGAGCATGATAGCTACACATAAAACAATATCTAGCTAGAATAAAGATGGAACGAAGGTCAGTGAATGAAAGGCAACTAAGTAGCTCTCATTATGCTAACAGAGGGAAGGTGAATGAACATTTATATAGGAGCAATCAAGGATTCCTAAAAAACATTCATATATGAAGGAACTAGTGTAAATATGAGCAAATCAACATTCATATTCAGGACTAATTCAGAGGAAAACATAGATAAATCACAGAAATTGAGAACATAATACAACTAAGTGAGCTCTGAACTATTCTTTCTTTCTGCTATTTAGATAGTGAAACCATGATGGCATAAAACATATAAACTGTAAACATAGATAAGAAACACTTATTGGGCTATGTAGAAGCGTTAGGATTCCATAGTCACTCTTCAGACATTAAAACACAACAGTCAGTTCATCTCCCAAACATTCCAGCGATCTTTGATTATAGAGACTCTTAGAAAATACAATGCAAGTCTAGAGGAAGTTATCGACCAACCAACCCTTTTTTCATAACAGAGGGTGGTTTAAATAGAAAAAATATCTACAAACAACAGATCTGGGATAGATCTCCTCAAATAAATGCCTTTAACCTAATTTGTACAGAAGTAAATGGCAGAAATATCTATCTAACAGCTGCGCTGGGGCAACTGGCATCTCAGAATATCTATTACAGCAGATCTTAGGCAGATATGAGGAAAATGAGTGCTTTAATCTATTTTATCTTGAAGTAAATGATTAAAACATTTATCTAAGTGCTGCGCTGGGGCAGCTGCCTCAAAAATGGATCAAAATCTGTCCTTATGGTTCTGTGCTGGCTCTTTTAGCCATAAGTGTGCTTTAAATTCATTCATCTGCGCCTGCAAGTGGTTCTGCTGCCTTAAATGGCCAAAACCGTGAGTTGGTGAGCCTTTATGGCTCAGAGCTGCTTTATTGACTTTGCTGGGAGGCTCTTTAATGATTTCCTACTTCGGGTTCAAAGTTTCCATTGAACACCTTCACTGATACACTTTTCCGCATCCTGATACACTTTGGCACTGAATCTGGGCCTTTTCTCACCGCTGATACTCTTTAAACTGTCCCATCGCCCTCTTTTGCCTTTTAATGCAAAAATAACTGCTGCTAATGTCCTCCGTGGCCTTTGGAATGCTATCGGTGCTGGCCGATCAAAAATGGTACTAAAAATGATGAAAAACTGCTAACTGGCGGAAGACTGGATGCTGGAGGCACGCTGAGGCCAAAATCCTGCAATTTGGAGCTATTTTGGGCCTGGAGCGATCAAATATGGACTAAAGAATGCCATGTTTCTTTTGGAGGCGGGGCGGGCACGGGCGCCGAACTGTTTAAAAGAAAATGGCCCTTTTCCCTCTTATAAGGCAAAAAATGCTTTAAACGTGAAAATCCTTCAAAATTGGGGCGGGAGCGATTACTGTTCATAAGATTGAATGCTGGCCGTTGGATCCGGCGCGGGCCGATCCAACGGCTGGCGCTAAATCGCATCGGGGCGGACCATTGGTCCCAACACATAAAACCTCCGAAATGCCGCGGACCCGAAATGCTTATGTCCCCTTTCTTTATGGAGATCGGGTCCGGTCCGTCTGCGATTTCATATCGGTGGATTTTAACAAAATCAATATGCGGACCCGAAATCCCTTAAAACTGCCCTTTATAACTTTTTGGCTCCGCTGGTCGGAGCCATATAGGAGTGATGCGATTAAATATGGGCTGTTGATCTCTGGGCCTGAATGGGCGGCTGAGATTAGCTCGGCATTCGCTATCGGTGGGGTCATGGGGTTTCCACATAGAAATGTCGAAACCCATCGGACCTGATAAGTTATACATGCCCTCTTGATATTATTTCGGGTCCGACCCATCGGCGGAACCCAAATCGGCGGTTTTAATAGTGGAATGGGTCCGCGGACCCGAAAACCCTTAACACTGCATTTGATAACTCAACGGCTCTGCCAAATCGGAGCAATATATGGGGCGATGCGAAGTGGGGGGCCGTGTGACAAGATCTCGGGCCCGATCAAACGGTCCTGGATCTGTCGGCGGATCGGCAGTCGGAGGGACCGGGGGGGCGGCACACATAGAATCGCCGAAATATGGCGGACCCGAAATCCTTTGCAAGCCCTTTATTATTTTTGAAATCGGGTCCGGCCCGGGCTCTCGGCAATGCAACATAGAGTTAACACATTATATCGCCTGACCTCCGACAACGATATCGCATCAGAGGGGGACCAAATAGATCCTTTTCTCATCGGAGCATGCATTTTATTAAAATGCAAAGGAAAAAATGATTTTGGAGGTGTATCCTTTGGTGTTTCGGATGGATTCTAAGGCATCGGAAGGGGTCCGATAGCCATAAAGGGAGAATTTTATCATTTTTTGAAGGTTTTTCATGGTTTTTGCATGGTTTTTTGCAACTTTCATGCCTTGGAAGGAGTCCAAAGGCATTTAGGAGGAATGTGATGTGTTTTGAGAGGGTTTAGTGGCCAAAGAGGGTTTCATGCCTTATAAAGGCAAACCAAGGCCAAAGGGATGATTTTTATACATATGAAGGTAAACTATGCAAAGGAATGAGTCCTTTTGCATTTGGAAGATGGTTAGAGGGGTCAATGAGGGTTCTTGCTGAGTTTCAGATAAACTTAGCAATTCCCAAGGATGTATATGGTTATTTTTAAACCAAGGGGAGGGGATAAGTATATAGGGGAGTTATAGAGATAGTTTTAGTAGGGGAAGGGAAAAGAGATAGGGAGTTACATGATAAAGTTAGTAGTTAATATGATAATGATGAGAAAAAGCACTAAGAATGAAGTCTTAGGCTATCAATGGGGGAAACTGACTGATAGAAGAAGTGTGAACATTCCTTGAGTGAAGCGGATCTTCACCAAGGCAAATGATATGGAGAATGATGAATCTAAGAGGTATCAAGCACATCTTGACCTCTTTAGGGGAAGTTAGTGAGTGACTTGGGGACAAAGGAGGAAGGGGAAGTTAGACATGCCTCACTTGAAGTCCTCCGACTAAACAACTTCCTTCAACTTGTGATATGATAGATATAACACTTGACAATATGAAATGGATCACAAGCCATGATTCTGCAACCACAAAGCTACCTACCCGGCCTATTCACCTAGCATTTTCTCTTCTTTTTGGTTTGGGTGCACTTGAACTAGCATACCCAGCTTTTTGTTCTTTTCTTCTTGCTTTCCTCCTATCTACAACTACACTTATTGCATCCAGGGGCTTAGATTAAGCTGTTGAGCACCCTCGTTTCTCTACCTATCTACAAATCTGCCAAGATTAAGCTGTTTGGACAGATGTTCATTCTCTATATTCTACAACAGGAAATTGAAACCTAGGGAGACCAAGATTAAGCTGTTTGGACCTCCCTTAGCTGAAAACTCATCAAAATGGATCAACTCATAAAAAATGATACACAACAGTGGCATTTAGACTAGCACACTCTCATGGATACTTCTCTGGCCATCTGTAGCAAATATGGAGCATTGCAGCAAGAAAAGTATGACATATTTGGCATGTAAAAATGTCGATCATGAAAGATGATTAACCTGCTGTAGCAGGAGGCTAACAGTTGCTCCACTTGGGGATGGATTTTCCTTGTGAGAAGCCAAGAATAGCAGGTCAGAATGCCTTGATCCTCTGTAGGCTGTTAATTGAAAATTTCTTCTGTGCTAATTTCTGAATGACTAGAACTTTAACTTATGAATGCAGCACTCCTCCTTAACTAAAAAACTATGAAAAATAAAGCATCACCTGCTTTCTTCTGCGTGCTTGATATTGCATACACTTTTGCTTGAGAACTGCCTTGTGAAATAAACACAAAAAAGGGAATAAAACTGGAGCTCTTCTTTTCTTGTCTTTGAAAGGGTGCTGAAGTAAACTGAAAATCCTCCTTTCTTTTTGATACTGTTGACTTGAAGACTACAAGCTGCAAACAGTTTCTCTTTAACATAAATCACTGTGACATGACAGCGCTACTCTTGCTATTTTGCTGAGATTACTGCAGAGACAGAGCTTAAAAATAGAGGACTTGCATCGGTTGTGTCTTCACAAACTTTGTTGCTGCTCCTCTAACAATCGGACTGTTTATACAAAATAAAAACAAAAGTGCTGATATATACAAATATCAATGTACAAATAGATATATATATAGCCGTGTTATGTTCAACAAAAGGGATCATGATAATGCTTCAGCATACGGCCATTTACAAGGCCTTCTTCAACAGTGTTGCCCTTTACAGATTTGAGGAAATATGTGTTATTTCCCTGAACAACAGAAATTAAAAATGACCCTCTCCAAAGGAAATCAAAATTTGCATGTTTTCCCTTGTCTTCTCTTTGTGAGTCCCACCTTAGAACTTTGTTGCCAACACAGAAATTCTCAGCCTTAGTCCTCTTATCAAACATCCTTTTGAGCTTCTCTTGCATAATTCGAGCTCTGTCATAGACTTGCTCTCTTGTCTACTGCAAATGAATTGTTTGGTTTATCCTCCTTTGTATATCATTTGGCTCATCTTGAATCTCTTGCAGCAGCTTGATAATAGGAATGCCCAATGATGAAGGAAATCTGGCCTCCATGCCATATACTAGCTCATAAGGGCTCATCCCAATGGATTTCTTGGTTGACAATCTGTCTGCCCATAGGGCATTTGTGAGCTTTCTATGCCAGTTCTTCTTGTTTTCTTCTAAGATCTTCTTGATAATACTGATCAGGCTCTTGTTAGATGACTCGGCTAAGCCATTACCTTGAGGGTAATAGGCTGTGGAATGGCCTAAAGTGATATGGAATTTATGGCAAAAATTGATCATCTTTTTGGATTTGAAAGCAGCGACATTGTCAGTGATGATCTTCTCAGGGCAGCCAAATCTAGAAAGGATATTGCACTCAAGGAATTGGATAATGGTGGTGTCATTGGCTTGCCTACATGGGATGGCCTCAATCCACTTGGTGAAATAGTCGGTGGCTGTTAAAATCCACTTATGTTGGCCTGAGGAAGAGGGATGGATTTCTCCAATGAAGTCAAGACCCCATTGTTGAAAAGGCTTCTCGGTTGAGATGGGTTTCAGAGGCAAGGGGAGCAGCTTTCTTTTGCCCTCAAAGATTTGGCATTTGTGACATGAGATAGCAAACTTCTTTACATCTGCAAACAAAGAGGGCCAATAGAAACTAGCCCTTAAAATTTTATCAGCAGTGGACTTCCAATATAGATGTCCTCCACAGTCCCTTGCATGGAATTCTTTCATGACATTATTAGTTTCATTCATGGTCAAACAATTAAGCAATATGCATTCATGATTTTTACAAAATAAAGCACCATCTAAGACACAAAATTTCAAAGCCTTCATTCTTAAAAATCTCTTCTTGGTCCTGGACAATCTTGGGGGAGCACACAGGTTTAACAATACAAAGCAAATATTAGCATACCATGGGGATTGCAAAAAGGTGTCACTGATCTGTGGAGTCGCCAGCTCCTGTTCATTGTCCATTTGGTTGATGTCTAAGGCTTGAAAGTTTGTTTCAGACATCAATTTGGCTAAACCTTGCTCCTTTATTAGCTTGGTTGGTTTTATTTCTATGTCATACTCAAGAATGCTAGCAATCCACTTGCCTCTTTTGCATTCTAATCCTTCTTGGGTTAATATGTCTTTTACAACAACATTTGGGACATAGGCAATCACGTGTGAATATAAAATGTAAATTCTGAAGTCTTTGATTGCTTTAACAAGGGCATAGGCCTGCTTCTCCATGATTTGGTACTTCACGGGTGCATCTCTTAAGGTTCGGCTGAAAAAAGAAATTGGCTTTTCATTTCCTTGGTCATCCTTTTGCAATAGGACAACAACTATGGTATTATCAGATGCAAATGAAAATATGATAAAGTCCCTATCAAATTGAGGACTTGTGAGGACTGGGGCTTGAGTTAAGGCAACTTTGATACTCTCAAATGCTTGCTTGGTTTCAAGAGACCATTTTACCTTGGCATCCTTCTTTAACATGTTGCTCAACAGTCTTATCAGCTCGGCTAGATTTGGGATAAATCTCCTTAGGAAATTGATCTTTCCTAGGAATGCTTGCAGCTCCTTTATGTTTCTTGGATATGGGATTTGGAGAATGGCTTGGATCCTTTCCAGATCAATTCTAATCCCGTCTTTTGAAATGATATGTCCAAGTAATTTTCCTTCTTCAAGGCCAAATAAAGACTTCTTGGGGTTCAAGGAAATGCCATATTTCCTACATGTTAGGAACACTTGTCTCAAATGTCTTAGGTGCTCTTGATCAGATTTGGAGAAAGGGGTAAGATCATCAAGATAGACAACCAAGAAATCATGGATTTCCTTGGCAAATGCAATGTCCATGGCCCTCTGAAAGGTGGCACCTGCGTTCTTTAGGCCGAAAGGCATTTTAACATACTTAAATGTTCCCCACGGTGTGGTAAAGGCTGTCTTGTCTTGGTCATCCGGGTGAACTAGTATTTGATTAAAACCTGAAAAGCCATCTAGCAAAGAGATTCTAGATGACCCCACTACTCTTTGTAGGATGTGGTCCATTTTGGGCAATGGGTAGTGGTCTTTAAGGGAGACTTGGTTTAAGTTTCTCAAATCTACACAAAGCCTAATCTCACCTGTTTTCTTTCTTGTGGGAACAAGATTGGATACCCATTCAGAAAATCTAATAGGTGCTATGATACCTGCTTCAAACATTCTTTGCACTTCTGTCTCAATCAAAGGGAGAAGCACAGGATTGATTCTCCTCAGTTTCTGTTTGAAGGGCTTTTGATTTGGCTTTAAGGGAATGGTATGTTGAATAATTGAGGTGTCATAGGACTTCAAGTCCTCATAACTCCAAGCAAATACATCTTGGAATTCTTTGAACAAATCCACATACTTGGGCTTTTGATCAGCTGGTAAATTTTTGGACAGTTTTATCATTTTCGGGTTCTCTGCTGTCCCAATGTTATGTTCTTCTATCTCAGTGTTTATGGGTTGCAATTTTGGTTTTCTGGGGACATCATTTACATCAAACATGTCTTCTAGTGGAGTGAGGCCAACCGGGAGAAAATTGTCTTTTAGATCAATGATTTCGACCTCTGTTTTGGCTATTTCCTCTAAATGCATCTGTTTCAGCTCTTCTATGTTTTCTCCATCAAAGATGGTTGGCTGTAGCAATTTTCTAGCTGTTTGAGCTGTTATAGTTTGCTGGATTTGGTTTATTGCTTGCAGTAGATCATCCATGGCATCCATATCAATGTTTAGGCCTGAAAACTCATGTTGTAAGGTAAGAAAATTGTTGATTTGAGCATCATCCTCAAACACTTGCCAATCCTTAACATTGTTAGGGACAGCAGGCCTGTGCTTTATCTCAGCAGTAAAGTGGTGATTGGACTCAAAAGGAAGCTTGCAAGTGCTAGCAAAAGTAGTTAGGATGTGAGCATGCATGTTATTGTTTCTAGAAATCTTAGCAAGTTTGGATTCAGTGAAGGTATCAAGTATTGCAGTGGCAACAGTCCTATAAGCTCTTAGCCTTCTATCATTGGTAACGAAGTTGCCTTTCATTTGTTGGATTACTAGGTATGAGTCACCTAGAATGGAAACTTTGGAAGCTCCTAAAGCTTTGAGCAGCTTAAGGCCTAAGAGGAGTGCCTCATACTCAGCCATGTTGCTGGTGCATTTGAAATTCAGTCTATAAGCATGACCCTCTGCATGGTTGTTATGTGTATTGTGAATCCATATTCCTGCCCCTGCTCCTAACTTGTTAACAGAGCCATCAAACTCTAAATACCATGTGATTTCTTGCTTGTGGTTAGTATTAAGAGTTTCAGTCATTTTAGGATTGGGCAGACTCGAGTCTTGTGTTTCGGGAGGTTTTTCTTGTGTGCTGGTTGCATTGGCTGTTGTGACAGTCTCATGGGTATGTGCAACCGTTTCTTCATTGATGTGTGCTTGTTGTACTAAAGCCATAGGCTTATCATCAGTTGGAGGACTTGTTTCATCATTAAACAAAATAAAAGAATCCATATCAGAATGGATTGAATAAATAGGGAAATTCTGGGGCTTTTCCTCACTACTTACCACATACTTCATCAGTGTTTCTCTATACAGTCTCTTTGGTTGCCCAAAGACTGAAATAGTGGCATAGGAGAGGTCTAATTCAAGAGATCCTTGGAGTTTTTCCCCCCAAGATCTTGACAACAACATGCCATACTTTGGTGGAATGTCAACAACCACCACATCCATGAGGATGGTCTTGTTTGGGTATTGGACTAAGGAGACACACAAGTCTTTGATGAGGCCTAAACATTTGACCTGACTTGAGTCAAAGGAGAATAGATCTTTGTAGGGTCTTGTTACATCAAGGTTTAGCTTCTCCATTACAGCTTTGGGCATAAGGTTGTGTGAGGCACCTGAGTCAAACATTGCATTATGTAAAACTTTATCATGTATGTGCAGACTGACATAAAAGGGTAGAACAGCTCCATGTGCTGATTTGCCATCAACTTTTGGACCAAAAAGAAACTCAGGTGTATCATCTAAAACATTCACATCATCCCTTTTCTCTGGCATTTACAGTGATCTTTGGATTTGTTGCCTATACACATCATGCTTTGCAAGTTCAGATAAGGGGATGGAAATCTTAAGTTTGCTTATTTCTGCTTCTAAGTTGAATGGTTTCTCCAATGGAGTCTTTGTTTTGGCAATAGAAGATTTCCCCTTTTCAAGTGTATTTTCTGCGTTTTCCTCTTGATTATCAGTGTTATGGTGAGTGATACCTTGCGGTATTTTTGTTTTGGGAAGGCTTTTAGGAGTGCTATTTACATTTTCCTTTGAGGACTAAGGTAGCAGAGGCTGATCATTAGAGGGCTGCATGTCTGGTGTGTCTGTTATATCCTCTATTGCGACTTCTTTCGAATCTGGGATTGTTTGTTTGGTCGATTCTGTGGAAGTAGCTCTGTCCTTAATATTCTTGGGCTGCTTTGTTTCCTTCTGTTTGGTGGGCTCGGTTACATCAATTATTCTAGTTCTCAGTTTATATTGTTTGTGCACTTCATAAACCACTGAATCATAACCTTGTTTGAAGTCAAAAGACTCACCTGACTGGGTCTGAAATTGATTAAAGTCATGCTCATCTTGGTCTTGTTGAGTTAGGAAAATTTGTTGCTCACCCTTCAAATCCACCAAGTTCATGTGAGTGTCATCTATGGCGTCACTAGATGTGGATGCTTCTGTATAATTTTCTTGGAAAGGAGGCCTTATATCACAGTCTGGACTAGATCTACCAGTGTTTGAGTCCTGAGTTTTCCTGAAATTTGGGTTCCTTATGGTATTGGGCTGTTGTCCTTCCCATGATGATTTCCTCTCAACACTCTCTACTTTGTCTCCCAGCCTATGCATGCCAGTGATAATAGCATCCAGCTTTTGGTCTAAGGCTGAGGGTTCTTCTTTGAAGGTGGTTCTTCTCTCAGTTCTAGCTCTGTTTCTTTTGGCAATTAAATTTTCCTCCATAGTGACAGCCACATTTTGCATGTCTGCAAGTCTGTTAAGGGCTCTTTCTTTTAATTGGTAGGCCATATCTGGGTCGAATCCATCAGGGAATTTATACAAGGCAAGATCAGGGGGAGGCCTCAAGTTCTGTGGTATGGAATTATATACATTATTGAACCTTGCACAATACTCCAAAACAGTCTCTTGAGGGCCTCTTTTAATTGAATCATATTCTCCTAGTATGTGCAATGGGTCCTTCTTTTTCTCCCATCTATTGATAAATGACTGGTATAAGGCTTCTGGGTTTGCTATGGAATTGGCTGGGAGTGCTCTAAACCAAGTCCTGACATCGCCTGTCAAACTTTGGACAAAATCTTCATTCTCACACCATCATCGTCAATCTTATAGATTTCAAAGTAATCTTGCATTTTCTTTGTATGATGAAGGGCTGTGCAGGCACTTGTGCCATCAAAAATATGTGATTTTAGTTTGGTAATCCCGAGGCATAGCCCCAGGATTTGCAGGCAGCTGTAAAGGTGCATATCTATTCGCCATGTTGGCAGGGATAAATGGAACAACAGGGATAAACAGAACAACTAGAACAACTTGGATAATAGGAATAGTAGTGGTAGTATGTGTAGTGAGTGGAGGTGTGGAAGGAGTGCTTTGAGAGGTGGATGAAGAACAAGGGGAAGTAGGGGTTGAACGAAATAAAACTTTGACAGGGGTTGGGCCACAGCGTGGGTGAACTGCTTCAGGACTATTATCAGCAAAATCCTCTCTTCGCTTTAGCTTCCTGAGGTTCCTTGGGATTATATTGGGATTTTCAAAATCTGCTAGGGGATTTGGGTCTGGATTTGACCTTGTATAACGTGAATTCTTTTTGGGAGCCAGCTTCTAGCTTGTTTTTTTTTTTTTTTGGGATTTTTCTAAGAATGTAAGGGTTAGAAAGAAACTTTTGAAGGCCTGGTTCCTTCCCAGTGGAGCTTTCCAACTTGATTTGTGAAATTAACTGAGGATTCTCCCCAGTGGAGTCGCCATTATGTTATCACTCAGGTTGTCCGTAAAGCTCCTTAAAGGATACGGCCGAGGTAACCACAAACCAATCTTTGGATTGCAGGTCCTAGCCTACCTGCAATCAGAGAGGGCTCTCTCTTTATAATTTAGCTTTGTTTTGGGTTGATTTTAGGCTAGTTATGGTTTTCTTGGGTTTTGTTTTCATTTTGGTGGGATGGAGGATTCTTTCAAACAGAGTTGGGATGCATAGTGTGAGAAGTTCAAACCATTGGGCATGGAGTCGTGGATTAGGCTTGCTGTTGCGTTTTCTTGGTCACAAGAGGAATATAGAGCAGGATAGCTACACATAAAACAATATCTAGCTAGAATAAAGATGGAACGAAGGTCAGTGAATGAAAGGCAACTAAGTAGCTCTCATTATGCTAATAGAGGGAAGGTGAATGAACATTTATATAGGAGCAATCAAGGATTCCTAAACAACATTCATATATGAAGGAACTAGTGTAAACATGAGCAAATCAGTATTCATATTCAGGACTAATTCAGAGGAAAACATAGATAAATCACAGAAATTGAGAACAGAATACAACTAAGTGAGCTCTGAACTATTCTTTCTTTCTGCTATTTAGATAGTGAAACCATGATGGCATAAAACATATAAACTGTAAACAGAGATAAGAAAAACTTATTGGGCTATGTAGAAGTGTTAGGATTCCATAGTCACTCTTCAGACATTAAAACACAACAGTCAGTTCATCTCCCAAACATTCCAGCGATCTTTGATTATAGAGACTCTCAGAAAATACAATGCAAGTCTAGAGGAAGTTATCGACCAACCAACCCTTTTTTCATAACAGAGGGTGGTTTAAATAGAAAAAATATCTACAAACAACAGATCTGGGATAGATCTCCTCAAATAAATGCCTTTAACCTAATTTGTACAGAAGTAAATGGCAGAAATATCTATCTAACAGCTGCGCTGGGGCAACTGGCATCTCAAAATATCTATTACAGCAGATCTTAGGCAGATCTGAGGAAAATGAGTGCTTTAATCTATTTTATCTTGAAGTAAATGCTTAAAACATTTATCTAAGTGCTGCGCTGGGGCAGCTGCCTCAAAAATGGATCAAAATCTGTCCTTATGGCTCTGTGCTGGCTCTTTTAGCCATAAGTGTGCTTTAAATTCATTCATCTGCGCCTGCAAGTGGTTCTGCTGCCTTAAGTGGCCAAAACTGTGAGTTGGTGAGCCTTTATGGATTAGAGCTACTTTATTGACTTTGCTGGGAGGCTCTTTAATGATTTCCTACTTCAGGTTCAAAGTTTCCATTGAACACCTTCACTGATACACTTTGCCGCATCCTGATACACTTTGGCACTGAATCTGGGCCTTTTCTCAGCGTTGATACTCTTTAAACTGTCCCATCGCCCCCTTCTGCCTTTTAATGCAAAAATAACTGCTGCTAATGTCCTCCGTGGCCTTTGGAACGCTATCGATGCTGGCCGATCAAAAATGGTACTAAAAATGATGAACAATTGCTAACTGGTGGAAGACTGGATGCTGGAGGCACGCCGAGGCCAAAATCCTGTAATTTGGAGCTATTTTGGGTCTGGAGCGAT
This sequence comes from Pinus tabuliformis, assembly GCA_031772625.1. Classification (NCBI taxonomy): domain Eukaryota; kingdom Viridiplantae; phylum Streptophyta; class Pinopsida; order Pinales; family Pinaceae; genus Pinus; species Pinus tabuliformis. The sequence continues at coordinate 498,006,103 of CM062811.1, read as the reverse complement.
CAAATATGGACTAAAGAATGCCATGTTTCTTTTGGAGGCGAGGCGGGCACGGGCGCCGAACTGTTTAAAAGAAAATGGCCCTTTTCCCTCTTATAAGGCAAAAAATGCTTTAAACGTGAAAATCCTTCAAAATTGGGGCGAGAGCGATTACTGTTCATAAGATTGAATGCTGGCCGTTGGATCTGGTGCGGGCCGATCCAACGGCTTGCGCTAGATCGCATCGGGGCGGACCATTGGTCCCAACACATAAAACCTCCGAAATGCAGCAGACCTAAAATGCTTATGTGCCCTTTCTTTATGGAGATCGGGTTCAGTCCGTCGGCGATTTCATATCAGCGGATTTTAACAAAATCAATATGCGGACCCGAAATCCCTTAAAACTGCCCTTTATAACTTTTCGGCTCCGCTGGTCGGAGCCATATAGGAGTGATGCGATTAAATATGGGCCGTTGATCTCTGGGCCTGAATGGGCGGCTGAGATTAACTCGGAAATTCGCTATCGGCGGGGTCATGGGGTTGCCACATAGAAACACCGAAATCCATCGGACCCGATAAGTTATACAGGCCCTCTTTATATTATTTCGGGTCCGACCCATCGGCGGAACCCAAATCGGCGGTTTTAACAGTGGAATGGGTCCGCGGACCCAAAAACCCTTAACACTGCATTTGATAACTCATCGGCTCCGCCAAATCGAAGTAGTATATGGGGCGATGCGAAGTGGGGGGCCGCGCGACAAGATCTGGGCCGTCAGATCTGGGGCCCGATCCAACGGTCCTGGATCCGTCGGCGGATCGGCAGTCAGAGGGACCAGGGGGCGGCACACATAGAATCGCCGAAATATGGCGGACCCGAAATCCTTTGCAAGCCCTTTATTATTTTTGAAATCGGGTCTGACCCGGGCTCTCGGCAATGCAACATAGAGTTAACACATTATATCGCCCGACCTCCGACAACGATATCGCATCGGAGGGGGACCAAATAGATCCTTTTCTCTTCGGAGCATGCATTTTATCAAAATGCAAAGGGAAAAATGAATTCGGAGGGGTAGCCTCTGGTGTTTCGGATGGATTCTAAGGCATTGGAAGGGGTCCGATAGCCATAAAGGGAGAATTTTATCATTTTTTGAAGGTTTTTCATGGTTTTTGCATGGTTTTTGGCAACTTTCATGCCTTGGAAGGAGTCCAAAGGCATTTAGGAGGAATGTGATGTGTTTTGAGAGGGTTTAGTGGCCAAAGAGGGTTTCATGCCTTATAAAGGCAAACCAAGGCCAAAGGGATGATTTTTATACATATGAAGGTAAACTATGCAAAGGAATGAGTCCTTTTGCATTTGGAAGATGGTTAGAGGGGTCAATGAGGGTTCTTGTTGAGTTTCAGATAAACTTAGCAATTCTCGAGGATGTATATGGTTATTTTTCAACCAAGGGGAGGGGATAAGTATATAGGGGAGTTATAGAGATAGTTTTAGTAGGGGAAGGGAAAAGAGATAGGGAGTTACATAATAAAGTTAATAGTTAATATGATAATGATGAGAAAAAGCGCTAAGAATGAAGTCTTAGGCTATCAATGGGGGAAAATGACTGATAGAAGAAGTGTGAACATTCCTTGAGTGAAGCAGATCTTCACCAAGGAAAATGATATGGAGAATGATGAATCTAAGAGGTATCAAGCAGATCTTGACCTCTTTAGGGGAAGTTAGTGAGTGACTTGGGGACAGAGGAGGAAGGGGAAGTTAGACATGCCTCGCTTGAAGTCCTCCGACTGAACAACTGCCTTCAACTTGTGATATGATAGATATAACACTTGACAATATGAAATGGATCACAAGCCATGATTCTGCAACCACAAAGCTACCTACCCGGCCTATTCACCTAGCATTTTCTCTTCTTTTTGGTTTGGGCGCAATTGAACTAGCATACCTAGCTTTTTGTTCTTTTCTTCTTGCTGTCCTCCTATCTACAACTACACTTATTGCATCCAGGGGCTCAGATTAAGCTGTTGAGCACCCTTGTTTCTCTACCTATCTACAAATCTGCCAAGATTAAGCTATTTGGACAGATGTTCATTCTCTATATTCTACAATAGGAAATTGAAACCTAGGGAGACCAAGATTAAGCTGTTTGGACCTCCCTTAGCTGAAAACTCATCAAAATGGATCAACTCATAAAAAATGATACACAGCAGTGGCATTTAGACTAGCACACTCTCATGGATACTTCTCTGGCCATCTGTAGCAAATATGGAGCATTGCAGCAAGCAAAGTATGACATATTTGGCATGTAAAAATGTCGATCATGAAAGATGATTAACGTATTGTAGCAGGAGGCTAACAGAATCCATGCCAAGGAGTCCCAATACACAGGGATGGATTCCAACACATATTTGCAAAGGACTAAGTGACCTGCTTGGGATAGCCATTTATTGCAGCAACTACGGATTTTCATCTCAATTTTTGTAATAAGCTAGGCCCAATATGCTTTTTTGTAGTTGTTTGGTTTTAGAAAAAAACCCAAGTAATTAAATGGGCCTCCAAATTGGAGGGAAAATTTTGAGTACAAGAGCTGAGTTCTCTTGATCTAGTGCACTTCGAAGACGTAAATTTTTTTCTTAGCTGACTTATATTCCAGTAACCATTGAGGAAGTGTCCAATATGTGTTTGATAGCTTGAAAACTTATGAATTCCAAGGTCTAAAAGATAATCATGTCATTAACAAATAATAGGTGTGTAAGAGAGTATTTCTAAGTGATAGCAATACATTTGATTAAGTGTCTTCCTTTTGCATTATGGATGGCTTTGCTTAAAGATTACATGACCAATAGAAATAGAAGAGGGTGGCAGGGGCATCATTGATGAAGCCCTCTTTGTGGAATGAAAAAGGGGGAGGTTGAACCATTTATTAAGAGGGCCATTGAACAAGAGCTAATGTATCTATATACCTAGTCTACAAATTGTGTATTAAATCCCATATGAAGAAGCAACAAATTTATCTATAACCAACCCACTCTATCAAATGCTTTTGATAAGTCCACTTTATAGATGATGGCCTTTTGTTTTTAAAGATAGAGGGAGTGGAGACTCTCCCGGGCCATCCAAATGGCCTCATGGATTTGGTTATCCTTTAAGAATCCAATCTCTTCCTTGGAGATATGTTTAGAGAGAATGGGCTTCAAATGGAGAGGATTGGTCTTTGAGATGATCTCGTAAATACAATTGCATAGTAAAATAGCATAGAACTTGTCAAAGGAAATTTTTGAGTTTGATTTGGGGATCAAGGTTGAGAAAGTGGAGTTAAAAGGGGCTAGGATTCTTCCATTTAATTCAGAATTTAATAACACCCCTCAAGTCTTCTTTAATAAATTCATAGCAAGCTAGGTAAAATTCGATATTCATCCCATCTATCCTTGGGCTCTTATCTTTTTGAAAACTCTTTAGGGGCTTTTCAAGCTCCTCCTTTGTAAATTCTCTTGTAAGGTCCCTGTTTTCTTCTTCATCAACAAATCTGGGGAATTTTTTTTCCATGTAGAGTATTTTGTCAATATTTGGTTTCTCCTCCTTTTTGAAGATCAATTTGAAGTATGTGCATCCTTCCCCAACTATGTCCTTGAAGGTGGAGGCCTCTAAACCACCAAACATTGTGATTTCCTAGATGGTGTTTATAACTTTTCTATGATTGGATACTCTATTAAAATACTTCGTATTTTCATCTCCAACCTGTAGCCATAAAGATTTTCTTTTCAACACCACTCCTTTTCTTTGTCTAGCAATAAATTCCCTCTCTTCTCCTCTAGAGATTTTAGTACCGTTTTTAATATTTTGAGGAGTGGTCAGAGATTGTAAGAGTGTCATGCAATTCCCTTTCTACTTAAATTAGAAATTATTTTCTCCTTTTCCTAGGTGGATATAATTTTTTTAGCCTTTTTAATAATTTCTTGAAACTCTAAGGGGTTGAGGAGCTAAAATTAGGGTTGAAAGGGACCCATACATGCTTGAATTTTTCCATAAGAGTAGGTTTCTCCAACCAACCTAGGTGTAGCTTAAAAGGGGCCATAGGATTCCCTAGAATTGAGCTAAAATACAAAACTATCAGGTTGTGATCAGACCATCCCCTAGATACATCCCACTACTTGATCTACAAATTCTAATCCAGTAGGCTCTGAGAAATTATAAATATGTCCAATATTTTTGCATTATAATCTCATTCTATTATTTGACCAAGTAGGGCGCATTTTGGCATGAAGAATGTCCACCAAACCTACTGAGTTAAGATAATTCACAAAAAAATAAGCAAGAACATGCAATTGAGCTTAAGGCCCCTAAATTTCAAATTGGGCCAGGTGAAATTTAAATATATCCTAATACATATGTCTCTAGAGTTAAAGTGATAGGGAAACTTGAAAATGTTTTTGAGAATGGTTTTCTGTAAAAGTATCGACCATAAATATTTAGTCCATAGAAAGATAATCCACTACCCCTATCTAAGAGAGAAATTTCCAAGCATGAGTGAGAGGCCCAAGCATCTATACATCAAAAGAGGGAGGACTTCTGACCAGAAATGAGTCCTCCCAATTTACCCAAGGAACCAAAATAATGAAAAGATTAATTACACAAAATGGCAGAGAGAATTTGTTATGCTTTGAGCCCTTCAAACATAGTTTCCTGGAGAAATATGACTTGTGGGGACAGAGTGGAAATCACTCTTTTGAGGTACAAATATTTATTGGGGTTGACTAGACCCTTGATGTTCGAAGATAAAATTATCGTATAGAGACCCAAATAGGGGTAGGAACTCTAAGTGCCCCAATGATGGACTTCTATATTTTAGGTCTTAATTTCTAAGGAATCATGTTTCTTAGCTAGTGTAAGGAAGGATTTTCTCCCCATCCTCAGGCGTAGGGGGGACATTCCTCCAAAACTCCTAAACCACCCTTGGGTTAAGTATGAATTTCATTGGTGGAGAGTCCTCAATTAAGGGTATTTAGCCCAAAGAATGTAAATCATAAGAGTGAGAAGTTGTTGAGGGCAGATGGGGAGGGGTGCTACAAGGCTTAAGCTCCAGGTTAGAAAAAGGGAGAATAGAGGTTGGAGGGGCGCAAATGAAAAAAAAGGTTAAAGGAGGGTATGGGAGGGGGAATGGATAGATTTTGTAGAGGCGAGATGCAACATATTTCATAGGACACTGGGGAGGAAAAAAAATGGAAAGGTAAGATAACAACATCAGGTTTACATAAAGGAAAAGGAAGAGGTGTATTCATACCAAAGCCCACCTCTCTACTTTCCATAAAATCCAAGGTCGTGAAAATCATGTAATGCTCCAACTGAGGGCCCTCCACTGCCACTAGTTTCTCTCCCACCAATATGTCTTGGCTGATCGAGACAAGGGAAGGGGATGGGTCTTTCTCCTAATTTCCTTAATCCTCGTACTCATAATTAATGAATAAAAGGTTGTTCAAGATTGAATACTTTTTTTCTTTCTTGACCCATTTCTTTTATGGATTCCCCATAATGTAATCCTCACCCATATGCCCATATGAGTGGCATATTATACATTTTAAGGGAACCCCTTCATAATCTAAAGCTTTTTTATGGGTTTTAGAGTTGACTTGGATCATAGATCAAGTCTAGGATCCCTACTTCCAAGTTTAAACCAACCAAAATCCGAGCCATAACCATGTAGCTAGTTTTCTTGAATGATATATTTTTAAAAAAAATCCCTCAAACCAGAATTATAGGGGGAGGGCAGGAAGGAAAACACAAACAAGAAATACCAAGGATATATTTGAACGGTCATCAAATTCGACTAAAAAATGCTTCAAATAAAGGGCATACAATCCCCACTTCTAGTGCTTCTGCAAATGTTTCCCTACATCTTCTATTGAATATGTGAGCCACCAATATAACCCTTTGCGATAATCAAACATCAAGGTGAATACCTTAGAAAGGGGAAAAAATTTTGCAGTCAACTTCCTTAAAATGACCATCACCATTCTCTTACTCATCAAACGAAAAACTACTGTAGTTGCTTCCATCCTTGAGATATAATTTAGTTTTAATCCATCCTCTAGTATTGTTGGGTGTGTGTTATATTCTTTCTATGACTACCCCACACGTGGGGGGGTAGTGGCCCCTCCTGTACGTTGCGCTGGGTGCAACAGGGGGGTCACATAGGGGGGGGATGCTCCCCCTGTTGGGGGGTATGCAGGGGGTGGTAGCCCCCCCTGCACAACGTCCGGGGCAACACCCCAGGAATATTTTTTTGGACCTTATATTAGGTGGGCAAACCTACCTATGGTTTTGTGCATGGATTTCGTACATGGTTTTAGGCATGATGGTTTTCTATTGATGGTATTTTGTAGATCTGGTCAAGGGAAATACGATTATGTTCTAATCTAGGGTTAATGGATTGGGGTTTATGGATGCTTAAACATGTATATATATTTATTGTAACATTGAAAGGAATATAATGAAAAATCAATCTTGTAGTCCCAGTTTTTGGATCTAGGGAAAAATATTTGTGTATATTTGTTTTATGTTTTATTCTCTCACCATTGTTTATTTTATATTTTTAGAATTCTTATGCAGGTAACTTTTGTACGAGGTTAAACCCTACATTTTGGTATCATCATTGTTTTGGCTTCAAGGGGATGCCTTTGTTGCTAAGGGGTTTTACTCAGGCCTGTGATAGACCCTATTCAATGGGAGATATGCGGGATCATTCTTGTGGTGAAAGAATATGGAGAGAAGTGGAAAGATAGAGATTGAGAAATTTAATGGTTAAAGTTTTGAGTTGTGGAAACTCAATATGGAGGATCTACTGGTGGATAAAGATCAGTGGATTGAGGTATATCTGGGTACTAAAGCAATAACAATGTTAGCTGAAGACTGGGCGAAGTTGGATCGACATGCAAACATCACAATACGATTGCGTGTCTCAGATTCAGTATTGCTGAATGTATTAGGGGAAGCTTTGGCGAAGGCTTTGTGGGACAAGTTAGGGACTTTGTACCAATCTAAGTCTCTATTAAATAGACTGTTCCTATGGAAAAATATCTATAAGTTGAGGATGAAATATGGAGAATCGATGACATAGCATATGAATTCCTTTAATACTGTGGTGATCCAGTTATTATCTATTGATATTAAAATTTCAGATGAAGATAAGTGCATCAGTTTCTTGTGTTCTCTACCAGATTCATGGGATAGTCTGGTTGTTGCAGTAGGTAGTAATGCAAATGCCTTGCAGTTTGATGAAATAGTCTCATCCTTGTTGTCGGAGGAGATGAGACAGAAAAATATGGAGGGCTAGAATGGTGATGCCTTGTCTGTACGAGGATGATCCTAGAACATAAGCAAAAATAAGTCCTCGAGTGGGAGATCTAAATCTCCAGGAAAACCTATAAATGTGTGCTCGAAATTCGGAAAGTATGGGAACTTCAAAAGAGATTGTAAATCTAAAGATCCTAAGAAAGGAAAGGGATCTGATGATGCTCCTTCTGCAGAGGAGAAAAACCACCTCATATGAAGGTAGGGATGTGTACGTGGCTTCTTCTTCAAGTACACATGTAGATCATGAGGCATGGTTAATTGACTCAGGTGCATCCTTTCACTTCACTTCCCATAAAGAATGGTTCTTCGAGTATTAGAAATATGATGGTGGTGATGTCTTCTTAGGAGATGAAAGGAAGGCTAGAATCATTGGTCACAGAAAAGTCAAGTTGAAGTTGAAAGGTGGAAGGATTAGAACACTTCTGGGTGTTCTACATATTCCCGTATTTGCCAGAAATATGATTTCTCTAAGTAAGATGGATGATGCAGGTGTAAAAACAATGTTCGAGAAATATACCTACAAGATGGTTTAGGGAACACTGGTATTGATGGGGGGAGTTCAGATTGGAACTCTGTACAATATTCAAGGTAGAACTATTATTGATGGGTGCAAAAGTTCTATCGTTCTTGAATGTGGAGCAGAAAATCTAGTGGTCTCTGGAGAAAATACCATGATATGGCATCAAAGGCTTAGACGTATTGGAGAGAAGGTCCTTCAAATACTTCATGGTGTTATAGACATTTTTGTGCCTTACAGCTATAAGCATGAAATGTCCATAAACCAAGGGATCCTAAGTCCCTAAAGATGTTGTTCCAGTTCCTAAAGAAACAAGGTCAACAAATGACAGCTTCTCTTAGAAGTTCTCTACCAGAAACTGCCCAAAACTAGTCAAATCAGGATCAATTCAGATGCTCCACTAGCTGCCTGCGTTGCAAAGCACCCAAATACACTGGCTAGGTGCGTTGCAACGCAGGTGAATGCACTACCAGGGTGCGTTGAGCAGGAAATGACAAATGGCAAAGTCATTCAACGAGGTGGAAAGACAATGGAAGCTTCCAGAATCTTCTCCAATGACACTTGCCTCACTGAATTCGACCAGTGATGAGTACGAGGCTCTCGGCCTCCAAGTGGAAGCAAGAACTGATAGAGAGAAGCCACAAGTCAAAACATAAGCTGACTCATCCTCTCTGCTTACATCTATATATGGATCCCTCACCCAGAGATCCAGGAGGCTGGAATTTTGTACTTTGCAGAGAATTGCTGTTGGTTTGAGATTGAGATTAGTGCATTGGGTGATTTATGCTTTGTTGGAGGTGAGGAAGGGATTCCTTTGCTGGGAGGTAGATGCTGGATCGAGACTCACTTGGTTGTATCTCCTCTTGGACTTTCTTATTATATCAATAAAACTATTTGAGTTTCTCCTACATGCTGTGTATCAATGATGCTTTGTTATATTTGCATGTTTAGTTTAAATCTGATCCTAAGCTAGTTATGAATGTAAATCTATGTCTTTTGTGTAGTTTTCCTCTTCTGTGATCTTGCAAGAACTTGGTGAAGCTGGACCAGTAAGGGAGCAGGCAGCAGGAGGCGAACAAAGAGGAGAGCGATTGGATCAACAAACTAGCGAAAGACACAGGTTAGTTACATCCTTCCTCTTCGTTTACATTTCATAAAGAAGAATATGAGAATAGTTTTCCTTGTTTGTTGCTAAGGCACTATCACACCTTAGAGTGGGATAGGGGTGTTCTGAATAGATACTTTTCCTAACAACAAATTGGCGACTCCGCTGGGGAGCGTATCTAGTTAGTTTATTTGTGTTTCTATTGTTGTTCTTCTCATAAACTTAGGAGTGGCGAATCGAACTGCATTTGCCATTTACAAATGCAAAGTAGAGATCTGCTACTCTAGTCCATTCACTGGGCCTGTTTATGATCTGAACAGCTGATCCACAAATGCTCTAATTGCCCTTTGTGATAGCTCTTAGTCCTCCTTTAAATCATCCCTCTAATTGTACCTTATTGATAGCTTTTATCCGGCCAAAAACCATAGATTAAACTGCAAACCGTGACCCAGAACCCAGAGACAATTCTCGTTTCTGCTTCAGCGCAGGCTCTGTGAAGAGGTTCTGCATTTCAACGCAGGTCCTGAGAGGGCTACCTGCGCTGCAAATCAGTTTCTCTATGCAACAAGTGCGTTGATCAGCCTTTGCCCTGTGCAGCTGTGGTTCTTTGCTTCTTTTTGTTCAGTTTTATCTCTGATTTTTGCAGCATGTTATCAGTGTGTGTACCTATCTGAAAACCCCTTTTCTTTGCCTTAATTCTGCCTCAGTTGTATAAAATAATCTGTATTTGTTTTTGTGTATTTGTTACATCATTTGCAGTTTCCCATTACAAAAGTAAACTAGTCATACTGTCGCCCTTAGATCTAGACCTGTCGTAAGTGTCGTTTTGATCTTAGGAGAAAGTTTATTTGCTGTTGACAGTTGATTGCGCTTTTACTTTTGTCTTTTGGTTTGAATTTGTGAATTTCTAGTGTCGAAACAAGTGTTTACTTCAAAATCATAAAGTGTCGTAATCGTCTTTTTGATTTCAAAAAGAAGCTTGTTTGTGTTTTCACTTGAAATCGAATTCAAATTTGTACAACAACTTTCTTTTTAGGCATCAATATTAAGAAAGTGAAAACAAATACATGCATATGTGCATTTGCATTTTGACAGTTTGCATGATTTAGGAAAAGTGCATTTACAGTGTGCTCTATGCTCTTTGAGAAAAGATTGTGTCTTTCTTTTCCCCTTGTAGCTAGGATTTTCATTGTTGAAAAGAGATAAAAGCTTGCTTATCATCTTTAGACTGCATTTAGGAATTGTATCTACATCTCGTGGTGATCCAAAAAGGAAAACTTCTAAGAAAGATCAACCTAAAATAAATTGAATGAACTTAACAACGCTTTGTAACTTAACGCACAACATAGAGGTCTAGGCTAGAGACGTGTTCCGACGTCGTAAAACCTGGTAACTGTTGGCCTCACTGATGGTTGGGTGATTCCTCCTGAGAGACGATAAGTGCCAGTACGGATTGTGCTCCCACGTACCGTCGAGTATATATTGGGAGACCCCTATAGGCATAAAACCTTTATCCATAGGAAGCCGTTCGGCCGCCCTACTGATCGCAATGCACTGAACACAGCATTCGGGAAGATTGACTGCCCGTACCTTAAAAAGTATTCTGCGGTTTTGCGATTGTTTTGGCACACCCTCTACCTAGAGCTCCAGAGCATTCCTTTTCGTTCCTTTTCAGACTCCTTAATGGAAAAGGTCCATCTGAGCACTTGTCACTTCAGGCTCATTAAAAATCGAAGGAGACTAGAGTCATCTTTTGCTTTTTCTCGACTCTTTAAAATTGAAAAAGCAAGTTGTGTCCAAGCGTCGTTAAAATTTATTTTAAACGGAATATTCATACCCTTTTTCCTGCATTGATCTTTAGGTTGAGAAAATGGATCCTACCAACCAAGGAATTCCCCTTGGTGGAAATCCTAGTCCCTTCTCCTCTTGGGGAGATGTTGGTGCGCCCCATATGGCCACATTGTCGCTTCCAGGACTGACAATTGGCTTGCCGGTCTGGCTCTTCTCAACCAATGTCGTTCAGAACACCACTATTCCTGAACAGTCGAATCAGCAGTTAGACGAGTCCAGAATTTCCCACCAACCTTCTACTTCCTCTAATTCTTCTTCTCTTCCTTCCTCTTCGTGTGACGGGACTGGTAAAGCTAAAAACCAAGTTCCTAAGGAGAAAAAGGAAAAGAAGAAGAAAGAGAAAAAGAAGAAGGAGCCAAAGGCAAATAAGGGAAAACAAGTGTCGTCTAATGAAAATCCACACACAACACTGACCAGGCCTAAATCGCCATGTGTCATTTTCAAGGGAGACCACTTTCACAGAGATTGTCCTTGCATCCCTCGGATACTAAGGGACTGGTCTCCCCGTTTGCACAATCCGGTGTCGTCAACTTCTGATGGCCATGTTGAAAGTACACTGTCAACTAGCGAAAGTCATGTTCCAGGACAAAAAGGGAGAGCTAGACCTCCCTGTGGATTGTGCGAAGGCGACCATGCCCTCCACCGTTGTCCCTTCTTAGACGAGGCTAAAAGAGTCTTGGAAGATCGTCTTGTTTCACCGTTACGACTTCCTCCTAGATATAAAAAACTCTTGCCGAGTCCTTCGTTAGTTGAGAATCCAGCTGGCCCGCTCAAGTGGTCAGCTGAAGCGTCTATCATTGAAGATAAACCGACTGAATCCATACCAGACGAAAGTCAAAAGGTCGAGGCGGCAGTTGACCCGGTCTTGCCTTCAAAGGTTTTATCTTTGAATGATACAGTCACTGAAGAGGATAAGGATGACACCGTCCAAATTCTCTTCATCAACACAGACTTCGATGAACACGGGGGCAATCCACCCATTCCTTTATCGCAGGAAGGAAGTTCGTCAGAGCGATACCCGGCCGTCTACTCGGTCCCACCACCAAGCAACCTAGTTGTGTCCTTCGACTGGAACCAACTAGGCAGACCCCGTTTGCCAGCAAGCATACCATTCTGAATTATCGTTCAAATATACAGAATGGTCATGGCTGGCACCATCATTGATGAGGGGGCATCTGTGAGTATCCTTTCCTCTATTGCTTGGAAAGCACTTGGTTCGCCATCGCTTTTGCCTGAGATGAGAAATATGACAGGCTTCGATAAAGGAACCAGTCGACCTTTAAGGATCCTCCCCAATGTGCCCATAACATTGAAAGGGAAGACTGTTCAAATGAACGTGATGGTCGTTCAAGGACCCTTGGATTACAACCTACTCCTTGGACGAGACTATATTTATTGCATGGGAGCCATCGTCTCCTCACTCTTTAGAGTAATGTGTTTTCCGCACGAAGGAAGAGTGGTCAAGCTCGTGGACCAGCTTTCATTTCCCGGATCACGCATAGCAAATAGTCATATACCATCCCTAAATGGTCTCTTCACGCAAGAAATGTCTCAACCCACGGTCCATCCTCTCGATGAGCGCGAGTAATTCGGAGGGATATGACTGGAACCCAGGGGGCATGCGTCCTGGTCTGGTTCGGCAGGAAAACTTTGGGTATAGGGTAGGTTTCCGCAAGAGAATATGACTAGTCCGTACCCCATCCGTGATTGGAAGAGGGGTTGTTCTAGAATAAGATTCTTTTGTCAAAGTTATGTGTTTGGCGCTCGTTGTCACTCACCTTTGTCTATCTCAGTAGACATCGCCGAAGAAGTGTTTTGTTTGCTGCGCAAATGAGACAATCTTTGGTAACCTGAAAGAGGTAGGCCTTTCTACAATAGAAGAGGAATCAAAAGATGAAGAGCCACAAAATCTAGCTGTGAGAATATCAGTTTGAGAAAGAAGACAACCAGAAAGTTATAGTCCATCTTCTTTCTGTTCAAATTTTTCTTTATTTATTACTGATGATGATCCCAGAACTGTGAGGGAAGAAATACATTTAGAGGATGGAAAACTCTAGAAAGAGGCCATGGTTGATGAAATGATATCTTTGCAAAAAAATGAGGCTTGGGATCTGGTTGAATTTTCATCTGGAAGGAGACCTAGTGGTAGCAAATGGGTGTTTAAGAAGAAGATGAATGCAAAAGGAAAGGTGGAGAAATACAAAGCTCGGTTGGTAGTAAAAGGTTATTCCCAGCTGTCGGAAATTGATTTTGGTGATACATTTTCTCCTGTTGCTAAGGTAGCTTCTATTAGATTACTATTATCTGTTGTTGTTGCTTTTGATTTTGAGGTAGAATAGATGGATGTGAAGACAACATTCCTTCACGGGGATCTAGAAGAATATATCTACATGAAGTAGCCTAAAGGATTTTCTATGAAAGGTAGGAAAGACCTAGTATGCAGGTTAAAAAAGTCTCTGTAAGGGTTAAAACAGTCACCAAGGATGTGGTATAAAAAAATTGATACATATATACAGGGACTTGGCTTCACTAGAACAAAAGAATATCACTATGTGTATTTTAAATTAATTGGTGACCGTGTTATTTATTTGGTCTTATATGTGGATCATATGTTGTTGATTGGAAATAACAAAGAAATTATCCAGGAATTGAAGACCTAATTGTCCTCCAAATTTGACATGAAAGATCTTGGTGTTGTGAATTATATTTTTGGCATGGAAATTAAACAAGATTGAGAAAACAAGAAGCTCTGGTTAAACCAAAGGAACTATGTCGAGACAATATTGGAGAGGTTTAGTATGCAGGATAGTAAACTTGTGAAGGTTTCTATTCCTTTAGGGGTTAATTTATTTGTTGAATAGTGTCCCAAGGCACAAGAAGAGGAAGAGGACATGTCCCATGTTCCATATGCAACTGCAGTTAGTAGCCTGATGTATTCAATGGTTTGTACGAGACTAGACATTGCACATGCAGTGGGAGTATTGAGAAAGTTTATGTCAAAACCAAGGAAGGAGAATTGGACAACAATGAAGAGGGTTTTCAGGTATTTGTGTGGCACTAGTGAGTATGGTTTGTGCTACCAAGGAAGACCAGGTTTGAATAAAGTTTTGGACATCTGTGGTTTTGTTGATGCAGATTGGGCTGGAGATCCAGATCAGAGAAGATCTACAAGTGGGTATGTGTTTAACCTATTTGGAGGTGCAGTCAGTTGGATGAGTAAGAGACAGTCTGTAGTGGCCCTTTCAACTACAAAGGAAAAATACATGACAGCCACTCATGCAAGCAAGGAAGAAGTTTGGTTGTAGAGATAGTGTTTAAGTATGGGGTTAGTACATTGATCTATAAGGATAGACTGTGATAGCCAAACTGTAATTTTCTTAGCAAAGAACCCTGCTTATCATTCAAAGACAAAGCACATTCATGTTCAATATCACTTTGTGAGGGATATGGTTGAGAACAAAAAGGTGTTTCTGGTAAAGGTGGACACTTTGAAGAACATTGCAGATGCATTGAAAAAGTCTATGAGCATTGAGAAGTTCTTTTGGTGTAGAGAAATAATGGGCATTGCAGGGCTGGACCAATGACTAAGCTCTCTTGTGGCCCCATGTGGAAAGAAAACAACAAGTGGGAGAATGTTGGGTGTGTGCTATATTCTTTCCACGAGTACCTCACATGCGAGGGTAAGCAGGGGGACGGTAGCCCCCCTGCACGGGGTCCAGGCTAGTGCCCCAGGAATTTCTTTTTGGACCCTATATTAGGTGGGTGGACCTACCTATGGTTTTGTGCATGGATTTTGCACATGGTTTTGGGCATGATGGTTTTCTGTCCATGGTATTTTGTAGATTCGGTCAAGGGAACTACGGTTATGTTCTAATCCAGGGTTAATGGATTGATGTTTATGGATGCTTCAACATGTATATATGTGTATTGTAACATTGAAAGGAATATAATGAAAAATCAATCTGGTAGTCCTGGTTTTGGGATCCAGGGGAAAATCTCTGTGTATATTTGTTTTATATTTTATGCTCTCGCTATTGTTTATTTTCTATTTTTAGAATTCGTATGTAGGTAATTTCTGTATGGAGTTAAAACCTACAAGTATTAGGTTTAGCGCCTCCACCTTCCTTTTAATGCATTACTTATTTTTTTTTGTCTTTCCTTCCCTGCCAGCTAGAGGGTTGAGCCATAAGTAGGATATGGACCACCACTCATCATCTCCCACATCAAGAAATTATTTAGGAAACTCAGGGAAGGGTGTGACAACAAGCTATCTGAGTTGCCGAGATCGACAAAGGGGGAGACCATGTATGGGGAGATGGATTTTGACCTCATGTGAAAAAAACCAGATCTTATGGGCCTCAAGAGGATTGGTCGTATAGTCCACAAGATTGTCATTAGTCTCATATGACCTTGGTTTGCCACAAAGGTGAGGATCTAGCCTCGGTTGGAGCCAAAGTGAAAAAAATTAAACCCTAATTCATATTGTTATCGCCGAAAAAATTTAAAATTGCCCCATTGATTGCGCTAGTTATGTCATTCATGCCCTTCTCAATTTATATTTATAATTATAAATATAATTATTATTTTTATTTACTTATTTATTTTATTTTATGTAATTTGACAAAGTCAAAATGTTTTATTAATAACTATAATTATTAAGTTTTTAATTTAATTTAATTTAATTATTATTATTATTTTTATTTTTATGTAATCTAACTGAGTGAAAATGTTCAATAAGACATTACTACATCTCTATTATATTGAATTAGAGAGCACCTCTCAGTGCAAAAAAAACAATATTATCTCTTATTTTTTATTTAATGTAAACAAATTTAGTCCAAATGAATTAAAATAACTTTATATTCTTTCTAACATTTTTTCCAAATCTAATGAAAATTGTAATAATCACACCATTATATAATTTTGAGAAATTTTAGTAATGAAAATTTGCTTTTAATTTTTTTTTAAATATTTAAATATTTGAAAAAAATATATATACATATGTCAAAACTTTAACTTATTAATTTGTAAAGTAAAATGAGAAATTTACCTACTTCTTAACTCATTATCTTTTTGCAAGATTAATCTTATATAAAAATGTTTGAATTTATTTAAATTTCGTCATATTTTATTTTTAATAATAAACCATGAAAATAAATATTTTTTTAAGAAAGAATTACAATTCTTTATTTTAATTATGTTATTTTTTATAATAACGTTTTTAAATTAAATTTTACATTTATTTTGTCCTTTAAAAATATGAGTTAGTCTTTCATTGACTCATAAAATCAAAATATTAGTACATCTATCAGATAATCACGACCGAACTGAGTTAGTCATAGGTAATCGCAATCTGCTACCTAGGAAACCAAATATATTGATCACCTATCAGCGATAAAATCTAAGAAAAACATATCATATTCTAGAAAAGGATAGTACCATATAAAATAGATTTACTAAGAAAACTATTTATGAGTACATAGCACAAAACATCACTTAGATGATGTCACTCGGGTAGGCTTTTTAGAACTAGTTCCCAAAGGGGCTGGATGTTTCTCCTCACACTAGAGGTGGCTCTCAAAGTGCACTATTCTAACATCTAAAAGCTATAAACAAAAGTGTTGGCACCAATGAGCACACTTAATATCCTCCAGGGTCGCAAAGATGTTGTATTTCCCCTCCTGTTTTTCTTTCAAGACTCAACCCAAGATGGTTTTCAACTCCCACTGCAAAGTTATAGAATTTAGGTATTGTTTCCATTATCCCCTAGTATGACCAAGGTTAAGAATACAATGGGAAACCTCATCAAAGATATTAGAATCTAAGAAGGATTGCCGATCTGAGGTATATAAATATTCAAGATGGAAATTTTTTGACCAAATTTCTGAAGGGGTGGCCAAGTTATATATGATCACAATGTCATCTTATTGGACTTGGGCATGAGGTCTACTGTAAGAATCTCGACCACCACCTCCTGAGTGGTTATGCATGCGCTGCCAAGGCGTAATAACTTGGAGGGCATAACAACAAGAACTCATATTTATACACCACTTGTTATAGAGGGAGGATTCAAGATAAAAAAAAAACATTAACAAACTAGATCAAAAGAAAAAGAGTCCCATAAATAGGCTCTCCCAGCAAAATCTGGTACAAAAAGAGGACGAAGAGGTAAAAGGAGGTCAGTTAATCAGACAAAAGAACATGTTTTGGTTATGTCTCCACAAGATGAATCTCTAGATACCATTAGAGAGAACTAATCATAGGCATGAGCTAAGAACCATAAAATAATCTCTAGAAAGGGTAGAATTAGACTAACAGTAATAGAGTTTACCGCTAAGAGTGTATCCCAGTCTCCAATAGTTACAAATTCATATGAAGAATCAACGTAGCAGTGTCCCATATCAATTTAAAGTCTAGGTCTATAAGGCATCGTTGTTTCACTTGAATTGTGCCATCAGAAAGGATCCCCACTCTGATAATTTTGTTTTATGTCCAACCCTCGATTTTCTCTGCACGCAGGCACCATTCACTGATACAACATCCAAAAAATACCAAGATTCCTCGGGCTTAAGAGTGAGGATATACAGGTTCCAAACCATAAAAATTAGCATGAAAATCATCAATAAAATGACATCACTTCTATAAATAGTCCCCCCGTCATTGCAAGTTCTCAAAAACCATAATTGCAATGGGGGATATTCATAGAAACACCATAAAAACTGAAACAAACCACCTTTAGAGCAGACCAGATTGAAGGCCATCCATATTAGTAACTTTGTAATTAGTGTTGGCCCAAAGGTCACACTGAGAGTGAGGGGTGGGGACATATGACCCAAAGGTCACACTGAGAGTTGGGAGAGAGGGGTGAATCAGTGTGAGATCAATCTTACCATTTCACAACTTTTCATAATCAAACAACCATATATCAAGGAATCTTAAGCATCATTTCATCAAATATAAAAATTCATCATCAAGCTACCATCATATCAATAACATAGAATCCATTGCATCACAAAGAGACATACGTGTTTTATGTGGAAACCCATACAAGAGAAAACGGCAAATATTCTTCTTCTTTATCTTCAATTTGTTTACATAGATTCATAGGCTATGAATTGCTAGAGGAAACTACCCCCAAGATATGCAAGCTGCCACTTGTAGTAGGCTACAACATGATTGAGGTGTTGACCTCAAAATATGAAAATAGATGCTCATTATAGTCTACAACCTAATTGATGCAACATCCTTGATGATAAGCGGGTTCCAACTTGCTTTAGGATCCAACCTGATTGATGCTCCAACCTCAGTGATGAGTGTGATCTAACCTACTTTAGGCTCCAACCTTATTGAGGCTTCAACCTCCTCCTTCAACTCCTTTTGGACTTCTATTTCATATCTTTTTCAAATTGGATCCATTCTTATCATTTATTTTTGTTAATAACTTAATCATAAGTACAATATGAAACTTGCGATTCAACAACCAATATCACTACCACAACCTGCAACTGGTGTCATTGTCATAACCTACAACCATTGTCACTATCATAATTTGAAACTACTATCATTGTCATAATTTGCGACCATTGTTACTACAACCACTACCTCAAACAATTATCATTACCTATTATCCTATTATCTATACTCTCCTCTAATCAGTTCATCAATATGGTCACTCAAGGCACTTCTTAGAACCCGATTCTATCATATATCTGAAACCACTGCAGTCTGGTCATAGACCCTCAAAACATACACAAGATATTTTGGCCGTCAAGTAAATGTCAAAAATGAATTACACGCTTTTGATTACCTCCACCTATAAGCCCTGATCATCCAACTTCTTCTAGAATCGAATTTAGATCAATATTGACTCCATAAAATCATAAAAACCATATCAAACTATATAATAAACTAATGCTTCTACAAAATTCCTTTTTTTTTGGGAACCCTTCTACAAATTTCTTGAATTCCAGTGTCGGTGTGATAAAATAGCCAACACTAGTCTAATTAAACATTCTACAAAACGAACTCAATAAAATATAAAAAATATGCATTGGCCTAAATATAGTTGGGACTCAAACTAGGACCTCGACCAATACAACATGGGCATGCCATCAATCAAGATGTGTATGAAGCTTGTAAATCAATGCCTTCAACTTTATGATAGCTATGATCTAAGACCTGAGCATGGATATGGCCTTCATTCCAACCCTGCAATATTATACCACGTATTGGGTAGTGTGTGTGTGTATATATATATATATATACACACACACACTACCCATTGAACGTATGGCCTTTGTGCCAGTTACAATGTAAGAACTTCTCATTAAGAGTATGGCCTTTGTGCCAGTCACAACAAAAACACTACTCGTTTGAGAACTTCATGCCAGGCAGTGTATAATAATTCTCATCTATGAGTATGGCCTTTGTACCATTCATAACAAAAACACTACTCGTCTAAGAAATTCATGCCAGGCAGTGTATAATAATTCTCATCTATGAATATGACCTTTCTGCCAATTACAATGTACACATTTCCCTTTATAATGGTATGGACTTCATGTTAGTTACAATATACACACTTTCCATTCTAAGGATATGGCCTTTGTGGCAGTGATCCAGGTGGATCGTACAAGTCAAATTATAGGTGACATCAGTACAAAGGCTCAAAATCAAAGTGCTTGAAAGTTTCTCGAACTAGGTTCATGTTGAAGATCTCCTCGTCATGATTGTGACAGTGTGAATGGTTCGTCAAAACAAGTCCACATGTGAAAGTTAGGAGTAGTCAAAGTTCAAGATTGACTTGAGTGACTGGGTAGGCTTAAGGAGGCAGCAATTTGGAAAAAATCCGGCCACCGAATTCTGGCCAACCTGGGCCAGATTTCAGTCGAATTTGTGGCCTACTTAAATTGACTCCTTCGGTCAATTTTTTGATTTTTCAAAAATGACCATGAAGTTATTAAAAAACAAAAAAAATATATTTTTTGGGTGGTGGGCCACTGACCTTGCCACCCCCCAACATCCAACGTATTAAGGATTTAATTATGGGTTGGTGGCCCACTACCCCCGTCGACCCTCCCTCAACCATGGCACATATATAGTGGGATGGGCGGCCATGACCCCGCCACCCTGGAACCCATGTAACTGCACGACAATAATGGTGGGGGTGCAGGCTGTCAACCCCGCCGCCCTCTCCACCTCCCATATGTACACGAACACCAATGGAAAAAAGGGGCATGGGCCACCAAAATAGTGGACCCGCCGCCCAACCATTTAACATTAAACAAATAGTGTATTAAAAAAGGGAGGGGCGGGGTTTGATCACCTGACCCCTCCTCAATGAATTCTTTTATCAGCCATTGCGCCCAACAACCCTCATTGGGGAATCCTCCCACCAAGAGGTATATAAGCCCTTTTGCATAGTGCACTGGGAGGAGACCAAGGAGAGGGCACGCATTTCTATGCAGGTGGAACCATGAGCAGTGTAGAGAGGGGGCCAAAACTATGATCTAAGCAAGTTCTCTAGGGGGCCAGATTGTCACTTTGTCAGATTTCGACAAATTTTATATGGTTTCAACATTTTTCGAAGCCATGAACTCAACAATGCTGTCTGTTTCTCCATCAAAGATCTTCAATTTTTGGGCTTCTTCAATTATGGAGGTATAAGGTCGTCATTGTGAATTTTGATGTACTTTCATTATTTTGCCATCTAATGAAAACAGGGCCTCCACACTAATTTGAGCAGGGCCTGGAGACGTAGTCCCTCTTGGACGAACTCCAATATCAATCTTGTGTATTCTATGCATTACTTTCTATTCTTCTCTTCCTCTTCTTTATGCACTTGTAATTTCATGGTTAAAATGAAAGCTTAATATGTAATTATTTAATGCATCATAAGGAAAATATTTTTTGGGATCAAGTGGTATCAAAGTAGGACTTTGTGGATGTGAATTGCATGTTTGCATGCTAACAAGAAATAGGTTGTGAATAGGTGAAGGCAAATTAAAATATTTTGATCTCGAAGTGGGATGTGCACGTCGAAGGAGAAACATGGCCGAGGAGAATGATGTTCGATATGAAGAGGAGGTAAAATTTCGCAAGACTTTCTACATGATGGCAGATCGCGTTGAGAAGATGTTCTCAAGACTTGAAAAACTTGAGAGTGTGGGGGAAAAAGCTCCAGAAGGACAAGGTTCAGTGCATGAATATGGTGGAGGAGATCCACCTCCTTCTCCGCCAGTAAGTGAAAGTTCTTCTTCCTCTTCTTGTCACCATGATCATAGGAATACAGGAAACACATCTAAAAGGCCTTTCTTTAAGTTAAATGTAAAATTCGATCTCCCTATGTTTAACGTTGAAAGTAATGTAGAGAAACTGAACAACTTGATTAGGCAAATCGAAGTTTACTACAGGGTTCAATGGATCGAGGAGGATGAGGCAAAAATACAGTTACCCTCCCTTCGACTAAATGACAGCGCTCTCGTCTGGTGGGAGAGAAAATTATGAAGCAGTAAGAGGATGGGTAATATTCTTTCTTCATGGCCAAGTTTTATTTCTGCATTAAAAGATCAATTCTATCCCTTGGGTTATAAGCAAAAAACCTTAATGGAGTGGCAGTACCTAAGGCAAGGCAAGGGGAAAAACGTGCAAAGATTTACCGAGGAATTTAGAAAACAAGCACTAAACTTGGGCATATCATTAGATTCACCTGAAGTGGTAACTAAGTATATTGGATCATTACATAGTTACATTAGACATTCGTTGTTAATGTTTGAACCTACTACCATTGACTCGGCCAGTGTAAAGGCCATTCATCTGGAAAACAGGGGAACACATGAACGAGATGACCACCCAAAGAGAACCGTAGCAGCCAAGAGAAGGGGAGCAAAGCCCTCTTGTACACATTGTGAGAAAGAGGGGCATGATAAAGAAAATTGTTGGAAGCTGCACCTCGAGCTGAGACCTGAAAGGAATGACAGAAAGGGGAAGCAGAAGGTCGCCACCACCATGCAACAAAACCAGGATTCCGAGTTAGACGAATATGAGAAGATCACGGCTGCGGGTTTGGCATGAGGTAGGACCATTGACTTGGGGTCCGATTCTGGTGATGAAACAATGTTTTCAGCCCTTGGGATCGTGGCAGGAGGACCCATAGATTTCGGGTTTGATTTAGACAATGAATCAAGGATTTCAACAAACATAACGAAAAGGGCACTCCTCACAGCAGGACTCCAAGAACTTGAGGAGATCAACCACCGCATCCAAGCAGAGAATGCTGAGCTAAGGAGGCTTCTACATGAGTCAAGGGAAGAAAAATAAAGATTACTATTCTAGTTGCAAGCCAAGATGAGGCCTTGGAAAAGCTGCAACATCGCCATCCAGAGGTGAAAAGTGATTCTCCGATTCCATATGATTTTCATGATCATGAATTCACTGCTTTTGAAAAACATACTATAGGGATTGGATCCAAACTATTGAAGAAGATGGGGTATCAGGGAAAGGGCCTCGCCATGAAAGGAAAAGGCATTGTAAACCCCATTGAAGTGGAGGAATTACTGCGTCGTGCAGGACTTGGATACGCCAGAAGGGAAACAGGAGAAAGCTCCAATGCAGCTAGTAACTAGCCAACAACAGACGATGAAATTCCTTCCTCATAGTCCAACAATAGTGAGGGCCCCATTAACACTTATCGGGGGAACACCAAGGGAGAGCGCCCCAAGGAAGCCTCAAAGGTTTGGAGGAAAAAGAATCGCTTTAGTCATTGCAACAAATATGGAGACCAACAAACCACGTGTTCGATGCTCCATGAGTCGAAAGGTGAACATGTTCAACAAATGGATCCACCCCATTAACGGTGGTCCGCTTTATTAAGTTGGTTTTTTTAGAGGTAGTAACTTGTTATGGCCACCATTGTAAATCATATGTTGCAAGTAAATGTAAAAGTAATGATGTGTTTCCCATCACTTCAAAACACAACGATGATATTTTGGCCTTTCTTTATTAGTAGTTGAGGTATTGATTACCTTTTATGTAATCCTTGGCCAATGAGTGTGTGCTATAAACTCTTGGCAAGAAAGGGTTGTTGAGTCATGTGTGGTGTGCATGATTGCAAAAAATGTACCGGTTTCATGTGTAGGTGATTGAAAGTGTGGATTGAAAAGGACACAAACAATGTGCTAAGTGTAAATTCTTTTGGGGTCCAAAAGCTCTTTAGTGGGGAGGAATGATCGAGGTGGATCATATAGGTCAAAGTATAGGTGACTTCAATATAAAGGCTCAAAAATAAAATGTGCTCAAAATTTTCTTGAACCAGGTTCATGTTGAAGATCTCATCGTCATGATCATGGCGGTGTGAACAGTTCATCAAACCGAGTCCGTATGTGAAAGTTAGGAGTAGTCAAAGTTCAGGGTTGACTTGGGTGACTGGGCAAGCTTAAGGAGGCAACAATTTGGACAAAATCCAGCCACCAGATTCTGGCCAACCTGGGCTAGATTTTGGGCGAATTTGTGGCCTACTTAAATTGACTCCTTCGGTCAATTTTCCGATTTTTCAAAAATGACCATGGAGTTATTAAAATATATCTATATATATATATATATATATATATATATATATATATATATATATATATATATATATATATATATATATATTTGGGGTGGCAGGCCACCAACCCCGCCACCCCCCAACATCCAATGTATAAAAAATTTAATTATGGGTCGACGGGCCATGACCTCCACTGGCCCTCCATTAAACATGGCACATATATAGTGGGGTGGGAAGGCATGACCCCACTGCCCTGAAACCCACGTAACTGCACGTCAATAATGGTGGGGGTGCGGGCTGTCAACCTCGCTGCCCTCTCCACCTCTCATATGTACACAAACGACGATAGAAAAAAAGGGGTCCAAGACACCAAAATAGTGGACCCGCTGCCCAATTGTTTAACTTTAAACAAATAATTTATTAAAAAAGGGAGGGGTGGGGTTTGATCACCCAACCCCTCCTCAATGAATTGTTTTATTAGCCATTACGTCCAACGACCCTCATTGGGTAATCTGCCCACTAAGAGGTATATCAACCCTTTTTAACAATGTGGTGGGAGGAGCCCAAGGAGCAGGCACACATTTCTATGCAAGTGGAACCATGAGCAGTGTAGAGAGGGGGCCATAACCATGATCTGAGAAATTTCTCCAGGGGGCCAAATTGTCACTTTGTCAGATTTCGACAAATTTTTATATGGTTTCAACATTTTTCAACGCCATGAACTCAACGGTGCTGTCCGTTTCTCCATCAGAGATCTGAAATTTTCGGGCTTCTTCAATTATGGAGCTATAAGGTCATCATTGTGACTTTTGATGTACTTTCGTTATTTTTCCATCTAATGAAAACAGGGCCTCCCCACTAATTCGAGTAGGGTCCGGAGATGTAGTCCCTCTTGGACGAACTTTGATATTAATCCTGTGTCTTCTATACGTGACTTGCTATTCTTCTCTTCCTCTTCTTTATGAACTTGTAATTTCATGGTTAAAATGCAAGCTTAATATGTAATTATTTAATGCATCATAAGGAAAATATTTTTTGGGATCAGTCAGTCACAATGTAAACATTGTTCATCTGCAGGTATGGCCTCCATTCCAATTATAATACATAACATTGTCCATCCAAACATTACATGCTAGTTACAACAGATGACACTACCCATTCGAGACCTTCGCGCGAATCATAACATTATATATATATATATATATATATATATATATATATATATATATATATATATATATATATATATATATATATATATATATATATAGATAGATAGATAGATAGATAGATATATCATATTATGGCCATATCAGAGATTACAAATCACGATCCAAGCACTAAGCCTCTTCACCCAACAAAAGTACAAACGAAATCCACCAAGAATGAGTTTTAAATCCACCACATGATTTCTCGTTGTGTTTGAATAAGTAATTTGGGCACACATATATAGTGGTTTGTGGTCCTGAAATGGTGGAGGGATAACTCAAAGGCCCATGGATTTGGATTGTAATATTGGGGCTGACATAACATATGATGCCATACACTTTCCATATGACTAGGACTTGGTTTGATGGCTAGACCCTTCTCATGCATCACCATTCAATGTTCCATAAAACTGACTTAGTTTACCTCATCACCTTGGTCCCATTTGATCACGACCTATGACCAAGTTCCTAGGGGAAGCCAAATGCTCGCATGATGTTGTTATCATGAATTCATCATGCCATATCATATCCCATGAGGGGTGTCATGTGTCACTCATTTCCAACCATTCTATTAATCAAAGCTTGTCATTTCTCAATGCCACATGGAAGCTTCTGGTGAAGCAACATCAACATCATGATGTCTCATCTACATGTACAAACAACCTGTAAGCTCTTTTTATGTGTCAGGAAATATGGGCTTTGTACATGTCAATATGAGAAAGGTCAAGATGGTGGGTTAACTATTGTGCATGTTTCTAGGTGATCTTCCGTGCAATTTCTTCATCTACTAGTTATATGCATCAAATCGTTGACAAGATGCATGACCTTTGACTGGGTTAAAGGTCATGTAGGTTTTGTAGATATTTTCCATTTACTAGGTAAATAGACTATGGATTAAGGATGTGCTTGAAAGGTGGACACTATTTAACATATTAACATTTTTTATTTTTCCCCTATAGTTCAACTTCTAACTAGAACTGATTTTGAAATGGTCATAAATTCTCACCCAGGAGGAGGTTCTTAGAGAAACATATACCATTGGAAAGGTTTTGATGTGACCTATAGAACCATGTAAGTTTTAAGATCATTTGGACATCACAGCTACATCAAAAACTCAAATAACTTAAATCACCTTTAACTTCACTTGATGAGATCCCGTAAGAGTCCTGATTGTCATATTTCTTCATAGAGTGTGTTGCTACATATGGGTTATACTACTATTGTCTCAAACATCCCTTTTGACATCAATGACATATTGTTTTCATCAATGACAACACAATATGCAACAATATCCCGCTTTTTCATTGATGGAAACACCATCATACATTTATGGTCATTGATGTCAGCAAATTAAAACTCCCCATGTGCAAATTCCTTCCTTGATCAATGTAAATGTATGCAATTTCTTCCTACCCAAATTCCTTCCTCGGTCAATGTCAATATCAACATAAATGTTTGCAATCTATGCCCCTTTTTCATAAATGGAAAAGGGTTATGGATATCTATTGAAATTTCCATAATGATGATCTTGCATAAGTATATGTTAAAACTCCATAACCTACTCCTGAATGATCATGTGGACTTGAATGAACCATACTGTCATCCTGTTGTTATGATACCATTTTGATAGAGACTCCTCTTGAGACAATGCTTGCATTGTTGTACTTTTAAATTATCTCCCTAATACCATGCTCCTTCATCGATAAGTACCTGCCATTTTTATATTCTCTAATTCATGTTCCTTTTTTTACATCTATTTAACACCCTCCTCCCACACTTACCCAAGTTCACCAATCCATCGAGGTAAATATGTGATGAATAGTTACTATGATATGAATCAACCTCCTAGGTACATTTAAGGAAGTAGAATCCACAATTGAAACTTTACTGACCTTCCTCAGGAGCTATAGGACCTCCAGGAACTAAACAACCACTCCAAGTGCCCAAACCTTGAGCTAACTTTCTCTTTCACTGACCCATAATCCTAATCTCTTGCATAAAAAGGAAATACAGTGATTGTAAGCCTCAAGTTGCATGGATCACCATGCCTCCTAGTGACTGTAGTCTACATTACTCAATTCTGTGCATGCGACCTTGAGATCTGAGCCACTTTTTCAGGGCTAAGATCTAGAGCTTTGCCTAGAACTTGATAAAACTTTCCAGAATTATGAATGACACAAGGACAAATTCATCAATGCAAAAATTAGATACGGAATTGACCTAACAAGGCCTACTCATGATAGGAATTTCGTTAAATACATAGTGCACATGATATCTATAAGTCATAATTACATATCTGAATATAGGGGTATCATACTTATCTGAAAATCATTAATAAGGTTTGATACCCTCTCAAAATATCTGCAATAACATCTATTAGGTCATGCATTCATTACCATTCATTTACTAATCAAAACATGATGAGAGCCATAACTAAATTACGTCATAAAAGCATGCTTATAAACAACATATACCCAGAAGAATAACAGTGATAGAACAACCATCAAAGCCACATAATAATAAGTATAAGTACTCATTAAATACAATAGGAAAAGAGATATTATTAACATATGAAAAATACAACCAAGTTAGGGACTTCCACATACCACCCGACCATATATTAGGCTGAACCAAATCCTTCTTTAAGCCAATCACCCCCGTGCCATATTCCAAGAATGAATGTGGGACTCACAACAAAACAGCCAGGGATTCCTTAGGCTTTACCGCATATCTCAACATTACCGGTCAAGGGATTTCTAGGCCTGAAGCAAGCACCTACCCAACCAGGATTTACTGCAATCCCACCATTACCGGTCAAGGGATTCCTAGGCCCAAACAAAGAAACATACACTACCAGGATTTACTGTAATATTGCCAAAACTGGTCAAGGGATCACTAGGCCCTAAACAAGCATGGATGCCTCTAGATTTCTTCACCAATACCTTGAGGAATTTTCTCATCTCCACCCTTAGGCTTTACCATGTATCCCACCATTACCAATCAAGGGATTTCTAGGCCCTTGGGAATTTTCTTGAGACCACCTCACTTGGTTCCAAAACCATCCATTAATCCAAGCTCAACCAAAGAGAGAACTCCATCAAATTATGGCTATCAGGAAATGGAAAGGAAAAGTTGAAACCACTATCACACTTGACAAAACCCATGCCAATGACGACAAGAGAACCAAATACACACGTGCATGTACCATGCATGCCAATACTAGCAAGGAAATCATACATGCAACTCGATACCTGCAAAGTAATCTTGTTGTAGCCGCTTGATCCAACTTTTCCTTGATTTATCTTTGCTTCCCTTTGCTTTCTTGTCTTTCCTCTACCTTCCTTTCTCTAATGCTACAATGCTCCCATAATTCTCTAAGTGTACAAGAGTATGAGAGAATAGAGAGAATAGAGAGAATAGAGAGAGAGAGCTCCGAAATTGAATTGACAAAAGGTTGTGAACTGATCCTCAGAAGCCTTTTTTTTTTTTTTTTTCATTGAGGCCTCTATTCTCTTCAGTTTCCACTAATTTTCCTTCAATTTCATCCTCACATGCAACTTGTGACCTTTCACCTTCCTTTTCTCATATTTTCCATTATTTCCATAACTAAAATGCCAATTAATGCCTCTTTTCCTTTTCAATTCCTTTGTCATTGCCTTTGCCAATTTCCTTAGCCATAATAAACCAAATGAACACCCACTAGGATGTTTTTCCCGACATTCAGCTTGGAATAAGTGCCCCATGAACTTGGTCTTATTTTTCCTTTATTAACTTAATTACATAAACTTTTAACCCGGGGTTGTTATGGACCCCTCCCCCTTAGGGGAACAGTGTCCTCGGTGTTCTTTGACACCTACAACTAGAAAGACCACTGAAAACCAAAACATACTACCCATGGAGCTTTATAACTTATCTTGGTGAAATATTTATAATGAACAACCTACTAAAATCAAAACCAAAATGACAAAGATAAGAACATGATGACCATAAGACTTATTGGAGCTTTATAACACAGTGCATTATGGTATTTACAATAACAACCATGCATAAATATGTACATAAACTAAAACTAATTTACCTCTAATGACAAATAATGAAGGATACATAGCCCGTGTCTAATCAACCATATCCCATATAGCTTCATCGGCCCTAAAGTGCTTCCATTGCACTTTAACTTGCTTGATTTCTTGGCTCCATTGCATGAGTTTTTTTGTTGCAAAATGCACTGAGGTTCTAATTTGAATTCTCCTTCTAGCTTCACCTGTAATACATACCAATCAATCACATGATCAATGTAACACCTTCCTTCCACATCTACCCAAGTAGCCATCCAACCGGGGTAAACATGTGACGAGAGGCTACTATGATTGGATTCAACCTCCTAGGAAACCTTAAGGAAATGGAATTGATGGAAACACATCATACAAACCTTCCACATTAGCTACAGGACTCCTAGGAACCATCCCAACCTTTATGCTAACTATCAGTTGAATCCCACTGATTATTTAAGCTATTAAACCTATGGATGCTACCATGCCATGGGAATGCTAGCATCTAGGGAGTTCTGGACACTCCCACAAGCCTACATGCCTGCATCTGGGGACTATTTCTAGCAAACCTATGCCAAAGTCTGGAGAATTTAAGGCACTTTTCAAGCCTAGAATTTTGGTCATTACCCAGAACTTGTTGTAACTTATCGAATCCATTAAACACATGATGATAGGACTAGTAAACCAAAAACTAACTCTAGGACTATGCCTGACCATCCCCAACCAGGACTAACACTTTGTCAAACACTTGGCATCAATGTAATCTACAAGTGTAAATGACAAATCTAAGCATAGGCCTCTCATATTTATCTGAGATTCTCTATGAGGCATTTTTTCCTTATCACTTTAGTTGCAATTTCATCCATTAGGCCATAAATAGATTGTTCATTCGTATACAAGTAAAAATATGATGGGAGACATACATAGCCACTGTCATAATACATATTCATAACCAACATAATGAAAACAAAAATACCAAGTAAACAACAACCATATAATCCACATATAAACTAGCATAATACTCATGAGATAATAATGAGAAATAACCTCTTATTAATGATGCAAGGCCAACCCGGTATGGGACTACCATGTTCCACCTAACCGTAGAATGGTTGAGCCAAATCTCTCTTCACTCCCGTGCCATATTCCAAGCATGAACGTGGGACCTCATACAACACATCAATCCAAAACCATCCAGGGATTCCAGAGGCCATCCACCTCAACCCATCAAACAATTATTCCACCTCACGGTTAGACATCACTAAACCATCAACAGATTGGTCTCTATCTAAGCCTTCCAAGGCTCCAGATAATTTCTTCCAACCAAGGCTCCAATGCTAGTAACTCAACCCACAACTGCTGTCGGGTTCTATATTGTTTGTCCAACCAAGGCTCCAGGACTAGTAACTCAACCCACCAAGGTCTCTAGAGCATTTGTTAAACCAACACTCTAAAACTAATAACTCAACCTAAGATGTTACAAGGCTCCATAGCGTTTGTCCAACCAAGGCTCTAGGAACTAGTAACTCAACCCAAGTTAAGGAAACACGAGAACCAACCAGAAAACAAAGAAAATGAATGCACAACACCATGGCTATCTAGGAAATGGCAAGGCTAGGAAAATCCATTTTCAATCGAGGCAATCCTCCATGCCAATGACAAATCATAACCAATAAGATGCATGCATGTGTCATGCATGCCAAAATTAGTGAGGAAAACATACATGCAACTCGGTACCTACCAGCAAAACGCATTATAGCTGTTGATCCCGATGCCCTCTTGTGCTTTCCTTCTCTTCCTTTTCCTCCTTTCTCTAAAACTCCAAGTATTCCACACTCTCCAAGAGTGCTCCAAGAAAAATCTATCCAAGAGTATGAGGGAGAGAGAATAGAAGAGAGCTCCACCAAAACTAAAATGAACAAGCTTACACTGACCATGCCTACCCACTGATCCTCATGAGCCTTTTTATTAATGAGGCCTCTATTTTATTCTTTTCCTCCTCACATGAAACATATGACCTTTCATCTTCCTTGTCTCCTAATTTCCTTTATTTTCATAAATAAATGTGCTAAAAATACCTTTTGCCTTTTTAATGCCTTTGTCATTTCTTTCACCAATTTCCTTAGCCATAATAATCGAAATGAACACCCACTAGGATGTTTTTCCCACCATTCATCTTGGAATACTTGTCCCATAAATGTTGTCTTATATGTTTTTACATGGATTTTTAACCAATGTTGTTACAGAACCCTCCCCCTTGGGGGAACACCGTCCTTGGTGTTCAATGGCACCTAAAAACTAGAAAACTGCTGAAAACAAAACATATTGCCCATGGAGCTTTATAACATATCTGGTTGTGTATTTATAATGACCATCTTCTAAAACATGACAAACATACCATTTACTGGAGCTTTATAACTCAACTCATTACGACATTTACAATAATAACTACATATACCGACATACACATTTGCTTCACCTAACAAATAATCATACTATCTATGGAGCTTTAAAAATCTATCCCAATATAATATTTACAATAATACACACATATACACATTTAATCAACTAGCAATTAAAAGGATACAATTCCTGTATCAATCAACAAGGGAATCTAGAGGCTCACACCTCCACCCTCAAAGGTAGTACCAAGATTCACCTCCTTCCCAGGAATTCCAGAATCCACTGCCAAATTCAAAGTTGTATCCAATGTCCAACACTACACTCATGTGCCACTTGTCCTCTTAGGGAACAATTACCAACTCATTGTTCTAGGTCATACTCCCAATGTGCATCTGATTCCATCTGGTAATGCTAATGATCAAAACAATTTCATCCATGTTCTTCCCTTCTCTGCTACATAGTCCCTCAGGCAATCTGGTCACCCCCTTCCATGCAGTCACTCACTTTCCAAGTTCCGCTGGAACCCCCATCTTGGGCAGTCCATCACTTGGCAAGGCTTCCTCACATAGGAAAATACAAAAATCAAGGCATATCCCTGCCTTAAACCATCATATTAGTCATAACATGCTCATGGAAACCAATGGACACTATTGGGTACTAGTGTCCCACAATGGCCTTGCTCCTAAATACTTTACTAACATACTGTTACCTGTTC
This sequence comes from Pinus tabuliformis, assembly GCA_031772625.1. NCBI lineage: Eukaryota > Viridiplantae > Streptophyta > Pinopsida > Pinales > Pinaceae > Pinus > Pinus tabuliformis. Next base: position 497,974,384 of record CM062811.1, on the reverse strand, counting down.
CAATTTCTTTCATTGATGCTGCTAATTCTTGTAGTCAGTTTCAACCACCCAACGTGGAATTTTCATGCTTACTATACCAAGCACATAACTTCCATTAAATTCAAAATAAATTGAAATAACTTCAAATCATACCTCATTGGTGGCTTGTCAATAAGGTATACTTGCAATTTTGTTCGCCTCCTATCACAATAAGTTAAACTAGCATTTTTGACGCAAACCATCATGTATAAACATATCACATCAGATTAGCTCAAAATAGAAACATCATAGATCAAAACCATAAATCACATATAACCATCATAAACTAGAATCATAGATCACATGTAATCATTATAGACCAGAATCATAAATCACATGCATAATAAAACTGAAATAAAATGATGATACTTATCCTTTAATTGATCCTTACTTCTGCCTTTGTTCTTTATTTCGTACACACTCCAGATCAGTTGCCACAGCTGACAAACACCCAGTTCCTTCTCCTCGACCATGTGCACATACACATAGTGTGCATTACACACATACAATCACACACGACATAGAACACCATGCAATACATGCACCTACACCTAACATACCACACATACACCTACACCCAGGGTACAACACAACACATGCATACACCTACACCCAGGGTACACCACCACACAATACATACACCTACACTCGATGTACAACACAATACATACATCTATACCTGATGTGCAATGCCACACATTACATGTACCTACATCTGGCATACAACACAACACGATACATGTACTACTTAGAGTACAACACAATGAGTACACATGTCATGATACCACAACTACACAATGCACATAATATAGTACCACATGTACACAACACAACACGTACGATGCACACAATACCACACGTACACTAGTACCATATGTACAACATGTACACAATACCACCTGTACACCGCACCACTTGCACAATGTGTGCACAACATCACATGTACACAACGCCACCTGCACAATGTGTACACAATGCCACATGCACACTAAACCACTTGTACAAAATGTACACAATACCACATGTACATAGTGCCACATGCATGACATGTACATGACACCACATGTACACAACATGACATGCACGACATGTACACAACACCACATGCATACAACACCATATGTACATAGCACCATATGTACAACATGCCCACAACACCATATTTACATTGCACTGCATATACAACATGTACCTACCACCCTATGTACACAACACTGCATATCTAACATGTACCTACCACCCTATGTACACAACACTGCATATCCAACATGCACACAACACCCTATGCATACAACACCGCATATCCATCATGCGCACATTACAATATGTGCACAACACAACCTATCCAACATGTACATAACACCATCTATACCCAACACTACATATGGAACATTCACATAACACTATCTATACCACCTTGTACATCACATTGCATAAACAACATGTACACACACTATATATACACAACACTGCATATGCACAACATCATAGATGAAACATATACAACATATGGACAATAGTAGTACCACACATCCAAAACCACACTGTCTCTACCAAACAACCTTGCTTCCAGTGTCTCTCTGCCATCCATGCTTATCCTAGCATGTTGCGCATCATGCTATTTTCATTTTGCTGATGTATCTCTCAACATTAGCTTGACCATAAAATAAACATAGACATAGTATAATCACATAATATCAATTCATATCCACATGATATTGACCTTAGAAATATGTCAGGCTACTCTTCCCACTTGATTCCTCATGAAACAAGAATCTCTTCATGCCATTCACCTACATAAGCAATCATTATTCCACAAGAATGATTCCTGACAACCCTGTCCAACAGAGACATAGGTACATGGATACATACTACATATACATAAACATTATCATAAAAGAATCATGATCCTGTTAGATAATGACATACATACACAAATATATACATATAAACATTAGCATTAAACAATCAAGATCCATGACAACCTTGTCAGGCATGACATACATACATACATACATACATGTATACATGTATAAACATTAGAATAATCATGATCATAACATAATTACCCGATAACATAAGGTCAAGGTTAAGAGAACTCCCTTTTGTGTGCAATACATGCGCAACATCAAGAACAACAGTTCCCAACATAGCCAAGGCATATGGCGCCTCAAATCCACTCACCTTACCTTTTCCATGTTTGTCCTGCCATCATCCATTTACACCGATGGACCCAAACAGTTTAACTGGATGTCATACTCTTTCCTTCAACTTCCCTTATACATACACCAAGCTTCATCCAAGTCTTACATCCCCTGTTGGGTTTCATTCAAATCTCCCTGAGCCCCATTAACTTTCCTCTTTTGCAACTAATTCCCAAGACTCAAAACTTAAGAGGCAAGCACAAGAAAAAAACAAGAAGAAAAAACATGAAAAACAATAACAATATGAAACCACAAACAAAGTGGTATAGCCATACACTAGACATAAACAAAACCACAAATCAAGCTCAAAAAATCACAAAATACCAAAATCACAAGACTAGAAACAAACACCATGACTCAATCCCCATGGTTCCCAATGAAAGCTCAACCCAAGCTTTCTTCAAGGGTTCATGGAAATTTATTTTCCATGTAATCCCTTGCATCATACTTCCATCAACACATAATTTTCAGTGCTTAAATAAACATAGAAATACACCAATTAGCTTACCCTGTTATGCCAAGCATGTTGCCTTGTATCTGAACACGTCCATGCCATCTCTCAAGGGGCTCCAATTCCCTGGATGAATCCATCCATAACTAGAAACTAGCTGATATACATGTCAAATACATGTCCATGAATATAGCACATACACACATAATTTCAAACAGAATCCAGGCTAAGAAGACTTTTTGTATGCAAAGCACTCATTCATTTGGAATTAGGGTTTCCAAACATAGCCAAAGGAATTCTTCCAAATTCCTTTCTTTTACCTTTTTACCTTGTTGCAATCGAGGCCTACTATGTATTGTCACATCACCCAACTATTAGTTATATAAACACATCAATTGTTACCTTGTCACGCTAATACCAAGCATGTTTCCCTGCAACTGCTCACACATGTTAGTCACATGTTCCATAAATCAAGGCATCATATTTACTAATTTGAGATCAACCTTTAGCGAGACTAACAACCATGTCATCCTAAAAAATAAATTCACATTCATTAGTCATATACATAATGCTACAACTATCACCTTCTTACACTCAAGTACATATCAACTGTCTCAACACATATGCATTAGTACAACCATCCTAAAACAACATCATTTCAACAACAAATATTATAGACACACACTCATATCATTTAAGTAATCAAACATTCAACAATAGATAGATGACATAATAGACACCAACACTCAAACACCAAATAGATGACATAATCAAACATTCAAGCACAAAGTAAACGAGATAAGCAAGCTCATACCTTAATGTATCTCAGGGGAGGCTATCTTGTTTGCACAATAAATCTAGTTAGCACAATATAACTTTACAACACATCAGCTCAAGCATAAATAAGATCATGATATCCATAATAGTAACTAACTAACATATTCACATCATAAGCTCATAAACATTTATCTTTCATGCATTACAATCACATATGTGTGATCAGTCTAAATTAATATGACATAATATCAAAACATATCAACTCATACATAAATGTCATAATCCTAACCATTTGCATAGACCAATCCAAATTAATATGATACATATAACATCAAGATCTTAATGTAATAACCCTCATTACCAAGTTACTAGCATATAACAACAAGAAGTTATATATCATGCTAATCAACAACATATAACCTATTCATCAAGCTAACTATCATATAACAACAAGAAGTTAACCTATAACATACTCATCAACAACATATAACATAATCATCAAGTTATCTAATCATAAAACAACAATAGTAATGCATACAACCACATGTTACTATCATTCATGACTATCTGACACATGTGCATATAACTACACTAATCAACTAGCATGTATCATGTATGTAACCATAAAAACAATAAAACTAAGGCATACACATAACCATAATGCATATAAAAGTCCTTAACCTACATACATGCATATCCAACATACAAACCTGTATGATGACGTGCTCTTGCCTCGAGGTGAAATGCTACAACTTCACTTTAATTATCTGCATCTTCTGCTCTATCTCAGGCAACACATTAGCATCATAACATACCAATATCACCATGATGACCTAATTGCATACAATGACCTCACAATACATGTCCAACCTACCATACATGCATAACCATAACCATGACAATACATGCATAACAACATATAGACACTAACATGAATAACAAATGCATATACAACCATAAACTCATGACGACACATTTGACAACAACACCATCAACCTTCACATGGCGAATTCACTACAACCATGATCAACACCATATAAATGCAACAAGCACATGGAATACAAGCATAAGGAACACATATGCAATCGACATGAATGCATGACCAACACATAGCCCATCCAGTCCGAGGGGTGAACCATGCTCTGATACCACTTTGAAAAACCCTCCTCCCACATCTACCCAAGTATCCATCCAACCGGGGTAAACATGTGATGAGAGGCTACTATGATTGGATTCAACCTCCTTGGTGACCTTAAGAAAATGGAATCTATGTAAACACATCATACATACCTTCCACATTAGCTACATGACTCCTAGGAACCATCCCAACCTTTTTTCTAACCATCCCTTGAATCCCACTAAGTTTTTAAGCTATTAAACCTCTGGACGCTCCCATTATATAGGCATGCCACTGTCTAGGGAGCTCTGGATGCTCCCACAAGCCTGCATGGCTGCATGCAAGGACTATTTCTAGCAAACCTGTGCCAGAGTCTGGGGAATTTAAGGAACTTTTCAAGCCTATAATTCCGGCCATTGCCTAGAACTTGCTGTAACTTTCGAAATCCATTAAACACATGATGACAAGACTAATAAATCAAAAACTAACTCTAGGACTAGGCCCGACCATCCCAAACGGGGACTGAAATTTTGTCAGACACTTGGAATCAATGCAACCTATAGGTATAGATGACAGATATAGGCATAGAGGTCTCATATTTATTTGAGATTCACTATGATGCATTGTTTCCTTATCATTTTCACTGCAATTTCATCCATTAGGCCATAGATACATTGTTCATTCATATACAAGTAAAAACATGATGGGATCCATACATAGCCACTATCATAATACATATTCATAACCAACATAATGACAACACAAATACCAAGGAAATAATAGCCATATAATCCACATATAAAATAACATAATACTCATGAGATAACAAGGAGAAATAACCTCTTATTAATGATGCAAGGCCAACCTGGTATGGGAATACCATGTTCCACCTAACTGTAGAATGGTTGAGCCAAATCTCTCTTTTTCCATTCACCCCCATGACATATTCCAAGCATGAAAGTGGGATATCATAGAACACATCAATCCAAAACCATCCATGGCTTCCAGAGGCCATCCACCTCAACCTATCAAATAGTGATTCCACCTCACAGTCAGACATCACCAAACCATCACCAGATTGGTATCTATTAAAGCCTTCCAGGGCTCCAGATCGTTTGTTCCAACCAAGGCTCCAGGACTAGTAACTCAACCCACCAAGGGCTCCAGAGCGTTTGTCCAACCAAGGCTCTAGGACTAATAGCTCCATTGAAGTTGTTACAAGGCTCCATAACATTTGTCCAATCTAGGCTCCAAGAATTGGTAACTCAACCTAAGCTAAGGAAGCATGAGAACCAACTAGAAAACAAAGCAAATTAACCCACAACACCATGCCTATCCAGGAAATGGAAAGACTAGGAAAATACACTGTCAATCCAGGAAATCCTCCATGCCAATGACAAATCATAACCAAGAAACCATATGCATGTGTCATGCATGCCGAAACTAGTGAGGAAAACATACATGCAACTTAGTACCTGCCAGCAAAACCCGTTGTAGTTGCAGATCGTGATGTCCTCTTGTGCTTTCCTGCTCTTCCTTTGCCTTCTTCCTTCAAAACTCCAAGTATGCCACACTCTCCAAGAGTGATCCAAGAAAACTCTAAGTATCCAAGAGTATGAGAGAGAGAGAGAATATAAGAGAGCTCTACCAAAACCAAACTAACCAAGCTTACACTGACCAAACCTACCCATTGATCCTCAGCAGCCTTTTTATTAATGAGGCCTATCTTTTCTTCATTTTCCATTATTTTCCTTAATTTTCCTCATCACATGCAACTTGTGACCTTTAACGTCCCTTTTCTCCTAATTTCCTTGATTTTCATAAACAAATGTACCAAAAATACCTTTCTCCTTGTTAATGCCTTTGCCAATTTCCTTAGCCATACTAATCGAAATGAGCACCCACTAAGATGTTTTTCCAACATTCATCTTGAAATACATGTCCCATGACCATGGTCTTATATATTTTTACATGGATTTTTAGCCAGGGTTGTTACAATCAATATCCTTTACATATATTTTATGCAAAGAAACATGGAAAACATCATGCACTTTCACTATTGAAGGCAGTGCAAGTTTGTAATCTACTGGTCCAATCCTCTCAACGATCTCGAAAGGACTGGAATACCAAGGTCCCAACTTTGCACATGACCCAATCCTCAAGAATATTTTCATGGGCTTGGTGTGGGCTTGATGCGCAAGTACACATGTTCCCAAACCTGAAACTTCTTGCATTACATGTACTTATTTGCATAAATATTTTTTTTTCCTATGCTGCCTTTAGACTCTACTTTATAACCTGCATTTCCTCTTCCATCTCTACAAACATGTCTGGTCCTATCAACACCCTGTTCACTGGATCACTCTAGTTGATAGGATTATTACAACTCCACCCATACAGTGCCTCAAACAGACTCATCCTCAGTGAATCCTAATACGAATTATTGTAAGAAAAATCAACTAGTGGAAGATGCTCTTTCCACTTCTGTTGCTGATGCATAATATACATTCTCAACATGTCCTCCAAAATCTTGTTGACCCTCTTTATTTTTCCATCTGTCTGCAGATGATGAGTTATGCTGAAGGACAAATTTGTACCCAAACCTGCAAATAACTCTTTCCAAAACCTGGAAGTGAACTTGGCATCTCCTGTCTAACAAAATCTTCTTTGGAACACCATGCATCCTCAATATATCTCTAATGAATACCTATGCTACCTCACTAGCTGAATAAGTAGACTTAACCATTATGAAATGAGCTACCTTAGTTAACCTATCAATAAAAAACATGATGGAATCCTTTTTTAGATGTCCTGAGCAAACCTATGATGAAATCCATAGAAATGACCTCCCATTTCCATCATGGAATCATAATCATGTATAGTAGAGCACTCAGATGCTTACACTCTGCCGTTACCTATTAACAATACAAACACCTTACGACAAACTTAGCTACCTCTTTCTTCAGATTCGGTTAATGGTAGAACTTCTTAACAATTTTTAGAGTCTTCTAATATCCCAGGTGACCTCAATATGAATTAACATGAAATTCCATCAAGATAAGCTTCTTGATCTCACTGCTATCTGACACATAGATCCTGTAAATTTGTCCCATATGAGCTCATAGCCGCTATTCGATTTACTGACACTCTTCTGCTAAGAGCATATGTAACCCTATTCTCTTTTCCCTTAATGTACTTGATCTCAAACTCAAACTCACTGGTTGTGGCCAACCATGTAGCTTGCATGGCATTTAGATTAGGTTGGTCAAATAAGTACCTCATCCCACTACGAACACTCATCAGAATGTTCACATGGATCCTACTGTAATCTGTGCCTAATATCCCTATACCTATCATCCTATTGTCCCTCCCGTAAGATCCAATCCTATAAATTTGTCCCATATGAGCTCATAGTTTCTATGTGATTTACCTACGCTCTTCTATTAAGAGCATTTGCAACCATGTTATCTTTTCCCTTAATGTACTTGATCTCAAAGTCAAACTCACTGATTGTAGCCAACCATATAGCTTGCCTGGAATTTAGATTAGTGTTATAGACATTTTTGGGAACTGCAACCCCAATCATAAATGTCCATAAACCTAGGGCTCTCAAGTCCCTAAAAGTTTTGTTCCAACCCCTAAAAGAACAAGGTCAGCTAATTACATCTTCTCCCAGAAGTTCTCCATGGAAAACTACTCAGAACTGGTCAAAACTGGACCATCTCACCTGCTCCATGGTCAAAGTGCACTGCATCCCACCTAAATGCACACGGGAGGTGCGATGCATACTGAAAATCCCTTCTATGGGGTGCGATGGGCGAGAGTGGACAAATGGCAGGGTCAATCTGCGAGGTGGAGGATCATGGAATCTTCCAGAAACTTCTCCTGTGACACTTGCCTCTCTGCATTCGCCCAAGGATGAGTAAGAGATCATCAATCTCCAAGTGGAATCAAGAAATATCAGAGAGAGGACACTAATCAAATCTCAAAAGCTGACTCACCCCCCTTGCAAACATCTATATATGGATCCCTCATCCCAGAGATCCAGAGGCTGGAATTTTGTATCTTGTAAGGAAGTGCTGCTGGTTTCTTGGTGTAACATCATAGTGTTGGGTGATCTAAGCTTTTCATGAGGTGAAGAAGGGCTTTCTTGCTGAGAGGATGACGCTGGGTCAGAACAATTGGTTGTAATCCTCTTTGCTATTCTTGATTATTAATAAAGCTATTCAAGTTTTCCTCCACATTCTTGTATGATTGATGATATATGCATTTGTGTGGTCAATATATATCTGGTCCTATATTGTTTATGTTAGTAGATCTATGTTCTTGGATAGTGTTATGCTGCTTTGATTCTACAGGTGCTCTTTGAAGCTAGGTAGATGAGGAAGCAAGTGGAAAAGGTCTATCAAAAGGGAGAGGGATCAAACAAGGAACCAAGTGCAAGACAAAGGTTGGTCTCCTTCTTTCCCCTCTTATCTACTTCTCATAAAGGAAAACGAAAGTGGTTTTAGTTTGTTTGTTTCTAAGGTAGCTACCAGCCTTAGTGGGACTAGCAGCTCTGCATAGACACTAGATTTCCCGATAACAAAATGGTGACTCTGCCGGGGAGCGAATAGATTGTTTGTTTGTCAATATTTGTTTGATTTATAAACTTACAGATGGAGCCTGAAGTCAAGCCAGCTAACCTTCGAACTGCATTTGCTATGCAAGTGCAAAGTAGATCAATGTTGCTTCAGTCTATCTCTGGGTTTTTGTTTATGAACTAAACAATCGATTTACAAGCTCTCTAATTGCCCTTGTGGTGGCTCTAGTAACTTCCTTAGATCTACCCCTGTGATTTATTTACTGATTACCACTTGCTTGGCCAAAATCCCTGAACTGTGCTGCAAACTGTAATCAAGAACTGGATCAAAAGTCTCGCACTGTACCATCGCACCCTCTCCTCAAGGATCTTAGTATGCATCGCACTTCCCGTGTGCTGTAGGTGGGATGCATACTGGAATCCCTGTGTAACAGGTGCGCTGATTAGAAAGGGCTAATTTTGCCTTCAGAATTTGATTTTTTCACTCTTTTCAACTCTATTCAGGAGTTTTGCTGTCTTTAGTCAGTATACCTCAGTTGGAAACCCCCTTCCTTGCCATTATTCTGCCTCCATTATGCAAAGAACTGTAAATGTTTTTATGTATTGTGATCCATTTTCAGTTCTCTTTTACAAAGAAGTAGCGTAATTGAACTGTCGTTTCTTGATTTGGAAGTGTCACAAGTGTCGTTTTCAGTCATAGAAGAGAATCTGATTGTTCGTGATAGTCGATTATACTGTTACTCTTGTATTTTATTTGAATTAGTATTTTTTCAAGTGTCGAAAGCAAGTTTTCAATTCCAAATAACAAAGTGTCATCATTGTCTTCATTTTGTCTTGAAAAGAAACTTGTTAGTAATGTCGCTTTGAAAAATAATTCAGATTTGCACTTAGCTTTGTTTTTATCATTCACACATTAAGAAGGCTAAAAAAAAATACATGCATGTGCATTTGCATTTAGACTGTTTGTTGGTTTGATTTAGGACAGTGCATATAGTGTGTGCTCTCTGCTTTATGTTGAAAGAATATCGTCTCTCTTTCCTTAGTAGCTAGGATTTTCATTGCAAAAAGAAGATTAAACGATTGTTTATCATCTTATATTGCATTTTAGGAAATTGTATATCTACATCATGCGGTGAACCCGAAAGGAAAATTTCTTAAGCAAGATCAACTGTAAAATAAATTTAATGAATCTAAAAACGCTTTGGAACCTAACGCACAACATTTAGAAGTCTAGGCTAGAGACATATTCCGGCGTCGTAAAGCCTGGTAATTGTTGTTTTCATTGCTGGTTGGGTGATTCCTCCACTTTGAGACGATAAGTGCCAGTAAAGATTTGTGCTCCCACGTACCGTCGAGTATATATTGGGAGACCACAATAGGCTTTATCCTTTATCCATAGGAAGCTGTGTCTTCCACCCTATCGATCGCAATGAACTGAACACAACATTCGGGAAGATTGATTGCTGTACTGTAAAAAGCATTCTGCAGTTTTGCGATTGGTTTGGTAATCCCTCTGTCTAGATTTCCAGAGTAGTCTCTTTCATTCCTTTTCAGACTCCTTAAAGGCAAAGGTCCATCTGAGTTCTTGTCACTTCAAGCTCATTAAAAATCGAAGGCGACTAGAGTCATCTTTTGTTTTTTCTCGACTCTTAAAAATTGAAAAAACAAGTTGTGTCAAAGCGTCTAAAATTTATTTTAATTGGAATAAACATCACCTTTCCTACGTTGGTCTTAGGTTGAGAAAAATGGAGTCCACCAACCAAGCATTCCCCCTTGGAGGAAATCCTAGTCCTTTCTCCTCTTGGGGAGATGTTGGTGCACCCCATATGGCCACATTGTCGCTTCCAGGATTGACAATCGGCTTGCCCATATGGCTCTTCTTGACCTCTGTCATTCAGAACACTGTGATTCCTGAACAATCAAATCAGCAACTAAACGATACCAGAGTTACCCCCCAACCTTCCACTTCATCCAATTCTTCCTCTCCTCCTTCCTCTTCGCTTGATGAAGCTGGTAAAGCCAAAAATCAAGTAACCGAGAAGAAGAAAGAAAAGAAGAAGAAAGAGAAGAAGAAGAAGGAGCTAAAGGTGAAAAGGGGTAACCAGGCATCGTCTAGTGAAAATCCACACACTGCACCGTCCAGGCCTAAATCGCCATGTGTCATTTGCAAAGGAGACCACTATCATCGAGATTGTCCTTGCATCCCTTGGATCTTAAGGGACTGGTCTCCTCGTTTGCACAATCCGGTGTTGTCAACCTCTGATGATCATGTTGAAAATACACCGTCAACTAGTGAAAGTGAAGCCCCCAGACAAAAAGGAAAATGTAAATTTCCTTGTAAATTGTGTGAAGGAAATCACGCCGTCCACCATTGTCGCCTCTTAGACAAGGCTAAAAGAGTTTTGGACGACCGTCCGGTTTCACCGTTACGGCTTCCTCCTGGATATAAGTAGCTCTTGCCGAGTCTGTCACTAGTTGAAAATCCGGCTGACACGCCATTGTGGTCGGCCGAAGCGTCTGTCATTGAAGATAAACCATCTGAATCCACACCAGACGAAATTCAAAAGGTCGAGGTGGCAGTTGACCCAGTCTTGCCTTCAGAGGATCCATCTTCAAATGATACAGTCACCGGAGAGAACAAGAATGACATCGTCCAAATTCTCTTCATAAGCACAGACTCCGATGAACATGGGGGCAGTCTACCCGTTCCTTTACCGCAGGAAGGAAGTTCGTTAGAGTCGTATCCGGTTGTCTATTCGGTCCCACCTCCAAGCAACCTAGTTGTTTCCTTCGATTGGAATCTGCTAGGCAGACCCCGTTTACCAGCTAGTGTATCATTTTGAATCATTGCTCAAATATATATATTGGTCATGGCTGGTACCATCATAGATGAAGGGGCTTCTGTTAGTATCCTTTCCTCAACTGCTTGGAAAGTGCTTGGTTCGCCATCGCTTTTGCCTGAAATGAGAAATCTAACAGGCTTTGACAAAGGAACCAGTCGACCGTTAGGGATCCTTCCCAATGTGCTGATAACATTGAGAAGGAAAACCATTCACATGAACGTAATGGTAGTCCAAGGACCCCTGGATTATAATATACTCCTTGGACGTGACTATATTTATTGCATGGGAGTCATTGTCTCCTCACTCTTTAGAGTAATGTGTTTTCCGCATGAAGGAAGAGTGGTCAAGCTCGTAGACCAACTTTCATTCCCCGGTTCACACATAGCAAATAGTCAAATACCATCCTTGAATGGTCTTTTCATGCAAGGAATGTCTCATCAATCCTCAGTCCGTCCACCTGATGAATGCGAGTGATTCGAAGGACATGACTGAAACCCAGGGGGCATGCACCCTGGCCTGTTTTGACAGGAAAACCTTGGGTATAGTGTAGGTTTCCGCGAAGGATATATGACTGGTTTATGAGATTAGACTGGAATAAGATTCCTTCGTCAAAGTTGTGTGAGTGGAGCCAGTTGCGCCACTCACTTTTGTTTATTTCGGTAGACATCACCGAGGAAGTGTTTATCTGAAGTATGGATAGAACAGTCTTTGGTAACCTGGAAATTTTTCGTTATACCCGGGGGCATGCAAACCTTTTGGCATGCAAGCGAAGAGTGACCATTTATTTTTTAAATTTGTAGGTCCTTTAACCCTTTAAACTTGTAGGATTGGTCATTTCCTAACTTTTACAAAGAAAGGATGTAGGGCAAAGCTTTGAAAAAATGCCATTTTAAATGAGACACCCTTATTCTACGACTGGATCGAGTAGTTTTAATGCGGAATTCAAGCTCGTTAAAAAATAAACATAAGAAATGAGAAAATGTTCCCCCAGAGTTTGAGATCATTAAAAAATGAACCAATTTCCGGTAAATAACTATCGTGAATGCATTATCATCAGCCTTTTAAGCCTTGGTCGTGTTCTAATCATCACCTCCACTCTGTATTGGCTGATCATTCACCTCCATTTGATTGTTTACCCTTTTTGAGGAATAGCTGCGAAGAGTGATCCTATTAGCCATCCTTGTGACACTGCCGTGATTGGAAAATTCCAAACCTTACCTGGAATTAGGTGCTACCCAAATTTATTACTCGTTCCTCAAAAAACGAGTCTCCTTTAAGCTCTTTTCAACTGACTCGTAAAATATGAAAAGATTGCCGAGCAATTGGCCTCTCCAGCTCATTAAAGTGACTGGAAGTGCTATCCCTCCTTTAGATTTTAATCTTTTTGGACTTGAGGGATTATTACACAAAAAGATTGAGCGCTTGTTTTTTTCGGCTCGTTAAAATTACCGAAAATTCATCCCTTCTGTATTATTTTATACTTTTTCTGACTTAACGGATTATATGACGAAAAAGGATTGTCAGATTTTTCTTTACGTCCCTCTTTAGACTCTCTAAAATTGAAAAGGACCGAGTTATCTTTGTCGTTAAACTCGTTAAAACCGAATAGTGACAAACTTGTCCATACAGACAAGAACAAGTTTCACTATCGCTAGGCTTGTTAAAACATAGCGATGGGTTTTCCCGAAGGGCAAATTAGAGAACAAGCATATGTTATCCTCCTCAAGATTGACAAAAATAAAGAGGTACTAGTCATCAATGACTGGGGAAATATTGGGAAGAAAACTTGAAGAAACTTTATTGGTAGCAAGTCACTCTTGAACATGACACTTTCACTCCGCATTCGAGTCAGGTTGGGTTGTTCCATTCACTGGTCATATCGCCATTGGTCCATCACACCATCCATATTTGGGGTTAACACTACCAATCCATCATGTCAGTGTTGCCAATATGTTCAAGAGAAGTCGCTCAGAGAATTCACCTGTGTCTCATCCACTGCAATACATTTACGCTCCATTCTTTCATGACTGCCACCCTGAACCTTATGTCATCAGATCGTTTTCACCTCCATTAAAATCATTTGCTCCGTTCCGTGTCATTGATGTGGGATTCGCTAAGGCCCTCCTATGACAGATTACTTCTTTTCGACATCAGCTCATTATCCGAGAAGTCGATCTAGGAACAACCCTTTTAGTACTTTGAAGCTTGCATGCCTCAATGGCAAGTTTCTCACTTCCGACGACAGGTTTACATCAATGGCCTTCGACCGAAAGATTTTGCGTGGTGTTCGACACCAAGTCCCTTATTCACACCACGTGAATTTCATTGTAGTACCTTGAGGGTCATCATCATTATCGATGATTATTCTCACGCCTGTTAACAACTTACATCATTGGCTGGTAATGAGGTGATGTCTTTCCATGTTCGACTCTAGAACATCTCTCACATGGATCGACTTGTACTTTGAGTGAAGATCGAACGAGATTAAAGACTCCGGATCTAGTTTCATCCATCTGCGCTGTGATATATATTCAGGAAAATAAAGACATCAAATGTACATCATTACTGCACAGATAATCATCCAATCCAAGGAATGATGGCTCTACTAGAATCATCAGTCTGCACTCAGACGATTGTCTGTCTTATGTACATGAAAATAAATTTATAAAGCTGAGCATGGGAATGCCCGCCTTAGCTAGATCATGAAAATATTATGAAGATAATGTATTGTATTGTATCTTATTACAGGTCGCCTTCCAGCTCGAAAAAACTTCGGATCCTCATGAGAAAGCATTTCACCCGACATCAAAAAATATTAACGACCCCATGCTTTAGGGGCAACTGTTATAGAAATTTTTGGGCACTGCAACCCCAATCATAAATGTCCATAAACCTAGGGCTCTTAAGTCCCTAAAAGTGTTGTTCCAACCCCTAAAAGAACAAGGTCAGATGATTACATCTTCTCCTAGAGGTTCTCCATGGAAAACTACTCAGAACTGGTCAAAACTGGACCATCTCACCTTCTCCATGGTCAAAGTGCGCTGCATCCCACCTAAATGCACACGGGAGGTGCGATGCATATTGAAAAGCCCTTCTATGGGGTGCGATGGGCGAGAGTGGACAAATGGCAAGGTCAATCTGCGAGGTGGAGGATCATGGAATCTTCCAGAAACTTCTCCTGTGACACTTGCCTCTCTGCATTCGCCCAGGGATGAGTAAGAGATCATCAATCTCCAAGTGGAATCAAGAACTATCAGAGAGAGGACACTAATCAAATCTCAAAAGCTGACTCACCCCCCTTGCAAACATCTATACATGGATCCCTCGTCCCAGAGATCTAGAGGCTGGAATTTTGTATCTTGTAAGGAAGTGTTGCTGGTTTCTTGGCGTAACATCATAGTGTTGGGTGATCTAAGCTTTTCATGAGGTGAAGAAGGGCTTTCTTGCTGAGAGGATGACGCTGGGTTAGAACAATTGGTTGTAATCCTCTTTGCTATTCTTGATTATTAATAAAGCTATTCAAGTTTTCCTCCACATTCTTGTATGATTGATGATATATGCATTTGTGTGGTCAATATATATCTGGTCCTATATTGTTTATGTTAGTAGATCTATGTTCTTGGATAGTGTTATGTTGCTTTGATTCTACAGGGTGCTCTTTGAAGCTGGGTAGACGAGGAAGCAAGTGGCAAAGGTCTATCGGAAGGGAGAGGAATCAAGCAAGGAACCAAGCGCAAGACAGAGGTTGGTCTCCTTCTTTCCCCTCTTATCTACTTCTCATAAAGGAAAAAGAAAGTGGTTTTAGTTTGTTTGTTTCTAAGGTAGCTACCAGCCTTAGTGGGACAGCAGCTCTGCATAGACACTAGATTTCCCGATAACAATTAGGTTGGTCAAATAAATACCTCATCCCATTGTGATCACTCATTAGAATAAACCTCTTGCCAAGAAGATAGTGCCTCCACATATTCAATGCATGAATGATCACTTCCAACTCAAGATCACGTTTCACATAGTTCTACTCATGCTCATTCAGTTTCCTTGATTTGTAGCATACCACTAGTCCCTCCTACACTAGGATTCCACAAAGTCCTCTCTTGAAAGAATATGTACACACCACAAACTCTTTATCCAGATAAGCAATCTTGAGAACTGGAGCATTTTCCAATGATTTCTTCAACTGCTCTGTTATCACAAAATCAACCCCTAATAGGCTGCTAATAAGGAAGAATTTGAGTAACTATTTCAAACCAAACTTTTGGCTGAGGTTTAGCCTCCTCAACCTGAGAGGGCTCTCTCACTGGGTTAAAGATTTCAATTTAAGGATTAGATGGCTAACTCTATGAAAAAAATAAATGAAAACATATAAATGGTTGAAATACCAATCAACAAACATCTATTGGGCTATGGAGTCTGAGCATGTTTTAGTACAACAACAAGATCAACTTAACATGGAAGTCAAGGCATAAAGGGTCTTAATGTATCAACAAAACAGAGTCGTAATGAAAGGAACATAGTTAATAAACACATGAAGGAAGTTAGAGAATTATCAATGAATTCTAAGTAACATGTGTTCATACCACTACAACTAAGTAGTTGAAAATGGCCATGAGAAAATCAAACATCAAAACTCTCTCTGAATTCTGAGTAGTGAAGCCAAAATCTTTGTATTAACATAAAAACAGATAGTCTCTTACAATAACACAATATGCTTGTTTCTTTTGAAAATTGTCAACCCTGAGGCATTTCACCTCTTGTCCTTTATAGAGTTATCAGTACAATCTTGGATTCCCTTATCCAACATGAGGGGAATTCGAATTTCCTATCTTGACACCTATTCATTCCTAAAATAGACTATTAATTACAAGTAGCAGTTATCTAACAGTCTTAGAGTCCTAATACAATTAGGAGTACAACTCCTTATTATGATAGTAACAACTTAAACTAGGAATTAAATTCGATACTTGACAGCTGCTCCTCCTTAACTTTGACCTTGGTGATGTCCATAACCCTCCTGTTGGCCTTCAATAACTTCTCCTTTATCTATCCTGAAAACTAGGAAAATGTCCCCTGCAGTGTAGCCTTGGTCTTCAATGGTGTTCCTCAAATCTCTTGCTGACCAAACTAGCCCCTTTAATCATATAACACATGTTGAATTAGCCATAGAACCCTGCTCTTACACTTGTGCAAAAATTAAACTCCTTGAAGTTGCATGAAGAAAGTCAATCTAGATGTGCTATGAAATAAATTGTTGTTTTTGTAGCGCAAAACTTTGTTGTTGCACATATCTTTCATTCTTTGAGTTTTTCTTTACTTGGGATTTAAACCTTCTCAGATGATCTCCTTACATTTCTCTAGCAGCATCCTTCTTCGAAAATAACCCCTTATTTCCTTTGAAAATTGATCAAAAAAAAAAACTGCACCTACAGTAGTTTCTTAGCGCACTACGAAACTGTTGTGTGAATCAATTTACACAATTTTTCCCAAAAAATTTCCTTCTAAGGATTCTTCACAACTGTTTCATTATGTAAATATGCCACATATACTTGAGATCACGCATCCATGAAACAACAAAAAGTAATGTCTTTGTTTCAACCAAAATTGTATTAGGGTTTAATCACTTACTTCCCTGTTCATTTGTGTTGAGGCTGACCTCCAGATTTGCTCAGTTGAATTTCCAGGTCCTCAATTTGTCTTTTCATCCTTTTGATATTAGATCTAAGTTTTCCATTTATCCATATGACATACCTTACTTCCTTTATTGCAGGGACAGTCTAGATGAAGTATTGGGCCTTTCTGCTAACTGCTTCAGGTTTTGAAGATTTTTCATCTTCCCACAGGGCCTTCATTCTTTTGAAATTGGCTTTCTCAACTACATGTTTCCTTGCCCTTTTCTTAAGTTTGGAAATCTCAAGATTGGTAAGCTTCAATTTCTTCTTGACTTCCTCATAGTTATTTTCTTATTTTTGAGTATCGAATGCCTTGTTTATGTCATCTTCGTGCATGAGTGATGGTTGCATTACTGGAACTACGAGCTCTTCACGGAATCCTGATATCTCCCCTGTCTCACTTACCTCCAACAACCTACTTTTTTGAAGGCTTCTTCAACTGTTTTATCCTTTGTGAGAGAATCTAAGCCTTCAGGTTCAATTCTCAGACATCGGCTTGACCTGTGATTCTTTCTTTCTTCCAACATTTCTCCTTTGAAATCCCTGTAGATAGAAGACCTGGAAGAAATTGCCTTGCTTAATTGAGGAACTGTCTCGCTTGAATTTGATGAAGCGCTACCTCGCTTGAAGCCTATGGAAGAATTCTGGTCTCTGCTCACCCTGGGATTGTTTACTCGAACTTAAGAACAACATCAAGTGTCTCTTGCATGAATATGACCAAGATCAACATGAATATAACCAGGATCAACTAACCCTTTCCTTTTTTTGAAATTTGAAATGACTGTGGACAAATGACCCTTAACGAATCTAATGATGGATATGAATGGTTGCATGTGAGAAGTAAGGTTCATGGATTGACACCTGATGATGAAATTTTAATGGATTCTAGTGTTTTTGACAGCTAGACATGATTGTTCACGAATCCCCGATTTCGTAGCGCATGTAGTGTAATTTCAGGACTTTGTGCTACGAAAATGCCTAGACAGTTTCGTAGCATGTTCAAATTTTGAAATGACCAGACACATGAAAGTTTAAACATGATATGGGATCCATAAGGGGCCAGACAATGCTGATGGACTTTATTTGATGATGGAAATGAGACTCTAACCCTATGACTTAGACTCTAAAAACATAAAATTACCTAGAGACCCTTTAACACCATGACTAGA
This sequence comes from Pinus tabuliformis, assembly GCA_031772625.1. Taxonomy (NCBI): domain Eukaryota; kingdom Viridiplantae; phylum Streptophyta; class Pinopsida; order Pinales; family Pinaceae; genus Pinus; species Pinus tabuliformis. The sequence continues at coordinate 497,955,557 of CM062811.1, read as the reverse complement.
AAAAGGGTTTGGAAATGAGAATGACACTATTGAGACTCTAATCCTGTCACTTATCCCTTTAAGCATGTGATGACTCAAAACTTATTATAAGACCATAACTAGAAACAAGGTAAAATTTCCAAAGTTTAAAAAAAAATTTAGGGTGATAACAGTGGCTCCACTAGGGATAGTATGCCCCCTGTGGTATGCTAAGAACTAGTAGCTCCAGTGCTAAAATCCATTCCTTTAAGAATAAAACTCTAAAATTCTGCCCAATCTGCTTCAAACTATACCTAGTAAAAATTGGTCAGTCAACCTTGAGCTTATTTACATTTCCTACCTACATACCCTATCAATTGTAAACTTCTTTTAGCTCAATTAATGCGAAATTTCCAATGTAGCTAATAATTTGTTTTATCTGATATTTGAGTTTTTTGACTGCATTGGAGTTCAAAGCAGCTATGATATTGTGATGACCACTGCCACTGAAATTACCTCTGATCTTCATAGAAAAACTGAAACACTGGAGAGTAAAACTCTTCCATGTATTTAGCTCTAGGATCCCAGAATACATGATCAGCTTGATGTTTCTTGTGATATTCCACAGCTTTGGACAACTCACAAATACTTTGATCATCTACATAAGGTTTCAACTATGTGCTCACAAACTGCTCCTCAAATTGATTTTCAAAAATAATGTATTCTTCCTCAATCTCAAAAGAGAAAGGAGGCAACACCCTCTCTTTGTATTTTTCCATAGAAAGCTTTTGAAAAGTATGATCATGATCATGAAGACTATATGATTGAATTTGAGCTTTTAAACCTTCAATGTATTTCTCAATGTTCTTAGCAACTTCATCCAAAAATTTCATCTTATCTTCTGTCTTGCACTCAAATGATTTTAGATAAGAAGACAAGGACAAAGAAAAATTTTCATCTATTTCTTCATTAATATGATCATCATTCCATTGTTTGAAACCTTGAATTGAAGGAGAGTTTGCCACCAACTCTGTTCTGTCTATCCATTCCTCCAAAAACATAAGCCAAAAGTCTGCAAATGACTTAATAGATTTGACAGGAAAGCTTTCAATCCACTGTTTACATTTCCCTTGAAATGAATCATAGAACAACATAATGCAAACATCCTCATGTTTGACTCTAAGAAGCTCGGTAAAATCACATAAATTTGATATATGCTTCAAAGTTAAACTCAAATATTCTCCATTGAATTTTGGACCATTCCTTAAAAAATACATATCCTTGGGAAAATGATTTGGGAAACCATGAATTTCTGAAAAATTTATACATGCATACCTTGAAACAAGAATGGCAACATCTGAGTTCTTCATAAGTTCAGTAGAATCACCATAAATCTATGAAATTCTAATTCTTCAACAATGGAGTCGCCAAGGTAGTTTTGCAGCCTCGAAAAGATTCGTGAGCTCCTACTACCTTCAGAAGTTCAGTTTCTTGATTTCGAGAATGAGTAATCTTTAGAAACCCGGCAGACACACCAAAATGTCATCACAAAATCAGTCCCTGATAGGTTGCTAATCAGGAAGACTTTCAGTAACTATTTCAAACCAAACATTTGGCTGAGGTTTAGCCTCCTCAACCTGAGAGGGCTCTCTCACTGGGTGAAAGATTTCAATTTAAGGATTAGATGGCTAACTCTATGAAAAATACAAATGAAAACGTATAAATGGTTGAAATACCAATCAACAAACATATATTGGGCTATGGAGTCTGAGCATGTTTTAGTACAACAACAAGATCAACTTAACATGGAAGTCAGGGCATAAAGAGTCTTAATGTATCAGCAAAACAGAGTCATAATGAAAGGAACACAGTTTATAAACACATGAAGGAAGTTAGAGCATTATCAATGAATTCTAAGTAACATGTGTTCATACCACTACAAGTAAGTAGATGAAAAAGGCCATGAGAAAATCAAACATTAAAACTCTCTCTGAATCCTGAGTAGTGAAGCCAAAATCTTTGTATTAACATAAAAACACATAGTCTCTTACAATAACACAGTATGCTTGTTTCTTTTGAAAATTGCCAACCCTGAGGCATTCCACCTCTTGTCCTTTATAGAGTTATCATTACAATCTTGGATTCCCTGATCCAACATGAGGGGAATTCGAATTTCCTATCTTGACACCTATTCATTCCTAAAATAGACTATTAATTACAAGTAGCAGTTATCTAACAGTCTTAGAGTCCTAATACAATTAGGAGTACAACTCCTTATTATGATAGTAACAACTTAAACTAGGAATTAAATTCGATACTTGACAACTGCTCCTCCTTAACTTTGACCTTGGTGATGTCCATAACCCTCCTGCTGGCCTTCAATAACTACTCTGTTATCTGTCCTGAAAACTAGGAAAATGTCCCCTATAGTGTAGCCTTGGTCTTCAATGGTGTTCCTCGAATCTCCTATTGACCAAACTAGCTCATTTAATCATATAACACATGTTGAATTAGCCATAGAACCCTGCTCTTACACTTGTGCAAAAATTAAACTCCTTGAAGTTGCATGAAGAAAGTCAATCTGGATGTGATACAAAATAAACTGTTGTTTTTGTAGCGCAAAACTTTGTTCTTGCATATATATTTCATTCTTTGAGTTTTTCTTTACTTGGGCTTTAAAAATTCTCAGATGATCTCCTTACATTTCTCCAACAACATTCTTCTTCGAAAATAACCCCTTCTTTCCTTTGAAAATTGATCAAAAAACAAAACTGCACCTACAGCAGTTTCGTAGCACACTACGAAACTGCTATGTGAATCAATTTACACAATTTTTCCCAAAAAATTTCCTTCTAAGGATTCTTCATAGCTGTTTCATTATGTAAATATGCCACATATACTTGAGATCACCCATACATGAAACAACTTCAAAAAGAAATGTCTTTGTTTGAACCAAAATTGTATTAGGGTTTAATCACTTACTTCCCTGTTCATTTGTGCTGAGGCTAACCTCCAGATTTTCTCGGCTGAATTTCTAGGTCCTCAATTTGTCTTTTCATCCTTCTGATATTAGATCTAAGTTTTCCATTGATCCATATGACATACCTTGCTTCCTTGATTGCAAGGATAGTCCAGGTGAAGTATTGGGCCTTTCTGCTAACTGCTTCAAGTTTTGAAGCTTTTTCATCTTCCCACAGGGCCTTCATTCTTTTGAAATTGGCTTTCTCAACTGCATGTTTCCTTGCCCTTTTCTTAAGTTTGGCAATCTCAAGATTGGAAAGCTTCAATTTCTTCTTGACTTCCTCATAGTTATTTTCTTCTTCTTGAGTATCGACTGCTCTGTTTTTGTCATCTTCATGCATGAGTGATGGTTGCATTACTGGAACTATGAGCTCTTCACAGAATCCTGATATCTCCCCTGTCTCACTTACCTCTAGCAACCTACATTTTTTAAGGCTTCTTCAACTGTTTTATCCTTTGTCAGAGCATCTAAGCCTTTAGGTTCAGTTCTCAAACATCGGCGTGACCTGTGATTATTTCTTCTTTTTACATTTCTCCTTTGAAATCCCTGTAGATAGAAGACCTGGAAGAAACTGCCTTCCTTAATTGAGGAACTGCCTCGCTTGAATTTGATGAAGAGATGCCTTGCTTGAAGCCTGCGGAAGAATTGTGGTCTCTACTCACCCTAGGCTTGTTTACTCAAACTTAAGAACAGCTTCAAGTGTCTCTTGCATGAATATGACCAATATCAACATGAATATAACCATGATCAACTAACCCTTTCCTTTTTGTGAAATTTGAAATGACTGCGGACAAATGACCCTTAATGAATCTAATGATGGATATGAATGGTTGCATATGAGAGGTAAGGTTCATGGAATGACACCTGATGATGAAATTTTAATGGATTCTGGTGGATTTGAAGGCTAGACATGATTGTTCAGAAATCCCCAATTTCGTAGCGCATATAGTTTAATTTCAGGACTTTGCGCTACGAAAACGCATAGACAGTTTCGTAGCACGTTCAAATTTTGAAATGACCAGACACATGAAATTTTAAACATGATATGGGATCCATAAGGGGCCAAACAATGCTGATGGACTTTATTTGATGATGGAAATGAGACTCTAACCCTATGACTTAGACTCTAAAAACATAAAATGACCTAGAGACCCTTTATCACCATGACTAGAAAAAGGGTTTGGAAATGAGAATGACACTATTGAGACTCTAATCCTATTACTTATCCGTTTAAGCATGTGATGAACCAAAACTTATTATAAGACCATAACTAGAAACAAGGAAAACTTTCCAAAGTTTAATTTTTTTTAGGGTGATAACATGCTCGAAACTTACTGCACATTCCTTTGTCCATCCAGATTTCTTTGCTTTCCTTTGCAATGATGTAATAAGATAAACAATTCATGAAAATATCCTGATGGACCTCCTGTAATAACCTATTAACCCCATGAACGATATAACCTCATCCACATTTCTAGGAGTTTCCCATTCCATGATAGTTCTTATCTTTTCCATATCCACTACTATCCCTTCCTTGGAAACAACGTATTCCAAGTAATGAAATTTTGTCTGAAAGAAACTGTACTTACTAAGCTTGGCATACAACTGATTCTCTCTTAGCAATCTCAATACTAATGCTAATTGTTCAACATGCTCTTCCTCATTCATATAATATATCAATATATCACCAATGAATACAATAGAAAACTTTTGCAAATAAGGATTCAACACATTATACATCAAACACATGAAAGTAGTTTGAGCATTAGTTAAACCAAAAGGAACTACAATAAACTCATAATTCCCATACCTGGTCTAGAGATAAGTCTTCTAGATGTCCTCTTTTTTTATGTGTACTTGATTATATCCTGATAAATCAATCTTTGAGAACATTGTTGCTCCCTTCAACTGGTCAAACAAATTATCAATCCTCGTAAAGAAATACCTATTCTTGATCGTCATATTTTTCAACTGCCTATAATCGATGGAAAACCTGAGAGTACCATCATTCTTCTCCACAAACAACACTGGTGCATCCCAAGGCGATACACTTAGCCTTATGTATTTTTTGTCAAGTATTTCCTTCAACTAAAACTTTAATACTGACTCTAGAGTGCTCATCATGTACGGTGTCTTTGATGTTGGTGCTGCCCCTGATACCAACTTAATAGAAAATTCCATTCCCTGTGAGGAGGAAACTTCAAAATCTTTGCTGGAAACACGTCCTGAAATTATTGCAAGAACGAGAACCTATTCAAGACTTCTACATCCTCAAAATCCTTATCTTTATCACTAGAGATATGAACTATAAATAACACACATCCTTTCCCGTGACTATGCTTTGCATACATAGTTGTAAACATTCTAACTGATGTTTCCTTCTTGTTTTCCCTGCAAGATTCTCTGTTCTCCATTGTCATCCAAGCACTCAATGGAATTTTCATAGAAATCCACCTTATTACAATGAAGATACAACCAATCCATAACCAAAATCATACTGTATGATCCAAATGGAAGTATATTTAGATGTATTGATGTAAACATACCATTTAAATCAAATGCACAAGATATTATCCAATGATGAACTCTATTCTTAGTACCTGTATCCAACTTCAGTAACCAATAATCTGTGTGCACTTCTTTCCTCAAACCAAACTTATCCACCAGGTCAAGGTTAACATAACTATAATTATATCCAGGTTCAATAAATATAGAAACAACTTGATCACAAAGCTTACCATCCATATCAATAATAGATTCTCGGTGATCTTCCTGCCTATTATCCAATGCTACATAGATCCAAGGAATTCCTTGCCCAACATCCCTAATTTTTTGTTCTTCCTATACACTATATATTTGAGGGATACCACCTTGATACGATGAAAGAGCCTTCTTGAGATACTCCTTGCCACATATCGACACAATGCAACTATCCCCTACCACCACCTTTATTATATTGCTCTCACGGTTGTGACCCATGTCCCTTCTCAACTGCATTAAACTTATTGCAAGGAACAACATTCTCTTTCTCACCTGCATGCTGAGGTCTTTCTCACTTCAATGACCATTTAACTTTAGTCTTGTATTTCCATTTCCAACCTTGCATAGGTTTAGTCTTATGTAATAATGCTTCAATTTCCCAATGAATTCTTCTAGTGACCGAGGCTCATCATACTCAATCCGATCCTTGAATGCTAATGTTAGTCCACTGAAAATATCTAAAATTTGAATTTCCCATCCTTAAGGTATGGTACATACCTCAATAACTCTAGAAACTTAGTCGTGTACTCCTCATTTGTCATCGATCCCATATTTAGCTCATAAAACTCCTTAGATTTATTGCCATAGTACCTCTCTGACAGGTACTTCTTCCTGAAAATATTTTTGAACTCATGCCAACTCAACTCCCTTGTATTGATGTCTTTGAACCACTTCACATCTTCCCAGCATATGCTTTCTTTCCATTTGAGACTAAAAATAACTATCTTGGCTTTCATGTTCTTAGTGTAATCATGCAACTCGAAGATATTCTTCATTATAAGTAACCATGCCTTTGCATCTTTTGAGTTATTCAATTATCCATTAAATGTAGGTGGCTTGGATTTCTTAAGCTCATCTAGAAAATATCCCTTGTCATTACTTCTATAAGGATGGTAGCGATGCTGAACATGATACCTTTTTGAACCAGAACTAGAGTAGAATCCATTACCACTTCCTCTCCTATCATGTGTATCCAAGAACCTTCCATCTTTGACTATATCATCTCTATTTGACTTGTGCCCAGCATGGTATCTCCTACCATATGCCTCATTAGTCTTTTCCTCCTATCCATGAATGATCCTAAGTGGTCCCCATCTCTACAGGTCTGACAAACTATGAAGGATAATTGCATTGACCTATGCTTATTTCTCCTGTCCCCTAGAAATCCTCTCTTATGACTAAATCATTCTGTCATTATCTTCTTTGCAACTTCTTATTTATGACTTAAAACTTCTCGAAGTTTTTTCTATGTCTATAGAGAACACATCTCTCGGTTTCTTATTTGATTTGTAAGGGGAATCTCATGACCTGTAATCCACCATTTTTCTAGTCATCTTTGATACCCTAATTCCTGCAAACAAATCATGTCATATAAACCAAACATAAACATAGCCAACCTAACTTAGTATAGTTCAGGGGAGGACATCTCATCTACAAGATCAACCATATTAGCATGATAGATGTATAATCATAATCATAACAATATATCAACATCATGCATGACAATACCAACTGCATGCCAACTACCCCCATGCCATATTCAAAGCATGAATGTGGGACTCACGATTAAACAACTAGGGATTCCTCAAGCTTTACTGCATATCTCATAATTATGTGTCAAGGGATTTATAGGCCAGAAGTAACAATCTAACAAATCGGTCTTTACCTCAATCTCGCCATTACCGACCAAGGGATTCCTAGGCCCAAACAAAGAAACATACACTACAAGGATTTACGGTAATCTCACCAAAACCAATCAAGGGATCACTAGGCCCTAAATAAGCATGGATGCCTCTGGATTTCTTCACCAATAAATTGAGGAATTTTCTTGTCTCCACCCTCAGGCTTTCTCGCATATCTCGCCATTACCGGTCAAGGGTTTTATAAGCCCTTGGGATTTTTCTTGAGACCACATCATCCGGTTCCAAAACCATCCGTCAATCGAAGCTCAACCAAAGAGAGAACTCCATCACACTATGGCTATCAGGAAATGGCAAGGAAAAACTAAAACCACTGTCACACCTGACAAAACCCATTCCAATGACAACAAGAGAACCAACTACACACATGCATGTACCATGCATGCCAATACTAGCAAGGAAATCATACATGCAACTCGACACCTACAAAGAATCTCGTTGTAGCCGCTTGATCCAACTCTTCCTTGCTTGATATTTTCTTCCCTTTACTTTCTTTTCATTCATTTTCCCTCCTTTATCCAATTTTACAGTGCTCCAAGAATGCTCTTATTTTGAAAGAGTATGCGAGAATAAAGAGAATAGAGAGAGCTCTAAAACTAAACTGAAAAAACACTGTGAACTGATCCTCATAAGCCTTTTTATCATTGAGGCATATTTTCTTCAATTTCCACTAATTTTCCTTCAATTTCCTCCTCACATTGAATGTGTGATGTTTCAACTTCCTTTTCTCCTATTTTCCATTATTTTCATAATTAAAATGCCAATTAATGTCTCTTTTCCCTTTCAATTCCTTTGCCATTGCCTTTGACAATTTCCTTAGCCATAATAAACCAAATGAACACCCACTAGGATGTTTTTCCCAAAATTCAGCTTGGAATAAGTGTCCCATGACCTTGGTCTTATTTTTCCTTTATTAACTTTATTACATGAACTTTTAACCTGGGGTTGTTACAATCTGAGATATCATCATCAAATCATGCTAATCAATGTCATAGTCTACATACTAATCTCAACATGGATTTTATTCTACAAATTTTTGTTCAAATGATAGTCTTGAAGAATTTTTTTACCAAGAGATTAGATTTGAGGAGTCATATTTAACCAAGGTCCTTTTTTACCTCTTCTCCATCTTGTATAATTAATCCTTGTATTGATAGGAAGTCCCTCTTTATTGTACCATCTTGAGTTGATTATGAAATCTTTTGCTATATGACCTTTGTTGTGCAATATGTGGCATTAAAGATTCTACTTCAACACTTGTGGAAATGGTTGAGGCATTCTCTTGATTTGGTCCACATGCCTCCATCTAGGTACTTAATCATATCCTCCATACCTGACCACATCATAGGCTCTATAATTCTGTTCTTTGTGCCCAAACTTTATACATGAGAAACAATAACCAAATTTGTTTTTTGATACTTGGATATAGAAGGAGACTTTGACCTTCTAAAGCTACTTCTTAGAGGATCCATGCTCTCTTACTGAGAAACCCTTGCTTGATTGTTGCTTGTGGATGCTTTGAGGAGCCATATTAATTTGTTGATTTCCAACACCTACTCCATTGTTGCTTGTGGATTATTTTTGATGAGCCATAATAATGTGTTTATCTTCAATACCTACATTATTTCTACTTGTGGATCCTTTATCTTCATTCTAGTTCCTTGTATTCTACTCTTATGTGAATTATCTTGAGTGTCATTGAAATGAACATGCTTGGACTGATGCACTACTTTCTTTGGATCTTCAAGAGAGTTGTTGTTGGATGGTATGAATGTCTTAACAATTCTCTTGGAGTGATTTTCATTTGATGAGCTTGGGGGGTCATTGTTCTTGTGTGCCTCAAAATTTCCTTGATAACTGAGACATGTCTTAATAAATGAGGACATTTTCATACTAGGTATGTGATCTAGGGATTTATCCCCTTTGTGGAAATTTGAATTGAGTTGCTCCAATTATTCTCTTAAGAGGACAACCTCCCATTATATTATTTTTCAAATTTTTTCCTTTTCATTTAGTTGTTTATATAGAAACTCATTTACCCTTTTCTATTCTTCTAGTTCAAATTTGAGAGCAAGAACAATGTCTTCATTTAGACTTTTGTCTTGAAGTTGTTGCATCAATTGTCTTTCTTTCTTTCTGAGGATCCTTATTTCCTTTAATCCACTTTTACATTCTCCCTTATAATCAACTTTTGGTTTAGGTTCTTCGATCTCATCAATGAATAATATTTCACCCCTTTATACACTAGTCACGATTTCATTTCTCTCACTGTCACTTTTCTATTTTGAGTAAAAATTATTTTTCTTATTGGATTTCTTACTATTTTGATTCTTAGGATTGAATATTGACTCATCATGACTATCATTTATCTTAGAATAAGGACATTTAGATGCATAATGACCTATCCTTCCACATTCAAAACATTTGAAAGGAAGCTTACCTTTGAACTTGTTAGTTCCTCTCTTTAACTTTCAAACAAACTTGGATATTTATTCATCGGAGTTAGAGTCGTTTTGCTTTGTCTCTTCTTTTACTACCTTGAAAGCTACTTCCTTGACTCCCCATTTACCTTCCTTGATTCCTAGCTCATATGCAGAGATATTTCCATGATGTTTGTCCACGAACATCTTATTTACCTCTAGTAGTTCCTTAAGAGATAATACTTTGGGATTAAATATTGACAAAAGCGATCTCAATTTTTTTCAAATAACACAACTATCATGGAATTCTTCACCAATAACTGCAATAGAGTTGAATATATTATCTATTGCAAGAAAATATGAATCAATGTCCTCATCTTCTTCCATATAAAAACTTTCAAATTGCCGATTTTACAACCTAACGTCTTCAAATTTTGCATCCCCTTCATAATACATTTTGATCTTTTTCCATACCTCATGAATTTACTTACATTGCATTACTTTTAAGAATTCTGATTATGCCAAGCCACTTAAGATAGCATGCTTAGTTTCTACATTATATGTTTAGACTTCGTTATTTGTTGTATTAATCAGAATAGTATTAGGGACTTTATCTTCAATCTCCACAATTTCCCAAAATTTTGCACCTAAGGAGATGAGATAGGTCTCCATCCTTATTTTCCACAATGCATAATTGGTCCCATAAACATATGGGGCTTACCCACTACTCTAGTCGTGACCTTCTTCCCTCAAATTCAACCTTCCAGTATTTAATTGTTTTAAAGGAAACTTGCATTGATCCCACTTCTTAGCCCAAATGTCACATTGAGAGGGGGGTGGGGTGAATCAATTTGAGATAATTCTTACCATTCCACAACCTTTCATAATCAAACAACCATAAAGCAACAAATCATAAGCATCATATCATAAACTATAACATTGCATCATCAAGCTACCATCATATCAATAGGATAGAAGCCATCACATCACAAGGAGAAACAAGAATTTTACTTGGAAACCAATACGGGAGAAAACCACAAGTGTTCTTCTTCTTTATCTTCAATTAATTTACATAGATTCATAGGCTACAAACTATTGGAACCAACTACCCCCAACATATGAAAATTTCCACTTGTGGTAGACTACAACTTGATTGAGGAACCAACCTCGAAATATGAAAACAACTAATCACTGTAGGCTACAACATGATTGAGGCACCAACCTCAATGATGAGCAAGATCCAAACTACTCTAGACTCCAACCTGATTGAGGCTCCAACCTTAGTGATGAGAAGGATCCAACCTAATTGAAGCTTTAACCTACTTCTTCAACTCCTTATGGACCTCTATTTTATATCATTTTCAAATTGGGTCCATTGTTATCATTTGTTGTTGTTAATAATTGAATCATAAGTACAATATGCAACCTGCAATTCTACAACCACTATAACTTCTAGAACCTACAACCATTGTCACTATCATAAATTACAACCGTTGTCATTGTCATAATCTACAACCACTATCATTATCATAATTTTTGACCACTATTACTACAATCACTAACTCAAACAATTGTCACTAGCTATCATTATGATATCCATACTCTGCTCTACCTAGTTAATCGATATGGTCACTCAAACTCCTTATCTAAACTTGTTTTTACCATATATCCAAAAGCAATTTAATATGCTCATAGAACCTCAAAACATACACATGATATTCTGACCATAAAAAAAATGTGAAAATGGAAATACACACCTTTGGTTACATCCATATCTAATCCTTGATCATTCATCTTCTTCCAAAATCAAATTTGGATTAACATTGACTCTAAAAACACATAAAAACCAAATGGAACTATATAATAAATTAAAGCTTCTATAAAAAACCCTTTTTTGGGCACCCTTCTACAAATTGATCAGATTTTAGTGTTGATGAAACAAAATAGCCATCATAGGCTTACTTAAATGTGCTATTTTTTTTTTAATAAAGTATTAAAAATATATGTGACCTAACTACCATTGGGACTCTAACCAGGGCCTTGGCTAATACTATACAGATGCACCACAAACCAATCTACACGTGAGGCTTGTAAATCCATGCTTTTGACTTAATGAGAACAACAATATGAGACATAAGCATGGGTTTGGCCTTTGTGCCAACCCTATCATATTATACCACATATGCCAATATATATATATATATATATATATATATATATATATATATATATATATATATCTATATCTATATATATATATATATCTATATATATTATACCACATATGCCAATATATATATATATATATATATATATATATATATATATATATATATATATATATATATATATATATATATATAGATATATATATATATATATTTTCCGTCAAGGGTATGGCCTTTGTGCCAGTATCAATGTAAGCACTACCCATCGAGGGTATGACCTTCATGTCAGTCACAACATAAGCACTACTCATTTGAGCCCGTTGTGCTAGTCACAATGTACAATACTACTCATAGGCAAGTATCGCCTTTGTGTTAGTTACAATGTACACATTAACCGTTTCAAGGGTATGGCCTTCATACCAATCACAACATAAACATTATTCTTATGTGAGTATGTCATTCATGCCAGTTATAACATATAATATTATCCATAAGATGCCTTCATGCTAGTTACAACATATAACATATAACACTACCAATCTGAGGCCATATAAGAGATTACCAATCATGATCCAAGCACCATGCCTCTTCACTAGACAAAAATTCAAACAAAATCCACCAAGACTAAGTTTCTAATCCCCCACATGATTTCTCATTGTATTGTAATCAGGGAAAATTTTAAGGATGGAAGTTTATCTTAAAGTTTAGAAACCTTGGTGAATCCCACTAGTCCATAATATGAAATCTATAAATGTTTGGAGATATTTTTGTAAAAATATTCAAATTTATAATATTTTTATATAGTCTATATATCATTTTTTGGCAATTTTTAGGGTAAAATAATCTCATTCTATAAAATTTGGACGAATCATTTTTACAAAAAAATGGAAATTAGCGAATCTTTTTTTTGGAAAAATTATAGAAAATTAGCCCATGGGCGAATATTAGCCCCTAAAATTTTCCCTAATTGTAATGAGCAACTTAGGTGCACATATATAGTGGTTTATGGTCTCGAAATGGTGGAGGGATGACCCAAAGGCTTGTGGATTTCACATTTAATATTGGGAGAAACATCCCATATGACACCATACACATTCCATATAATCAGTTCTTGGTTTAAGGGCTAGGCCATTCTGATGCATCACCATTCAATGTTGCATACAACTAAGCTTGGTTTAATAGTACCATTTAGCCATAACTGCTACTTTGTGACCATGCCTGGTCCCATCATATGACCACACCTTTTAATTTGGCCCTTTGAACTTAGTGCCTTGTTCCGATGTGGCCAGGCCCTATGATCGGGTTCCTAGGGGAACCTGGCCATTCACATGATGATGATATCATCATGTCATGGGGCATCCTATGAGGGGTGAAATGTGTCACCCATTTCCATCCATTCTACCAATAAAAAATTCCATTTGTCCATGCCACATGGTAGCTTATGATGACGCCACATCAACATGTTGATGTCAACGAGTGACGTGTCACTTACATGTACATACAACATGCAATCTCTTGCCATATGTTAGCCAATCTGGGCTCACCATGTGTCAGTTTGAGAGAGCTCAAGGTGGTTGGTTAACTATCATGCATGTTGCTAGGTCATCTACCTTCCAATTTCTTCATCTATTAGTTATATGTATCAGATCATTGGCAAGATGAACAAATTTTTAATTGGGTTAAAAGTCATGTAGGTTCTATGGGGATTGACCTTTCACTGGGTCAATGAACTATGGATGTGATTGAACGGTTCACACTATTTAAAGTATTAACATTTTTGGTTTCTCCCTATAGTTTGTGTTATGCAACCAGCTCACAAAATAGAAGAAGAAATAGATCAACGACTTCAAAATAAACCTCTTCAAGGGGGCAACCTCCTTTACATTACACAAAAGAACAATTCTTGGATGATACAAATGAGAAGAACTCCTTTCTATATATAGGAGTCTAAGGGGTCACAATATAATTAGAGCCGACATAACAATAATATTGTAAGGGCACAACATTAACAATAGTGGGATTCTATGGGGCATAATAATAACAATATGGGGACTAAATGGTCACAACAATACAACAATGGGGTTGCACTAATAACAATAAGGGGATACATTATTAGTATAGAGACCTAACATGCCCCTCTCCTTGAAAAAGTGTTGTCCACAATGCTTGAGTAGTTTTGGATGCATCTGTATAAAGTTCTCATCCTCCCATGTGAAATCTTTAGCAGGTAAGTTCTTCCATTTGATGAGACACTTTGAAGTTGATAGATTTCATAGCTATCGGCTCTTGTTTCCGTTACTACTTCAGGTTCCAATATGGTTTTTCCTTCCCCATCAAGTTCCAGAAATATTATTTGAACTGGGAGATTGTCGCCTATAACCTTCTTTAGGCAGGAAACATGGAAAACTGGATGCACTCGGGAAGATGCAAGAAGCTCCAATTTGTATGCCATAGTACCAATATTTTGCAACACCTTGTAAGGACCAGAGTAATTTGGCTATAATTTATTATCCTTCTTAACTTGTTTAAGGGACATTTGTTGTATGGTTGTAGCCATAAAAATACCCAGTCACCTAAATCAAAACTTCTTTCTCCACGATGTTGATCTGCATGTTGTTTCATTTGATTCTGCTCCAAAGTGAGGTTATTTTTTAAAAGTTAGAGAACTTGTTGTTGATGATCGATGTGATATTTCACTGATTGAACCATTTTCTTCTTGATATTTCCTTCTATATTGAGAATGTGAGGAGTGGTAATTCTTGCCAATGCATTACAAGATATGGTTGGATTCATTTCTTCTTTCTCTAGGGTTGGTTCATGGTGTATATCCTCTTCTTTTGACATTTCTTGTTCCTTTTCTTCCTCCTCTTCCCCATCTATGTAAATTAATTTCTTCTCAGCACACTTATGACCTTTAGTGTATTTTCTATCACAACTGTAACAAAGCCATTTTTCTCTTTTTTCCTCCAATTGTTGTGGTGTCAACCTTGTGGGATGTGGAATACTAGGAGCAACAACACTTCCATGTTTATAGTTGTTAATAGTAGACTTCCTTGTTGCCATAATTTTGCTTTCAACTTTTCTTGCCACCCTGAATGCCTTTTCCAATGAATTGGGTTCTGAAAGGTGAACCTCATATTGGATGGTAACCATAAAATCCCCTATGAAGACTTCAATCCTATGCTTCTCTGTAATATCATTTAACCTTATATTCAAATTTTGGAAGTCCTCAATGTGCTCTGCCATTGAACCCTTTTGTTTGAGATTTATCAATTGGCTAAAGAAGGTGTTTCTCTTTGTATCCTTATAATGTCCTATCATTTCCTCCATGAAAATTGACCAGGTGACAAGTGGTTTATGAGAACAAATCCATTTATACGATACAAATTGTTTCAATTCTAAATATAAAGATGCAAGACGCACCTTTTGTGGCAGTTGCACATCATGTAGATCAAAATATTGCTCCATCTATAGTATCCAAGTTACCGCATCCTTGCCATCAAACTTCCTCATATCTATCTTTGGAATATGGTGGGTCTTCAATCCAACATTAGATTATATGAAATCATGATTAACATTTTTTTTTCTCATCATGAGTTTCCTCTACTACCTTTTCACCATTAGGAAGCCTTTCTTGTAGCAACTTTGTCCCACCTTCCTTCAAACCTTCCATGTATTTCTTCAAATATTCCATGTTTCCTTTAAATTTTTCTTCTAAACCATTAATATTAGCTTCCATGTCATATATAAAGACATTTATCCTAGCTTCGATCACATTCTTCAAATCATCCATCCAATTTTTCTTACTAGGTGTTTCTATTTTCTTGATTCGAGTCATTCTTTTTCTTTCTTTTAGGATCTCGATATTGAAACATTTGTAACTCTGTAATTTTGGATCTCCAAGTTATGAAATTTTGTTTTATGGTAGCCCTATGCGTCCTCTTTTTGACTCCATAAGTCTGATTGATATTGGATTCTCCAAGAAAGAGTTATGCATAATCTCCCACAATGACCTGATTATAGACAGGTTCAATAGAACAAACTTGTACGAAGTTCCACATTTCACTGTTTCCATCTTCGGCCCTGAAAATGATACCCAATAAACTACAACCTATTATGTTTCTATCACTTTTTACAAAATTTGAATCCGATGCTCAAAGAGAGAGTTATGACGATTTTTCCAAGGTCACATGTTTGAGATGGAATTTGGGAGCCTTCACAAACCCTAAATTCCTTGGATCCTATATCCGAAAATATATCGAACCAAGATCTAAAATTTGTAAAAAGGGTCAGTAAGATTTTGTCTTAAGTGGGTTTTAATTTCATATTTTGAAGGTTCGTAGAAAAAATTTATAGTGAAAATGCCACGATGGCTTGTTTGAGATGGAATTTTGGAGCCTGCAAAAACCCTAACTTCCTCAACTCATATCTCCAAAACTATTGTGAGACAAGAACTAAAATCTATATACAAGGTTCAAAAATATTTTGGCTCAAACGGGTTTAAATTTTGTAATATGAAACTTCGTAGAACAAAAGTTATAGAAATAATTCCACAAGGACCTGTTTGAAGCAACAAAACCCTAGAATCCAAAGCTCCGATACCAAATGTTATGCAACCAGCTCACAAAATAGAAGAAGAAATAGATCAACAACTTAAAAATAAGCCACTTTGAGGGGGAAATTTCCTTTACATTACACAAATGAACAATTCTTGGATGATACAAATGAGAAAATCTCCTTTCTATATATAGGAGTCTAAGGGGTCACAATATAATCAAAGTCGACATAACAATAATATTGTAAGGGAACAACACTAACAATAGTGGGATTATACGGGGCACAATAATAACAATATGGGGACTACATGGGCACAACAATACAATATGGGGGTTGCAGTAATAACAATAAGGGGCTACACTAGTAGTATAAGGACTTAACAGTTTGGGCCTCCAACTAGAATTGATTTTCAAATGGCCATAACTTCTCATCTGGGAGGAGTTTTTCAAATAAGGATATATCATTCAAAAGGTATCAATGAGACCTATAGAACCATGTAGGTTGAAGGATCATTTGAACATTATAACTACATCAAAAGCTCAAATAACTTCAAACGTCTCTAACTTCACTCGATGAGACCCTGTAAGAGTCTTAGCTATCATACTACTTCATAGAGTGTGTTGCTGCATATGGCTGGTACTATTGTTATCTTAGAAGTCTCTCGAACATCCCCTTTAGCATCGATGCCATATTTTTTTCATCGATGACAACACAATTTGGAACAGTTAGACATAACACGCTTCTACATGTTGGGGGTTGGCCATGCCACCCCCATCTTAAATGATTTTTGAGTTGGTGGGGTGGAAGGATTGCTCCCTACCTCCTAAATTTTCTCATTATCCACCCCCATAGGAGAACCTTTTTTTTTAATTATTGTTTATTGTATATATGTTTATTTTTTAAAAACTCAAGATTTAATTTACAAAATTTATAAATTTGATAGCTATTTTATTTTCCCGAAAGATAAATAATGATTTTGAATTTGGATTTTATGAATTCAATTTCTTTATAAAAAAATATGAATATCTATTCTATTGTTATTATTGTTTTTTATAGCAATTTATGAGTGTAATAGTTCTATTATAAAATAAAAAATTTAAAGCTTCTTTAACAAAAAATTCTCAGAATATTTAAATATATTAACCTAATTTATATTAATATATTTAATAATTTTAATGTGAAATTGTATCATTATATATAGGTAAACAACAATTCATTATTAGTCTCTAAGAATATCGATTCTTATGTTTACAAAAATATCTTAAAATGATTGGTATTTTCCTTTTTTGAGGGAAAACATTGTATTTCTTGTAAACCCTATCCTCAAGATAATTAAAGATGTTAAGAATGTCATAAAAAATTCCAATCTGGATGAAATAACAAAGAAAAAACTTCTCCCAATTTCTGAATTAATACCAAGGATCTACGACCTTCTTAAATTCATAAGAATGGAGTTCCCCTAAGACTTATTGTTAATACCATCGGTTCCCTCACATATGCTTTAGCTAAGTACATAGCTGGCATTGTAAGACCCTTAGTTGGTAACGATGGATCCTTCATTAAGGATTCATCTGAGTTTGTTAAGCTCATAAAGAATGAAAAAGTGGAAGATGATGACTTTCTCATTAGTTTTGATGTGGTCTCGTTATTCACCAGGATTCCTTTAGATGATGCAGTCAAGGTTGTCTATGAGGTTGCTAACATTGAAACAACTAAGCTTGTTGAAGTTTGTCTTCATTGAAAATTCTTTATCTTCCAATGAGAATAGTATGAATAGGTCACAAGAGTTGCAATGGGATCCCCCCTATCACCCATTGTATCCAACCTCTAGATGGAAAATTTTGAAAAGAAAGTGATTGACTCAAACCCCTTGAAACCAAATTGGTGGAAAAGGTACATCAACGACACTAATATCAAATGACAACATGGTAATGAAGAACTAAATAAATTCCTTAAACACCTTAACATAATATTATATGAAATTGAGTTCACAATGGAACTTGAATACAATAATAGTATTCCCTTCCTTGATGTGTTAATCACAAGACAAGATGATGGGAATTTAGGACATCAAAGATACAAATGAAGACATACTGGCAACTACCTCCATGTAGACTCTCACCACTATCTTGCTTAGAAAATTGGGACCTTAAACACCTTAGCCTTAAGATTTTTAAGAATATATAATAATGAACACTTAGAAAAAGAATTGAACCACTGTACTGAGACATTTAAGGAAATAGGCTACAAAAACAAAGACATCTTTAAAGCCATTGAAAGAGAAAAAGGAATGATGAACCCTCCCCAAAACTTAGTAAACTTACAACCTTCTATTAGAAAATCACATTTTCCATACATTCATGGTTTTACTGATAAAATAGTTAAGTTATTAGGAAAATAAAGATTAGGACTATATTCAAACAGTTAGAGATGATAAATTAAAAAATGAAATTAGTAAAAGACAAGATTGACCAACATCAAATCCAGGGAGTGTATAAAATGAATTGATCCTATGGTATGTGCTAAATTGAGGAAGCTTGAGATACTTCAAAACAAGAATTAAAGAACACGGAGTCGACATAAAAAATCAGTGCACGCACACTTATGCCCTTGTTGAACACTCCCTCCACAAAAAACACCATATCTGCCTTCAGAAACTCTGAGATTATCTCCAAAGAGGACCACTATTTTAGAAGAATATTTAGACAATCCTTAGAGATATGAATGCATCCAAACAATCTCAATGGATATGGTGGACATGAGGTAAGTAGTATTGGTTACCTCTCATCACTCAACTCACTAACCCCTAGTTTCTTCATTTTCCCCTTGCTCTACTCCCAATGTATTTATTTTTCTCTCTCCACTTGAATCTCCTTGGGAGACATTCTTCCTCCCTCCTTTATTTTCCTTTGATTATCCATTCCTCTCCTTTCCTTCTCGTTATTTCGTTCTTCCATTATCCTATCAATTCTTGCATTAACATATTAGCTAATCTCTACAAAATAATTATGAGAATTGATAGGCTTTACAATATTATCACACTATTAATATTAATAGTCCTACTATTAATAACTATAACCCTACTAATATTAATAATTCATTATTAGGTTCATATTAATGTTAATTCCTAGGTCTAGCATTCGAATTAGGTCTTACGTTTTACAATTCTTTAGGTATAAGACTTAATTTAATGACATCTTAGTTAATAGGACTAACTCTAATTATTAATTATTAAATTAGTTAAACTTATATTAATATTATTCACTACTAATAATTAATAAACTATGGCAATAATGATATTACACTATTGATTTTAAAAGGATTAATGGAAGGGAAGATGGTGATCTCATGTGCTAGGGTTTTCCTGTGCGAAGCTTTGCAAAGTGTCACAACCATTCACAGGTAGTTTTCAGGCATTGATGGAGCTTTCTGGTGTGGGGTTCTAGTGATCTATTCTATTCATGGAGGAGGGTGCCAACTGTATTTGATTTTGTAGGCTACAAACTACCCTATCCATATCCCTACACATTGGGCTCTCTATTGTAGTGGATCTGCCATATAGTGGTTACGACGAGATCATAATCATAGGTTACAAACCAAAACTTCTTTTTCATCATATTGGGATCTTGATTTGATAATTGTCATGATGGGACTTTGGATTGAGGAGGAGCCATGAATTTCATGGGTCGAGAGGGTTTCATGGCATGTGAAGTTGTTGTGGCTCGATCCTTTATGTTATGCATATTTGGATGAGCATAGGGCCGAGATGGTTTCATGAATTATGAGGTCATGGTTGCCCAATTTTTTTACCCTTGAAGATCTAGATGTGGATAATGCTGAGAGGGTATCATGGCTAGCGAAGGGATGGATGGAGGTCTTAACCCATCTCTTCTCCTCAGAATTTTCTAAGATACATGCATGGAAGGAAAATTTCTAGATCTTCCTTAAAACTTTAAATGGGAAGACTCTTGTCTATTGGATTTGGGGCTCAGATATAGTGAAAATTTTGAAGTAGGTCATCTAGGATAATATGAGTATTCTTGTATCTTTACAAAGTATGATATTTGAGGGGAAATTAATGCAATATGCCTTTCTTTTGAAATAATATGGTGTTGAAAGGAACTCAACCATAATATTAAATATAAGGTTGTGTGGGAGGGGGAGCTTCACGACACATAAATCCTAAGGGACTAGGTTCATTCAAGGATGCACTGAAATGAAAGAATGTCACTTCAGCTGATCATATCCAAAATCTATGAGGCCCTTACATAGTTTAGCAAATGGATAAGTTACTAGCTATGGATGTAAAAACCCCATAGATAAAATAATATTTTGAAGTTCAACAATATAAGGCATTAATCGACAGGTTTAATGGGTTTTGGCTGTGAAATGAAGGATTATACCAGTGGGTGTTTTCTTCTTGGGCACAAAAATTTTACCTCTATATATGCTCTAATGGTTTTTTCAGAGTACAATTTGATACACAATAAGATATGGAAAAACTTTAAAATGAAGTACCATGGTTTTGGGGTAGAGTTGGGCTTTTTATTACCCCATGGTTCCCATAATTTGATACTACAAGCATGGTGATAACAAAATTGTTGGTATGGGTAAGGTTACTAAACATCCCTCTTCCCTTATGGAAACATTAGGCCCCGAAAGATATTGGAAATACTTTGGGTAAATTCAAAAAATGGATTTGGATAAAACAACAAAAGGCATATTTACATTTTCCACAATATGACATGTGTAGATAGACCTTAACAATTTTCTACCAAATCATATTCATTTAAAACATGAAAAATTTAAGTGGAATTAGGTTTTAGATTATGATAATATGACATTTAGATGTCAAAATTTTTATCATACAGGACACCTGTAGATCATTTTCCCATAGGAAAAAAGGATCCCAAAAAAGAAAGAGAGGCAAGCCTCTAAGAAAAGGGGTTGGCATTTTCCTGACACTTCTGAAGATGAAGATGAAGAGCCTATGGAAAATGGTCCAAATATAGATGTTCATACATAACTTAGTAGTCAAGAAAAAGGAAGAGTTGGGGATTAGTCAGGAATCATGACTCACGGTCAGAAGAGCAATGAATCGACAAAGATCATAACATCAAAGCAGCAGAAAGTGGAATCACCCATGGAAAAGGAATCATGGGGGGTACAAAGAGATCCCGTGTATTTGAGAGCTCAGAATCAGACAAAGAAGTCCCCTTGCAGGAAAATGGAAAGCAACTGGTAATAGTAACAACTTCTCCAAACCAAGGAATTTGGAAAAATATTTGGAAAAATAAAGGAAAAAAACGGGAAGCTAGGTGACTTTTATCACACAACCTTGGGAAAATTTCGTAATTTGTTTTCAGGTTTTTTTTCTTCTTCTTTTATTTTTATTTGTTACCAGCATAAAGGGTGACACGACCAAATACTTATCAACATCTACATAATGTAATGTTGTTCCTTGTTTTCAGGGAATAAAATTGTGACTTTCCTTGGAAAAAATAATATTGCACTATTAGTATTAACAATATTTATGATATTTAGGAACACAACATATTTTAATTATCCTCTTACTCAATATAATACTAATTCTAAATTATTCATTATTAAGGTTATATTAATATTATTCACTATTATTAATAGATAAAACTATGCAATAAAAATAGTACAATATTAATATTAATAATATTTAGAACCCTCATTATTAATTATTCTATTAAATACCTTCATATTAATACTTTTTAGGGTTTTAGGCTTGATATTTTAGGCTTTTTAAGAGTCGACATAAACTAATCATGCTATTCCCTCCCTTTCTTTATATTTATATATTTTCTCCTCTCCTCCTTCTCTCCAAAACATTATGTCCTAATGATGGGTCCTATTTTGGAATCGAAACGTCAACTTAAAAATGAAAATGTGGATCATATTATGGATACACTTCCTTCATCGAATTGTAACCACAGAAGTTTACAATAAGAAAAATTATTGTTGTGAACTAATAATTGAAATGTATTATGAAGACAATATTGATTACTAGAGATGAGTTGGTAATGTTTGAAGTTGGACCTTTTTCATATTTCCATCTTCAAACTTGACATGTAATTGATGTATTTATAAAACATTACAAAAATCAATATTATTAAATGTGATTAGTATAGTATCATAGAATATTTAAACAAGACAAATAATATTTGATTAATATTTATAACTCATTAACTAAAGAAAGCTAGAGAGAGACAAGAAAGTTCCTTTAATCTTTTCAATCATTGAAACTAAATGTTAAAACAAATCAATCAACTCCTTACCAATTTTTTGAAGGTCATATAGACCAAAATTAGTCTTAGTGGATGGTAATTATCATTATAACTAGCATCAATATAATATTCTCACTAAAGTTGACCTCATTAGAGTTTGGAACTCCCAAGACCAATGTTGGTAGGTGTTATTTCCATGTGTTTTGGTTTCACCTAGAGATTAAGGTGCTTATGGGGCATTTAGAAGTAGGGGTTAAAAATGTGGCATCTAAGAGTGATGACATATGTATACATGTTTGAAATTCATTGATATCTATGTTTTCCTTCAAATTAGGTCTAATGCTAAGAATTTTCATGTCATTGGTTAATGTTGTGTTTTTAGAGGATTTTCACACTAGCTTGAACTAGTAGTGAGGCACTTAGAGGCCCCATCTCTAGGTAGAACTTGAAATTTTGACATCGAAAACTAATGATTAACATGCATCTGTTATGGACACAAAAATACCCATATTAATCTTAAGGAGACGTCCATTCACAAGGTTCCATGTTTATAGTATTTCCTTAACAACATACATTAAATAAATAAAGGTATAGGTTGAACTTATGAAACTAAAAAGATGATGACTTTTCTGTATATATGATTGATCTGCACCAATTGACATGTTCTATAGTGGGCCTCCAATTTAGACACAAATTAAGGCCCATCTAACCTTTCGTAGGCACATAAAGGCTATATTAAACATATTCTTATACACTTAATAATGTTTTTTAGCTTTAATATGTTCTTAGGAAGGTTTAGAGATAATTGCATATTATGTGCCTTGTTGTCCCTTAAGAAAGCAATTTCTTGGTTGTGTAGAAATTGTGCTTAAGACATTAATGTTTATTATTATTGTCACTTATTTGTATGATGTATCCTCAAGTGAAGGCCTGAAGAGCCTGAATTTTAACCCTTAATACTTAGGTGATATGAAAGTCTCAGAATGCCATTTGATTACTGAATAAAAGTGTTGAGTGAAGAATGTTTTGAGAAGTTAGAGACAATATGTTGTTTTTCATAGAAACTATTATCTGTAACACTTTGGGAAGTTAGAGACAATATGTTGTTTTACACAGAAACTATTATCTATAACTTAGAAGAAATGTAGAAGTAGGAACTTTAAGTACAGGAGCACTCTTTTACGGAATTTTAACTTCATTCACATAAGTAAATAAAAACCTGCATCTTCATTACCATACTTAAAGAAAGGAAGATACATGATGACACATAATAGAGAAATCACAAATCATACCCAACAATGTGTGGAAAACTCCTGATTCTTTCATTAATCATCAGTTTTATCAAGAATCTAATAGCCTAGTCTCTAGGTTCTTCAAAATTCGAACCCTTTTTCTATAATTTTGCCTCTTTTTATACATCATGGGATAGTTGGTAATCACAAAAACTGTCAAACTGCTTAACTATCTCCTAACTGTCTAAAGTAAAAGTCATTACAAAATATTACATTGGAGGGTAAAAGACACCTCATTCTTCTCAAGAAAACAAAATAACAAGAAGTAACAGAAATTAGAATATGACTGGTGATGGCTGCTCACTGTTCGAATCTGTGGCTTGAGTATCTACAAGCTGTAATCCTGTAGATGTCCTGATGACAACTAAATTGCTTTAACACAACAAAGTTGCATATTTAGAAAATTCCATGCATGATCCTGTGGGTTATGGACCCATGTGTATATCATAAATGTTTTGATTAGCGGAAACACAAAGAAACCCTTATGGCCCACATATATATCGGAAGTGTTATGATTGGCGGAAACACAAAGAAACTCGACCAATCACCGTTCCTTTGGAGTTTCAGTCATCCGCCTTTTAGTTATTCTGCTAAAACAACATAATTGGTTGATTTACACAGAATATGGCAAACCTTCAGTTACCATGGAACCAAAAGGAAACAAGACTCCGGTTCATAATCTTATTGTGTCCACCTTTTCCACAAACCTTTTCCTTCCCCACAGAACCGAAAAGAAACAAAACTGCAGTTCAAAGACTTCTCGGGTCCGAAATTTATAATAAAACTCGTGCACTTTTTGACGTGATATCCGTCGGATCTTGTCCCTTCTTGATGAGTGGCTATGATTGATTCGGACTTCAACATATTAAATCACATTCCATAAACCATTGCGTCCATTTTCTATATTAAACCTCATCCTTGTTAACCATGCGATTACCATTGGATCTAAATTCTTCAAGCGGACGACCCTGATTGACTGAGGTTTTAACTCGGTTTTATAACTTCTCACGTCTGATTTTGGATTAAACCTTGTCCTTGTTAACCACACGATTATCGTTAGATCTGTTTCCTATCGCTCGGACGACGCAAATCTTCTCCTGGGTTTCTCACATTCAAAAGCCATTAATAATATAAAATAAATCATTTCTTTCGAATTTCCACATTTTCTTTTAATTCTGTTAGAACATAATATTTTATTTTTTATTTTTTTATTTTTGTGATAAAAATGAAAATAAAATTAAAATGACAATGGATGCTACAACATCTGGCTCCACCTGGGGATAATTCTTTTGCCACAAAAGCACTAAGAATCGCAGATCAGTGCCTTCACCTAGGGCATGGAGTCACATATTTCTTAGCCAATTTAAATTCTATGGAATTTGTACAATGAATTCAATCTGGTATCTACAATGACATGATGTTTGTACTTCAGAATTGGAAATATTGTTTGAGGTACTACCCATTGACAGGAAGCTATACAGTTTCACCATCAATATTCTCCAAGAAGAATGTATTATTTGCCCTTGCTTCTATGATACTAAATGGGCCATAACAGAGAGGATTAAACTTCCTATGTTTTCCCTTATCTTCTCTTCTATTATCCCACCTTAAGACCAAGTCTCCAATTTTAAAATCAATTTCCTTGGCCTTTCTGTCAAAAATACCCTTCATCTTTGATTGATACATAATCAAATTATCTCTTACCTTATCCCTTCTTTCACTCAACTCCACTACCTTATGCGTCCTTCTTATCAAAGCATTGGGCTCTTCTTTTGCCTCCTGAATCATTGCAATCACAGGCTTCACAAGCTAACTAGGGAACAAATCTTGAGTTCCATACACTAACTCAAAAGGTGATTTGCCTATAGACCTTCTTGTAGTCACTCGGACAGCCCATAGAGCAAACTTTAACTTCGAATCTCAGTCTTTCTGATTCTCTGCAATAGTTTTCTTAAGAATTCTCATCAAAGTTTTGTTAGGGGAGTTAGCAAATCCATTTCCCTGTGGATGATAAGCTATTGAATGAGATAAAATAACATTATACTTCTGAAAAAAGCAACAAAGTTACTTGAACTGAATGCTTGAACATTGTCTGTTATGATTTTGATAGGGCATCCAAATCTACTGAAAATATTTTCCTTTAAAAACTTCATCACCACCTAGTCATTGGCCATTTTAGAAGGTATATCTTCTACCCACTTGGTGAAATAATCAGTAGCTATAAGAGCCCACTTGTGGTGTCCACTTGAAGGTGGGTTAATTTCTCCAACAAAGTCTAGTCCCCATTGTCTGAATGGTTCTTCTATGAAGACTGGGATCAAAGACAAGGGAGCTAACCTTTTCTTCTCAGCATAAAGATAACACCTCTGACAGCCTCTGACAAACTTGTATATATCACCAAATAGGGTGGGCCAATAAAACCCTTCCTAGAGGATTTTATGTGTAGTAGCTTTCCAACTATAATGTCCACCACATAACTTCTCATGATAATCTTTAATGGTCTCTCTAAATTCATCCTTTGTTAAACATAACAATAAAATTCCCACAGGATCCCTCCAATACAATCTGCCCTCAACAATCACACATGGTTGTGCTTTGATTTTTAATGCTCTATATTTTGTTCTATCCAAATATTGAGGACAAGAGAGAAAACATAAATAATGGACTATGTGCTTGTACCATTTTGAACATAAAAATTTATATCAGATCTTCATACTTGGGTTTGAGTTTTCTTCACCTTCTTCAATGATTTCCTCATTCACAGGTGTTAGCAAGTTGATTCCCAATGCCTAAAAATTTGACTCTGTCAACATCTTTGCCAATCCCCACCCTTTCACCAGATTTGTGGGCTTTATGTCCAGGTCATACTCTTAAATCTTGGCTATCCATTTTCCTCTTTTGCCTTCCACATCACTTTGGAATAAGACATCTTTTACTGAAGCATTTGGCACATAAGCAATGATCTGTGACTGCAACACATAAGTTCTGAAGGCCTTTAGGGATTTTACCAAAGCATATACATGTTTTCAAGAATATTGTACTTTATTTCAACATCTTTGAGAATCTTGCTAAAGAAAGCAACTGGCTGCTCCTTTTCTTCATCATTTTTCTGTAACAAAACAACATCTATTGAATTAGGTGATGCAAATGAAAAAAATTGAAAAAGATTTTGATAATCAAGGCTAATTAAAATTGGAGCTACTTGTAATGCTTCTTTAATCCTGGAGAATGACTCTCTAACCTCCTTGGTCTAATGTACTTCATTTTATTTCTTCAACATATTGGTAATCTCTTTTACAATTTTAGCATAATTGGACACAAACCTCCTTAGAAAAATAATTTTCCTAGAAATTTTTGAATGTCTTTCTTACTCCTTCATTTTATTTCTTCAACATATTGGTAATCTCTTTTACAATTTTAGCATAATTGGACATAAACCTCCTTAGAAAAATATTTTTCCTAGAAATTTTTGAATGTCTTTCTTACTCCTGGGCAGGGGTATTTTCTACACATCTTGCACCCTTGCTGGATCTATCTTCACTCCATCTCTAGAAACAATGTGCCCCAACAGTTTTGCCTCTTCTAGAACAAAAATAGACTTAGGATTCAAGGAAAGCTCAAGTTTTCTACATTTTTCAAAAGTCTTTTTAAGATGGTCCAAATGCTCCTCATCAGACTTAGAGAAAATGGTGATGTCATCCAAGTATATCACTACAAACGTATCCCCTACAAATGCAATGTCCATATCCCTCTAAAATGTTGCACCTGCATTCATCAACCCGAAAGGAATTCGAGCATACATGAAGGTTCCCCAAGGAGTTTTGAATGCAACATTTTTCTGATCTTCTTTATCAACAACCCCCTGGTTATACCTAGAGAAACCATCCAGCATTGACATTCTGAATGATCCTATTACCTTCTGCAACACATGATCCAATTTAGGTAACAGATAGTTATCTTTTAAGGAAGCCCTATTCAGATTTCTAAAGTCCACACGTAACCTTTTTTATCCATTTTTCTTCCTTACAGGTACTAAATTGGCCACCCAGTTAGAGTACTTGAGTGGAACTATTATCTTGGCATTGAGAAGCTTTGTGACTTCTTTCTCAATCAATGGTAAAAGAAAAGGGTTTATCTTCATGAGTTTCTGCTTAAATGGTTTAATCCCTTCTTTCAAGGGAATCTTATGCTGAATAATACTTACATCATATGTTTTGAGATCCTCATAGGACCAAGCAAAAACATCAATATAGTCCTTGAAAAGCTTAATATATCTCTCCTTATAATTAAGTGGAACTCCATTAAATAATTTGACTAACTTGGGCTCCTTCTAGGTTCCAATATTGTGATCTTGAATCTGTTCATCCTGTGGAATTTTCTCTGAACTAACAGCTACATCATTGGAGTTAAAATATCTTTCAAGAGGGACAAGCCCTCTTGGCAAAATATTATCCTTCAATTGAATAATTTTTTTATTAACTATGGAATTTTTAAAACCACTTACTTTTGCACCTTCTGTTGCTTCATCTTCATCTTGATCAATCTTGGTGCCCTGAAAATCTTCAATCATAGTCAAGAATTCCTTAATCTGTTGATCATCCTCAAAAATCTGCCAATGTTTTATATTATCCAGAACAGAAGGTCTGTGCTTCATTTCAATCTCATATCTTAGCTTTGGATTTATAAGAGGCCTAAAAGTACTGGCAGCCATAGCCAAAGAGTTTGCTAATCTATTTCCATCCCTTGGAATGAACTGTATGTTGAAAGCCTCAAAGAAGTTCTCAACCAAATACCACACTTCATTTTTGTATGCTCTAAGCCTAGGGTGTTTTTTTTGACAATGGTTCTTTATTTGCTTTATAATCAGCTCTACAAAAATTGACTAGACTCCCATTTGTTTTGCTATTTGCAGAGCAATGACCAAGGATTCATATTCTGCCACATTATTTGTCACTTTGAACTCCAATTTAAAAGAAAAGGGGATCATATTACCTCCAGGTGTAATTAAAAGGAAACTAGCACATGTCCCTTCTTTAGAATAGCTCCATTAAAGAAGCACTTCCACACCCCTTCTGTTTGCAACTTTGTATTTACATTAGCTGAAGTAAGCTGCCTCTGGTTATCCTCAGCTAACTCTACATTTTCATGCAACATGAAGCAAGAAAATTCATCTTTTTCTTAGCTATATGCAGGTGAATTACTTGCTTCATTATTTGTGATTGTTTTTACAAATCTTGTTTCTCTGTACAACCTCCTTTCTTTTCCACCAACAATTGGTATGATAGCATAAGTAAAATCTAGTTTCATAACACCACCCAATTTAACCCCCCATGACCTAGATAGCAACATTCCAAACCTAGCAGGGATATCTGCTACCACTACATCCATTACCAAGCTTCTAGCTGGGATCTGGGCTAGTGACACCACCATATCTTTAATGACCCCCAAACACTTGACTTTATTTGAATCAAAAGAATACAAGTCTCTGTAAGGTTTAGTAACTTGTAGGTTTAGTTGTTTCATCATTGATAGTGGCATAATATTATGTGAAGCTCCTGAATCAAACATACAATTATGCAAGAGGAAATCATGAATCAATAAAGAAATGTAGAAATGAGGTGTTGAAGAATATACTTCCTCCACATGTGGACCAAAAACCACTATTGGTTTATCTTCTTGCAGATTCACAGTATAATTTATATTCACATTCTGAGATAGATTGATAAACTCAGCAAACTCTCTTTGATAAGATGGTGTTTTGACCAACTTTATGAGGGGCAATTGAATTCTGATTTTTTCTAACTCTTTAGTAAGACTAAACACATGAACCTGTTTAGTGTTCCTTTCATTTTCATCTTCACTTTTCTTCATCATTGAAATCTCCTGTGGAATGGAAACAATTCTTTCTAAAGGAATTTTGTCACTTTTATCTTGAGAAGGCTCACCTTGAAGTATTTGAGTCTTGCTATTTGTATCATGATGTTGCTTTCCTTTATTTAATTGTTTTGCATGTTGTGGTTTTTGTGGATTCACCTTTTGTAGGGGAGCTAGAACTTGCTGCCCACCTTCATTTTCTTGAATTCTAGATCTTTTCCTTGATCTCAAGTCATATTTCTTATGTAATTCTGCCTGCATAAAGTTATTAAACTACTTCCAATATTCATCAATTTCATTCTCATCATAAATGGCATCTATTTCAGTATATTCTTCTCCCTCAACACCTAGTTCATCTTCATCTACTGCATACAATGTGGAAATATGATCATCATGGTCCTTGGAATGCTATGGTACTCTATCAGGATCTGCCTCTAAGTAAATTGGTGCTTGAACCTGATCTTGGTCTTTTCTCTCCTTCTGCAAAATTTGCAGAGGTTGTCTTCTATATTGAGGATTAAAGTTTCTGTTCTGTTGTGCTTGCCTCTGAGAATTCTTACTCTCCAATTCCAATTTAATCAATTTATTAGAAAAATTTTCAATTACATTATTCATATCCTCTAATGTTTGATCTTAAGAGGATTCCACTTTAGCCTTTCACTTATCTTGGACAGGCTGTGTCTCTGGTGCTTTACCTGCAGCCACCAAATTTACTTCTATTTCTAAGGCATCAGTTTGGATCTGATCAAGGGCTATGGATCTTCTCTCCCTCAATGTGAACCCAAAATCTGATTCAAATTCCCCTGCAAAAGTTATTTTTGCACCAGCAGGGAGGGGGCTTGATCTCTACTAGAAGACTGTTGTAAAGTTTATTGAACCTTCTCATGAATTCTACAACACTTTCATCAGATTTCTTCTTAATAGCATTAAACTCTGTGAGTGAATACTCATGGTCTCTTTTCTCTCCCCATCTCTGGGTGAACAGGGGCTCCAGCTCTTCCCATGTAGGAATAGAGTTATTAGGAAGCCCTTTAAACCATTTTCTTGCTTCTCCATCCAACGATTGCAAAAAAAGTCTTAAAACAACATCCAAGTGTTCAACATTGAGATTTTCTGCAAAATTACAAAACATTGCTATATGCTTCTCTGCTTTGTGTTCATCCTCCCTTGAGAAATGAGGAAGAAATTTTAAGTATTCTTGAGGCATTTGATTCAACTGTTGTGGCAACTGAATAGGTTCATACCTATTCAACAAAAATTCAAGTGTTCCCATGTTTGCTCCTAAACTTACTGAACCTTTAGTAACAACAGATGTAGAACCTGACTGAGGAGTAAATGAAGTTTGAAAAAGTGGCAATGTAGTTATAGGTTCAGGTTGAATAACTATAGTAGATACTGAGAAAGAAATAGACTCTTGTTCAAACAAAGGTGAATCTTTGGAAGAAAAATGTGTTGAACTACTGCCAGGTGCAGACAGTGTAGGACTTGGTGTAACTAGAGCTTTTGACCTTCCAACCCTCTTGGAAACTAGACTCTCAGGGTCTGAAAGGGCTTGAACTTTTTGCTGTGAGGTATCTAACCTTGTATGAGGCCTCTTTGAAGCCATAGTTATTTTTTTATGTTCAATACAACCAAATATTTCCTCCTCACTAAACAATCAAAGGAAAATATTAAAAGCTCAGGTAAAAGTGTTCTTGACTTCATTCCTCGGCAATGACGCCAATTAATGTTGGCCCTTAAGAAACCAATTTCTTGGCTGTGTAGAAATTGTGCTTAAGACATTAATGTTTATTATTATTTTCACTTATTTGTATGATGTATTTGTATGTAACCTCTGATCTAACTGTGCAATCCTGAAGGAGATAATATCCTTCTGCATGGATGAGTTTCCTATATAGGAAAAATCCTCCAAATAATAGTACATTATCCCTTCTTTTGATCTCAACTAGGTCTCTGACTGAACTAACATGCATGAGTTATTTATGAGAGAATATTTAGTTATCTGGAGAGCAACAATTACATGCATGAGTTCAGTTAGTTAATGCTTTCATGGATGTAACTGTTGCTCTCCAGATAACTGAATATTCTCTCATAAATAACTCATGCATGTTAGTTCAGTCAGAGACCTAGTTGAGATCAAAAGAAGGGATAATGCATTATTATTTGGAGGATTTTTCCTATATAGGAAACTCATCCATGCAGCAGGATATTATCTCCTTCAGGATTGCATAGTTAGATCAGAGGTTAGTGAGTGTCTGAAGAGGCCAATTCACACAGGTGGAAGCACTGGACCCCAAGGAAAATTGCGCAAGGAAATAGGAGGCTTGGAGGGCAGAGGAGATTGTACTGAGAGCTAGATAGCTTCCAAGCTAAAGCTTTGTGTAATCTGGACATATTTCCACTTGTATGATAATCAAGATAGCTAAGTTTTTAGCTGAGGCTTTCCCCAAAGTATTCTTCTGTGTTTCATGTGTATTGATTTCTTCTTCTATGTTATATGTGTTCTATTTGATCTTGCTCAAAATCAATTAAGCTTCCACATGTTTGATTATAGAAGTAGATTAAGTATTTTGCTTTAGTACATTGCATAATCAGGTGATCTACAGTGGGAATTTCCATATTTTCCATTTAAAAAGAAGAACTCCTCAATTAGGTTAGGAATTTGTAGTGCATATAAGGATAGAAAGATTGTATTGCATGTCACTAAAAGTTAAATTCCAAAACTTCCTTACCTACCAGAAGTCTTGGATTCTATCCACACAAACCTCAAGAATTACCAGGAAAATATGACAGGAGGTTTCAATAAGAGAGAACCCACCAACACAGTGAGAATCTGTTAACATCCTCCTGTGGTGGAAACTTTTACAAGGCATCAATGGATGGGGTTCTTTGAGAGGATGAGAGGATACGATGATGATGTGGCCAGAGAATTTTCCCTCTCACTCATACCCCTCACTAGAGCCAGTGCCACTGCTGTAGTGAAGGGTTTATCAGTAGCAATTACCCCTGAGGTTATAAGCAGAATAACTACACTCCCCCTAGGGTTACAATGGAGGAAAGAGGACAAGACTAACAACACCCTTGCAAAGAAAAGTTTCTTTTTGGAAGGAGAAGAGCCAATTGAAGACAAAAATGGGGTTAGAAGGGAGAGCATTCCATACCCTTGGAATGAAGTCAGTTACCACATCATCAAATATATTTCATGTGAAGGGAGATACAGTGTAGTGTATGGATACCACTTCAGACTCCTCCAAGAATTGAGATTTGGAGAGAACACACCTCCTCATAATAGACTAAGTATACCCTATTTTCTTATACAATCCATGATAGACATGAGCATCAAGGTGCAAGAGGGAAAACATCAGAAACTAGCCCATCATGGGTTGATCAAACTCATCCTTGAAGATGTTCTACAAAACTTAAGATTCCCTATTGCATGGACAACATTTGTAGACATGCAGGCAAAAGGAGAAATTCAAGATATTGAGTATGACATAAGCCCTACTGATAGTGAGGGAGAAGAAGAAACAGAGGATGAAAATGAAGAAGAGACAGAGGAGGAAAATGAAGGAGAAACAGAGGAGGAAACAAAAGAAGAAATAAATGAGAAGAGTGAAGAAACAGAGGAAGAAAAAGAAGAGGAAGGAGGAGACAAAGAAGAGGATGAAAAAGAAAATGGAAAAGAGGATGAAGGATAGAAGGATGAATAGAAGTCTACAACTCAAGGCAGAGAAGAAGAAGAATCACCAAGGGTGTCTCCAGAACCTATAGAGAAAGAGGCATCATCTGCTCTAACTTCCCTAATTACACCTATCAAATCAAAGAGAAAGAGACAAAGATAAACCCCACTTTAATTAAGCACAATCAAGAGCACCAGGATTAGACAAGGGAGGCTGAGAACACATGGCTAAGGAAACAACTACAAGAAAGGGAAAGCCAATTGGAAACTATGCCCAGTTTATCCATGGAGGCAATCCAGTGCATGATGCCAACAAATTCATGTGCCTTTAAACTCAAGGAACAATAGCTACAATTCTAGATAAATACCCTAGCGCAAAGATGAACTATGCCTTTCCAAGACTACAGACAATTCATTGACCTCTTTGATCAAAGCACCTTGTTGGATAGAGAAAAGATATCTGATTTCTACCTACACAATTTAGCCTTAACAGATTTAAATGTGTGGGACCCAAATCCAAAGCTAGGGGACTTGCAATTAATGGCCTTGGCATCTTGGATGAATCATGAGGAGGCAAGAGCTACAGAGATGAAAAAGGTATTGGAAAAAGAAGAGGCAGAACCCCTTATGATCAGAGCAGAACAGTCTAACCCAATGGTTGTCATCAACGCTCACAACCTCATTGCAAATGATCCCAATCTTGCACCAAGGTACCTTGTTGTTGAAGAACAGGTAGTCACACACTTTGAAGACATGATAATATTTCTAGAGATGACAGCCAGCAATCCTGCCAAAGGAGTTGGAACACCTTACCTTACAACCTAAAAATCAAAGAATATCATTCTCCTGACAAAATGTGGGAGGCACTAAATAGAACCCCAATGTATAAGAAAGTATTAAAAAGACTCAAAGTCAATTGTATTGGATTGAAGCTCATTCCACCATACTTTTAGGAATGTTGGAAGGAAGAAAACAAGAAGAAGAAAGAAATCAGCGGGAGGAGATAGAGAACAATGTAAGTGTTATATAGAATTTTGTCACTGTCCCTATACTCCCCGTTCCTTGGTCCCAGAGGACCTCTACAATGAACTCTACATGCTTTCCCTTCATGAAGAAACCCCCATTGTGTCCCTCTTCATGAGAAGATCAATTCCCTTTTGCACCATTTCCCCTGAAACTTCTATTTTTCCCAGTTTACAAGACTAGCGCTAATGACCCTTGTCTTCCCCACGCTGATGTGTAGAAATTAGCACTGTCCCTAGAACCGACCGGAGCAACTGAGCCTTGTTCCAATCGAGTCAGTCCTGTTATGGAAAGTTTTTTAAACTAAGATCTGAAGCTTCCAGCTCTAGAAGCTTTGTAATGGAAGTATGGTAAATGGTTTGGCCAGATGGGGTTGGGGATGTCAGTTTGGGCTCCTTTCCCCTATAATGATGGAACTACTTCAAGGGATAAGACCTTATCCCATGAGAATAGGATCCATATCCCATCCATTCATGCTATATAAACCTCCAATTTTCCCAAGCACAAGCTAGTGTTAGTGCTAATGTTGGTGTTCTAGTGCTATTTTGGTTTGGAGTAAACAACAAGCTATTCATAATTGTAGCTATCTAGTTGTGTGAGGGAGAAGTGTGATTTGGTTTGGAGTGAAGCCTAAAGGGAAGAGTCTTAAAACTATTGTTGATTGAGGCCATCATGGAATGTTAGCAGAAGTGTGCGAGAACCTGGTCTTGTTAGAGGAGAAGAGCAATGTCAAAACAATGGTTGTAATCTCTCTTTTATATCAATATATATGCAACTATCGATTGATTTCCTACATGTTTTTTCATCTTACATATTCATGGATTAATGTTTCTTGACTTGTTAAGTAGGTTGAATTACAAATTGTCTATTATCACGATTTTTGTTTGCTGTTGTTTACTTGTTTCAGGTGCTTGAAAAAGAAGGTGAGAAATAACCAGAGCAAGCAAGCAAGGACATCAACGTACTAAGAGGTAGGCCCTCTTAATTGGTGCTAGCCTAAGGAAATCTTTCATAGAATGTATGTGTTGTGGCTAGAACCACTATCGGGATAGAGGAATTTGTTTGTGTCCATAATTATAATTTTACTTCACCACAAATTGGTGACTCCACTGGAGAACCATCCTTTTGTTTGTCTTGGATTTCATGATTTTGTGAGAACTTTCCCAGTTCCACTTTTTCCCTTTGGTTCTATTTCTTTTCTCTTGCTTACTAGCCTGAGTTTGAAATTCATAGTAGTAGATCTAGTCTCTGTTTCAAAAAAAAAATATTTTTTTTCTTAGCTCCCTCAATCAGCGCGCTTAATCTGTTGATAGTCACACCGATCAGCGCGATATGCTGAGGAACAGTCGCGTTGACCAGCTCCTCGTGCTTGTTGTCAGTTAGGCAGTCACACTGTTGCCTGTAAGTGAAGATTAGGGTTTGTCCCCAATCTTGGCCAATGTGTTTTTCTCTCATGATTTCGATCCTGTAAGATTTTTAGACCATCTTCTCCCTTACTAGAGAGCTTCATTTAGCTTGGTTTGTGTGCTTTCTTGGTTTAGCCCACCCTATAATGTGTTAAGTCTAGCCCTGTGTGAAGTTATTTTTTATTTTTTATTTATTTTTCTTTGAATCCCTCGATCAGCACTATTTTTTGCCAAATAGTCGCACCAATCAGGCTTATCAGTGTTAGTTTTAGCTTGAAAGTTGTGCCGGTCGTGCCAATCGACACTACTTTTGGCCCAAAAGTCGCTCTGATCTTTGGGCTAACAAAAAATAATAATTTCTCCCATTCTAGTGTCAATGTGTCTTGACCCTTGGAATCTCTTCTTACTCCCAGAAGTGACTAGGATACTTTGTTTTCAATTGAATGAGTGAAAAAGTCTCGTTTTTTCTCTTATTTCGATTGTCTCTTTTCTCTTTCCAAGCATAGATTACATTGCCTGGTTTCTTGATTGAAGGGTTGGTTTGATTCATGGAAGAAGTTGTTTTTAGTTTCATTTATCATGCTTTGGATTTAATTGATGCTTCTTTGTCCAGAATTGTGAAAACTTTCATTTGAGGTGCTTTATGTGAAAGATTCATTTTGCATTTTATGAAAAGGAGAACATCATTCTAGTTGACTTAAGCGAAAATATTGCATTAGTAGAATTATTGAGAAGCTATAATTGCATCATCGTAAGCATTGGAAATGAAATGAAACTTATTTGTTGTTATACAAAGATTAAGTGCATTTAGGATATGTATTAGTGAAAGTTTTCATTCTATGATTGTTGCATTGATTGTGTGTTCTCTATCTCTCAATTAGTGTTAACTTTCATCGAAGACAAAGATCTCTTTTCTCATATAGTTGCATGTAGGAGTTTTTTTCAGATGATAGTGGTACGGCTTTGTAATTGAAACCTAATTCAAGATCATCCATTAAAATTTATTGAATTAACCTAAGGAAGCATTGAAACTTAACGCTCACATTTAGTGGTATAGGCTAGAGACGTGTTCCGGCGTTTTTAAACCTAGTAGTTGTCGTTCGCTTCAGCACTAGACAGCGCTAGTATAGATTTGTGCTCCATATACCGTCGAGTATATAACGGGAGACCCCTGTAGGCTGCAATCCTTAATCCATAGGAAGCCGAGTTGGCCGCCTTACGAACGTGATACACTGAACACAACATTTGGGGAGATTGCCTTCCCATACTTCTTGGTTTGCTGGGAGGTATTCTGCAGTTCACGGTTGCCTGGTATTCTTTTTTACCTAGATCATCCAGAGCAATCATTTGATCTTTTTGACTCATTAAACTTAAAATATCATTTGAGCACTTGTCCTTTCAAGATCATTTCAAATCGAAAGTGATAGAGTCATCTTTCGTCCTTTTCTTGACTCTTAAAACATGAAAAGGTAAAGTTTTGTTTCAGTGTTCTAAAATCAACTTCCCATAAAATATTCTTGGTAAAAGTTATCTTACTTAGTGATTCTTTAGGGTCAATTCCAATGGAAACATTTCCAGAGTCTACCAGTCAAGGGATCCCCTCTAATGGGAATCCTGGTCCTTTTCCTTCTTTTGGAAATGTTGGTGCTCCTTATATGGTAACGTTGTCCCTTCCTGGATTAACCATTGGTTTACCTGTCTGGTTGCTTTTGACCTTGGTGGTCCCAAGTGTCCCAACTCCTATCCAAACATCTCCTTCATTCGAATCATGTCACAATGATTCTAAGGTTGACCCCTCGCCTTCTTCCCCCTTTTCTTCACTCTCCTCTTCTACTTCGCCTGGTGAAAGTTTCAAATCTAGTAACCAGGAGGCTAAGAAGAAGAAGAAGAAGTATAATAAGCAAGAGGCCAGCCTTGCGACTGTTACTCCA
The DNA here is from genome assembly GCA_031772625.1 of Pinus tabuliformis. Classification (NCBI taxonomy): domain Eukaryota; kingdom Viridiplantae; phylum Streptophyta; class Pinopsida; order Pinales; family Pinaceae; genus Pinus; species Pinus tabuliformis. The sequence goes on along the minus strand of CM062811.1, from coordinate 497,917,513 downwards.
AATGCACCTCCTATAGACAAACCTTCTGAACCAACACGGAATGCCAAATTCCCTTGAAATTTGTGTAAGGGTGACCATCTCCTTCAAGACTATCCTGGCATTCCCAAAGATCTTGTCAATGCTACATCCTCGGTTAGCGATGGTAAGAAGAAAGGGAAGATTAGATTCCCCTATAGGTTATGTGAAGGAGAGCGTGTTATTCACCTTTTTCCTCTTATGGATAAAACTTCCAAAGTTTTGGAAAACCTTATAGCTCCTCAACCCCAACTTCTTGTTGGTTATCAGAGGCTTTCTTTTGACGCTCTCTCGGTTGGTAAAGAGATTGACTTGGATTCATCTCTTTCCCATCCTACTCTTCCTGAGTGAGACTGCCTTGTGTCTGTTCCCGACCAACCATTGGTTGAAAAGAGTGTCGACTTGGTTCCACCACCAGTTGTTCACTCTGTTCCCGAAGAGAATGGTGATCATACTGCTCATGTTCTTCTCGTCTCCTCAAAATCTCGTGAATCAAAGAGTGATCCTACCATCCCAGTTCTTTAGGAGAGTCTTTCTTCTATTCTTGCATAGCATGGGGGAAATCATATGATACCCCCACCAAGTAGTTTTGTTGTCTCTTTCAATTGGGGGCCATTAACTGCTTTTTGTCTCCCATTTTATGTGCCTTTCTAGATCACAGTACAAGCCTATAATATGGTAGTACCTCGCACTATATTAGATGAAGGTGCATTTGTTAGCATCATGTCTTCTACTACTTGGAAAGCTTTGGGTTCCCCACAGCTTGTGCCTGTCACCTAGAATCTGTTGGCTTTCAACGGAGGAACCAATCAACCTTTAGGGATCCTTCCGAAGTTCCCTATTACTTTGGGAGGAAAGACCGTCTATATAGACATGATGGTATTCCAAGGTCCGTTAGATTTCAATCTTCTCCTTGGATGTGACTATGTTTATGTCATGTGAGCTCTTGTTTCTTCACTTTTCAGTGTAGTTTTTTTTCTGCACGAAGAGAGAATTGTGACTATTGATCAATTGTCGTTCATTGGTCACCAATCCCCTCCTTTGCAACCATCATCCCCTATCGACTCTTATTTGTAAGCAGTACCTTCCCCACCACAGGTTAATTATGTAGCTACCCGTTCTGTATCCACATCTACTGATGATCACACAGATGGTATAGTACATTATGTACTGGGGGAATTGGAACCCGATCTGTCTTTGGTACCAAATGACATGTACTCCTCTCGGAGCATGGTTCTTTCATCTAGTGAAGACCTCTTGGGAGCCATGTTCTCATATGGTTCACAAACAGACATCATGAGGATAGTTCCTGGTCTTATGTTAACCTCATTAAAAATGAAACAAAAGATGAGGATAGTTCCCGGTCTTGTGTCAACCTCGTTAAAAAATGAAACGAGTCATGAGGATAGTTCCTGGTCTTGTGTCAACCTCGTTAAAAAATGAAGCATATGTGCAAGGATAGTTATTTTACTGTGTCAACCTCATTAAAAAATGAAGAAACTCCCTTTTCCAAATCAATTCTTTGATTAAGATCTCGTAAAATCCTAGTCGAGTCTTTCCTGGATCTCGAAACTGAACCTTCATTCCATTCACCTAGTTGACTGAAATGAAGATTGGGGGGCATGTACCTCGAATTGAGTCATTATGCTGGGAGAATGCAAACTTATAGCAAGCATATTTTTTCATTTCAAGCTTTTGTAAACATGAAACCGAATCCAAGAAGAGTTCTACATGGTTCAAGGTTGTGTAAAAATGAACCCATGCCCAATTTACATCTCATGATTACCATTTTTATGAGCTAATTTCTGCTAGATGAGCCTTGGTTGTTTCATTCCATCGCCACCATGTCTTTGGCCGATCATATGATTTCACTTGGTTGTTATTCCTTTCCTGAGGGACCACAACGATGAGTGGTTTTGTTAGCCAATCTCTTGACCATTACATGTGTTGAGAAGTTCCACCATTGCTGGAACCAGTTGCTACCCTTTATGCCACTCGTTCCTCTAGGACGAGCCACCTTTAAGCTCTTTTCTGACTCATACAAAATGAAAAGGTTGTCGAGTATTTTTCCCTTTTGACTCGTAAAAGAGAATAAAATGGGGGGTCTACTTTCATGATCTTTTATGACCCTTTAAACATGAAAAGCTTGCCAAGATCTTGTTGTTTTGAACTCATTAAGGGTTGCAAAATGTCGTCTACCCAGTATACATTTACCCCTTTTTTGAGCTGGGATAAACTATTTACGAAAAAGGTACTCCTTGACTAAAATGGTCAAGCGGTTCTCTCGAGTATTATTTTCTACCTTTTTTGGCTCAAGAGACACAAATATACGAAAAGGGACCTTTTGGAGTTTTCTTTTACGTGTCTTTTTCAAAATCTCTAAACATGAAAAATATATTAAGTTTCACCTTTGTCGGACTCGTTAAAAGATTAAACGACATAGGATTTGTCATTATGATGAGACTGAGTTGCTCCTTCCTAGGGCCCCTAAAAACTTACTTGGATGGATTCATCTGAAGGATGGATTTATATTAGAAGAATATGCTATCCCCGTCAAGCTTGTGTAAAAATAACTGGGGTACTTTCCATAGACGGTGGGGGAAAATTTGGAAATCTAATCAGTAGTGTCGGCAGCTCACTCTTGAACATAACACTTTCTGCTTTGTGTCAGGTTGGGATATCCTTCTTTGTATCGTTCACCTTCCTGGGTTGGGCCGTTCATTTTTTATTTCCATTTGATCTCTTCCACGTCATCATGACCACCGATCCTGTGGATCCAAAAGCTACCAAATTTCCAATTGAGTCACCGAAATGTTCAAGAGTTGTCCTTCTACAATTACACTTGCCTTTGATTCTCTGTATCACCCAAAATCATTTTGCATCCTCTCATCTCGTGTCGATGATGTGGGAAATATTGTGGCCCTCCTTTGACACGGTCGTTTCTCGTCAACTTCAGCTCATTATCCGGGAAGTTGACGAAGAGACTCCCTTCCAGTTCCTTAGAGCTTGCATTCCCTAATGGCAAGTTCTTTGCACTCGACAACAAGTTCACATCATTGGCTTTTGATCAAGTGATTTCACGGGTGTTCGACTTCAGTTCCTCTACTCACATTCCGTGGATTGTGCTGATAGTACTTTGAGGACCATTGTCATTATTGGTAGTTTCTCTTGTGCTTGTTAACAGTTTACATCATTGACTAGTAATCAAGCGATTTTCTAGCATGTTCTATGCGAACACATCTATTCACATGTTAGAATGTGTACTTTGATCGAGTCGTGTTGGAGCGCAAGACCCTTGACTCAGATCACACAATTTCATGTTGTGAAGTGATTTGACATGGTTATGTTGATATACATGTCTCTTTCAGATGGATGGTTGTGACCATACCATGAATTATCATATGTGATCCTTCTCATTATTGGATGGTTGCGACAATACCTTGGTTTCATTATGATCCTCTTTAACGGATGGCTGTGCACATACCTGGATCCATTTACATGATTATTCTCTGGATGGTTGCATATGTGCCATGATTCATGTATCATTTGGTAGAGTTATCAGTTATGTCTATGTATCTGTACTTTCTTATAGGTTTTCCGACAATAGACTACGACTCCCCGCACTAATTCATAAATCATTTCATCCCTCACTCTAGTTTGGCCTTCATGCTATAGGGGGCATCTGTTACACATCATTTTGTCACTGTCCCTGTACTCCCCGTTCCTTGATCCTGGAGAACCTCTACAGTGAAATCTACATGCTTTCCCTTCATGAAGAAACCCCCATTGTGTCCCTCTTCATGAGAAGATCAATTCCCTTTTGCACCATTTCCCCTCAAACTTCTGTTTTTCCCAATTTACAAGACCGGCGCTAATGAACCTTCTCTTCCTTGTGCCGATGTGTAGAAATTAGCATTATCCCTAACACTGACCAGAGCGACTGAGTTATGTTCCAGTCGCAACAATCTTGTTATGGAATTTTTTTTAAATTAAGAGCCTAAGCTTCCAGTTCTAGAAGCTTCGTAACAAAAGTCTGGTAAATGGTTTGGCCGGATGGGGTTGAGGATGTCAGTTTGGGCTCCTTTCCCCTATAATGATGGAACTACTTTAAGGGATAAGACCTTCTCCCATGAGAAGATGATCCATCTCCCATCCATTCATGCTATATAAACCTCCATTTTTCCCAAACACAAGCTAGTGTTAGAGTTAATGTTGGTGTGTTAGTGCTATTTTGGTTTGGAGTAAACATCAAAATATTCATAATTGTAGCTATCTAGTTGTGTGAGGGAGAAGTGTGATTTGGTTTGGAGTGAAGCCTAAAGGGAAGAGTCTTAAAACTATTTTTGATTGAGGCCATCATGGAATGCTAGCAGAAGTGTGTGGGAACCTCGTCTTGCTGTGGAGCGATAAAAAGGTGCCTTTCGAACTCCTAATTAGCTTCACATTAATTATCAACCCAGGGACGACTTTTTATTTCAAGAGTGTACTCTGTCTGAGGCGGCTATTTACTTAAGAGTAATGTTTCGCAGTATAGTGCTTAAAACCCAAAAGTAAATGAATGCTTGAAACAAAATCTAATTGGAACAGCAAGAAACTGAAATGTTCTAAACTAAATCATTCATTCAAACAACCATCAATCGAGGATATAGTAGCAATAACTCATTCCTCTAGAAATTGATGGAATAGAGTATGGACCATGGATCTGGGAGTGTGGTAGCGTTTGCTAAGGCTCACGACAGCCTTGGGCCTCCTCTCACTCCAAAGCAATAAATGCAAGTAAAAGGAATGGCAAAAAAACAGAATGAAACAAAATGGACAACAGTAAATGAAACAGCAATTAAAAGAACTAAATCTCGCGAGTTAGAACTGAACTCTCATTCCGCAATCAAATAACAATCGGCAAAAGCAATTCCAATGATCTTTACTTTACGAGAAGATATTTACAAATGAATTATGGAACAACAGTTCATCATAAAACAGGAACGTCAATCATATATACACAACACACTAATGTAGCAATCTGAGAATATTGGATGATATAACTATGTTTCTAAACAGAATGACGCTACTCTCAAATCCCACAAATATTCATACCGGCACTCTGTTACAGAAATGGCTGAATAAAGATACAATTCGACCCCGTGTGAATTCAATTATATAGTGCAGAGTTCTTACATGGAGAAATCATTCATTCATTGATCATAACAGAGCATAGCGTATCATATAAAGAATGTATCAGATTGCTACGTAATAAAGATAAACAATCCACACACAGATCACCGTATAATGATACAAAGGCAAGTGTCCTTCGGAGCCGGGCCCTTAGCTGCCGATGGTACACCGCCTTAGATTACTCCAGACGCAGAGACGGAATGAACACCAAGTCTTCTATATTAATCGCATCCACAAAAGTATAACAAAATCAGGTCTCAATGAGACTCAATGATCAAAGTTTATTCTGAAACTGTAAAATTACAAAAACAATCCTCCCTTCCTCTGATCTTTGGTTTCATTTAAATAGAGAAGGATCAGAGCATAGATAATTACAACATGATTTCTTTTACAAATTTAGGTTGATTCTAACCAGATGATCAACAAGAAAATATATTTCCCTTCATCTCTTCAACAAAAGCAAGACGAATTTGGGTTTGCAGCTGAGATTTGGAGGACGGCCGCAACTGCAAATCTGAGAAAATCGTGCTCAAAGAACCCTGCGTTTCTCCCTATACAAGCCGAATTTTGGCAAACCGTTCTTTATGAAAGTTAATTGGGCCCGTTCTAGACAAAACCCATGTTCCGGATTTCTCAAATTTGTCTTCATTTGCTCAGAATCTCAACCGTAAAACTGTCACTCCTTAAACCAGCGAATTTCTGAGTTGGCAGATTTAAAAATCAAATCTTCAATCTGGAAGTTACCTTGGAGGCTAAAAATGGTGAATAATGTTATAACCAACTTATTAGGACTATCATTGGTAAAATAATGCATAATCATCAATTTATTAGAAATAAAGGAGAATAAATAATGTAAGAGCATAAATCATCATAAAATGGATTTATAATAAATGACATGATGAAGAATGGTAAAAATGGGTGGAATAAACGTTCACAAGTGACAATAATAATGGCATATTAACGACCCAACATACCCCCACACTCAATATGTTGCATTTCCTCATGCAACGAAAACTGAATATATTGCATGTCTTCATGCAACCCAAAGACAAAAACCATGTGTTAACCAAGCAATAAAAATTTGAGAATAAATGAATGCTTCCTTAATTAATGAATATTCACTTTTAGTAATCTTGATGAAGGCATAACAATTTTTACATTGACATTCAATTATATGTATATATGAAGTTGCAACAAAATGTGATATAGATAACAACAAACTTCATCAACCATTTTGTCAAAACTACAAACCAGATTTTGTTGAAATGGCAAGTAATTTATAATATATGAAGGTTTCTATGATCCAAAAATCAGATCATTTTGATGCATGGATCATGGGATATAAACAAAATGGCTGTAGGTGAGAGTGCATGATTTCCGAAATTTTATGAACCAATATTTCTTGAAATTGTGTGGGTTTGTATTAATGATAGGTATGTGTTTTCCAAAAATTACAAGAATTGGGTTCATAGTTTTAAAAATATTAGGGAAATCAATTTCTACACTGACATTGTATGCCTTAAAGGAGAGAAAATAGAAAACATCCATCATGCGTAGGAATTCCTCCCCCTCTTTGAAAAATTAGCATGCCCTCATGCGATGCTAGAAAACAAATAGAGGTGGTAGCTATTATCTGTTGAATTCTATGCTTGGTGTAAAACAACGTGGCATAAGGGAGGTGTTGAGAATGAATAAGAATAGCAATGGATGATAAAGAATATGAATGGCGTGGTCATAAGAAAGAAATGAATGAAAAAAACACTCCCCCACACTCGAAAATGACATGCTGCTGAAAAATGGGAAGTGGTAAAAACTATGAAATGAAGGATGGTAAATAATGCTCAAAATGGATGTTCAGTAAATTCTCCTAAATTCGTAATAAATCAGAAAATTATGCTATTTTACCTCAAGTTTTACCTCCAAAAGAAAAATGTGGAATGACATATATGTATTGACAGTTGTTGAAGCTGATGTAGGCAAAGTTGGTGCAAAAGGTGGAATCCAGGTAAGCACATAATGTCTGAAGAGTTGTTCATGTTCGCAAGTTGCTCGAGCCGCTTCTGTTAGTTGCAATAATGTGGGCATGTTGCGAATAGAATTCTCCATACTTGTTGTTTTCCTGTAGACAAAGCACTCTTTTGCATACAATGTTCTTGAATCCATAGTGTTAGTTTTGAATAGAAATAGATAATATGCATGCAAAACTTTCAGTCAGAAAAACTGTTGTCAAATCAACAAGTTATGGCAGAGTGTAGTAATCATATCACATGCAATCCCATAATGCATACATTCCCCCCTCCAATTGGAAAATGGGTTCCATAACCATAAAGCATATGAAAGGGGTGGTGCTGACGGCAAGGCAATGGAATGAACAATATATCAGTGAAGCAGAGTACACTTATCAATGATAGGACGGTGAAAATTATGGTTATATTGAGAGCAAAGTGTGTAAAGATAGTTATGAATAAGAGATAGGACGCTTTGGATTGATGATAGTTGATGAAAAACGAAAAAGGACAACAATGTGCTAAAAAGATGCTTTGCTGACGGTATTCTAGCTGAAAATGATGTGATTGATCATAAAACAATTTCTCATGCAAAAAGGTTCAAACAGGGAAAAAGTTAATGAAATAACTTCTCTGATAAAAAGAAAATAAGAAAAGGGTGTTATAATAATAATTGACGAAAAGATATAACTTCAATACCATAAGCAGAGCCGCTGCTGCCAGCAGGCGTCCATAGCCTCGGCAGGGTTGCTTTTTAACCCATATGAGCCAGGATCCTCAATTTATAAATGGAGAGTTTTAGTGCTGTTCTACAGAAGAGATCAGTGTGCTGGCGTGGTAACCAGATAACCACACTGCCATTCACTAGGAGGTAGCAAAAGTGATCAGGCTGGCTCGTGATGAGACCTCCTGTTCCAAGGATAATTTGGCTATCCAATGGACCATAACCCTGGTGTGGTGGCCATAATGGGAATGTCACTTTGTTACAGCCTTATGAACATGGTAGGCTGGCTCGTAATGAGACCCCCTATCCTCCATCTGGGAACAAAATTTTGTTATATTTACACATTTTTATGATAAAAAGAGGGAGGCTCAGTACTCCTTAAGAGCAGGGATGGCGGAAGAAGTTGAAGATGTCAATAGAAAAAATATACCCATAATCTCATTTATTACAGACAGAGAAGATTATAACCAGGGATGATGGAACCAGCATGGTATTAAGATGATCAATCAATATCATGTTCAACAGAAAACAATGCAGTAAAGTAATATATAAATAATTGTGTCCCTTTTTGAAAAGAATCTAACATCAAGGAGCTGTCCTGTTAAAGATCATAACGTAAATGATAATAACTTGCTTCAAAAGAATCCATAATTCTTGTCCTCATAAAAATAATGTACTTCATGCCATGAAAGAGAATCAGGAGAATGTGGTTGAGCTGAACTATGAATAATCCCACAAGAGAAAGGAAAGGGTTGCCCTCAAAAATACTCTCAAAGTGTTGCTTTTTTGAAGGAACAGCAAAAACACTCAAAAAGAAAGTGGTGTTCTGTGTAGGGAACAACAAAGAAAATGCATACCAAAAAAAAGCAAAAAATACACACAAAAAACGCGAAAATGCAAATGTCGTTCCTTTTGAAAGAGAAGAATCCATGCAAGCAAATAGTTGGGATGCCGTTTTCCTAAGATCATGAGTGCTTGTAAAAAAAAATGGCCAAACTGCTGTTCTTTTTGAAAAAGGAACAGCAAAAACACCAAGTGCTGTTCCTTTTGAAAAAGGAACAGCAAAAACTCGAACTGCTGTTCCTTTTGAAAAAGGAAGAGCAAAAACTCAAACCGCTGTTCCTTTTGAAAGAGGAATAGCAAAAACACGCACTGCTGTTCCTTTTTCAAAAGGAATAGCAAAAACTCAAACTACTGTTCCTTTTGAAAAAGGAACAGCAAAAACACGCACTGCTGTTCCTTTTGAAAAAGGAACAACAAAAACTCAAACTGCTGTTCCTTTTGAAAAAGGAACAGCAAAAACACGCACTGCTGTTCCTTTTGAAAAAGGAACAGCAAAAACTCAAACTGCTGTTCCTTTTGAAAAAGGAACAGCAAAAACACAAACTGCTGTTCCTTTTGAAAAAGGAACAGCAAAAACACAAACTGCTATTCCTTTTGAAAAAGGAACAGCAAAAACTCAAACTGTTGTTCCTTTTGAAAAAAGAACAACAAAAACTCAAACTGTTGTTCCTTTTGAAAAAGGAACAGCAGAAACACGCACTGCTGTTCCTTTTGAAAAAGGAACAACAAAAACTCAAACTGTTGTTCCTTTTGAAAAATGAACAACAAAAACACGCACTGCTGTTCCTTTTGAAAAAGGAACAGTAAAAACTCAAACTGCTGTTCCTTTTGAAAAAGGAACAGCAAAAACACGCACTACTGTTCCTTTTGAAAAAGGAACAGTAAAAACTCAAATTGTTTCCTTTTGAAAAAGGAACAGCAAAAACACGCACTGTTGTTCCTTTTGAAAAAGGAACAACAAAAACTCAAACTGTTGTTCCTTTTGAAAAAGGAACAGCAAAAGCACGAACTGTTGTTCCTTTTGAAAAAGGAACATCAAAAACACACCAAATGTTGTTCCTTTTGAAAAAGGAACAGCAAAAACACACCCAACGTGAAAGTGCAGAAGTGCTGTTCCATTTCGAAAAGGAACGACAGCTGTTCCATTTCGAAAAGGAACAGCAAAATGAAATGTGAAAAAGGAACAACAAAATGAATGGCTGAACCAAACAGTGCTATTCCTTTTGAAAATAGATAGCAAAACGAAAATGATGTCCCTTTGAAAAAGGAACAGCAGGAACGACAAAAATGCACACAAATGTTGTCCCTTCTTAAAAGGAATAGCAAAATACACAACCATAAAATGCAAACACGCAAAGAATGAATTAGTTGTTCACTGCATTGATGCTGAGGATGAGTTGCACTTTGAATGGAGCAACACCTGAAACACAAAATATAAGAGAAATTAGAAAAGAAACAACAAAAAGCAGTATGTAAATAAATAAATTGAGTTGCAACAGCTATGATGTTATGTCAAAAAAATGATCTATTCGAAAAATGTTTTGGCAACAAAGGCATGACATGAATCTTCAAATGGAAATCAATTCTTCATTTGTTCTATTATGAATCCGTTGGGTAATAAGTTGGATGAAATTCCTTTGTTTCATTAAAAAATTTCTTTCAAGAATCACTCGTCCATAAATTGACCTTCTTTATTTTCCCAAGACCTGCAAAAAACGAGTATCTACCTGCAATAAAACATTAAATCATGAAGAAAGAGAGGTGTACGGGCTCCCTTAATCCAAGAATTATGTAAAAAACTAACAAGTAGTTACTCTGTAGAACAAATCCACAGAGAAAATAACAAAGTAAAATTTATTTGTTACCTGCAGGAGAGCAGTGGTCGACCATACTAACCAGCAGTGTTTTAATCACAACTTCTTTGTTTTTCGTCCAAATTGAGTGATTCCAAAGCCAAATGAGAGCTAATTCAAAGGTGTATCTCCAATAGAAACAGGTTTTAAAAACTCAATGATATGATATGTCAAATTTGTTTAGAACAACCTGCATAATAGAGTCATTTTCGATTACCCGGCTTAGACCAACAGTTGATATTTCAAGCATAACTTTTTCGTTTGATGTCGGATTCGAATGATTCAAATTGAAAATGAAAGTAGATTCATTTATTTATCTCCAATAGAAACAAGTTTTAAAAACTCAATGATATGATATGTCAAATTTGTTTAGAACAACTTGCATAATAGAGTCATTTTCGATTACCCGGCTTAGACCAAAGAGGGGGAGGAATTAGTTGAGCAGGAAAATGTGTATAGAATGGACCATTTTGATGATGTGGTTGGTTGGGTTGAGTGGATAAATTTGATATGCAAGTAGGATGTTGCAAAAGAGCCGGTGGAGAATATGGAGAATGTGCTTGTGCTACAAGATGAGGGAGAGTAGTCATGCAATCATAAGGGGAACCGTGCCAAACTTGTAAACAAGATTGGTGGTTATATTGAAATTGACATGGCTGCCCTAAAACATTAGCATTCCATAATGGATTATGAAAGTATGACAATGGAGAAAAAATGTTTTGAACCATACCTATAGGCCTTGTTGCAGCTTTCCCATCTCTTTGATATGCCACTTCCATCCTAGATAAGGAAGAGTGAGTATCTATGAGATGCTCCTTTCGGTCATGAGGGAAAAACACTTCATCAAATTCTTGATTTTTCTGAACCTGCAAAACATCCAATTTTTCATTTCGAGAGCTAATAAAATCAACTTTAAAATTTTCAAATAACACATTGATTTCAGCGCTTATGTCTCCTATTCTTGTAGCAGATTTGGAAAAGAAAGAATAAACATCTCTAGAATTCTTATCAGCCTTGGAGATTCCTCTTGAATACCTTATGCACAATTCACAAACATCATCATATAACAACTGAAAAACATCACCTTTTCCTATCAGGTTTAAAAGTTCTAAAAATTTATCTTTAATTCCTCTAAGAATGAGTGTTTTTAAGATCTCTTTTTCCAAATGCTTATATTTTGATTTTTGAAGGTTGTAATGAAATCGATCTACATAGTCCTCCAAACTTTCATCTTCCCCTTGTATCATATCGAAAATATCTTCATTGGCTTTGCAATAGTCTTGGTACTTCTTCAAGAATATGTTCTTCATGTCCTCCCATGATTGGATGCAATTCCCACCTAGGCTCATGAACCATCAGAGAGCTGCTCCTTTTAGAGTAAGAGGAAACACTTTCAATCTTTGATCGTCAGTACAATAATCATATCCTCTACAAAGTATTTCAAACTCGAATAAGAATGTATCTGGATCTTCATTTGCTAAACCATGAAAATTTGGTAAAGATGGGGAATTATGTGCATTTGTGTCACTCCTAGATCTTCGATAGGAAATTCAAAAGTAGAAACGTGAGCCATTTCTTACCATAATAGAAGATGTTCTTCATGTGTTTCTTCAAGGTTCTTTCTTCAAATGTTCCTGTCAATTAGTTAGTGAAATGGGTGGTGCTTACATCACCACTTGCGTGAGATCATGTGATTCATTTTTTTAAAAATTTCTATCTTTTTCCTAATAATTCACACAAAAATTCAAACATCTATTTCTACCCTAGGTTCTTTAACAGTCCTGCTGGAAAGCGGACGGGGGAGCAGGGCTTTTACATGCTCCGTACGCAGGTTCTTACCTTCCGTTTTTAAGATCCAACTCTTCCCTAGCAGGCACTCATCAGATTCACACTACTCTTTAGAAATGGCTACACTCTCCCCGGCAACGGCGCCAAAATGTGGAGCGATAAAAAGGTGCCTTTCGAACTCCTAATTACCTTCACATTAATTATCAACCCAGGGACGACTTTTTATTTCAAGAGTGTACTCTGTCTGAGGCGGCTATTTACTTAAGAGTAATGTTTCGCAGTATAGTGCTTAAAACCCAAAAGTAAATGAACGCTTGAAACAAAATCTAATTGGAACAGCAAGAAACTGAAATGTTCTAAACTAAATCATTCATTCAAACAACCATCAATCGAGGATATAGTAGCAATAACTCATTCCTCTAGAAATTGATGGAATAGAGTATGGACCATGGATCTGGGAGCGTGGTAGCGTCTGCTAAGGCTCACGACAGCCTTGGACCTCCTCTCACTCCAAAGCAATAAATGCAAGTAAAAGGAATGGCAAAAAAACAGAATGAAACGAAATGGACAGCAGTAAATGAAACAACAATTAAAAGAACTAAATCTCGCGAGTTAGAACTGAACTCTCATTCTGCAATCAAATAACAATCGGCAAAAGCAATTCCAATGATCTTTACTTTACGAGAAGATATTTACAAATGAATTATGGAACAGCAGTTCATCATAAAACAGGAACGTCAATCATATATACACAACACACTAATGTAGCAATCTGAGAATATTGGATGATATAACTATGTTTCTAAACAGAATGACGCTACTCTCAAATCCCACAAATATTCATACCGGCACTCTGTTACAGAAATGGCTGAATAAAGATACAATTCGACCCCGTGTGAATTCAATTATATAGTGCAGAGTTCTTACATGGATAAATCATTCATTCATTGATCATAACAGAGCATAGCGTATCATATAAAGAATGTATCAGATTGCTACGTAATAAAGATAAACAATCCACACACAGATCACCGTATAATGATACAAAGGCAAGTGTCCTTCGGAGCCGGGCCCTTAGCTGCCGATGGTACACCGCCTTAGATTACTCCAGACGCAGAGATGGAATGAACACCAAGTCTTCTATATTAATCGCATCCACAAAAGTATAACAAAATCAGGTCTCAATGAGACTCAATGATCAAAGTTTATTCTGAAACTGTAAAATTACAAAAACAATCCTCCCTTCCTCTGATCTTTGGTTTCATTTAAATAGAGAAGGATCAGAGCATAGATAATTACAACATGATTTCTTTTACAAATTTAGGTTCATTCTAACCAGATGATCAACAAGAAAATATATTTCCCTTCATCTCTTCAACAAAATCAAGACGAATTTGGGTTTGTAGCTGAGATTTGGAGGACGGCCGCAACTGCAAATCTGAGAAAATCGTGCTCAAAGAACCCTGCGTTTCTCCCTGTACAAGCCGAATTTGGGCAAACCGTTCTTTGTTAAAGTTAATTGGGCCCGTTCTGGACAAAACCCATGTTCCAGATTTCTCAAATTCGTCTTCATTTGCTCAGAATCTCAACCGCAAAGCTGTCACTCCTTAAACCAGCGAATTTCTGAGTTGGCAGATTTAAAAATCAAATCTTCAATCTGGAAGTTACCTTGGAGGCTAAAAATGGTGAATAATGTTATAACCAACTTATTAGAACTATCATTGGTAAAATAATGCATAATCATCAATTTATTAGAAATAAAGGAGAATAAATAATGTAAGAGCATAAATCATCATAAAATGGATTTATAATAAATGACATGATGAAAAATGGTAAAAATGGGTGGAATAAACGTTCACAAGTGACAATAATAATGGCATATTAACGACCCAACACTTGCCAGAGGAGAACCGCAACATCAAAACAATGGTTGTAATCTCTCTTTGATATCAATATATAGGAAACTATCGATTGATTTCCTACATGTTTTGTCATCTTACATATTCATGGCATAATGTTTCTTGACTTCTTAAGTAGGTTGAATTACAATTTGTCTATTATCACGGTTGTTGTTTGTTGTTGTTTACTTGTTTCAGGTGAGTGAAGAAGGAAGCAAGAAATAGCTGGAGTAAGCAAGAAAGGACATCATCAAACAAGATAAGCATACTAAGAGGTAGGCCCTCTTAATTGGTTATAACCTAAGGAAATATTCCATAGAATGTATCTGTTGTGGCTAGACCCATTATCGGGATAGAGAAATTTGTTTGTGTCTGTACTTATAATTTTACTTCACTATAGTCAAGGAAGCCACCAGAGCAATGAAGGACATGGACGTAGATTGAGTTGCTCAAAGGATGAGCAAAAATTTTAGTAGGGGGTGATGATGAGGCTCATAATTGGGTAAATTGTATGGACCTTAATACACCTCCAAGCTTACTAAAATCAACTCTTCTCATAATTCTTTACATGTTTTAATTATATTTTTCTTAATGAGATGAGTAAAAGTAAGATGTCATGTCTAGTGATCTAATGTGTATTGATTGCAGGTTTTGGGAGAAAAATTGAGCTAATTAGGGTTTAGGAACTCGAATGATACAAGAAGGTGTTGAAGCCCCGAAAATCGGGTCGACAACAAGGGGGATACCAACCCAGTCCGGACCTTGGTTGGTAACTGGTTATACGTTTGGTATAGCGGGTCCGACTGGGGATAATGGGACCAGTTTCCCAATTTAAGGGTGTGTGTGTGTGCAGAGTTGGATGATGCTGATCTAAGAGTACTTAAAGCTAATTTAATTCAAACTTTTAAACTAACTCTATGCTATTGTAATCTAATGAGAAAAAATACATCTAATCTACGCTAACCCGAGGTGTATTTCTTCTATTATGCGATCTAAAGAGATTTCAAACAATAACTGGTAATAAAGATCATTCAGCTATCATAAGAATAGAAATCAATTAAGATAAACCACTTTGCATAAAAAGTTAGGCAAAACAGTTGTGAACAACATATCGCATAATGAGTTATTCATATATCAAACATAAATAAATGACTCCACCGTACAAAAGTTCCAAATGGTAACTCACACATTCATGCAGTAACATATAAACAACTAAAAATTGTATATCACTTTAAGAATATAAACAGAAACGGTCAAGAGATAAAAGTACCATTTATGACTGGTTCCACTCATAAGCTTCAAGCAACAATGATTTATCTCTCCTTGCTCTAACATCTACTAAGAGTACAGAAGTGCAACATCAGTAGCAGATATCAAATGCAAACATTAATAAACCTTGATCCATCCATTCATCAAAACCCCCTCCGAGGGTGCAAAAGTGCATGTTCTGAGGACAAGTTTTTTGACAAATTTCTGGACCCTTCTCCAAATGCCTGAGAAGGGTTTAAATACTGCTAACTAATTAACTTAATTACATAAATTTAGGATACGGTTTTAAATGACCACCCTTCTGCTAAAGCAAAACTATTTCTAAAAATTGAATCTAATTCCTAACCATTTCTGTATTTGCTCCTTAGTGCTACAAGCATGCAACATTCGCTTGGGAAGAGTCGATTGGTCGCCTTCTGCTTTCGTTTGAGCTACGAAAATAGAAATAATACGCGCTGGCACAACTTTCTGGTAAACTAGAAGATATTTTCGAGAATCTTCCTCTGGCTTGGTGTATTCACTGCGTGTATACTTGGTAATAACCCAAATTTCTCTCAAACTGATTCTGCTTTTGCTATTTCGGTTTCCGGCCTTGCGAATGACTGAACAAGTTAGGGACTTTGCTCTCTGAACAATTTTCTTAGCGATGCGTGATTAGCGCTAGGCGCTAATCGCGCATCGAAAATTGCCTCCGTTCTTTGTTCCGGGTTTTTCTAGTGTGTTTTCCTTCTTTAGCGCCTTTTTCCTTTACCGGGCATAAGCTTCAGGATCTTTTGTAAACATGCTGTTTATGTGTGCCTTTGACTCTGAGCATTGGATGGCCTATTGACATCAGCATCTGTTGAGTGATACTCTGGAATCTGTGGTCCTGTTGCATGCGACATCCGTTTATGAAGGCATCTCTTCTCTGTTCTCCGAGCATTGACGCTTTCCCCTTTTCCTTAGATGTTTCCTACACATTGCTTCATGTTATTTCCTGTCTTACAGTTTACGCAAATGAAAAGAGTAATGATAATAAAGATTGACATGAAAGCTTTAAGCTCTTATGAATGTATAAAATCATGAAACCCATAGCGAACTGACTCTTCGAAAAACACAAAACTGTCCTTCTAGAATACTTTGGCGTACATTCATTAATTTCTTTTAAGGCGCGCGCCCAATTTTGGTTTACGAACAGCTTTCCTTGAATACTGCGCCGAGGAAAATTTGCGATGGGTGATTTCTGTGACTCGCATCGTAGCATCGCGGATCGCGTCGTCAAGATGTGTCATCGCAGAAATTCATGATCGCATTTATCGCAAATCGCATTCATCGCAGATCGCAGCATCACGACATCACAGATCACGCTTAGTCATTCAATCATTGTGTGCTGCTTACGCGATGTTGCAATATGCGACGTCGCATATCGGCCGTCGGAGATTTCTTAAGATTTTTCATTTAAGAGCGCTTCATAATGTATGCGATGCGATGAATTTCGCGTCGCTTCTTCGCATTTTATTATGCTCATAAGAAAATGTTTTATTCTCTTCTCGCGATGCGATACACTTTTAAGGAGTTGAATACAAAAATTTTCATAAAATGATTTTTTGGATTTTTTATTAAGGGTCCCCATTTGCTTGGTGTTATTGGTAATACCAAACAAAGAGGGGGGTTGTTGGTGGCCACAACAATGGCGATTCACTGGGAAGAACCAGTTATCTCTGCTTTTCTATTGAATTTTAACTTCCAAAGAAGAAAAATTTTCATAAGTCTAAATTTTGTTATGGACAAATAGAGTACATTATGCCTTATCCTATCAATGATATTTTGTTTCAACCTTTTTCTATTCCAAATGTTTGCTTCCTCAGGCTTTGTCCTTGTATTTACATCAGCCATTACTTGGTCTTTTAAAGATAAAATAAGGTCTTCTCTGTGTGCTGGCTTTTAAAATATGCTCATTTGTCGTAGGTAGAGCCTCGGCTGCCAGCAGGTGTCCATAGCCTCGACAGGGTTACCTGTTACCCAGCAATGATCCTTTATCCTGCTTAAGGCTATTTACAACTTTTCAGAGAAAAACCCATTTTGACACTTTTTTCCTTTTTTATTCTCTAAAGAACAATGTCTTGGTTTGGTGGCCAAATTATGACACAGTCATTCACTTGATTTACACTTTTGCTAAACAAGCTGGCTCGTGATGAGACCCCTTGTCTTTTGATTGCAAAAATCTTGAGTCGTTGCCCTGTTTTGGTGGACAGTATTGGCAAAGTCAGCAAGTTATAATATCTGTGATCATGATAAGCCGGCTCGTGATGAGACCTCTTATTCTTTCAGATATAGTGTTTTCTCGGATTGTTCCTCTGAATGCTGCGATTTTCTTTAGCAGGGAGGAAATCATTGTTTTTCCTTAAGAAAGCTCTGGACGACAATAATAGAGTTTGAAAACAGCAGTTTTACAGAGAATCTTTATTTTATTATTGATACCTTTCATTGTGCTGATATAAAATAATTTTTTGCCAAAGGTTGCTTTCATCAAATTTTTTGAAGTTGAAACTAGTATCATATCTAGGCTAAAGTTTTTTTTTTTTTTTTTATACTCTATCTGTCAATAATAAAGATCAGATTTTTCGAAAAATTTTACTATTTGTACAAGCGAAAAAAAATCAAAATCTGATAGAGAATTGGTGTCTTTTTCGTGAACCCCTGTAGTAACCATCTACAACTGGTTTTATTTATAAGAAAGAAAATAAAAAACTAAAACTATCCTACAAAATAGAAGAATAATTTTCTATGGAAAATATATTTTAAGGATCTGTCCATTAACAAGCAAAAAATCCCTTCTACCTGCTAAATCCTACAACAGAAACGTTGATGGGCCTATGACTTCTACAATCTGAAAAGGACCAAGCCACATCTTCTGAAATTTTGTATGTTTGCCCTTTTCTTCATGAGCCTTATCCCATTTCAAAACTAGATCTCCCATCTGAAAATTTTTCCTGGTAATTATGCTTGAATCAAAAGAGGATTTTATTAGCGCTTGGTGATGAGCATGGGTTTTCTTAGCTTGTTCTCATCGTTCTTCTAATTTAATTATTTCCATTTGTCTTAATTGTAAGGAGGAAGTAGATACTTCATCGATGTATTGTACTAAAGACAAGGAGGGGATCACTAAGTGAGTTGGGAGAACCACTTCCTTCCCATAAACTAAATTAAAGGGAGAAGTGCCGATTGAAGCTTTCTTCGTTATTATATCTGCCCATAAAGCATTTACCAAAGTTTTGTGCCAATTCTTCTGGTTCTGGTCAACTGTTCTTTTAATAATCCTGATTAGGTTTTTATTTGTTGACTCAGCCAATCCATTACCTTGCGGATAGTAGTTGGACGAATATTTCAGTTTGAACCCTCTTTTAAGTGCAAACTCAGTCATTGCATTCCCAGAAAAGTATGAGGCATTATCAAACATTAAAGCCGTTGGCAATCCAAACCTAGTGATTATAAATTGATCTATGAATTCAATGATGTTTTCAGAATTAGCTGTCTTGAGAGGAACTGCTTCTACCCATTTAGTAAAATAATCTGTTGTCGTAAGGATGTATCTATGCTGATTAGAAGAGTGAGGAACGATCTCACCTATAATGTCCAAGCCCCACTGACTAAATGGCTGCTCGATGTTTACCAACTGTAGTGGCATGGACGGTTTCTTTTGTCTCCCTGCAGTAGTTTGGCAGACTTGGCATTTCCTCACGTAACTGTGTGAGTCTTTGAACAACATGGGCCAATAATATCCTGCACGTAAGATTTTATGTGCAGTAGCATCTCCAGCATAATGTTCGCCTGCTGGTCCATCGTGGAGTTCCTGCAAAACCTTTTCGGCTTCAGTTTTCTCAAGACACCTAAGAAGAACAGAATCGTAATTCTTTTTAAACAGAACATCATTTATGAGCTGATATTGTTTAGCTTTCAATCTCAGAGCTCTTTTCTTAGTGTGATCCAGGTGTGATGGAGCATACCCATTCTTAAGATAATAAATGGTGTCAGCATATAATGATTCTGCATTGTTTAGGCTTACCTCATACATTTGTACCTCTTCAGATGAATTTTAAGGAATTTGCGATGCTCCAGCCAACACTTTGCAGAAGCCTTGACCTCTTACAATGCTTGCTGGTTTGATCTCAAGGTCGTATTCTTGTAAAGCATTGATCCAATTTTCTCTTTTTTCACCCACATCCTTCTGTACTAGAAGATTTCTTACCGCTGGAAACGGTACTATGACCTTAGTATGGGTTTTAAGTAAGAAAGGTCTGAAATATTTGACCGCTTTGAAAACAACATATGCTTGTTTCTCCACGTCTGAATAGTTGAGTTCAACACCTTGTAAATTCGAGCTAAAAAATGCGATTGGAGCTTCCGCTTTCTTTTGATTTGCTTGAGTTAGAATCGCAGCATATGATTTCTCTGAGGCAAATGTGTATAAGATAAAAGATTCTGAAAAACTCGGGGTTGCTAAAGATGGAGCGTTAATGATAGCTTGTTTGATCAGGTTGAATGCTTCATGCTCATCTTGACCCCATTTAAAATTTGAATTCTTTATAATCATGGTTTGCAAAGGAGAAACAATTCGTGAAAAATCTGGGACAAATCTCTTCACAAAATTGATTTGACCAAGGAAAGATTGCATGGCTTTTTTATTATGAGGTAGGGATATTTCATAAATTTCTTTGATTCTGTCGGGCTCAATGTGAATACCATATTTTGACACTATGAATCCTAGAATTTTTCCTTCACTTAATGCGAAAAAAGATTTCTTTGGGTTAAGTGAAATCCCATACCTTAAACATCGTTGAAAGATTTGTTTCAAGTCTTTGAGATGGTCGCTTCGCTTCTTGGAGTACATTGTTATATCATCCAAATAAATTACTACAGATTTATTGACTAAACCCTTGAATGCGATGTCCATGGCTCTCTGAAATGTAGCGCCGGCATTGATCAAACCAAATGGCATCTTCCGATATGTGTATGTGCCCCATTTAGTTCAGAATGTGGTTTTTAACTGATCATCGGGATGTACCAGCACTTGATTGTATCCTGAAAATCCATCCAAAAAAGACATTAGTTCTGAGCCTGCTACTGCCTGTAATATCTGCTCCATAGGTGGGAGGGGAAAATTGTCTTTTTGACAGGCTTTATTGAGATTCCGAAAATCGATGAAGATTCTAATATCTCCGTTTTTATTTCTAACGGGTACCATATTGGAGACCCATTTGGAATGTCTGACGGGGAAAATTATTCTGGCTTTTAATAACTTGTTTAGCTCAATTTTTATCTGATTTTCCAAATTGGGGTGGATTTTTCTGAGCTTCTGTTGGACAGGTTTTTCGTTGTCAATCATAGGGATAGTATGTTGAATGATAGAAGTGTCGTATGTCTTCAGCTCATCGTAATTCCAGGCAAAAGCATTTTTGTATTGTCTCAAAAGACGAATATACGCTAGTTTTTCTTCAGGGGCTAGGCCATGGCCTAGATTAACGTTTTGTGGTTTATCATCGGTTCCTAGGTTTACTAATTCGTAGTTCAGAGTTGAACTGTAGAGCTTAGAATTGGTAGACCTTTTAAACCGACTTTTCAAATCGTATAAGTCTTCCAACTTAACCACCGATTTAGGTATAGAATTATCAGTGCTATCTTGTTGTATTTGTCGATCGTGATGGCCTTCGTCAATTATTTGATTGGAGTAGGATCCTTCAGAAGTGAGGAAATTTACAATATCAGGATCGTCATTGAATACTCTCCAATTTGTAATGTTGTCAGGGATGGACGGTCTAAAGATTAATTCTATTGAGAATCTATCTGGACTAAAATATTCAGAGGGAATAAGTCTAGAGGCTACGTTAGCTAAAAGGTCTGCGCTCACGTTTTGGAGTCTTGGGATTGACGAAATATTGAATGCTATGAAATGCTCAGTCAGATCTTGTACTAAAGATTGATAGTGTTTCAAATGACCTGATAGGCAATGTATGGTGTTACATACCTATTTGACGACAATCTCAGAGTCTCCGAAGACTTGAAGATACTTGGCGTTCAACCCGATTGCTTTGTATAGGCCTTGCACCAAGGACTCATATTCCGTTGTATTGTTTGTGCAATCGAATTCAAGTCTGCACGTAAGCATGGTCTTATTTCCTTTTGGACTAATCAGAACGCATCCTGCTCCTGCTCCTTCGTTAGATTTAGAGCCATCAAAATATAATTTCCAAAACAAAGATGTATTTACAGGTTTATCTACAAAATTAACACACTTTGAATTATCAGTTTGGGAAAAAATTTCGACTTGGGACAAAACTGAATTTTCTAAGTAAGGTGATGTATGAGCATTGAAATTGCCGAGGAAAGAATCTACCGAGTAATTGCCTATGATACTGCTGTTATATTCTATTGCTTCATTTTCTCCCTCCAATTCCGTTACTATGTACTTCTGGTGTAACTCTCGTTCAACCTTTATTTGATTCGGTTTACCATTGTAGGGTAACCACATGTGCGACCAGTCGGTTGAGAAGTATCCATGGAGTTTTTCGGACCAATCCCTGCTAAGAATCAAGCCATAGAATTCTGGGATATCAGCTACTAGAATGTCAATAACCTGACATACCTTCGGGTTGGACAACAATCTTATGGTTACTTGATTAAGTTCACCAATCTTCGACTTGAGATCGATCAAGCTGAACTATGCACACTGCGGATTTTTTTGGTTGAACATTCAACTTGGCACATATTGATCTGGGTAAAATATTCGTTGAAGCACCAGAATCTACTAAACAATTGTGCACATTTTTATTGAAAATTTCATAAGTGAGAAGAAAAGGGGGAGTGTGCGACCTTGATCTTCCTCCAATCAAGGCGATGTCATTTTGATCAATCTTATTGATCGCGTTGGTTGGAGGTCTTCCCATGTTGTGGGAAGCTACAGGTGTAGGCAAAGATGTAGTAGGCACGGCATGTAATTCTTTCATCATTATCTTCTGTTGATGTTTCAATTTGCTCAATTCATAAAGAGTGATATTAGCCCTAGTCTTTTTCATGTCATCAATAATATTGTATTCCATTTCATTCGACACTATCAGTGTTCTTGAGGGAGTTGTTTGATCTGGTTGGACTGGGCTAGATTGAGTCGCTTTAGCGGTCATTTTCTTTGTTGCGACTTTATCTTTTGCTGCAGGGCTTGCACCCTTCTGCTTAGGGGTAGTTTGGGGAGGATCAAGTTGATTTTTGCTTCGTGTGCTAACCGGAAATGCTTCTTGATCTTCTTCTTGTGGGAGGATGAAATCCCACATTCCTTGTAGTTCCACAACTTCTTCGTCATCGGTCTACCCTTCAGTGGTACTCTCTTCTTCTTCCTCTTCTTCGGATTCGACATTTGAGATAGCGTTGGGTGGTTTCACATCCATTGAAGGGCCTCTTTTAAAAGCTCTGTAGGGATTTTTTGAAGAAGTTTCTGCAACTTGTTTTTTTATGTCAATCATCTCATTGGACATGGTCTTTAATACTTTTTGAAATCCTTCCAAATCGAAAGGGTCTTTCGTTTGTTTCTTCTTAGAGTCTTCCTTGAAGGTGACTTTTTTAGATTTGCGTTCCTCTATCGCAGATCTCTTTTCCAGGGCTACTACGCGTTTCTCTACTGTTATCGCCTCTGTCAGGTTTTCAACTAAGGTTATTTTATTTGCCCTATCCACGAAGATTGCTAAGATTGATGGTAAGGCCGTAATATACCATTCACATCGTACTTCTTCGCTGGGTTGGGAAGCAGTGGGAATTTTGTTGAGAATCTTATTGAACCATAAATTGAAATGTTTGATGGGTTCTCTAGCCTTGGCTTTAAGATTGGATAGGTCATTGATTAACGTTGTCGTTGATCTGTCATCACCAAACTTGGTAAGGAATTGACTTTGAAAAATGTCCCAACTTGTGATAGACCCGGAGGGTAATGAAAAGTACCATGACCCAGCTGTTCCTTGCATTGTATAGGGAAAAAGCTGGACAACAGCATCCTTGTTGGTAACTCCGTTGAGATTGACAAAAAGCATGAAATTGTTAATGTGCTCTTCAGCTAGCATGCCTGCTTCTGGATTGAATTTGGGTAGCCATTTCTCAGGATGGGCCGGTATTTGGCTCAGGGGTGGAGGCATTAAAACTGCCCTAGGATTGTTCCATGGAGACTGGGCCATCGTTGAGCTGCTAGTAAATGAAAGTGTAGAGGATGATCCCTGAGGCTGTGAAGATGAAGATATTATGATCTTAGATGATGGAAGAAGACGGGTTGTGGAAGATGGATGGGTGGTTTGGAATGAAGATGTGGGTGGCTGACTTCGCGGTGAGGGAGTTGAAATGGACGATGTAGATGAAAGAGTCTCACTGTCAGACTCTTGTGGTGTTTTCCTTGCTCTTTTCCTGGTGGGGAGAGGGAATTCAGTTGGCTGGATGCCAAATTTTCACTCTTTAATCTGGTCAGGGGATGAGCAGGATTGTACTGCGAAGTCACGCTGCTTTGAGATTCATCAGAACTCTATGTATAAATAGAAAATCCCTGGAGTTTGCGAATCAGAGTTTGAACTTCAGGGGGTCCAATGATAGATTGGTCTGAAATATTAGGGTATGTAGCAGTGGTTAATACTCGAGCGACTTCTGACTCTGGATTTAAACGTACTAGGGAGGTCGGGGGAGTTGATCAGGGCGATTTACTCTCAAAATGGTATTTAGATTTTGATTTAGGTGCCATTCATAGTTCGGGCCCTCCTTCTAGCGCCAAATATGTTGAAGCCCCGAAAATCGGGTCAACAACAAGGGGGATACCCACCCGGTCCGGACCTTGGTTGGCAGCTCCTTATCCGTTTGGTATAGCGGGTCCGACTGGGGATAATGGGACCAGTTTCCCAATTTAAGGGTGTGTGTGTGGTAGAGTTGGATGATGCTGAT
Organism: Pinus tabuliformis; assembly: GCA_031772625.1. Taxonomy (NCBI): domain Eukaryota; kingdom Viridiplantae; phylum Streptophyta; class Pinopsida; order Pinales; family Pinaceae; genus Pinus; species Pinus tabuliformis. The sequence continues at coordinate 497,893,002 of CM062811.1, read as the reverse complement.
CTAAGAGTACTTAAAGCTAATTTAATTCAAACTTTTAAACTAACTCTATGCTATTGTAATCTAATGAGAAACAATACATCTAATCTACGCTAACCTGGGGTGTATTTCTTCTATTATGCGATCTAAAGAGATTTCAAACAATAACTGGTAATAAAGATCATTCAGCTATGATAAGAATAGAAATCAATTAAGATAAACCACTTTGCATAAAAAGTTAGGCAAAACAGTTGTGAACAACATATCGCATAATGAGTTATTCATATATCAAACATAAATAAATGACTCCACCGTACAAAAGTGCCAAATGGTAACTCACACATTCATGCAGTAACATATAAACAACTAAAAACTGTATATCACTTTAAGAATATAAACAGAAACGGTCAAGAGATAAAAGTACCATTTATGACTGGTTCCACTCATAAGCTTCAAGCAACAATGATTTATCTCTCCTTGCTCTAACATCTACTAAGAGTACAGAAGTGCAACATCAGTAGCAGATATCAAATGCAAACATTAATAAACTTTGATCCATCCATTCATCAAAACCCCCTCCGAGGGTGCAAAAGCGCATGTTCTGAAGACAAGTTTTTTGACAAATATTTGGACCCTTCTCCAAATGCCTGAGAAGGGTTTAAATACTGCTAACTAATTAACTTAATTACATAAATTTAGGATACGGTTTTAAATGACCGCCCTTCTGCTAAAGCAAAACTATTTCTAAAAATTGAATCTAATTCCTAACCATTTCTGTATTTGCTCCTTAGTGCTGCAAGCATGCAACATTTGCCTGGGAAGAGTCGGTTGGTCACCTTCTGCTTTCGTTTGAGCTACGAAAATAGAAATAACACGCGCTGGCACCACTTTCTAGTAAACTAGAAGATATTTTCGAGAATCTTCCTCTAGCTGGGTGTATTCACTACGTGTATACTTGGTAATAACCCAAATTTCTCTCAAACTGATTCTTCTTTTGCTATTTCGGTTTCCGGCCTTGCGAATGACTGAACAAGTTAGGGACTTTACTCTCTGAACAATTTTCTTAGCGATGCGTGATTAGCGCTAGGTGCTAATCACGCATCGAAAACTGCCTCCGTTCTTTGTTCCGGGCTTTTCTAGTGCGTTTTCCTTCTTTAACGCCTTTTTCCTTTATCGGGCATAAGCTTCAGGATCTTTTGTAAACATGCTGTTTTTGTGCGCCTTTGACTCTGAGCGTTGGATGGCCTATTGACATCAGCATCTGTTGAATGATACTCTGGAATCTGTGGTCCTGTTGCATGCGACATCCGTTTATGAAGGCATCTCTTCTCTGTTCTCCGAGCATTGACGCTTTCCCCTTTTCCTTAGATGTTTCCTGCACATTGCTTCATGTTATTTCCTGTCTTACAGTTTACGCAAAGGAAAAGAGTAATGATAATAAAGATTGACATGAAAGCTTTAAGCTCTTATGAATGTATAAAATCATGACACCCATAGCGAACTGACTCTTTGAAAAACACAAAACTGTCCTTCTTGAATACTTTGGCATACATTCATTAATTTCTTTTAAGGCGCGCGCCCAATTTTGGTTTACGGACAGCTTTCCTTGAATACTGCACCGAGGAAAATTTGTGATGGGTGATTTCTGCGACTCACATCGTAGCATCGCGGATCGCGTCGTCAAGATGTGTCATCGCAGAAATTCATGATCGCATTTATCGCAAATCACATTCATTGCAGATCGCAGCATCGCGGCATCGCAGATTGCGCTTAGTCATTCAATCATTGTGTGCTACTTACGCGATGTTGCGATATGCGACGTCGCATATCGGCCGTCGGAGATTTCTTAAGATTTTTCATTTAAGAGCGCTTCATAATGTATGCGATGCGATGAATTTCGTGTCGCTTCTTCGCAGTTTATTATGCTCATAAGAAAATGTTTTATTCTCTTCTCGCGATGCGATACAGTTTTAAGGAGTTGAATACAAAAATTTTCATAAAATGATTTTTTGGATTTTTTATTAAGGGTCCCCCTTTGCTTGGTGTTATTGCTAATACCAAACAAAGAGGGGGGTTGTTGGTGGCAACAATAATGGCGATTCACTGGGAAGAACCAGTTATATCTGCTTTTCTATTGAATTTTAACTTCCAAAGCAGAAAAATTTTCATAAGTCTAAATTTTGTTATGGACAAATAGAGTACATTATGCCTTATCCTATCAATGATATTTTGTTTCAACCTTTTTCTATTCCAATTGTTTGCTTCCTCAGGCTTTGTCCTTGTATTTACATCATCCATTACTTGGTCTTTTAAAGATAAAATAAGGTCTTCTCTATGTGCTGGCTTTTAAAATATGCTCATTTGTCGTAGGTAGAGCCTCTGCTGCCAGCAAGCATCCATAGCCTCGATAGGGTTACATGTTACCCAGCAATGATCCTTTATCCTGCTTAAGGCTATTTACAACTTTTCAGAGAAAAACCCATTTTGACACTTTTTTCCTTTTTTATTCTCTAAAGAACAATCTCTTGGTTTGTTGGCCAAATTATGACACAGTCATTCACTTGATTTACACTTTTTTTGAACAAGCTGGCTCGTGATGAGACCCCTTGTCTTTTGATTGCAACAATCTTGAGTCGTTGCCCTGTTTTGGTGGACAGTATTGGCAAAGTCAGCAAGTTATAATATCTGTGATCATGATAAGCCGACTCATGATGAGACCTCTTATTCTTTCAGATATAGTGTTTTCTCGGATTGTTCCTCTGAATGCTGCGATTTTCTTTAGCAGGGAGGAAATCATTGTTTTTCCTTAAGAAAGCTCTGGACGACAATAATAGAGTTTGAAAACAGCAGTTTTACAGAGAATCTTTATTTTATTATTGATACCTTTCATTGTGCTGATATAAAACAATTTTTTGCCAAAGGTTGCTTTCATCAAATTTTTTGAAGTTGAAACTAGTATCATATCTAGGCTAAAGTTTTTTTTTTTTTTTTTTATACTCTATCTGTCAATAATAAAGATCAGATTTTTCGAAAAATTTTACTATTTGTACAAGCGAAAAAAAATTAAAATCTGATAGAGAATTGGTGTCTTTTTCGTGAACCCTTGTAGTAACCATCTACAACTGGTTTTATTTATAAGAAAGAAAAGAAAAAACTAAAACTATCCTACAAAATAGAAGAATAATCTTCTATGGAAAATATATTTTAAGGATCTGTCCATTAACAGGCAAAGAATCCCTTCTACCTGCTAAATCCTGCAACACAAACGTTGATGGGCCTATGACTTCTACAACCTGAAAAGGACCAAGCCACATCTTCTGAAATTTTGTATGTTTGCCCTTTTCTTCATGAGCCTTATCCCATTTCAAAACTAGATCTCCCATCTGAAAAATTTTCCTGGTCATTATGCTTGAATCAAAAGAGGATTTTATTAGCGCTTGGTGATGAGCATGGGTTTTCTTAGCTTGTTCTTGTCGTTCTTCTAATTTAATTATTTCCATTTGTCTTAATTGTAAGGAGGAAGTAGATACTTCATCGATGTATTGTACTAAAGACAAGGAGGGGATCACTAAGTGAGTTGGGAGAACCACTTCCTTCCCATAAACTAAATTAAAGGGAGAAGTGCCGATTGAAGCTTTCTTTGTTATTCTATCTGCCCATAAAGCATTTACCAAAGTTTTGTGCCAATTCTTCTGGTTCTGGTCAACTGTTCTTTTAATAATCCTGATTAGGTTTTTATTTGTTGACTCAGCCAATCCATTACCTTGCGGATAGTAGTTGGCCGAATATTTCAGTTTGAACCCTCTTTTAAGTGCAAACTCAGTCATTGCATTCCCAGAAAAGTATGAGGCATTATCAAACATTAAAGCCGTTGGCAATCCAAACCTAGTGATTATAAATTGATCTATGAATTCAATGATGTTTTCAGAATTAGCTGTCTTGAGAGGAACTGCTTCTACCCATTTAGTAAAATAATCTGTTGCCGTGAGGATGTATCTATGCTGCTTAGAAGAGTGAGGAACGATCTCACCTATTATGTCCAAGCCCCACTGACTGAATGGTTGCTCGATGTTTACCGACTGTAGTGGCATGGACGGTTTCTTTTGTCTCCCTGCAGTAGTTTGGCAGACTTGGCATTTCCTCACGTAACTATGTGAGTCTTTGAACAACGTGGGCCAATAATATCCTGCACGTAAGATTTTATGTGCAGTAGCATCTCCAGCATAGTGTCCGCCTGCTGGTCCATCGTGGAGTTCCTGCTAAACCTTTTCGGCTTCAGTTTTCTCAAGACACCTAAGAAGAACAGAATCGTAATTCTTTTTAAACAGAACATCATTTATGAGCTGATATTGTTTAGCTTTCAATCTCAGAGCTCTTTTCTTAGTGTGATCCAGGTGTGATGGAGCATACCCATTCTTAAGATAATAAATGGTGTCAGCATATAATGATTCTGCATCGTTTAGTCCTACCTCATACATTTGTACCTCTTCAGATGAATTTTCAGGAATTTGCGATGCTCCAGCCAACACTTTGCAGAAGCCTTGACCTCTTACAATGCTTGCTGGTTTGATCTCAAGGTCGTATTCTTGTAAAGCATTGATCCAATTTTCTCTTTTTTCACCCACATCCTTCTGTACTAGAAGATTTCTTACCGCTGGAAACGGTACTATGACCTTAGTATGGGTTTTAAGTAAGAAAGGTCTGAAATATTTGACCGCTTTGAAAACAACATATGCTTGTTTCTCCACGTCTGAATAGTTGAGTTCAGCACCTTGTAAATTCGAGCTAAAAAATGCGATTGGAGCTTCCGCTTTCTTTTGATTTGCTTGAGTTAGAATCGCAGCATATGATTTCTCTGAGGCAAATGTGTATAAGATAAAAGATTCTGAAAAACTCGGGGTTGCTAAAGATGGAGCGTTAATGATAGCTCGTTTGATCAGGTTGAATGCTTCATGCTCATCTTGACCCCATTTAAAATTTGAATTCTTTATAATCATGGTTTGCAAAGGAGAAACAATTCTTGAAAAATCTGGGACAAATCTCTTCACAAAATTGATTTGACCAAGGAAAGATTGCATGGCTTTTTTATTATGAGGTAGGGATATTTCATAAATTTCTTTGATTCTGTCGGGCTCAATGTGAATACCAGATTTTGACACTATGAATCCTAGAATTTTTCCTTCACTTAATGCGAAAAAAGATTTCTTTGGGTTAAGTGAAATCCCATACCTTAAACATCGTTGAAAGATTTGTTTCAAGTCTTTGAGATGGTCGCTTCGCTTCTTGGAGTACACTGTTATATCATCCAAATAAATTACTACAGATTTATTGACTAAACCCTTGAATGCGATGTCCATGGCTCTCTGAAATGTAGTGCCGGCATTGATCAAACCAAATGGCATCTTCCGATATGCGTATGTGCCCCATTTAGTTCGGAATATGGTTTTTAATTGATCATCGGGATGTACCAGCACTTGATTGTATCCTGAAAATCCATCCAAAAAAGACATTAGTTCTGAGCCTGCTACTGCCTGTAATATCTGCTCCATAGGTGGGAGGGGAAAATTGTCTTTTTGACAGGCTTTATTGAGATTCCGAAAATCGATGCAGATTCTAATATCTCTGTTTTTCTTTCTAACGGGTACCATATTGGAGACCCATTTGGAATGTCTGACGGGGAAAATTATTCTGGCTTTTAATAACTTATTTAGCTCAATTTTTATCTGATTTTCCAAATTGGGGTGGATTTTTCTGAGTTTCTGTCGGACAGGTTTTTCATTGTCAATCATAGGGATAGAATGTTGAATGATAGAAGTGTCGTATGTCTTCAGCTCATCGTAATTCCAGGCAAAAACATTTTTGTATTGTCTCAAAAGACGAATATACGCTAGTTTTTCTTCAGGGTCTAGGCCATGGCCTAGATTAACGTTTTGTGGTTTATCATCGGTTCCTAGGTTTACTAATTCGTAGTTCAGAGTTGAACTGTAGAGCTTAGAATTGGTAGACATTTTAAACCGACTTTTCAAATTGTATAAGTCTTCCAACTTAACCACCAATTTAGGTATAGCATTATCAGTGCTATCTTGTTGTATTTATCGATCGTGATGGTCTTCGTCAATTATTTGATTGGAGTAGGATACTTCAGAAGTGAGGAAATTTATAATATCAGGATCGTCATTGAATACTCTCCAATTTGTAATGTTGTCAGGGATGGACGGTCTAAAGATTAATTCTATTGAGAATCTATCTGGACTAAAATCTTCGGAGGGAATAAGTCTAGAGGCTACGTTAGCTAAAAGGTCTACGCTCGCGTTTTGGAGTCTTGGGATTGACGAAATATTGAATGCTATGAAATGCTCAGTCAGATCTTGTACTAAAGATTGATAGTGTTTCAAATGACTTGATAGGCAATGTATGGTGTTACGTACCTGTTTGACGACAATCTCAGAGTCTCCGAAGACTTGAAGATACTTGACGTTCAACCCGATTGCTTTGTATAGGCCTTGCACCAAGGCCTCATATTCCGTTGTATTGTTTGTGCAATTGAATTCAAGTCTGCACGTAAGCATGGTCTTATTTCCTTCTGGACTAATTAGAATGGATCCTGCTCCTGCTCCTTCGTTAGATTTAGAGCCATCAAAATATAATTTCCAAAACAAAGATGTATTTACAGGTTTATCTACAAAATTAACACACTTTGAATTATCAGTTTGGGAAAAATTTTCGACTTGGGACAAAACTGAATTTTCTAAGTAAGGTGATGTATGAGCATTGAAATTGCCGAGGAAAGAATCTACCGAGTAATTGCCTATGATACTGCTGTTATATGCTATTGCTTCATTTTCTCCCTCCAATTCTGTTACTATGTACTTCTAGTGTAACTCTCGTTCAACCTTTATTTGATTCGGTTTACCATTGTAGGGTAACCACATGTGCGACCAGTCGGTTGAGAAGTATCCATGGAGTTTTTCAGACCAATCCCTGCTAAGAATCAATCCATAGAATTATGGAATATCAGCTACTAGAATGTCAATAACCTGACATACCTTCGGGTTGGACGACAATCTTATGGTTACTTGATTAAGTTCACCAATCACTTCGACTTGAGATCGATCAAGCTGAACTATGCACACTGCAAATTTTTGTGGTTGAACATTCAACTTGGCACATATTGATCTGGGTAAAATATTCGTTGAAGCACCAGAATCTACCAAACAATTGTGCACATTTTTATTGAAAATTTCATAAGTGAGAAGAAAGGGGGGAGTGTGAGACCTTGATCTTCCTCCAATCAAGGCGATGTCATTTGGATCAATCTTATTGATCGTGTTGGTTGGAGGTCTTCCCATGTTGTGGGAAGCTACAGCTGTAGGCAAAGATGTAGTAGGCACGGCATGTAATTCTTTCATCATTATCTTCTGTTGATGTTTCAATTTGCTCAATTCATAAAGAGTGATATTAGCCCTAGTCTTTTTCATGTCATCAATAATATTGTATTCCATTTCATCCGACACTATCAGTGTTCTTGAGGGAGTTGTTTGATCTGGTTGGACTGGGCTAGATTGAGTCGCTTTAGCGGTCATTTTCTTTGTTGCGAATTTATCTTTTGCTGCAGGGCTTGCACCCTTCTGCTTAGGGGTAGTTTGGGGAGGATCAAGTTGATTTTTGCTACGTGTGCTAACCAGAAATGCTTCTTGATCTTCTTCTTGTGGGAGGATGAAATCCCACATTCCTTGTAGTTCCACAACTTCTTCGTCATCGGTCTGCCCTTCAGTGGTACTCTCTTCTTCTTCCTCTTCTTCGGATTCGACATTTGAGATAGCGTTGGGTGGTTTCACATCCATTGAAGGGCCTCTTTTAAAAGCTCTGTAGGGCTTTTTTGAAGAAGTTTCTGCTACTTGTTTTTTTATGTCAATCATCTCATTGGACATGGTCTTTAATACTTTTTGCAATCCTTCCAAATCGAAAGGGTCTTTCGTTTGTTTCTTCTTAGAGTCTTCCTTGAAGGTGACTTTTTTAGATTTGCGTTCCTCTATCGCAGATCTCTTTTCCAGGGCTACTATGTGTTTCTCTACTGCTATCGCCTCTTTCAGGTTTTCAACTAAGGTTGTTTTATTTGCCCTATCCACGAAGATTGCTAAGTTTGATGGTAAGGCTGTAATATACCATTCACATCGTACTTCTTTGCTGGGTTGGGAAGCAGTGGGAATTTTGTTGAGGATCTTATTGAACCGTAAATTGAAATCTTTGATGGGTTCTCTAGCCTCGGCTTTAAGATTGGATAGGTCATTGATTAACGTTGCCGTTGATCTGTCATCACCAAACTTGGTAAGGAATTGACTTTGAAAAATGTCCCAACTTGTGATAGACCCGGAGGGTAATGAAAAGTACCATGACCCAGCTGTTCCTTGCATTGTATAGGGAAAAAGCCGGACAACAGCATCCTCGTTGGTAACTCCGTTGAGATTGACAGAAAGCATGAAATTGTTAATGTTCTCTTCAGCTAGCATGCCTGCTTCTGGATTGAATTTGGGTAGCCATTTCTTAGGATGGGCCGGTATTTGGCTTAGGGGTGGAGGCATTAAAACTACCCCAGGATTGTTCCATGGAGACTGGGCCATCGTTGAGCTGCTAGTAAATGAAAGTGCAGAGGATGATCCCTGAGGCTATGAAGATGAAGATATTATGATCTTAGATGATGGAAGAAGACGTGTTGTGGAAGATGGATGGGTGGTTTGGAATGAAGATGTGGGTGGCTGACTTCGCGGTGAGGGAGTTGAAATGGACGATGTAGATGAAAGAGTCTCACTGTCAGACTCTTGTGGTGTTTTCCTTGCTCTTTTCCTGTTGGGGAGAGGGAATTCAGTTGTCTGGATGCCAAATTTTTCACTCTTTAATCTGGTCATGGGATGAGCAGGATTGTACTGCGAAGTCACGCTGCTTTGAGATTCATCAGAACTCTATGTAGAAATAGAAAATCCCTGGAGTTTGCGAATCAGAGTTTGAACTTCAGGGGGTTCAATGATAGATTGGTCTGAAATATTAGGGTATGTAGCAGCCGTTAATACTCGAGCGACTTCTGACTCTGGATTTAAATGTACTGGGGAAGTCGGGGGAGTTGATGAGGGCGATTTACTCTCAGAATGGTATTTAGATTTTGATTTAGGTGCCATTCATAGTTCGGGCCCTCCTTCTAGTGCCAAATATGTTGAAGCCCTGAAAATTGGGTCAACAACAAGGGGGATACCCACCCAATCCAGACCTTGGTTGGCAGCTCCTTATCCGTTTGGTATAGCGGGTCTGACTGGGGATAATGGGACCAGTTTCCCAATTTAAGGGTGTGTGTGTGTGTGCAGAGTTGGATGATGCTGATCTAAGAGTACTTAAAGCTAATTTAATTCAAACTTTTAAACTAACTCTATGCTATTGTAATCTAATGAGAAACAATACATCTAATCTATGCTAACCTGGGGTGTATTTCTTCTATTATGTGATCTAAAGAGATTTCAAACAATAACTGGTAATAAAGATCATTCAGCTATGATAAGAATAGAAATCAATTAAGATAAACCACTTTGCATAAAAAGTTAGGCAAAACAGTTGTGAACAACATATCGCATAATGAGTTATTCATATATCAAACATAAATAAATGACTCCACCGTACAAAAGTGCCAAATGGTAACTCACACATTCATGCAATAACATATAAACAACTAAAAACTGTATATCACTTTAAGAATATGAACAGAAACGGTCAAGAGATAAAAGTACCATTTATGACTGGTTCCACTCATAATCTTTAAGCAACAATGATTTATCTCTCCTTGCTCTAACATCTACTAAGAGTACAGAAGTGCAACATCAGTAGTAGATATCAAATGCAAACATTAATAAACCTTGATCCATCCATTCATCAAAACCCCCTCCGAGGGTGCAAAAGTGCATGTTCTGAACACAAGTTTTTTGACAAATTTTTGGACCCTTCTCCAAATGCCTAAGAAGGGTTTAAATACTGCTAACTAATTAACTTAATTACATAAATTTAGGATACGGTTTTAAATGACCTCCCTTCTGCTAAAGCAAAACTATTTCTAAAAATTGAATCTAATTCCTAACCATTTCTGTATTTGCTCCTTAGTTCTGCAAGCATGCAACATTCGCCTGGGAAGAGTCGGTTGGTCGCCTTCTGCTTTCGTTTGAGCTACGAAAATAGAAATAACACGCACTGGCACCACTTTCTGGTAAACTAGAAGATATTTTCGAGAATCTTCCTCTGGCTGGGTGTATTCACTGCGTGTATATTTGGTAATAACCCAAATTTCTCTCAAACTGATTCTGCTTTTGCTATTTCGATTTCCGGCCTTGCGAATGACCGAATAAGTTACGGACTTTGCTCTCTGAACAATTTTCTTAGCGATGCGTGATTAGCGCTAGGTGCTAATCGTGCATCGAAAACTGCCTCCATTCTTTGTTCCGGGCTTTTCTGGTGCGTTTTCCTTCTTTAGCGCCTTTTTCCTTTACCGGGAATAAGCTTTAGGATCTTTTGTAAACATGTTGTTTTTGTGCGCATTTGACTCTGAGCGTTGGATGGCCTATTGACATCAGCATCTGTTGAGTGATACTCTGGAATCTGTGGTCCTGTTTCATGCGACATCCGTTTATGAAGGCATCTCTTCTCTGTTCTCTGAGCATTGACGCTTTCCCATTTTCCTTAGATGTTTCCTGCACATTGCTTCATGTTATTTCTTGTCTTACAGTTTACGCAAAGGAAAAGAGTAATGATAATAAAGATTGACATGAAAGCTTTAAGCTCTTATGAATGTATAAAATCATGACACCCATAGCGAACTGACTCTTTGAAAAACACAAAACTGTCCTTCTTGAATACTTTGGCGTACATTCATTAATTTCTTTTAAGGCGTGCGCCCAATTTTGGTTTACGGACAGCTTTCCTTGAATACTGCATCGAGGAAAATTTGCGATGGGTGATTTCTGCGACTCGCATCGTAGCATCGCGGATCGCGTCGTCAAGATGTGTCATCGCAGAAATTCATGATCGCATTTATCGCAAATCGCATTCATCGCAGATCGCAGCATCGCGACATCGCAGATTGCGCTTAGTCATTCAATCATTGTGTGCTGCTTACGCGATGTTGCAATATGTGACGTCGCATATCGGCCGTCGGAGATTTCTTAAGATTTTTCATTTAAGAGCGCTTCATAATGTATGCGATGCAATGAATTTCGCGTCGCTTCTTCGCAGTTTATTATGCTCATAAGAAAATGTTTTATTCTCTTCTCGCGATGCGATACAGTTTTAAGGAGTTGAATACAAAAATTTTCATAAAATGATTTTTTGGATTTTTTATTAAGGGTCCCCATTTGCTTGGTGTTATTGCTAATACCAAACAAAGAGGGGGGTTGTTGGTGGCCAAAACAGAAGGAGAGGTTATAGGAGATGGGATCTCCATCATTAACTCCTTACTCACTCAAAGATCCCTCAATCAAATCACACCAACTCGGAGTTGCAGGCAGCCAAGTCATGAGGATCATTGGCAGCCAAGCTAGTCATAGTTAAGAACCAGCTAATCTCAATATTGGAAGCCAAGCCTCCCTATATTTAAGGAAGTTGTTGGCAACTTTAGTTGTATAAATAGAGGTGCTTATAGCCTCATTAGGATTCAAATTTTTTATGCAAGATAGCTAAGCAGTTTTTGAGTTGAAGGATTGTGACCAAACATTGTTATGTATTTTTTGATATGTTAATGAAAATGAGCAGCATTCCCTTGATCCAGCACTGAGTTGACTCAGAGGGCTGAAGCTCTTGGGTTAGGGCCCAACCCTAGCAGCAGAGGTTCCTCTTACTGTACTTGTATGCTTAGGTTATCTCATAGATTAGTTGTTAAATTGATTTTGGTGTTGTTAAATTGCAAGTATTGGTAGATTTGATTAGTTTGCTTCCATTTGTGCATAGATTTAACAGTAGCATTATATAGATAATAAAATATTCAAAAAAGACTGGTACCAAGTGGCTCTTACCTCATTCCTCCCTTCAGGGACCATGGCTTGAGGAACAACTCCCATTCAGCCCAAAAAGACAAAATTCTGGTTTCTTATGAAATTTAGGGTTCTTCTACTAATTAGGTCATCCTCTTTTAGTTTTAGAAGATAGGTTGCAGTTGTCATTTCTGATATCTTAAGTTTTGCATTAGATTTCATGTTGCTTTCATAATAGGTTTCAAGCATGCCCATGCATGAACTTGGCAAACAAATTATGCAAATTATGTTTTCTTGTATTTTTGTAAACCCTTCCTATTTTGAAATGACTTATAGATAAATGCAAACAATGATGTATATGTTGTAGGAGTTTCTACATTGCAGGAAGACGTTATGTCATCAACCTCATTCAAACCATATCCACCCATGATCACCAAAGGCCACTAAGTTCTCAATTAGAGTTATTGTTTTACAAGGAAAACTTTCCATGCTTATTGAGCAAATCCAACCATCCTATAGCTTTGTTTGAGTTCTGAGTGAGTTTCTACCACTCCCTTGCCATATTTCTTCTTTTCCTCACCTTTCCTAAGATCCATACCACCTTCCAACCCACTCCCTTTGCTTTTGGAATATTCCTGTAGGAAAATAGGGGATTCTGTAGGTGAACTAGGACATCCTGTAGACATCATGTAGGAAAACCTATAGTGACCTGTTTTGAGCCCAATTTGTGAAAAAAGCATCATGAAAGCTAGGAGAAGATGGTTGCCTGCCTCCCAAGACGTATGACCCATTGCACTCATCTCCCTCCACACCTATCTCACCTTCCATGCAACCAAGAATGATTAGCATTTATATTTTTACAAAAAACTAAAAATAAAAAGGTTGTTATATTTATTCATGTACACAGCAGTTGAGTGCTTCTTTAGATCAGATTTCATGCTTAGGGTAGTTAAGATTTCACATATATTAAATTAGAATCATTTTGACATGCAAGGTGTATTAACAAATAGCTATATGAGTTATGAATTTTGTAGGCATCTATTTCAGTCTTTTATTACTGTAACAAGTAGCATTTCAATTCTCTTAATTAGGGTAAAGTTCTCCTCTCTCAATTGGTTCTAGGAGTATGAGAAATATGATGGTGGTGATGTGTTCATAAGGGATGATAGGAAGGCTAGAATCGTCGAATGAAGAAAAGTCAAGATAAAATTGCAAGGTGGAAGGATTAGAACACTTCTGGGTGTTCTGCATATTCTTGCATTAGCTAGAAATCTGATTTATGTAAGAAAGATGGATGATGCAGGTGTAAAAACAGTGTTCGAGAAAGATACCTGCAAGATGGTTTGGGGTGCACTGGTATTGATGCATGGAGTTCATATTGGAACTCTATACAAGATTCTAGGTAGTACTGTTATTGATGGGTGCAATAGTTATGTGGTTCCTGAAAGTGGAGCAGAAAATCTAGTGGTCTCTGGAGAAAAGACCATGTTATGGCATCAAAGGCTTGGACATATTAGAGAGAAGGGCCTTCAAATACTTAATGGTAATGGTACGGTAGAAGGTATGTCTAATTTCTCTCTGGATTTTGATTTTTGTGAACATTTTGTATATGGGAAGCAGAATCGAGTGGGTTTCCCCTCGAGTGCTAAGAGGGAAAAAGGGATATTAGAGTTTGTGCACAGTGATGTGTTTGGACCTGTGTCAGTTCCATCATTAGGTAAGTTTGCATACCATGTATCATTTAGAGATGAATTCTCAAGGAATACATGGATATATTTCCTCAAGAAGAAATATGAAGTCCTTGAGGGGTTTAAAGAATTTAAGGCTCTCGTGGAAAAACAAATAGAGAAGAAGATAAAGGTGTTGAGGACATATAATGGTGGAGAGTTCTGCAAGAATGAATTTGAAGAGTTATGTAAGAAGTGTGATATAGTACGGTAGAAGACTACTCCATACACACCTTAGAAAAACGGATTGTGGAAAGAATGAATAGGATGTTGATGGAAAAGGCAAGAAGCATGCTCAGTTGTGACGGGTTAGGATAGGAATTCTGGATAGAGGTGGTGGAGACTACATGCTACCTAGTTAATAGATCACCTTCATCAGTGTTAGATAATAAGACTCCACATGAGGTATGGACTAGTAAGAAACCCTCTCTTTCACATCTGACTCGCATAGAAAATTTTAGGGGGGAATGTTCGCCCTTTGGCGAAATTAAGGGGTTTTAAATTTTTAGTGGGCGAATATTTTGTATCATAGTACATTTTTACAAATCACCTCAAATAGCCCACCTTATTTTAAGGGAGAGGGTAAAAAAGGTAAATTTAACCCTTGAAATTAGGAGTTACAACCTTCCATTCGCCCATTTTCAAGAATAGATTTTATTTATGTGAATCCATTTGCCCATTTTCAAGAATAGGTTTTATTTAAGTGAATCCTATGGGCCAAATACCATATTTATAAATTAATAAAAATATAAATAAATGAGAGGTATGGTAAATAAATAAAACATTTTTTATATTTACTCCATAAGTCACCTTATATACATGCAAGGGTGTAAACAAATAAAAATATAAGTAAAGTGGAGGTATGGTAAATAAATAAAACGTCTTTTTATACTTACTCAAAAGGTATGGTAAATAAATAAAAATATAAATAAACTAGATGTATGGTAAATAAATAAAACTTCTTTTTATATTTAGTCCATAACCCTCATTCTATTTATGAAGGCTCAATAAAGAGGTTTTATTTAAGTGAATCCTATGGGCCAAATACCATATTTGTAAAAGAGGTATGGTAAATTAATAAAAATATAAATAAACGAGAGGTATGGTAAACAAATAAAACATTTTCTTATATTTACTCCATAAGTCACCTTATGTTTAGGAACACTAAAAAAATGTGTTATATTTAGGAGAAATACTATGGGACAAATACCATGGACTAGATTGTTATTAATACCATGCAAAAAAACATTATTAACCCTAATATTAGTATTAATAAAAATAAAAATGGCACATGGTATTGATCCATGGTATTCACTAAAATGGCACATGGTATTGACCCATGGTATTCACCTGGAATGTAGCCTATTTTAATGGGGGAATTAAACAGAGATCCATCTTTACTCTGGATCTACTGACCCTGAGAGGTATCAAATATCGTGATATGAAAACTAGCATAGAGTGAAAAAATATTTGATCCCTCTCGGGGGTGGATCAAGAGTAAAAATGGATGTTGTAATTTAATGTATGTTAAACATTTTAGCTTGGTTAAAATAAAAAATAAAATAAAAATCAACTATTAATTTTATTAATTTTTATAAATTACTAATAGTAATTTTTAAGCTCCAGGTTTATGATAACCCATGGTATTGACCCATGGTAATACCAAGATCTTACAAGATTTTATAATTGAGTAAAATATTCGCCATGCCTAGTGAGAGATTCACCAAAAAATTATATATACATATTATATTATTGATAAAATCGCCTTCCATTTTTCCTATATACCCTGGAGATTCGCCCATTTATTATACATATAAATTTAGGGGGGGTTCTTAAAATTTTCCCTACATCTGAGGGTATTTGGTTGCAATGCATATGTACATGTTCCAAAGGAGAAAAGAACCAAGTTGGATAGTAAATATGAAAGGTGCATCTTTATTGGGTATAAATATGGTTTAAAAGGTTATAATATTTGCAACCTAGAAACAGGGAAGGTTGTGTACAACATAGATGTGGTGTTTAGAGAGGTGAAAGATGTTATTAAACATGAAGTCATACCAAAGGAATCTGAGAAGATAGAGTTTGAGTTAAAGGAGGAAGAATCAGACTCTACAACATAACAAGAATCAGAAGATGAAGAGACATAAACTCCAGGTGTGAGAAGGTCAGTTTGAGAAAGAAGACAACCATAAACGTATATTCCATCTACTTTTTGTTCGAATTTCGCTTTATATATTACTGATGATGATCCCATAATTGTCAGGGAAGCAGTAGATTCAAAGGATGGAAAACTCTGGAAGGAGGCCATGGTTGACGAAATGGCATCTTTCGACAAAAATGAGGCTTGGGATCTAGTGGAGTTGTCAACTAGAAGGAAACCCATTGGCAGAAAATGGGTGTTTAAGAAGAAGAATGCAGAAGGAAAGGTGGATAAATACAAAGCTCAGTTGGTAGTAAAAGGTTATTCCAAGGTGTAAGGAATTGATTTTGGTGATATTTTTTCTCCTGTTGCTAGGGTAGATTTTATTAGATTACTTTTATATGTTGTTGTTGCTTTTGCTTTTGAGGTAGAACAAATGGATGTGAAGACAACATTCCTTCACAGGGATTTGGAAGAATAGATATACATGAAGTAACTTGAAGGTTTTGTAGTGAAGGGCAAGAAAGAAATGGTATGCAGGTTAAAAAATTATTTCTATGGGTTACTAATAGTCACCAATGATGAGGTATCAGAAATTTGATTCATATATATGGGGACTTGGCTTCACCAAAATAAAAGTGGATCATTGTGTATATTTTAAATTAATTACTGACCGTGTTATTTATCTAGTCTTGTATGTGGATGATATGTTTTTGATTGGAAATGACAAAGAAATTATCTAGGAATTGAAGACCCAATTTTCCTCCAAATTTGACATGAAATATCTTAGCACTCAAAACTATATTTGGGCATGGAAATTAAATGAGATCAAGAAAAGAGGAATCTTTGGTTAAACCAGAGGAAGTATGTCAAGAAAATACTGTAGAGGTTTAATATGCAGGATAGTAAACTGGTGAAGGTTCTTATTCCTGTAGGCGTAAATTTTTATGTTGAACAGTGTCCCAAGACACAAGAAGAGGAAGAGAACATGTCCCGTGTTCAATATGCAAGTGCAATCGATAGCCTAATGTACACAATGGTTTGTACTAGACCAGACATTGCACATGCAGTGGAAGTATTGAGCAGGTTTATGTCAAAACAAGGGAAGGAGCATTGGACATCAGTGAAGCGGGTTTTCAAGTATTTGTGTGGAACTAGTGATTACAGTTTGTGCTACAAAGGAATACTAGGAGTGGATAGTGTTTTGGACATTCGTGGCTTTGTTGATGTAGACTGGGCTAGAGATATGGATCAGAGAATATCTACAAGTGGGTATGTGTTTAATCTATTTGGAGGTGTAGTCAGTTGGATGAGCAAGAGATAGTCTATAGTGGCACTTTCAACTACAGAGGCAAAATACATGGCAGACACTCATGCAAGCAACGAAGAAGTTTGGTTGGAGAGATTGTGTTCAAGTATGGGGATAGTACAGTGAGATATAAGGATAAACTGTGATAGCCAAAGTGAAATTTTCTTGGCAAAGAACCTTTCTACTCATTCAAAGAAAAAGAACATTGATGTTCAGTATCACTTTGTGAGGGATATGGTTGAGGACAAAAAGGTGTTTTTGGTAAAGGTGGACACTTTGAAGAATGTGGTAGATTCATTGATGAAGTCTGTGAGCATTGAGAATTTTTCTTCGTGTAGAGAAACGATGGGAATTGCGAGACTGGACCAATGACTAAGCTCTCTTGTAACCCCCTGTGTGGAAAAGAAAAATACAAGTGGGAGAATGTTGGGTGTGTGTTATATTCTTTCCACGAATAACCTCACACGTGATGGGTAGACCTGCCTATGGTTTTTTGTATGGGTTTTACACATGATTTTGGGTATGATGGTTTTTTACCCATGGTATCCTATAGATTCGTCAAGGGAACTACGGTTATGTTATAATATAGGGTTAATGGATTGGGGGTTATGAATGCTTCAGCATGTATATATATGTGTGTTGTAACATTGAAAGGAATATAATGAAAAATCAATATGGTAGTCTCGGTTTTGGGATCTAGGAGAAAAACTTTGTGTATATTTGTTTTATGTTTTATGTTCTCGCCATTGTTTATTTTCTGTTTTTAAGAATTAATTTGCAAGTAATTTCTATACAGGGTTAAAACTTATAATCGTATCAATATAATATATTTTATAGTTGAATGATGTTGTATTAAATCTAACATGGTGCCATACTACTATGTTGCATACATGTGCAGTGTCATGCCAATAATGAACTGCAATGTGTAAATCAGGCCATGTTAATATCATATCAATATAATAGATTGTATAGCTTAACGATGTTGTGTTATGTTACAACGAGATCATCATACAAACAAAGCCATATCTATATATATATATATATATATATATATATATATATATATATATATATATATATATATATATATATATATATATATATATATATATATATATATATATATATATATATATATATATATATAATACTTACCAATTATACCATGCAATGAGGTAGCATAATAGAGGTGGCATATATACAACAAGGGGCACCAATCTATCACAGTAAACTGATTCCTAGAAAAACATTGTCGACAATGGAGACGAGACTTTATCTGAAGAGGAGCCATGTGATGCCAAGGCTATAATGTGAATGTGATGTATGATACTTGAAATTTCATATAGATGTTATTCCAGCAAATAAATTTATATGTGACCGAGATTGTATGCAATGTGCTAGACCATGCAATCGCATGGTGCCAAGATCATTGTCTCATGTGATGCCAAGATGGTGCCATTATGTGGTGGCAAGACCATACCCTCATGTGATGCTAAGACAGTGCCATCATTCAGTGTCAAGAACATACCCTCATGTGATGCCAAGACAGTGCCATCATGTAGTGCCAAGGAGTTTCTCGTAGGCCGAGATTCTAAAGAAAGTAAAACTCCAAGTTCTAAGCATAAATTCAAGAATAATCACTATAATAAAACCGCAGTCTTATTCAAAAGTAGGCATAGGTGTCTTAATCCTATTTTTGAGGGACCAAACAATTAATAAATCTATCCTCTCACTATTGAATGCATTTCTAATTGGATCATATTTCTCGGCACTATACGTAGTCCTATTCTCAAGTCTATAACTACATACTTGCATTCCAAATCATTAAACTTTGTAAGAGAACAACATCAATATTTTCAAGGGTCTGAATAGCCACGGTCTTCACAAATCTAAGTTATTGGTTAAGCTTAAATGATGAATATGTGACAAAGAAAAAAAGCTAAACCACTCATAATTATAGTCCAAAGCAACCTGGGGCAAGGATACAACACTAGTATATTGACTATTTTTTTTGTAAGTAAGCATGTATAATTATATTAACTGAACTAAATTTACCATATGTATATTCATGAGTTTCACCTCTACCTCAGAATGAGGAAACCAGAGAGATAAGATATGATTTCTCTACCCGTGGAGGGTGAAACCAGAGTTAAAATTGTTTTTCCAAATGATATAACCATAAAAATTGCAAGGGAGGGAAAGGCCTCATTGAGAAATGGTATTTTCACATTAAGGCATACAAAAAATATCCTTAGTATCAGAATTAGCACATTTATTCCGAGTTGCAACTGAGTTATCGCATTGGTAATTGCCAAAGCAAAACAGTCTTTAGTAGTCCATTGATCAAAAGGAGAAAAAGGCCAACCTAAGTCTGCTCAAGATTTTTTCGAGTGATGCGAGCTGCTGTGAACCCAGATAAAAGTCAAGCTAGATCCACCATGTGCCTAAGAAGTTCCACGAGCCTACAGGGAACTGACCTCCTCTAGGATTTGCTTCAGAATGAAGCATTTTTAAGGGCTAGGCCTAGGCATTGACGAAGGGGGAGCATTGAGGGTGACTAGAAGTGGGGGATCTCTTTGAGAAGGAGGGGGGGAGGCGATTGCAGGAGGGGAGTGTGCAGGAGACCTGACCTGGGAGGGGACCATGGGAGGGTAATCAATGCCCAGGTCCCTATAGGCTAGCCGCTTCAAGGAGGTAGAAGAGTGGTTGAGGAAAGAAGAGAGCTCAACAATATAATGAGTGGCTTTGTCCTTAATCTCTACCCATTCTTTCATTTATTGGGCCAGAAGGTTGCATAGGGCCAAGAGGGCCAATTGCCCATGGTGCATCCCCTCTTCCTCCATAGCCATAACTTTCCTGCAGATACTCTATGGAATGGCATGGTCGAACATGGTGGAAATGGAGCGGTGGAAATGGAGTGGTCATCCAAGATGGTGGAGGGTATCTCTTTGCTTGGTCCAAGTCCAAGATAATGGCCATGCCCTCTTTCCCCACTCATGGTTGGAGTACAGGAGATAGTCAATGTAGTAGTGAGGCTGGGAAAGAAGGTGTTGGGTAGAAGGGTAGGCACCAAGAGAAGGAATGGCATGGCATGAAGTGCAGGTCGCCACAGATTAAGAAACCTGGAGAAAACACAAGGTGGTCCTCACAAACTGAGGCAATATGGTGTGTGGAGTAAATATGTTAGGCTATATTAATGTGACACTGGACTCCCACCACATGTCTAAGCCTATCAGTCAAAAGGGGCCCTCTCTATATGGACGCTCGGATCCGGGATAGTATATTGACTCTTTACCCTAACTTTCCTTATGAATTCTTCTAGATACCACATATCATCTGCCGGTACCATGTATGAACTTATTGGTCTCATGTTATCACCAATGGGTTGCTCAGTTCACCACCTCTAACTGCCCATGACTAAATAAGATATTCACAGATGGATGAATAAGTCATAGCCCATGACTAAAGAAAGGAATCAAGAAGGAATGAATAGATTAATTAATTGATAACCATGCTACTACTCTCTTATTAATGCATACATGAAGAAAATAAGTTTTGGTTTTATGGCATAAATGGTCTCAATTGTGCCTATCCTTAGTATTGTGACATGTTTTTGAAAACCCTAAAATTGCAGGTGTTCAAGAAGGAATGTGGAATACCATTGCTTAACCCTGATGCCTAAATTTTCCAACTACTATGGATTCTTGAAGGAGTCCGCACAAGGAAGGAAATGTTGAATCAAATGTAGGGAGGAGCCACTGAGAATCGCCCATCTCGATCTATAAGAATAGAATGTATGGAGGAGGCACCGAGAAACACTCAAGTGAACACCGAATGGAATGTAGGGAGGGGCGACTAAGAAACACTCAAGCTTGCAAGAATCAAATGTAGGGAGGAGCCACTGAGAAACCCTCAACGAAATGTCAAATTGAATGTAGCGAGAGGATCCACCGAGAAACCATCAGATTTGCAGCAAGAATCGAATGTAGGGAGTGGAACCACTAAGAAACCCTGATGTCTACTACAAGAATCGACTATGGGGAGCAGAGCCACTGAGAAATGCTCAGGTCTGCTGTAAGAATCAAACATATAAGGGAGCGGAGCCACTGAGAAAACTCGCAGTCTATGCAAAAACCATATGCAATAACATGTCAAAAATGTATAAGGGAGCAGAGCCACCAAAACAACTCACATTTTATGCGAAAATCATATGCAATGACATGCCAAAAACGTATAAGGGAGCAGATGCACCGAGAAAACTCATAGTTTATGAAGAAACCAAATGCAATGACATGTCAAAAAAATATATACTAGCTAGGACTTAATAATATATAATTAATATGATATTGTTTTGATTTAATAATATAATAATTAATATAATGTGGTTTTGATTTAATATAACATAATTTATAATGTAATTGTTAATTTCAAAAAATTAAAATATTATTAAAAAAATAAAATCAACAATTATGTGATAGAAAATAGTGATTAATTTTATTAATTAATATTCAATTTACACTAATGGTTACATTTACACTAATTTACTCATCTTTTGTGGATTATAGGTAGACCTAATAGGCAGCAAGAAAAGTACTTTTAAGGACTAGGACTGAACTGTATAGAGGCATTGTAGGCTCATTTGGAAGGTATGATCCAAAGCTTAGTCACCCTAAAGGACCACAACTATCTTCAAAAATTATGAGATTTATACACGTCTTTCCAAATATAAACATCTCACTCCATTGAGTTGTGACACTTAGAAGGAACATCAATATCGCATCCTTTTGGGATTTTTGAAAGCCCTAAAGGGACAAAATTGCAATAGAACGCTATATATATCTCAAGGGACTCTAGACCTATTATTAAAGGTAGCAAAAGGAGAAATTATATATAAGCGTTGAGCAACTACATAACTCTAACCTGATCTCAATAAGAGGATTAATATATCACCTTGAGTAGAGTTGAATCATCGTGAGGCTGAGAATACTATAAGAAAGATTGAAGACCTATGCTCAAATTCAAAGGTCTTGTAACGGATTTGAAATATTTGAAAATCATAAGGTGTTGTCCAATTCTGTGAAGGTGATCAAGTTACTAGTTAAACTCATCTTTTATGGACTAGAGGTAGTCCTAATAGGTAGTAAGGAAACTACTTTTAAGAAGGACCAGGACCGAAATGTATACAGAAATTGTAGGCTCATTTGGAAGGTTTGATCCAAAGCTCAGTCACCCTAAAGGACCACATTTATCTTCAAAAATTCTAAGATTTATACAAGTCCTTCCAAATAGAAACCTCTCACTCCATCAAGTTGTGACACTTTGAAGGAAGATCAATTTCGCATCCTTTTGGGGCTATTGAAATCCCTAAAGGAAAAAACTTGCAATAGAATGCTACATATATCTTAAGGGACTGGACCTATTATTAAAGGTAGCAAAAGGAGAAATTATATGTAAGTGTTGAGAAACTACATAACTCTAACCTAAACTCAAGAAGAGGATCAATCTATCACCTTGAGTAGAGTTGAATCATCATGAGGCTAAGAATACTACGAGAAATATTGAAGACCTATGCTCTAATTCAAAGGTCTTGAAACACATTTCGAAGATTCGAAAATCATAAGGTTTTATGCAATTTTATGAAGGTGATTAAGTTAGTAGTTAAACTCATCTTTTGTTGAATACAGGTAGTAGTAGTCTTAATAGGAAACAAGGAAACTACTTTTAAGAAGGTCCAGAACCAAACTATATATAGGCATTTCAAGCTCATTTGGAAGGTCTGATTGAAATCTCAATCACCCTAAAGGACCACAATTATCTTCAAAAATTCTTAGATTTATACCAGTCTTTCCAAATAGAAACCTCTCACTCCATCGAGTTGTGACACTTTGAAGGAAGATCAATTTTGCATCCTTTTGGCACTTTTGAAAGCCCTAAAGGGACAAACTTGCAATAGAATTCTACATATATCTAAAGGGACTAGACCTATTGTTAAAGGTAGAAGAAGGAGAAATTATATGTAGTGTTGAGCAACTACATAACTCTGGTCTAAACTCAAGAAGAGGATCAGTCTATCACCTTGAGTAGATCCTCCTGACTTAGCACCTTGGAAGCTTCTACTGCAGACAATATTATAAGAAGTATCAAACTTTTGAAAGAAGATATCATTATCATCAGAAGGGAAATAGCAATACATCATAAGGCACGTTCGAAAGGAACCTGATGGATATATTGAAGGGACAAGTGCACATATATATTTCTATGTTCCATTTAGAAGAAGATGCCTAAGAGAGGATCTAGGCCGACTTGAACAAAATGCCTATAGAAAAATATATTAACCCCAACTTAGTGGGCCTAGCTGCTTGAGGAGAATTGTTACTGTATATTTTTATTGGACTTGAGGAGACCGACCGAGCTTGTATGTCATAGCTCATAGCCTTACCTTAGATATTTTCCTACTAGATTAGGACTACCATCGGATCGTGACTGACTAGCCTCATGACTTGCCATATGGTAAGGAAGGACAATTAGTGCCAATAAGCACGCAACTGGTAAATAGTAATAAATAATTTCATCTCCTTAACATTTATATATGTTATAATTTTGTTGTTTGATTGTCAAATTCTTTCTATGAGTCATATTTGAGTCTCAAAACCCTCCCATATAGTCAATGCATGCATCTATCGTAACCATGTCAAATTTCAATGCATACAAGTACAAACTGAAGAAAAAATAAATAAATAAAAAAATAAATAAAAAAAATAAAATAAATAAATAAATAAATAATAAATAAAAAATAAAAAATAAACAAAAAAATAAAAAATAAATAAATAAATAAATAAAATTAATTAATTAATTAAAATAAATTTAAATTTAAATTTAAATTTAAAAAAAGTAATATATATATATATATATATATATATATATATATATATATATATATATATAAATAAATAAAATAAAAATAAATAAATAAATAAATAAATAAATAAATAAATAACAAATAAATAAATAAATAAATTCAACGTTGGCCCTATTCTCAAGTCATGGATAGTCGTGGGCTAGTATTACTTATTTATGTGGGCACACCATGCCAAGTTGGGTCGACCCACCAAATCATCACATGGGTTCCCTAGCATGCCCATCACTGCACGCCCCCATGGGCACCCAAGTGACTCGCCTTCATGTGGACGCACCCAAGGCACATGCGTTTTCCCTGCTGTGCAAATCATTGAACACAAATCATTAGCTCATCAATGGAAACAAAATATTATCATTTTTTATTTCCATGTCACATGATAAATATTTAATTATAAATCAGATTTTAACACCTAAACATTAATTTACTTAATTTTCTAAAAATCGTCATGAGACCCCCCTTGTGGGAACTCTATTCATGGGTAGTCATTGACCGACATTATTTCTTCTGTGTGGGCATCCCTTTCCAAGTCGGGTCGACCGACCAACTCATTGCATGGGTGCCCCTACCAGGCAAGTGCCTTGTCGTGCCCAGCATGTGACACCCTAATGGGTGTTGGGCACCCTGGCATGCCTAGTACGTGACACCTCCATGGTCACCCAGGAACCCCACCTTCATTCGCTCATCAATTACAACAAAATATTATAATTTTTTAGTACCATATTGCATAATCAATTAATTGTAAACCGAATTTTAACACCCAAATAATACTTTAGTGAATTTTCTTAAAATCATTATGAGACCTCTTGGTGGGAACTCTTTTAATGGGCAGTCATGGGCTGAACTTACTTATTTTTTGTGGATGCCCCTTACCAAGTTAGGCCGACCCACTAACTCATCGCACGGGCACCCCTACTGGGTGGTCACCCTAGCTGATCCGGATTTAAACAGGAATGCAACAAATTACAGAGATAACCATATACACAAAGATGCAGCGGAAATAATACTTCATTTCATTAATGGAAAATACAGAAATATGCTTACAACCAGAAATGGGAATAAACTAGCTAGGGCGATGGTAGCTTATCTCTGAGAAGAGATGTGATGGCTACATGCCTCTGAACTGTGTTACAATGAGGCTCGAAGGCCTATTTATTGTTGAGAAACAATGAAAAACCCTTAACATTCCAAAACCTAACCCTAGGAGATGAAACGCCAAACTGTGGGCCCCGTTTGGGGTAAATTGGTACATCAATTTCCCGGGGTCGTAACTTTAGCATATGATCTCCGTTTGACGCATACAATAGCTCGTTAGAAAGATCTATCCGAGCACTACCATTGTTGGAACGACCCCGGATTCCCCAAAAAACGTCGCTTAGGGCCTCAAAACCGCTCTGGAAGTTCAGGACCCGAAAAACTGCTAAAAATAGTAAGTTGTGCTACAAGTAAGGAAACTGAAAATGCTGAGAAAAACAATGGTGGGGGTCCAGGTGGACTTGGCAGGTGGACACCAATATCCACCTGGATCATTCCTCCCCCCTTAGGAAGCAATGGTCCCCATTGCGTTGAGCTCCTCCATGAGATGAGGAAACTTTTGCTGAACTTGTTCCCTGGTGAGCCACTTGCCCTGCTGAAGGAGTTGGCCTGCTTTGACAACTCGATACAGTTGGATATTCTGTGGGTGAGTGTTCTTGATTTGTTTGTCCATGATCCGGTCAGTTGCAGCTTGTTCCATGCAATCTGGATTTAATTCTGTGGGCTTGAGCTGTTCTGCAATGTCGGATGTGTCTAGCAATGGTGGAAAGTATGGTCGAAGGCGGTCCACATTGAACACTGGGTGCAGGCCAAGGAATGGGGGAATGCTGAGCTCAAATGCATTGTCTCCCATAGCCTTAATAATGGTGTAAGGACCATATCGGAGTGGTCTCAATTTCCGATAGGCTCCAGTAAGGCGTTCCTTTTGCAAATGCAACCAGACTTTGTCGCCCACCTGAAACTTGTGTGGCACCCGATGTTGATCATGTCGCTGCTTGTACTTGGCATTTGATTTCTCAAGAATGTCATGGACCTGCTGGGGAATATGTTGGATGCGCTCAATGAAGCTGGTGGCCTTATCTGTTTCAGACTGGACATGAGCTGAATTTATATGATTAGCTGCAAGTGGCATGGCCACATCAATGGGGCATAGTGGCTGGAATCCCAAACCCACCTGAAAAGGGCTATGGCCAGTGGAGCTGTGAAGAGCTCGGTTGTAGCTGTGCTGAACATAGGGGAGGCTCTCGTCCCATGTGCGTGGATGCTTTGAGTTATACATGCGCAGAATGTGCACAATCATCCTATTGACAACCTCTGTCTGGCCATCAGTTTGAGGATGGAAGGCTGTGGACTTCGTGAGTTTGGTGTCCAGCATTGACCAGAGACTGGACCAAAATGTGCTGAGAAACCGACTATCCCGATCTGAGATGATATACTGTGGGATGCCAAAGTGCACCCACACTCGTTCAAAGAAGAGTTTAGCAGTGGCTTCTGCTGTGATATTCTTCTTGCAGGCCACCATAATGGCCATCTTCGAGAACCTGTCGACGACCACAAAAACACAGTCATTTCCATGCTTAGTGGAAGGAAGGCCTGACATGTAATCCATGGAGATGGATTCCCACGGTCGACTAGGGGTAGGCAACGGGGTATAGAGGCCGTTCTTCTTAATGGTCGGTTTGGAAATGGCACAGGCTGTACATGATCTGATGTACTTCCCAACATCCTGTCGAAGATTCTGATCCAGGTGGATGTTGGTGGCCACCCACCTATCCCATTTGGACCCCCACAACTGTCTCTTTCAGTCTTTTTAGTTTCCTAAATTGTAGCACAGTTTACTATTTTTAGCAGTTTTTCGGGTCCTGAACTTCCGGAGCCGTTTTGAGGCCCTAAACGACGTTTTTTTGGGATTCTGGGGCAACATGGGTCCATGGACCGATGTTGCCTCCCAAAGTGGTAGTACTCGGATATATCTTTCTAACGAGCTATCGTACGCGTCAAACGGAGATCGTATGCCAAAGTTACGACCCCGGGAAATTGATGTACCAATTTACCCAAACGGGGCCCACAATTTGGCGTTTCATCTTCTAGGGTTAGGTTTTGGAATGTGAAGGGTTTTCCATTGTTTCTCAACAATAAATAGGCCTTCGAGCCTCATTGTAACTCAGTTCGGAACAGTTCAGAGGCATGTAGCCGCCACATCTCTTCTCAGAGATAAGCTACCATCGCCCTAGCTGGTTTCTTCCCATTTCTGTTTGTAAGCATATTTCAGTATTTTACAGTAATGGTATCGGAGCGGTCTGCTTTTTCTCTGTTTTTCTTTGCATGTCCCCAACGAGGTCGGGATATAAGGAGTTAGGGCTTGAACTGGTCGAACCTTTGCAAGACTAGCCTCGCAAATCCCGACGGCCTCCCATGGCGGATGAGAAGAAAGACGAGGGGGCAGGAGATCCTATCAAAATCTTGCTCGAAGAAGTACTCGAGCGACAAAGGAACGCGATGATGGATAGCTTTGCGCAGATCCTTCAGCGGCTACCCAGAGGCGACGCATCGGCTTCCAACAGCGACTCTGGAAACGCCACACCGTTTAAGGTACAAGTTAATTTTGAAATCCCCATCTTCCAGGGTCAAATAGACGCAGATGCCGTAGATAAATGGTTAAATCTGCTAGATGGGTATTTTTCTGTTCACGAATTTTCAAGTCGGGAAAAGATTGTTTTCGCTCTTCTCAAAGCAGCCCCCCACGTCAAGCACTGGTGGGAAACCTACTGCGAGCAGAAGGATGAAAGTACAGGCTCACTATTTTCAGCCGCACCCACTTGGAATGACTTCCGGGATGCCATCAAGGAGCAGTACTACCCTGTCGGAAGCTATGAGGACAAATACATCAAATGGACCACACTGCGGCAGGGACGAGACCAAGATGTGCCGGAGTTCACAAACATTTTTCATACCCTTCGCACACAGTTGGGTATCAAAGATTCTGAGCTGCATCTGGTACTCAAATACCGTGGCTGCCTGCACAAGTACATCCAGGAAGAGATGGTGTTCTTGAACATCTCCTCACTCGGCACAGCATACCGATACGCTGTCAAAATCGAGCAAAAGTTCAAACAGAAGAAGCGAGACTTTGGATCTGCAAATCCGAATCCCAAAGGACAAAGCCAAGGCGGGGTGACCCAAGACAACCCGTCGAAGCCGCAAGAAAAGAACAACACCATGAAGCCGAAGAAGGACACAGGGAAGTGGTGTGAGTTCCACAAGAGTCCCACTCATAACACAAGTGAGTGTCGGACCAAGCAGTCACTGGTGGCCGAGTTGAAGGCTTCCGAATCAGATGCATGTTCTGACCCTGAGCCAGAACCCGACAAGGGGAATAGCAAAGGGAAGCAGATCATTGATGCGGATCCCAGCGCCACTGTTGCCACCGCCAAGATCCAGAAAGATGAGCTCGAAAATCCAGAGGAAGGGGAGCGTCTTTTCCACTCACAGATGTGGGTGAAGGGTTCGCCGCTGCAATTCATTGTCGACAGTGGTAGCCAAAAGAACCTCATTTCAGCAGAGGTCGTGAAGCGGTTGGGCCTACCGACTACACCGCACCCGCAGCCATACAGTATCGGGTGGCTTCATGAAGGACGAGATCTGAAAGTTCGCCAGTAGTGCCGCCTTACCTACAGCATCAAACCCTTCACAGACGAGGTATTATGTGATGTTACACCTCTAGATGTTTGTGATGTATTATTAGGCCAACCATACTTGTGGAGGCGACATGCTGTGTATGAGTCAAGGCCTCGTGCTGTCATTATTTCTTTGAATAATTCATTATACAGGATACCGGAGGTAGCCCCACCTACCACCACATCTTTGATCACTACCAAAAAAGGCAGCAAGCTCATATCACAGACCAGGAAATTCATCTGTCTGGTTCACTCCCAAAATAAGGGGAAGATCGTTGCTACATCCATGACCCCTGCAAAGGGTTCCTCCATGCAGCAGCAGCAGCAAAGGGATATGGTCATGACAAAACACAGGAACAACTTCTCCTCACCCACATGGGTACCACACAAGTTTCAAGTGGGCAACAAAGTCTGGTTGCATCGACAGAAAGAACGCCTTACCAGAACCCATCAGAAGCTCAGATCACTCCGACATGGTCCTTACAGCAGTACCAAGGCTATGGGGAACAATGCTTTGGAGCACATCATTCCTCCATTCCTTCGCCTGCACCAAATGTTCAATGTGGACCATCGTCGACCATGCTTCCCACCATCACTCGACACATCAGAGATTGCAGGACAAGTTCAGCAGATGGAGGAACTCAACGCAATGGGGACCATTGCTTCCTAAGGGGGGAGGAATGATCCAGGTGGATGTTGGTGGCCACCCACCTATCCCATTTGGACCCCCACAACTGTCTCTTTTAGTCTTTTTAGTTTCCTAAATTGTAGCACAGTTTACTATTTTTAGCAGTTTTTCGGGTCCTGAACTTCCAGAGCCGTTTTGAGGCCCTAAACGACGTTTTTTTGGGATTCTGGGGCAACATGGGTCCATGGACCGATGTTGCCTCCCAAAGTGGTAGTACTCGGATAGATCTTTCTAACGAGCTATCGTACGCGTCAAACGGAGATCGTATGCCAAAGTTACGACCCCGAGAAATTGATGTACCAATTTACCCAAACGGGGCCCACAATTTGGCGTTTCATCTTCTAGGGTTAGGTTTTGGAATGAGAAGGGTTTTCCATTGTTTCTCAACAATAAATAGGCCTTCGAGCCTCATTGTAACTCAGTTCGGAACAGTTCAGAGGCATGTAGCCGCCACATCTCTTCTTAGAGATAAGCTACCATCGCCCTAGCTGGTTTCTTCCCATTTCTGTTTGTAAGCATATTTCAGTATTTTACAATAATGAAATGAAGTATTATTTCCACTGCATCTCAGTATTTATGGTTATCTCATCTCTGTATTTATGGTTATCTCTGTAATTTGTTGCGTTCCTGTTTAAATCCGGATCAGATTCGGCCAATAGAAATAATTTTGCAGTACTGCCACTGTTTTCTCGACCCCGAAATGCCCAGCAGCCCGACTGTAGTGTGCTTCCCAAATCATCTTGGCACTCTCGCTTGAAGGAACACAAAGGTGACTGAGGTGGCATAATAGGGCATCCTGGAGGTAAAAATCTGGAACATGCCGACCCTCCAAGAGTGTCTGGTATGTGTGGCCGAATTCTGGGTCGCTTTTGTAGAGAAGTGGCCAATCAGAAGTCTCGTGCCCACAAGAGTTGAGCATGGTGGTTAACGCCATGATCGGTGGTCGACTGAGGAAATTTGCAACATTATTGGTGCTGCCCTTCTTATACTTGATATTCAAGTGGAACTGTTGCAGGTATGTAGACCACTTCTGATGGCGATCATTCTGCAATTTCCCTTGGGTCTGTATGAACTGCAGGGGTCGGTGGTCTGTGTGGATGACCGTTTCCTTCCCAAAAATGTAATGCTTCCATTGTCGGCAGGCTTGTACAATGGAATACATCTCTTTATCATAAGTGGGGTACTTCCTGACTGTGTCTGAAAGTGTTTCACTGTGATATGCCATTGGATGTCCATGTTGAGTAAGGACTGCCCCAATAGCATAGTCAGAGGCATCTGTCTCGACCTCAAATGGTTGTTGTAAATCTGGTAATGCGAGCACTGGTGCCATGCAGAGGCGATCCTTCAACTCCATGAATGCCTTCTGTTGAGATTCAGACCAAAAAAGTTTTGCTTTCGCCCCTCCCTTGGTGACTCGACTCAAGGGCCAAGAAATATGAGAAAACCCCAACACAAACCTGCGGTAGAAGTTGGCAAGACCTAGAAAGCTGCGGAGCTCTGTTAGAGTGGTTGGAGAGGGCCAATCCCGAATGACTTGGATCTTGGCTGGATCGACATGCACCCCCTATTCATCAATGATGTATCCTAGATACTGAACCTGGGTCATGCCAAAAGTGCATTTCTCCAAATTGGCACATAGCTTGTGTTGCCACAGTGTTTGGAGAACCTGTCGGATGTGGTGGAGGTGCTCTTCCCAACTCTGGCTGAAGATCAGAATGTCATCCAAGTATACTACTACAAAGGAGTTGGTGAATGGCCGCAAGATGTCATCCATTAGCCTCATGAAGGTTGCAGGAGCATTCGTCAATCCGAAAGGCATAACCAACCATTCGAAGAGGCCCTCCTTGGATTTGAAGGCAGTCTTCCACACATCAGAGGGTTCGATTGGTACCTGGTGATATCCTGACTTTAGATCGATCTTGCTGAAATATTTCGCCCCCTTTAGTTGGTCTAGGAGGTCATCAATCCGCGGGATCGGGTACCTATTACGGACAGTGATCTTGTTCAGCGCCCGATAGTCAATACAGAGTCTCCACGTCCCATCCTTCTTCTGTACCAACACGATCGGGCTCCCACAAGGCGATGAACTCGGACAGATGTGACCTTTCTGCAGGAGCTCCTGAATCTGCCTCTTGATTTCATTGTTCTCCAGAACGGAGCGCCGATAAATTGGTCCATTGGGTAGCGGCGCCCCTGGGGTCAGATCGATGGAGTGCTTGACTTGACAGTGCAGAGGAACCCCTGCCGAGGAGGTGAAGATGTCCTCGTACTCCTCCACAACCTTGTCCATCTGTAGTTGTCGTGTAGAGGGACCCCGTTTGGAGGCCGCGACCACTGTCTTCTTCTTTCCTTGAGGGCGTATCATCAGGAAAACAAATTTTCTGGTTTTGGAAATGATCTTACTGCATTGTTTTGCAATGATCAAAGAGATGGCGGTAGGTGGTGCTACCTCTGGTATCCTGTACAACTTATTTCCCAATGTAATAATAATAGCACGGGGCCTTGATTCATACACAGCATGTCGCTTCCACAAGTATGGTTGTCCTAGTAATACATCACAAACTTCAAGGGGAGCAATGTCACACAATACCTCATCCGTGAAGGGCTTGATGTTGTATGGAAGGCGACACTGCTGGC
Source organism: Pinus tabuliformis (assembly GCA_031772625.1). Taxonomy (NCBI): domain Eukaryota; kingdom Viridiplantae; phylum Streptophyta; class Pinopsida; order Pinales; family Pinaceae; genus Pinus; species Pinus tabuliformis. The sequence goes on along the minus strand of CM062811.1, from coordinate 497,860,898 downwards.
TCACGCGAAGATCTCGTCCTTGGTGAAGCCACCTAATGGTGTATGGTTGTGGATGTGTTGTGGTCGGTAAGCCCAACCGCTTCACGACCTCCGCCGAAATGAGGTTCTTTTGACTCTCGCTATCAACAATGAACTGTATCGGGGAGCCCTTTACCCACATCTGGGAGTGGAAGAGACGCTCCTCCTCCTCTGGATCTTCGGGTTCATTTTTCTGGATCTTTGCGGTAGCAACAGTGGTGTTGGGATCCGCATCAATGATCTGCTTCCCTTTTTCATTCCCCTTATCGGGTTCTGACTCAGAGTCAGAACATGCATCGGATTCTGAAGCCTTTAGCTCAGCCACCAGTGACTGCTTGGCCCGACACTCACTTGTGTTGTGAGTGGAGCTCTTATGGAACTCGCACCATTTTCCAGTGTCCTTTCTCGGCTTCGCGGCGCTGTTCTTTGCTTGCAGCTTCAGCTGGTTGTCTTGGGTTGTCTCGTCCGGGCTTTGTCCTTTGTTCTGTGGTTTAGGGGCACCTTTCCCCTGCTTTGGATTCACAGATCCAAAGTCTCGCTTCTTTTGTTTAAACTTCTGCTCGACCTTGACGGCATATCGGTATGCTGCGCCGAGCGAGGAGATGTTTAGGAATTGTATTTCTTCCTGGATGTACTTGTGCAGGCAGCCACGGTATTTGAGTATCAAATGTTGCTCCGAATCCTTGATACCCAACTTTGTGCGAAGGGTATGGAAAATATTGGTGAACTCCGGCACGTCTTGGTCCCTTCCCTGCCGCAGCGTGGTCCACTTTATGTATTCATCCTCATAGCTTCCAACAGGGTAGTACTGCTCCTTGATGGCATCCCGGAACGAATCCCAGGTAGGTGCGGCTGAAAATAGTGAGCCAGTACATTCATCCTTCTGCTCGCAGTAGTTTTCCCACCAGTCCTTGACGTGGGGGGCTGCTTTGAGAAGAGCAAAAACAATCTTTTCCCGACTCGAAAATTCATGAACAGAAAAATAACCCTCTAGCAGATTTAACCATTTATCTACGTCATCTGCGTCTATCTGACCCTCGAATATGGGGATTTCAAAATTAACTTGTACCTTAAAGGGTGTGGCATTTCCAGAGTAGCTGCTGGAAGCCGATGCGTCGCTTCTGGGTAGCCGCTGAAGGATCTGGGCAAAGCTGTCCATCATCGCGTTCCGTTGCCGCTCGAGGGCTTCTTCAAGCAAGATTTTGATGGGATCTCCTGCCCCCTCGTCTTTCTTCTCATCCGCCATGGGAGGCCGTCGGGATTTGCGAGGCTGGTCTTGCAAAGGTTCAACCAGTTCAAGCCCTAACTCCTTATATCCCGACCTTGTTGGGGACATGCAAAGAAAAACAGAGAAAAAGCAGACCGCTCTGATACCATTGATCCGGATTTAAACAGGAATGCAACAAATTATAGAGATAACCATATACACAAAGATGCAGCGGAAATAATACTTCATTTCATTAATGGAAAATACTGAAATATGCTTACAACCAGAAATGGGAATAAACTAACTAGGGCGATGGTAGCTTATCTCTGAGAAGAGATGTGATGGCTACATGCCTCTGAACTGTGTTACAATGAGGCTCGAAGGCCTATTTATTGTTGAGAAACAATGGAAAACCCTTAACATTCCAAAACCTAACCCTAGGAGATGAAACACCAAATTGTGGGCCCCGTTTGGGGTAAATTGGTACATCAATTTCCCGGGGTCGTAACTCTAGCATATGATCTCCGTTTGACGCATACAATAGCTCGTTAGAAAGATCTATCCGAGCACTACCATTGTTGGAACGACCCCGGATTCCCCAAAAAACGTCTTTTAGGGCCTCAAAACGGCTCCGGAAGTTCAGGACTCGAAAAACTGCTAAAAATAGTAAGTTGTGCTACAAGTAAGGAAACTGAAAATGCTGAGAAAAACAATGGTGGGGGTCCAGGTGGACTTGGCAGGTGGCCACCAATATCCACCTGGATCACTAGCGTGCCCAGCATGTGACGCCCCCATGGGAATTGGGTTACCTGGCATGCCTAGCACACGACAACCCCATGGGTGCCCAAGCACCCCACATTCATGTAGGTGTGCCTAGGGTACAAGCGTTCTCCCTGTTGTGCCAATTAGTGAACACATATAATTAGCTCATCAATTAAAACAAAACATTATCATTTTGTATCTCCATCTTTCATGATCAAAGTTCAATTATAAACCAACTTTAACACCTAAACATTAATTTACTTAATTTTCTCAAAATCATATTTATGAGACCCCCTTGTGGGAACTTTGCTCATGTGCAGTCATGGACCGAAATTACTTCATTTGTGTGGGCTCCCCTTTCCAAGTCAGGCCAACCCACCAATTCCTAGGATGCCTAGCAAGTGATGCCCCCATGTGCGTCGATTGCCCTGATGTGCCCAACACATGATGCCCCCATAAGCATCAGGTTCCCTGGCGTGCCTAGCACGTGATACCCCCATGGGTTTCGAGGCGCCCCACCTTTGTCCACTCATCAATGACAACAAAATATCATTATTTTTTAGTACCATGTATCATAGTCAATCAATTATAAATCAAATTTTAACACCCAAACATTACTTTAGTCAATTTTCTAAAAATCATTATGAGACCTCTTCGTGGGAACTTTGTTCATGGGTGGTCATGGATTGGACTTACCACTTTTATGTGGGTGCCCCTTGTCAAGTCGAGTCAACCCACCAACTCATTTCATGGGCGCCCCTACAGGGAAGACATCCTTTCATTCCCAGCTCGCAACACTCCCAAGGGCACCCGAGCATTAAAGAAAAGGATATCACCATCGTCAATGCATAGGAGACTAGTTTGTTCAAAGTGAGACACTTTCTAAGATATATAATCACGACCATAATAAAAAAACATATTGATCTTATTTTGCATTCATCATTGTAATTCCTTATTCTTTATTAATGTTGTATTGTATAATATACTTTAAAAAGTTATTAATATTTCTCCCTAAAAATCCATGATTAGCCTTTAAATCCTCTAGGTCCAAATTAACCCCCTAAACAATATACATTAACCCCCTAATATCTTAACCCCATTCCCCTAAGCCCTTAAACCCCTAAACCCTAAGCCCTTAAGCCCTAACCCCTAAACCCTTAAACAATAACCCCTTATCCCTAAGCACATAAATTAATTAACCCCTAACTCGACCTAACCCCTTAATTGACCCTAACGAAAATAATCAAATAATATTTCTTGTCCACGTCAAGATGACAACATAGTTCAAACACATCCCAAAATAATATTATAAAATACAATTACAATAGAAAGATAATACAATTTACAATACAAAGGCATACAATCTAAAGAACAATATACATATAAACATTTACAAAAACAATCTACAATACAAAGAGATATAATAAATAACTTACAAAGGATGATATTCATGTCTTCCTTTAGTGTGTCCATAGTCTCTACAATGCTTTTTAACTGATGTTGTTAGAATTTTCCTTGGCCTCAAGCCCCTACAATTTCTACAAGGGAAATAAAATTTTCCATCCTCAGAAGCCCTCGATGTTAATCCCACATATCTTGGTATCATTGAGGAATGTTACGTGACATTTTTTGGCAACCAAACTTTTTGTGATGATTTTGTTCAAAAATTAACCTAAAAATAATCCTACAACCTTTCAAAATAATCACAACTAATATATAGTATCTATGTCAAAGTTATATGATGTTAGGGACTCCACAAATACACCCATATTTATTATAATTATAATAATATATTTAGTAACTATATATATATATATAATTTATATTATAATCATATAATATTATAGCAATATTAATATTAATAAATTATAAATATTAATATGAATATATATATTAATCTTATATTTAAACAATATCATATTTAATTATAACATTAATGTTATATTTATTTTAATTAGTCAAACTGATCAAAAGCAATCCCATATTAGACGTTGTCAATGCAAAAAAACATTAATGGTTGAATTGAACGTTAAGCAATTTTTATTTACTATTTGTATGAAATTGGACAACACATTTTCATATTGGATATATCATTGGATATCCGACGGTTAAAGATCTACCGTTGGTTATTTGATGATAGGAGGGATTATAGGAAAACGTATGATAATTGACGGGATAGGCCATTCAGTTGAATATTCAACAAGCAAATAATCATTGTCATATATTCGGTAGTAGTCTAGATTTTAGGGAAAAAAAAACAACATTTAACTTTTGACACTTTTTCCGATCTTAGCCATTCCATTAGATTTCATCGTTGGAATTTTCGCCCAAATGTAGTATTGTCATATTGTCTCATATATGTGTTTCTCTATGGCATCGACATGAAGGTTTATGTGACCTACCCTATTAATGGTTTTGATGAGGCTTCATTAGATCAATGACAATTAGTGATTTAGGGTTTCTTTTGGGTTAATGACTATTCCAACGTTCATTGTTCGCTCATTCATTCAGCAATTTTCTAACCTAGCTCCATTGCTCTGCAACTGAAACTCTTTGTCTCCTTATTACACTATGTCAGTGAAAAGGGAGTGAAAATATTGTCTTTGCAAGTCATTTTTCTATGATTTCTCTTGGTGAAACCCTAGTTCTTCATTTATATAGATTTGTATTAGATGTAAGTGGTTCTCATACCCATGTTTGTTTTATTTGCCTATTATTGTTTATAACCCTTTCCAAGTTTTCTCTTAATGTAATTACTTTTGTTTTTCTTTGATTTGTAGAGGAACACTCAAGTATTTCTTTGACTCTATTCCAATTTCTTTCATAGCTTATGATGTCGATCTTGTGGGAAAATTTGGGGGTTTTGCATTCTTGTTTTGGGAATATCTTCGTTGTGATAAATGAAACAACATTTTCATTATCTGGTTAATTTAAAGGTAACCACTGTAATGTATTTTCTTAGATTTCCTTATTGTTATTAATATGATTCCAAGTTAAGGTTTTCTTTCAAACCTTTGACTTCTATATTTTTACATTCAACTACAGGGTTGTGAATCTATCTCTCTGTCAACTGAGCTTTTTAATCCCTTGGGTTTCTACCTCCAATTCATTCCTGAATGGATCTGTGTTTCTAGGTATACCATAAGTATATTTTGTTTTTGTTTAACCTCCTTTCATATAATGCTTGGTTTGGTGCTCAGGTTTTTAGAATACTTTTGGATTTTCCACAGTATTTCTTACCTCGTCAGAAGTGTTGATCCCAAGTATTGGTTCATGGTATTAGTTCGACAGTTTTTGATCCTATGGTTTTGGCCCGTGGTATTGCATCCAAAAGTGTTGATCTCACGCACTTTCATGGTTGGTTCATGGTATTAGTTCGACAATTTTTGATCCTATGGTTTTGGCCCGTGGTATTGCATCCAAAAGTGTTGATCTCACGCACTTTCATGGTTGGTTCATGGTATTAGTCCAACAGTTTTTTGATCCTATGGTTTTGGACCGTGGTATTGAGAAAGGACTAAGGCTATAAAAGAGGAAGGAGATCATTTGACAAAGCATCATCTGAATTATTGAATATCTGATAAAGTGCTAGATTTGGAATACTGTGATTGGGTTATGGTGCAGATCTGGATCTGAGCTAAAGAGGGATCTCACCGGTTGATGGAGAACAAGATCTAAGGATAGATCGGGATCAAATGGTTTGAAATGAACTATCTCTATATATTTGATTATGCTTATTCTAGATCTGTATACTGACGCTTGTAATGATCTGAACTGGGTATAACTTAAGTTTGAAATCGCTGCAAGTCATGTTTGAATATTTATAGATCTGTACGCGGGTTGGCTTTGGTGTAAGCGCGTATGTATGCAGGTTTGGTTCATTGTTATGATATTTGAAGTCACAGGTGGTTCTGGTTGTTGATGGGTTCTGATGACAGTTTAAAGGTGTCAGTATTCTGCATATCCTGTTTGGTTGAGTGTGTTTAGCTTCAGTATTGATGGATGAGAACTAATATTGGATCAGGATCATAATGAATCATATTTATGTGATCTGATGGACTAGATCTGGGTGCAAACATATATATTATCCTTGTATATGTATTGATCTGGTGTTTGGGTGATTTAGAAGATTGATTTATTATTTGCTTCAATGATATTAATGGGTCCAGTATGAAAATTGGATGAAACGTGGCCTTTCGGATTATGTGTTGTGCTTCAAGAGTATCTAGTCTGAAAATGTATGAAACATGGTACCTGGAGGAGAGAAGATCGTAGGCCGGCACCTACGTACTAGTATCTTAGCTAGTACAAGAGCTAAGGGGGTGGTAGCTCCCTTCCAGTAGCAGTCTGGAGAACGGGGGAAGGTTGTAGCCTTCTGCAGGTAGAAGCCTGTGTACTGGTATAAGTCTGCACCAATACGGAACTATTGTAAAATATATTTCTTATTAAAGAGGATTGAGACGACTTGCAGCAGGTGGTTTTCACCCACATTGGGTTTCCACCTTATATCATGGTGTTCATGTGTGTGACTTATGTGTGATGATCTGTTCTATTTTACTGCACCAATTTATATGTTAATATGGTTGATAATGTTCTAATGCACTCATTAACGATCAACTAACTGAATCATAAGAAGTTGTGGAAGTAGCATATATGAATCTGAATATGGAAATATAAAAGTTTTATTGATGTGATAATACTGATTCACCCCCCCCCTCTCAGTATTATTTCCAACAATTGGTATCAGAGCAGGTTCTTTGGTAGAAGCTTGATTGCTTGAAGGAGATCCGTGGAACAATGGGAAAGAAGCTTAAGAAGAAAGCTCATAAGAAGAAGAAGACATCTCAGAAGAACTATGACAGTGGGAGAATCGATTGGGGATTCGGTATAAGAAGCTCTTCAGATTCAGATTCAGATTCGGAATCATTTCAGAATGAAGATGAACTATCAGGTATGAATTTGCTATCCTCTAATGTTCCAGCTATCTATCCATTTGGAAAATATGGAAGTGATAACGAAATAACTGAATGTGCTCTTATGGGTGAGGAAGAAGGATATCAAATAGAAGAATAATTTAACAGGCTGACAAACAAAATTAGTGAACAAGAAAGACTTCTGAACATAAAGAGTGGTGCCCTCAAAGAAGCTGTTACTAGACAAAAGGCTCAACGAGAGTTATTCAAGGAGAAATATCAAAAGTTACAGGTTGAAGCAACATCTCTAAGAAATGAAGTCAATGAAAAGAACACAACCATCAAGAAACTCAGAGATAGATCCAGTTACTATGAAAGTCTTGAAGCCACGATCCGCTCTCTAAAGGAAGATCTTGAAGAATCAAAGAAGCAGAATAAAGATCTAGTCCAAGATATTGAAAAACAGGGAAACGAAGTTATCAGCTTAAAATATCAGCTAGAATGTGCCTTGAGAATTCGTCAAATGCAACAGGATCTGAATGAAGAACAAGAAAAGGAGATTCTCAAGCTAAAGCATCAGTTGGAAGAAGAAAGGAAAGCTGAAGAAGACATAAAGAAGCAATATCTAGAAAAAGAAGAACAACTTCAGGTTGAGGTAAATATCTTGAAAAGTAAATTAGAAGAAAAGGATAAGCTCTTACGTTTTCAAGATAGTACTAAAGTCTTGGATGATATTCTTAATAGTCAAAGATCTCCTGCTATCAAAACTGGTCTTGGATTTCATGAACACGTTGAAGGTGAATCTAGTTCACAAGGTGAGGCAAGGAACTCTAAAGAGAAATCTAAAATGATCAACAAGGAGATAAGAGAGATGAAAGGTCAATCTCATCATCAACCAAGGAAAGAAATTCTTCAAAGAAAATCTTTTACTCCTCCTATGAATAACGTTGAATGTTATGTATGTCATAACCTTGGACATGTTGCAGCCAGATGTAGAAGAAGAAGGGTTCAAGATCATCAAACAAATAGATCATCTCAGTCAAGGTACTTTAATGGATATTGCTTTGCTTGCAATATGTTTGGTCACAAAGCTACTGATTGCTACAAAAGGAATATGAAACATGTAAGATGTTATGCATGTAACAAGCTTGGACATATAGCAAAGAAATGCAGGAACAAAGCACGGACATCACACCAAAAGGAGAAAACATCATCACACTTGAAGATATGGAAGAAAAGGGAAGTTCAGTCAGAAAGTAGCGGCACAACACATTATACAGACATAACAGAGGGAGCCGGAAGTGTAAAACTTCAATCTCCTACGCAAGCTTGATAAAGGGAAGTTGCATATATACACGAATTTGTTACTGCACAGTCGCGTATATGATTGTTTGAAGAAAGGCAGTAGGGACAGATTCAAGAAAAGGATCAGTTTTGCTCTAATTGATACTAGTTGCATTTTGCTAATGATGTGTGGATATGATGGTTAGAAGTATTTTGGTTCTAACTTGATATTGCGGATGTCTTGATACTTCTTATTAATATGCATGATCAGATCTGACAGATGGCACAGGTTTAGGGGGAGCATATGCTCTTAATGCATTGTTGGCATTATGGTTAATATTCCTTGGTGATGATGCTTATATGGATAAATGATTCATCTTGCTATGATATGGTTATGAGTTGTTCAGATGATTCTTGGGGTTACATAGTTGATATTTAGATCAGATTTGTGGTTGATTCTCTAATAGTGCTTACATGGTGATCTTCATAAGGATAAGGAGCAGTACATAATTCACATCTTCTTTACTTGATGATGAGTCACTCATATGCTATTGTCGTCATATGCATAAAGATCATATACTACAGTTATGATGCAGGATTCCTATTGTTCTTAGCACATATATGGATGAGGATTGTTGGCTGGATACATGGATGATTATTCAAAGTTACATTGTTGGAGACATGATGATGATGAGTCCTTACCTATATGATGATAGGTTGTTTCATATGTTGATTGATGCAGATATTCCCAATTGATGATACTTGGTTCATGCAGATCTAGATGGCTATGGTGTTTCTCACATATGATAGAATGTGAATGATTTTGTATATACAGAATTCTATTTAAAAGGATGAGTTGATACAGGCATACCTTGATGATTCATGCACTAATACAAGTTGCTGGTCTAGTTGTTGTTGACAGATACTATGGAGTAGATCATACAATTTCGTTGCTGATGTTTATCATGATCTTATTTAGGTGTTTGGTCTCTATATAAATGTCATGTATATCATTCGATGTAAAGGTCATATCAAGACTCATGATGTAATAGCGTGTCTCTATCTTTTGTAGTCATTTGATGAGATATCTTCAGGTCATGTAACGACCTATGTTGGTTTCCCCACTATGCCTGGGATGAATGATGTTATTCTCTTATGTTATCTGTAAACTTTTGGTATATCACCATTGTGATGGGAGATAGATGTATGTATGAGTCTTTGGTGATAGGAAGGTCATTTATGATATATAGAGTCATGTACTTCTTGTACAACACTTTTTTGCAGACATTGCTTACAGACAGGGGGAGCATGAACAATACAATTCAGTAAGAGCAGAGCTTTTAGCATGTAGCATGGACAGTTTGGTACACCTTGGCATATACAAAGGGGGAGCTCATTCAGAGATTTCAGCAGGTTCTCAGGGGGAGTATGAACAGCGGAATGCCTTTCTAGGAAAGAGAATATCTTGGTTCGCCCTTTGCCCTTGATGTCAAAGGGGGAGAGTGATTTGGTATTGTTGCCATCAAGTCCAAAGGGGGAGATTGTTGGCATTATGATGCATGTGTTGTACTTGATGGCAAACAACTCATAGAAGATCAACTCACTTATATATATCTAGATGAATCTACGGAAGAGATATCAGATGACAATTCTCAGTATGACAAGTCCAAAGGGGGAGATTGTTGGCATTATGAGACAAGTGTTGTCCTTGACGGCAAATCACACAAATGATAAATTATAGTGCAGAAAATTTATTTGATAAATTATAGTGCAACAAAGTTTCCTTCATGTAGAGAAAAGTTCACGCACTTTTATGCAGAGAAAAGTTTATTCCATGTAGAGAAAAGTTCACGCACTTTTATGCAGAGAAAAGTTTATTTCATGTAGAGAAAAGTTCACGCACTTTTATGCAGAGAAAAGTTTATTTCATGTAGAGAAAAGTTCACGCACTTTTATGCAGAGAAAAGTTTATTTCATGTAGAGAAAAAGTTCACGCACTTTCATGCAAGGAAAAGCGCGTATATGTTGGAGAACTTACCTTTGGTCCATGGTAGTTAGTCCTTGGTATTTGAACCTATGGTTTTGGACCATGGTACCTCGTCAGAAGTGTTGATCCCAAGTATTGGGTTCGTGGTGCAAGGAAAAGCGCATATATGTTGGAGAACTTACCTTTGGTCCATGGTAGTTAGTCCTTGGTATTTGAACCTATGGTTTTGGAACATGGTACCTCGTCATAAGTGTTGATCCCAAGTATTGGGTTCGTGGTATTGGTTTATTATGGTTTTGGTCTGTGGTATTGCATGTAGAGAAAAAGTTCATGCACTTTCATGCAAGGAAAAGCGCGTATATGTTGGAGAACTTACCTTTGGTCCATGGTAGTTAGTCCTTGGTATTTGAACCTATGGTTTTGGACCATGGTACCTCGTCAGAAGTATTGATCCCAAGTATTGGTTCATGGTATTAGTTCGACAGTTTTTGATCCTATGGTTTTGGCCCATGGTATTGCATCCAAAAGTGTTGATCTCACGCACTTTCATGGTTGGTTCATGGTATTAGTTCGACAATTTTTGATCCTATGGTTTTGGCTCCTGGTATTGCATCCAAAAGTGTTGATCTCATGCACTTTCATGGTTGGTTCATGGTATTAGTCCAACAATTTTTTGATCCTATGGTTTTGGACCGTGGTATTGAGAAAGGACTAAGGCTATAAAAGAGGAAGGAGATCATTTGACAAAGCATCATCTGAATTATTGAATATCTGATAAAGTGCTAGATTTGGAATACTGTGATTGGGTTATGGTGCAGATCTGGATCTGAGCTAAAGAGGGATCTCACCGGTTGATGGAGAACAAGATCTAAGGATAGATCGGGATCAAATGGTTTGAAATGAACTATCTCTATATATTTGATTATGCTTATTCTAGATCTGTATACTGACGCTTGTAATGATCTGAACTGGGCATAACTTAAGTTTGAAATCGCTGCAAGTCATGTTTGAATATTTATAGATCTGTACGCGGGTTGGCTTTGGTGTAAGCGCGTATGTATGCAGGTTTGGTTCATTGTTATGATATTTGAAGTCACAGGTGGTTCTGGTTGTTGATGGGTTCTGATGACAGTTTAAAGGTGTCAGTATTCTGCATATCCTGTTTGGTTGAGTGTGTTTAGCTTCAGTATTGATGGATGAGAACTAATATTGGATCAGGATCATAATGAATCATATTTATGTGATCTGATGGACTAGATCTGGGTGCAAACATATATATTATCCTTGTATATGTATTGATCTGGTGTTTGGGTGATTCAGAAGATTGATTGATTATGTGCTTCAATGATATTAATGGGTCCAGTATGAAAATTGGATGAAACGTGGCCTTTCAGATTATGTGTTGTGCTTCAGGAGTATCCAGTCTGAAAATGTATGAAACATGGTACCTGGAGGAGAGAAGATCGTAGGCCGGCACCTACGTACTAGTATCTTAGCTAGTACAAGAGCTAAGGGGGTGGTAGCTCCCTTCCAGTAGCAGTCTGGAGAACGAGGGAAGGTTGTAGCCTTCTGCAGGTAGAAGCCTGTGTACTGGTATAAGTCTGCACCAGTACAGAACTATTGTAAAAGATATTTCTTATTAAAGAAGATTGAGACGACTTGCAGCATGTGGTTTTCACCCACATTGGGTTTCCACCTTATATCATGGTGTTCATGTGTGTGACTTATGTGTGATGATCTGTTCTATTTTACTGCACCAATTTACTGTTAATATGGTTGATAATGTTCTAATGCACTCATTAAGGATCAACTAACTGAATCATAAGAAGTTGTGGAAGTAGCATATATGAATCTGAATATGGAAATATAAAAGTTTTATTGATGTGATAATACTGATTCACCCCCCCTCTCAGTATTATTTCCAATAGTTATATTGAAATTTCGGCTTTTTGTTTCTTGACTCGATTTAGTTATCTCAACTTCCAATTCCGTAAATAAATTCTTCTTATTTTTTACTTAGATTATAGGTGTGTCCTATTTATTTCTTTTTGTTAATGAATTTATGAAATATAAGGAAGATTATGGTCACGACTTGTTTCTTTACTAAAAAACCTAGTGTTATGAAGGTTAATCGTAAATTTGTAAGAGGTTATTATAAAACCCTAATAATTGTTCATACGATAGTTTTTTTTTACAAATACAAAGAAATTATGTTTATAAATTAGCAACATTATTTGTATTGGGCTTTTAAGTCTTAAGGGTTTTTAAACCCTTAATACCTCATCTCTTTAGAATGTTCTTATTTCCTTCTACATTTTTGTTTTTAATTTATGTAATGTTTCATTAGGGTTTTTGAACCTATTACTCTTTAATTTGGTACTAGGATTTTCTTTCATTCTCAACATTATACTCTACTAAAATAATGTTGTCCTATTACAGAGGCTTTCGAAAAAGAACATGAATTGAAACCCTTGTAAATAATGTACAATTTTTTTGTTCTTTCTACATATTTTCAAATGTAAGTCATTTTTTTTTTACAATTTTTAACAAAGTATTTTCTTCTCCCGCATCTATGTAGGTAAATATTTTACCAGTCTACCAATATTTTTTTCCTTCAATGTTCCCATCATGGCTCCTCAACAACTTACATAACATTTGACTTCTCTACTAGGTCAAATGTTCCTGAACCCTCGGCTCCTTGTCTACTTGCACATGACTGAGTTCGAGACAAACATCAAGTCCTAATATATGTTTTCAGTTTAGTAATTAATATGATTTAGTTTCTCACTTCCTTATGAGAAGGTTAAAACTACAGGCTTTTATGCCTCCTTAGGTATTGTAATTTTAGGGTACCTTTGTTTAACCCATAATTATTGTTACTTGACACTTATTGAGGTCATTCTCCACCTAAATTGTTATTAAAGAAGTTCTTCTCCTTAATGATATACAAAGGATGTTCATGTTATTCATCTCTGTGATTATATAAATGTCTTTCGTTTATTTATATATCCAAGTTATTTACACAGTGATGGAATTCTCTCTTATTTTTCTGTCACGAAATTGTTTTATTATATATATGGAATGTTCAACCTTTTATATACAGTGGTTATCATTTATTGTATAATTTACAACCATATCAAAGACATCTCTAATAGTATTTTGACTCTTTTTGAAATATTATTTCCCCACTTATTTCTATTAATTATTGTAATTCCTTATACAAATTTTAGTTATGTTTACTACACACATCTTTTCCGCATTCTAAAGGATTTGAAAACAGAGTATTGTAAATTTTACAGTAGTATTTATGTTATACTATTACAAGATATATATATATATATATATTCTGTAATAGTATAGCATAAATACTACTGTAAAATTTACAATACTATGTTTTCAAAGCCTTTAGAATATATATATATATATATATATATATATATATATATATATATATATATATTTATACCTGTATTAGCCAAACACATTTTGACTACTTGTATTCATACATATAAGCACAACTTAAAAATAAACCAGAACATTTTTTATTTAGATAAATATGCATAATTTTCTAAATAAATTATTGTTATTACATGTACTAAATGTATAAAACAAGGAGTAAATTCTTCAAACTATCTGCTAAAAACTTTCTTGTTGTACAAATATTCAAAGCATACTCAAATGCATATAAAATGAAACTAGTCAATAACTAATTAAATATCATTTCATTTTCAAATCATTAGGATAATCATTCCATATTGTAATATTTTAGGATACTGACTTCAAAGTTAGTAAGTTTGGGAAATTAATACCAGAACACTCAGCTACTCCCAACCATGATACTGCTTCCAGCATGTATCCCCCCGAGTACAAGTCTGCAAATTATCTTTTTTGTTTTTTTTTTCATTTTCACTTATTTCTCACCACTCTCCCCAATTATGTGTGAGTTCTCTTAGCAAGAAGACAAAAGGTATTTTCCATTACCCATATACCACTCATTTTGGTATGTGATAACTACCTCCACCTCACCAACAGGTGGCAGGTAGTTACTAGCTCATTAATGAGCTTTTGTTTCCCACTCCCAAAGATAACATTATGTCTTTTAGGGAAGCAATAAATTGGCCAATTCCATAATTCACAATAACTCTAATCATCCAGATTAGATGTCTAGGACTTAATAATGGGAAATTAATATTCATCATCAATTTGCAGCCTCATCTCTTTCAGCCAAGTGTACGCCAACATTAATTTTCCAGACCTCTTCATTTATTATAAACACTTTATATAAAAATTTAAAATCATTCATTATTAAAGTTATGACATCTATGTGTTCCTCTTATTTAATTTCTGGTCAATTGTGAGTCCCCAAAGACCTTAAGAGAATGAATTTTCTATTCATGAGAAAAGGTCAGAAGAGGTTTGAGGTCCATCAGTTTAGCATAGCTATTAGTTCTCTCACTGAGTCTCATTTTAAAATGGAAAAAATGGATTTAATATGTGTGTAGAACAATGCATCAACCACAAATGTTTGGGTCACCCTATGCTACCCCATAAAAAAAAAAACCAAGTTCTAGATCTATCGATATGAGGAGGGGCATTTCTATAGTGTTGCACAGCCTTTGGCTTTGGAACTTAGTCTTGGTTAATTAAAATATACCTAGGCCTTTTACTTACTAGGTCTTATGTCTTGGGTTTTGAATTTATTTAGATTCTCTCGAGATGTGGAGTTTTTTAACAACTAACAATCGATTTTGAATCTCTTTCAAGGTAATGAGTCCAATTCTACTTTAATATTGTATATAGCTTAACTAAGTGTATTTTTGTTATTCTTGTTATGGGACTTTTAATAATTTTAATAGAAAGTCTATATATATATATATATATATATATATATATATATATATTATAGAATAAACTTTTATATATTTTTTTATTAAATTTAATATTTTTTGGATGGAAAATTACAAGAATTGGTTTAAAGAGTTTATTTTGTGAGTAGGTCATAAATTGATGATTTGGGGCTTGAAAAATTCCAAACCCATTTGAGGTATCAAATGGCCTTTTTGAGGGTTAAAACTTTATTATCTCAGCCCATTCTCCCTTCAATTTTTTCTAGACATTGTAAGCTTTCCATCAATTAAAATTTATATGCAGAAGTTATACCTCTAATAAGTTGACCTACCCTATTGACCATCACGGTATTGAGTGGATGCCACATAAACTCCATTACTCACACATATGGGCTACTTACATGTAATTTAAGAATATTTTATAAGGTCTAGAACCTTAACATTAGTTAAGAGTTGAGGTATATAAACACCGTAACCCTAACCCTAAATAGTTATCAAGCTATGTTAAAAATGGGATTGTAGGAAGAGAAATATGCCATTATTTTGGTATTTTTTATTGTGTCTGGTTGAGAAAAGAATTTAGGAGTGAAATATTGAAGCATAACAAAGGGGATAGAAGATTTTGTAGCAACCATTTGTATCACAATATTAATGATAACTTCGTAGTGTGTACCCTTTTCATTGTACTTACATTTCATAACTAGGAAAAAGAGAGTAGAGCATAGGGCTCACCTTCTAACTAGGCTTTCTCTTGTATTGGTCTCTCAAGTCACATATTTTGTTCATTTATGTGGATGGTGTGTTCATTTTCATGTTTTCCTTTCATTTTTATAATTTTGAGCACTATGTTGGTAATAATAAATTTGAAATATAATTTAATAATGCATAATAAAAAAATTTAAAATATTGCCCAATCTATTTGACAAACTCTTTGAGTTGACTATTTATTAGAGTTTATAGATGAACCATATATTTTCCTTTCTCAAAACCCTAGACTCATATCTAATATATTTTAAATAAGACTTTATTTATGAGGAGAAAAAGATAAGTGAAGGAAAAGCAATAAACTATGTATCTATTTATTAATTTATTGGAAAAAATACTTTGTGGGAAAGAAAAAAGAGAAGTTAAACCCGTTGGGATGTAGAATAGATGGTTATAGGGTGTATTGTTGATAGGGTGTATTGTTAACGCATTCCTTGTGTGAAGGTCAACTATTCAAAACGCTATGGGTCCAGCTAACAAAAAGAGAGAAAAAGAGAAGTTGAAACTTTAAATGTCAGGATTCCATGTATTATGTAAAAGAGGTTGTTTAAACTTCAACTTATATTTTATTACTCGATTGGAATATCCAAAATATCATATGCAAAAAATTGATAAAGTAATGTATAGTACAATGAAGAGTAAATCAAAATTTTCAACCTATATTTATTATTAAATTGATTTCATTTTTTTTTCCAATGTCATTCACAGACACTAGATATCGGTGGCCATTGCGTCCACTAAAACTATCTGAGTATATCCACTCTAACGGATCATTTCCCACTACCTCATTAGCAAAGCCTAACCACATCAAGAAAAGTTGACCCTAAAACCTCTCATTTACAAAATACTTTAACAATGAAAACTCGATCAATTAAACTAACCCTTAAAGTTATTAAATTAATTTCATTTAATATTAAAAAGATATTAATAATTTTGTTTTATATTTATTAACAATCTAATTATAAATTTATATCATTTAACATTTAATTTTTTTTATTTCTGATTTTTTAAAACTTAAGGCGATAAAACTATTTATATATAAATTTAAATTAAAAGGTAATAAAACTAATGATTTGTTTCATGAAAAAAAGTAAACATCTCATTTTAACAATGCCATCAAATGCCCACATCATTTTTAATTAAAATTATGTGGGACTGCCCTCTTCTCGTTGCCTTTTCAATGCGACATTAATGATTTTGAGGGGTAGCTGAGTATTTAAGTGGAGGGCCCTTCCGTATGTTTTGCAATGTTTCAAAGTCTATATATATTCTTTTTCTTGGTCAAATCTTTGATGTTTTTCCTATAGTTTTAAATTCCTTTCGATTTTTTTATATGAAAATTAGAGAATTAAGTTTTTTTTCTCTTTGAATATGTTTTTGGATTTGATAAGGTACTATGGCTCTATCACCATTATTTTATTTTCATTTGATGGTGATATATACTTTGTTTCACCTAACACCAAACTAGTAACACAATGGTAAAAAATTAATGAAAAAGCGATATATTTTGTCTAAATAATTTGAATTGATAATAAGATGGAAGCGTTATATTTCTATTGTACTCACAATGACATTAATGATTTGAATTGATAATAGGATGGAAGCGTTATATTTTTATTGTACTCACAATGACATTAATGAAAAATCGATATATTTTGTCTAAATAACTCGAGTTGATAATAAGATGGAAGCGTTACATTTCTATTGTACTCACAATGACATTAATGATTTGAATTGATAATAGTATGGAAGTGTTATATTTCTATTGTACTCACAATGACATTAATGATGTGATTAACCCCATTTACTAACCTACCTTGGTGTTTTAACTATATGTCATGGTTATATCATTTTAAATTTTAGATTATATATATGACATGTTTGTTTTTTTTAAATGAGACTCATAAAATATATGTTAATTAGTTTGTATGGAGTTTAGTCTTTATTAGGTTACTAGTTCAAATTTAATGAGGGGTTGAGGATGTGGGAGCCATATATGGGGGATAAAATTGTCTCACAAGCCATCTAGACTCAATCGATTCTTGCACAAACATGGTGACAACATCCCACAAATGATCAGATCATTCTTCCATTCAATGTCATTGTTAGCTTCAATCTAGACTCGACTTAGGTTGGAAAAAAAAAGGAAAAAATTTGAGATTTTTTATTATTTTTATTATGTTATATAATTGTAAAATTTGAAGATACAACATTTCCAAAAAATTATAAAATAAATTCAAAAATGTTTTATAATAGAATTTTAAAATTAAAAGTGATACACTCTATGTTATTTTCCCTATAAAGAAAGTATTTCCCATTAAAAAAATTATTATGATGAGATATTTTTGTATAAGAATAAGATAAACCAGATAAAGGACAAAAGGTTTTTCAAAGTTATTTCAAATTCCAAAATCACTCATTATTCAAATGGGATTGGTATAGAGATGTCATTCTTGATTAAATCATTGAGGTGTCATGGAAGATATCATCCCTGATCCCATAAGAAATCACTATAGGTGTAGGAATTGAGTAAATGTTCCATTGACTCCCCTTATTGTTGGCATAACATACATAAGGTAGTAACAATATATCCTCTTTGATATCATTCGGGCGAGCCCAATAGTGCTCTCATTAGCGTAGCGAGGACTCAAAGAGGGGCTCGTTGTCCACATAAGTCGAGTGCAACAAACCAGTGGGCAACCAAGTGCGTAGAGGGACCAAGCGGGATGACGTGGATTTAGTGAGTAGTTGATTAGCAAATTCAATAGCATGCAGGTCCTGAGTGGGTTGGTACCCCGTAATAGATCTAGGCCATTGATTAAGGGACAAGCAGCTTATCAAGCTACCTTTTAGGTCAGCTCACTCGTTATAGCATGACAAGTGATGAGCCCCCTTCGAATAGGCTTTAGTTATCAATTTAGAGGTGAGCGGCTTGATCAAACTACCTTCTGAGGAAATCCCACTCGCTAAAGTACGTGAGTGATGAGATGTCAGACATAGTTTAGATGTCACAGGAACTACTCTGAACTGTTGATCATGTTCGAGATAGGAGGGCTATGAGTGAAGCCTTAACCCTTGGCCATTTCGTATAGAAATGGACCAGGGGTGTGGTGGAATAAGAAGGGGCTTCGGAGCTCTGACATTAGTGCCCAACCTTTGGTAGTTTCATGTAGAAACAAGGCCAACAATGTCGATCCATTAACAAAGGGAATACATCCTGAAAAGGACTTAAGCAATCTAAACACCTATAGGATTAGTCAGCGGTCGTGTGGTAATTCTGAGATCTCCATGGGTTATAGGAAAGAGGAAACGAAAAATTACCCCATTCCTTCGACTAGAAAGGAGCAGTTGGGTACGTTACAATCTTTGTCAAGGAATATCTCCCAAATTATAGTAGAGCAAGTTATGAAAACTTAACCAAATGATTAGCGGGAGTTCTCCTCACCATTGTTCACGTTTCAGCCTTTATAACCTCCCAAATGAATAGTTATAGAAGAAATTTCAACATGGCATGTTTGATGCATTATTTTAGGAGCATCCAAGAAGCTCAATTTCCTCTTATTATATCTTATAAAATATCGAAACCCCAAGATCTGAAGGTTGGATCAAATGAGCAGCGGGATTTCCCCTCATTATTTTCTAAGCTTTAGCTTCTATAACATCACAAAAGAAAAGTTATAGCATAAATTCCAACATGACCTATTTGATGCAAGATTTTAGGAGCATCCAAGAGGCTTGATTTCATATAATCATATCTCCTAAAATGTTATGACCCAAGATCTAAAATTTGGACCAGATTATTAGCGGGATTTACTATCACTGTGATCCATGTTTCAACTTCTAGAACCTCCCAAAAGAAAAGTTCTAGTAGAAATTCCAACATCACTTGTTTAATATTCATTTAGGAAGTTCAACTTTCTCTTATCATATTTCCTAAGGATTCATGACCAAAGATATAAAAATTGGACCAGGAAATCAATATACTTTTCCCTCATTATGGTCCAAGTTATAGATTTTGGAACCTGCCAAAAGAAAAGTATAGCATAAACTCAAAAATGACCTATTTAAAGAAGAATTTAGGAAGTTATCTTCCTCAACTAATGTTGCTCCAAAATTTAATACATATAAAAAGCTAAATCAAAATAGTATAATAGCTAAAACCATGATAAATTTGTTGAAGGGTAAATTCATGTACATATAAACATGGTGCAAAAATTAATTAACTAATCATGCATGTCGCTAAACCATCTATGCCATAAATACCATTAACAATGAAATAAATATTTATCTAATGCTGCGAAAAAAATACTGGGAACTGAAGTAGGGTAAGCCACGTTCCACCCCACCATAGGCTCAATTGTGCTACAAAGTTTCTCATAACCAAGCATCCCCCATGCAAAAGATTGATGCCTTAAGAAGAACATAGCTCAAGGGCATTTCACAAACTCAAATTCACACCAGGTTTTAACACCAAAATTGAAGGTCATTCTCCTTCACACGCACACACATAAAAACTCAGTGATTAGCCTTTCCATCTTTGACTAGGCTCATATTCCTAAAAATACCATGCAGGTATGCATAGCACAAGGGGTCCCTTCTCTTATCTCTATAGTACATTGGCCATCCCATCTTCAGTGCTATATGTGCCACACACAACCAGGACCATTCGCAGACCTCATAGCTATAACAACCCTGGTCAAAAATTCATGTAACAAAAATAAGAGCAAGGTCATGGGGCACGTATTCTAACTTAAATGTTGGGAAAAACACTAGTGGGTGTTCATTTAGATATTATGGCTAAAGGAAATTGGCAAAGGCAAGTGGCATTAATTGGCATTTATTTATGAAAATAAAGGAAATTATGAGAAAAGGAAGATGAAAGGTCACAAGTTGCATGTGAGGAGGAAATTGAAGGAAAATAATGGACAATGAAGAAAATAGAGGCCTCATTAATAAAAATGGTTCTGAGGATCAGTTCACAAGACTTTCGACAGTTTTTGGGGTGGACCTCTCTCTCCATTCTCTCTCTCGCACTCTTGGACACTTAGAGCATTCTTAGAGCACCCTAGCATTGGATCAAGGAAAGCAAAGGAAGGACCAAGAAGACAAATGTCAGGCAAGGAAGAGAAACATCTAGCAGCTACAATGAGATTATTGGTAGGTATCGATTTGCATGTGTGATTTCCTTGATAGTTTTGGCATGCATGGTACATGCATGTGTGTATTTGGTTCTCTTGCTATCATTAGCATGAGTTTTTCTAGGTGTAACAATGTTCTTCACCTTTACCTTTCCATTTCTGGATAGCCATGATGTGATGGGTTCTCTTGTATATGGTTGAGCTAAATTTTCGGATGGTTTTGAAACTGAGTGAGATGGTCTCTGAAAGAAAGAACACATGGCCTAGGAATCCCTAGGCTAGATTGGAATTGTGGTAAAGCAAAAAATTTGTGCCTCGATGGACCTAGGAATCCTCAACCTGTGAATGGTGGGATATACATTAAATCCTATAGGTATGTTCCCTCGATCAGGCCTAGGAATCCTTGACTGGTGAATGGTGGGATATACAGTAAATCCTAGATGGTGCAGTCCTGATTAGGCCTAGGAATCCTTGATTGTTGTATGGTGGGATATACGGTAAAGCCTAGAGACTAGGAGACAGGAAATTTCCTCACAATGTAGTTGGATAAATCTAGTGGTATCCATGCTTGTTTAGGGTCTAGTTATCTAGTGGGGATTGTAGTAAAGCCTAAGGAAACCTGGTTTGGTTTGGTTTTGAGTCCCACATTCATGCTTGGAATATGGCACAGGGGTGATTGGATGAAAGAAAGATTTGGTTCATCCAATCTATGGTCGGGTGGTTTGTGGAAGTCCCATACCTAGTTTGCTTTTGCATTCATTAAAAATATCTCTTTATCGTTAGCATTTCATGTGTAAATGTATTGGCTTATATGTGGATTTTATGGTTGTTATATCTTTGTATTTATGTTGGTTATATGTTGGTTATGAGTATATTTTATGACAGACTTGATGTATGTCTCTCATCATGTTTTGATTTTCAAATGAATATATGACCTAATAGATGATAATCAAGTTATTGTGATAAGGCAATAATGCTTCTTTACGAATCTCATATAAGTATGATACCCCTAAGCTCAGATATGTTGTTATCACCTGTAGATTACATATTTGTGACATGTATGACGAAATTCCTATCATGGCTAGTAGGGGTCTAATCAATTCATTGATCAAGTTTTTGCTTCGGTACCAATATTTCAATGTTATTTATCATTTCTGAAAGTTTCATGAAGTTGTGGGCAGTGGCTTGAGTCATTGCCCTGAAAAAGTGGCACGGAATTTAGGGTCATTTGCTCAGAACTAGCTGGAAAATTCCATAGTCGTTGGCCTACCCTTGTTATGGGAGGAATTGGAAGGCCTCATTCGCATGCATGGCTTGTCATGGGAGCAACTGAGGGTCCAAATCAATAAAATATCAAGTTGTCTCAAGGGTTGGTCACCTGGAAGGGTTGGTTGGCTCTTGAAGGTTTTGTAGCATGTGTGAAAGGTTAGATTTGTTTGGTTTTGTTGGTTCCAATTCCTTAACTGTACATGGAGAGTTAAATCACATCATAGTAGCCTCTCATCACATGTACCCTAGTGTACCGATTAACTTGGGTAAATATGGGAGGAGGGTGTTACAGAGTGGTATCAGAGCATGGTTCAACACTTGGACTCGATGGGTGGAATGTGTTTGTCATGCATACATGTAGGTTGTATGTATGCTTGTTATGTATGCATGGTAGTGTTCATTGTTACAGTTGTGTTTCCATGTAGGAGTTGATGATGTTGTTGTTGGGATGCTTTAGTCATGAATGCATGTCAATTGTATATGCATTTTTTATGCATGTCAGTGTCTATATGTTGTTATGCATGCATTGTCATGGTTATAGTTATGCATGTATAGTAGGTCAAACATGAATTATGAGGTCATTGTGTGTAGTTTGTGTCATCATGATGTTGTTGGGTTTTATGATGCTAATGTGTTGGTTGAGATAGAGCAGGAGATGTAGATCATCAAAGCGAGGTTGCAACACTGGACCTCAGGGTAAGAGAAGACCGTCATACAATTTTGTATGGTGAGGTATGCAGTTATATTGGTTAATGGTTGTTATCAGCATTAGGGTCATGTACATGTCTGTTAGTTTATGTTTGTTTCAGTTACATGTATGATAGATGTTAGTTAATAAGTGTGGTTATATGCATATGCCTTGATAGTCATGAATGATAGTAGCTTGTTTTTGTATGAATTGTGGTCATATGCATGATAAGTATGGTTATTGTGTTAAGTTATTGATGTTATATATACCATGCTAATCTATATTAGCTTGTGCAAATGCTTATGGTTATGATAATTCAGGCATGAACCGACATATTTGTGATATTGTGTTGTAGTAATCTAGAAGGTTTGTGCATATGTGATTGTTATGCATGAATTACAATTGCTTATGAGCTTATGATGTGAACATGTTATCTAGTTACTCTCATGGATATCATCGCCTTATTTATGTTTGAATTGATTTGTTGTGAAGTTATATTGTGCTAATCTAGATTGATTGTGCAAACAATATAGCCTCCCCGGAGATACATTAAGGTATGAGTTTTCTTATGTCATCTATTTGGTGTTTGAATGTTTGATTATGTCGTTCATTTAGTGTTTGAGTGTTTGGTATCTATTATGTCATCTATCGGTTGTCTGAATATTTGATTACTTGCATGATATGAGTATGTGTCTATAAGATTGCGTGAAGGAATGATCTTGTTTTAGGACGGTTGTACTAACACATATGTGCTTAGACAACTGATATGTGCTTCAATGTAAGTAGGTGTTAGTTTTAGTATTATGATTAATGACTATGATTTGATTATGACATGGTTGTTCATCCTAGAAAATGTTGATTTCAATTAATAGACATGATGTTTTGATCCTTGGAACATGTGGCTGACATGTGTAAACAGTTGTAGGGCAACATGATTGGTATTAGCATGACAAGGTAATAGTTGATTTGTTTATATAACTATTTTTTGCGTGATGTGATAGTACATAGACTCAGTTGCAGCAAGGTAAATGTAAAAGAAAGGAATTGGGTGAGAATTCCTTTGGCTATGTTTGGAAACCACAATTCCACATGAATGAATGCTTTGAATATAGGACACCTTCTTAACCTTTATTTTCATCTAACATTGTGTGGATATGTGCTATATTTATGAACATGTGTTTAGTAGGTATATTAGCTAGTTTCTAGTTATGGTTGGATTCATCAAGGGAATTGAATTCCCTTGAGAGATGATATATGTATGTGTTAAATTACAAGGAAACCTGCTTGGCACGTCGAGGTAAGATGTCTAGTATATTGCTATATGTATTTATGTGTTGACAGATATGTGGTTATGGAAGTATGATACAGGAAATTGCATGGAAAAGAGACTACCATGAAATATTGGAGAAGGATCAGATTGAGTTTTCCTTTAGAGGCATTGGGAACCCAAGGGGGTTGAGTCATGGTGTTTGTTGTTGTTTTTGTGCCTTCAGTATTTTGTGATTTTTTTTAGCTTGATTATGGGTTTTGATTGTGTTTGGTGCAAGGCCATGCCACTTTGTTTGTGATTTCGTATTGCTATTGGTTTTCATGGTTTTCTTATTGTTGGATTTCTTTTTCTTACCTTTTATGTTTTGAGGGTCTCGGGACTTGGTTGGGAAAGAGGGAAGTTAGTGGAGCTTGGGGAGATATGAATGAAACCCAACATTTGATACAAGACTTAAATGAATCTCAGTGTATAAGTAAGGGTTGTTGAAGGAAACAATATGATAGTGAATTGGATTGGTTGGGTCCATTGGTGTAAATGGATAGTGGCAGGACAATCATGAGAAAAGTAATAGGAAAGGTAAATTAAATGTATATGAGATAACAGATGCCTTGGCTAAGTTGAGAACTTTTGTTATCAATGTTGTGCTTGTTGTGCACAGATAAAGGGATTTCTTTTAACCTTGACCTTATGATATCTGGCAATTATGTTTTGATCATGATTATATTGATGTCTATATATGTATACATGCATGTATGTATATATGTACGTTGTGTCTCACAGTGTCGTAATGGATCATGATTGTTTTATGTTAATGTTTATATATATATGTGTGTATGTATGTATCTATGTCACTGTCTGATAGGGTTATCAGGGTCCATTCTTGTGGAGCAATGATTTCTTATGCAGGTGAATGGCATGCAGCTATCCTTGGTATTATGGGGAATCAAGTGGGAAGAGTAGTCCTGACAAATCTACGAGGTCAGTATCATGTGGTTATGAGTTTATATTACGTGATTATATTGTGTTTATGTTATGGATAGGTAATGTTGAGGGATACATCAGCGGAATGAAAGAAGTGTTCTTTGCAGCATGCTAGGACAAGCATGGATAAGACAATAGAAGCAAGGTAATTTGGTAAGGATAGTGTTGTGGGGAAAAGTATCCAACATGGAATGACCCTATCCCACTCTAAGGGTGATAGTTCCTTAGCAACAGTCAAAGCAAAGCTATCTAAGATTACTTCTTTATGACATGCAAAAGAGGAAAGGAAGAGATCCACTTACCGATGTCTTGCGCAAATGGTCGATCCAATCTTCTCTCTTTGCTGCTTGCTCCCAGCTCCTTGTCTTCTCACGGGTCCAGCTACACAAGATCCTGCAAACAAGACGAGAAAGGGAAACTACAAGAAGCATGCATTCATAATTGATTCAAGGATTAGCATAAATCAAATACGCAAGTAAGACAATACATCATTGAAACACATGCGAATAGAAGAACCTCAAATGCTTTATTAATGGAAGAAAGTAAGGTTCAGGCGGTGATACAACCATAAGAGGCCCAATCCAGCATCACCTTCCCGACGGAAAGAAATCTCCTCTTCACCTCCCTCAAGCAATCACCCAATACTCTCAACTGTAAACCAACAGCAATTCTTTGCACAAAATTCCGGCCTTCAGATCCCATGGGATGAGATCCTTATATAGAGTTTTGGAGTGAAGATAAGTCAGCTTGATGTGTGACTATTGTCCTCTTCAACCCTAGTTGTTCTTTAGTTCTTGAGTCCACTCGGAGATTCTACCTTCCACTTGGAGTTTTAGAACCTCCTTACTCATCATTAGGCGAATCTTCTGATCCAAGTGTCAATTTGGAAGCTTCCTGAGCACTGGCACATTGAGGAAAGATTCCTCCACATGTCCAAACTCGCTCAGCGCAGGTAGCCTTTGATGAAGTTGACATTCAGTGCAGGTACACCATGGAGCAGTTGACATTCAGCGCAGATGCTCAGTGGAGCAGCTGCTTTGATCCAAAATTTACCTGTTTTTGAGTGTTTTTCAGTGGAGAACTGATCTGAAGTGCTGTGGTTTGCTGACCTTGTTCCTCTAGGGGTAGAAACAACATGTTTAGGGACTTTGGATCCCTTATATTATTGACATTTCATGCTCTATGCTGTAAGGCACAAAAATGTCTATAACAGTTGCCCCCTAAAGTATGAGGTCGTTTATCGGGTGAAATGCTTTATTAGGAGGATCCGAAGTTCATTCAATCGTCGGGAGGTGACCTGTAACAAAATACAAGACAATACATTATTTTTCATACTGCTTTCATGATCTAGCTGATGCGGGCATTTCCCATGCTCAGCTTTATAAATACATTTTCTGTACATAAACAGACGATCGTCTGATAGTAGACTGATAATTCTCTGCTTAAATTATCATCCTTTTTGTAGGATGATCATCTGTTGCACATGTCTATGTCTTTATCTCCTGAATATATGTCGCAGCCCGGATGGATGAAACTAGATCCGGGGTCTTCAAACTTGTCCGATTTTCACTCTAAGTACAGGTCGATCCATGTGAGAATTTCTTGGAGTCGAACATGGAAATACATCGCTTGATTACCAGTCATTAATGTAAACTATTAACAAGCGCGAGAGGAATCACCGATAATGATGATGACCCTCAAGGCACTGCAGCACAATTCACATGGCATGAATACAGGATTTGGCGTCGAACACCACGCAAAGTCTCCCGGTCGAAGGTCATTAATGTATACCTGTCGCCGGAAGTGAGAAACTTGCCATTGAGGCATGCAAGCTTCAAAGTACTGAGGGGGTGTCCCTAGATCAACTTCTTGGATAATGAGTTGATGTCGACAAGAAGCGATCTGTCAAAGGAGGGCCTTAATGAATCCCACATCAGTGACATGGAACGGAGCTAGTAATTGTGATGATGGTGAAAACGATCTGTGAAATATGATTCAGGGTGGCGGTCATGAAAGGATGAAAGATGATGTATGGCAGTGGATGGGACCCGGTTGACACTCTCTGAATGACATCTCTTGAACATTTAACGACACTGATGTGATGGATCGGTAGCATTACCCCAAATGTGGATGGTATGGCGAGACCATGGTGAAGGGACCGATGAATGAAAACAACCCAACCCGATGTTTTTATGGAGGCAAAAGTGTCATGTTCAAGAGCGACTTGCTACCATTAAGCTTTGAGGTTCTCCCAATTTTTCCCCAGTCATTTCTGACCAGTACCTCTTTATTTTTGTCAAGCTTGAGGAGGATAACATATGCTTGTTCTATAACCTGCCCTTCGGGCAAGCCCATCGCTATGTTTTAACGAGCCTAGCGATAGGGAAACTCGTTCTCGTCTAAAGACAAGTTTGTCGCTATTCAATATTTTTAACGAGCCTAGCGACAAAGACAACTCGGTCCTTTTCATTTTTAGAGAGTCTAAAAAGGGTACATAAAGTTAACTCCAAAGGTCCTTTTTCGTCATCTAATCCCTTAAGTCCGAAAAAGTATAAAACAATACAGAAGGGATGATTGTTCGATAGCTTTATCGAGCCGAACTAGACAAGCGCTCGATCTTTTTGTGCAATAATCCCTCAGGTCCAAAAAGATTAAAATCTAGAGGAGGGATAGCTCTTCCGGTCCTTTTAACGAGCTGGAAGGCCAAAACTCGGCAAACTTTTCATATTTTACGAGTCAGTGAAAAGAGCTCAAAGAAGACTCGTATTTTGAGGAACGAGTGATAAACAGGGATAACAGCATATTCCAGGTACAGGTTGGAATTTTCCAATCACGGCAATGTTACAAGGATGGCCAAGTGAAATCACTCTTCGCAGCTGTTCCTCAAAATAGGTAAACAATCAAGTGGATGTGAATGATCGGCCAAATGAAAAGTGGAGGTGACGGTGCAAACATGACCAAGGCTTTTATGGCTGATGAATTTACGGTCTCAAATGGTTATTTTCCGGTTCATTTTTCTTGATGAGCTTGAACTCTGAGGGAAGCTTGCTCACATGTGCATTTATTTTT
Organism: Pinus tabuliformis; assembly: GCA_031772625.1. Classification (NCBI taxonomy): domain Eukaryota; kingdom Viridiplantae; phylum Streptophyta; class Pinopsida; order Pinales; family Pinaceae; genus Pinus; species Pinus tabuliformis. Next base: position 497,832,700 of record CM062811.1, on the reverse strand, counting down.
TAACGAGCATGAACTCTTGCTAAAACTGCTCGGTTTTGCATTTATTTTTTAACGAGCATGAACTTTGCCAAAACTGCTCATTTTTGCGTTTATTTTTTAACGAGCATGAACTTTGCCAAAACTGCTCGTTTTTACCAGTCATAAAATAGGAAGGTCTCATGGTAGGTTGCTCGCTATTTTTTAAGGAGCTTCATCTCGCTATGCTTTGCTCCATATACTCTCTTTATGCAAGCTGGGTATCGACTTATCCTACGGTTAGAGGGGTTAGATCTACCTAAAAACTAAAAAGTCGCCCGTGCTTGCATTCCAAGAGGTTTGCATGCCCCCAGGTATAAAGTCTAATTTCAAGGTCGCCCCTACTTTTCCGTTAAAAACCCTTGTTCTCAACAGGTGAGGCCTACCTCTTTCAGGTTACCCAAAGATTGTTCCGTTAATCTTTCAAACAAAACATTTCTTCAGCTATGCCTACTAAAGATAGACAATGGTGAGTAACGGGCCCCCGTCCTCCCACATAACTTTAACAAAAGAATCTTTTTCCAGAACAACCCCATTCCTAACTGCCCCTTCTTCTTCATGAGAGCCGGACTTTCTTGCCGGCTCTTACTCTTACGAAGATGAAGGAGGGGACGGGGTATGGACTAGTCATATTCTCCCGCGGAAATTCTACTTTAAATCCAAGGTTTTTTCTGACCCCAGCAGACCAGGATGCATGCCCCCTGGGTTCCGGCCCTACTTTCCCGAATCACTCGCACTCATCATGAAGAAGAACCGGAGTTAGAGACCTTTCTTGATCGAAAAGACCATTCAGGATAGGTATGTGACTATTTGCGATGCGTGATCCCGGAAATGAAAGTTGGTCTACGAGTTTGACCATTCTTCCTTCGTATGGAAAACACATTATTCGAAAGAGTGATGAGACTATTGCTTCCATGCAATATATGTAGTCTCGTCCAAGGAGTAGGTTATAATCCAAGGGTCCTTGGACGACCATCAAATTCATCTTGACAGCCTTCCCTTTCAATGTAATAGGCACATTAGGTAGAATCCCTAATGGTCGACTGGTTCCTTTGTCAAAACCCGAGAGATTCCTTATCTCAGGCAAAAGCGCCGGGCAACCCAGTGATTTCCAAGCAATAGAGGACAGGATACTCACAGATGCCCCTTCATCAACGATAGTTCCAGCCATCACCATTATGTATATTTGGACTATAATTCTAAATGGTATACTGGATGGAAACCGGGGTCTGCCTAGTTGGTTCCAATCAAAGGACACAACCAGGTTGCTTGGTGGTGGGACCGAATACACGGCCGGATATGATCCTGACGATGCTCCTTCCTGCGGTAAAGGAGTGGGCGCATTGCCCTGATGCTCATCAGAATTGGTGTTGATGAAAAGAATCTGGATGGTGTCATCCTTACTCTCTTCTGTGAGGGTGTCAGCCGAAGATGAATCTTCAGTGACGGTGTCATTTGAAGACGAAACTTCTGAAGGGAGAACCGGGTCAACTGCCGTTTCGACCTTTGGACTTTCGTCCGGTCCGGATTCAGTAGGTTCATTTTCAGTGACTGACGCTTCAGATGGCCCCACGAGCGAGGCAGCTGTATTTTCAACCAACGAAGGACTTGGCGCGAGTTTTTGATATCCAGGAGGAAGTAGCAACGGTGCAACCGGTTGATCTTCCAAAACTCTCTTTGCTTCGTCTAAAAAGGGACAACGACGGAGGGTGTGATTGCCTTCACACAGTTCGTAGGGGAATCTCATTCCCCTTCGTTGTCTAGAACCTTCACTTTCGCTGGTCGATGGTAAGCATTCAACCTGGCTGTCAGAGGTTGATGCTTCCGAACTGTGCAAACGAGGGGACCAGTCCCTTAGTATTCGGGGAATACTGGGACAATCACGGTGGAAGTGGTCTCCTTCACATATGACACATGGCAGCTTAGGCCTAGTCTGTGCCGTGTGTGGATTTTGGTTAGATGTCTTTTGCTTGCCCCCAGCCGCCTTTGGCTCCTTCTGCTTCTTTTCCTTCTTCTTCTTCTCCTTTTTCTTCTCTATGGGAGTGTTACACTAAAAAATGTCACCATGACCACTTACAGTTAGTATGGCTCAAATCAACAGTCATGCTACCCTCTTAGGCAAGTCTTATGCCTCTGCTATCCATCTCAAACTCAAAGAAGAGAGAAAGTCTTGTCAAAAATATGTTTATCTCTGGGGTCGCAGGTTCTCTCTAGCCTTACCTGCGGGGACGCTCACAATGTTCACAAAAGGTGCGTCCTTGGACGCTCTATATGTTAAGGGACAGGTGCGTCCTTCTGTAAAAGGCAAAATGCGCGAGTTTCATCTTAAAAAAGTTACTTGTGGTTACTTCTAGAACTTTCTAGAGGTCAGTTTGATGAATTGGATGCGCCTCCAGTTGGTTCATGTATCTCTATTAAGGAGGAACTTATCCCATCAATAAGGGAGCTATCCCACCCAAAGAGGGGGATTATCCCATTGATGGTGGACCTGAATAACCTCTTTACAGCACTATAAATAAAGACATTGAGCCAGAGGGAGGAGAGGTTGGAGCTATACATTTTCTTTGGGTAAATGCTGCAGGAATTAGGACTCCCATTTAGAACCTTGTGAGGAGAGATTGTCTTTGCTTGATTCTACTTGGAAGTGGGTGAGCTTTGTCAAAGTAGAGGAAAACCCTTGATGGACCCTGGGAGGAACTTGCACAACACCAAGGCCAGGTTGTAAGAGTTTCTTTGTTTCGTTATTAATACAAACTGGTTTATTTTTCTCAATAGCTTGTGTTAATGAGTTATTTCATGTGTTCCTTGGTCTGCATGTTGAATATATGTTTTATTATATGAAATGCAAGTGCTTGGTAATTGTTTGATTGTTTGTGGTTGCAGGAATTGACTTGAAGGAGGAGCTCATCCGGATCGGCAAGGACAGACTACAACAACCGCGTTTTGGAATAAGGTAAGCCTAAACACTTGTAGTTTTCATGTTTTAAAAGGTATATTTAGAGAAAGATCACTCCATTTTGTCTTGTTTGTCGCTAGAGAGTTTAGACTCCTAGGGAGGTCAGTTGTGTCCGCACAAACGACTTTTTCCGCCACGACAAATTGGCGACTCCACTAGGGAATCCATTAATGAGAGAGTCTTTTCCTTTGTGTGAACTTTGCTCTGTGAAAATCACTTTTATTTTCTGGTTTTTGACTGTGAGAATTAGTATTTGGGTGGCTTAGCTTTAGATTTAGTTAGATTTGGTTTTTCTCAACTTTTCCAGAAGGACGCACCCTCTGAGTACTGCACAGTGCGTCTTTGGACGCGCTGTTGCCGTTTGCACAGAGCGGGCCCGCACCTGTTATAACGGGTTGCCTGCGTCTTCCTGTAAAATTTAGGAAAATTCCATTTTTTGCTTTAATTGCTTTTAGATTTTGATTTTTCTTAGTGTTTTCTACCCAGATCCTTTAGTACCCTGTCAAGAATTTTCACCTGAACTTGTTTTGTGAGCTTTGAGTGTTTTAGTGGATTTCAACGAAGTTTAGGCCTAGGGTTTGATTTTTCAATAGGTCCTGTAGTGACTTTGACGGTAGAAAGTTGTCCAGCCTTAGATCTCTCTGGTTAGTCAGCCTTCTTAGAAGTCGGGCGTGTCGTAAAGTCTCCTTGTGTAAGCAGCTTGCCATTTAAGTTGTTTTGGGTCAAATTTCGAATTACTTGTTTATAAAGTGTTGATTTCCATTTTACAAAAGAACAAAAAGATTGGAGTTTTGTTTTGACTAGTTTTTGGTTCTGCAATAAGCTAGTCCTTGATTTGATTGTGATCAAGTAAAACACCTTAGAATAATCATTGTTGGTTTTGGCCTCGTTAAGATTGCTTAGAGTAAATTTACCTTTTAGTTTGCTTATGAGTGCATTTTCATAGATTTTAATAGTTGTTAAGATTGATTTTTGGTTATATTAGATTTATTTGCTTTATTAAAAGAAAAATACAAAAACATCTTCTTTAAAAGTCTTGTTTCAAGTAGCTTTTTGTTTTTGAAAGAGAAAAAGAGTTTTTTCGTGCATGTAAAGAGCGGTCATGTTTTTTATGCTTGGAAAAGACAAACGAATTGTTTCTTTGATTGTCTTCAATTAAGAAGTTGCTTTTATAAAGATTGCATTCTCTCAACTTTTTAGTTAAGCAATTCATCGAAAAAGTAAAGTAGTGGGTAAATCATCCTAGGTGCATTTTGTAGTGGTTTCGAGTCGAGTCAACACACCACTGGTTTCACTTCCATCACCTTTTGACTTAAGAAACAACCTTAAAAGTAACGCTTAAATTAAAATCAATCTAGTAATTTTTATTTTTCTAGGGCTCTGAAACACCAACATAGCTTAGGCTAGGGTCTTGGAGTAGGTGAGTACTTAACTCTCCAAGACTACAAAACCAAACAGATAGTTTATCTTGAGTAGATTAAATCCAATTGTTTCAGTTATACTCTGGGAAAGCTCCTCTTAAAGGAGAAGCACGAGCTCGTGTCCGAACCAGTGAGGGGATCATTCCTCCCTCGTTGGGAACGACGCCAGACAGTACGTATTACAAACGGTAAACCTCGGATTTACCATTGTCGAGGAGCCAGGGGTCACTTATCGGTAAACCTTGGATTATTGTCAAGGAGCCGGTAAGGGGATTGAGCTTGTTACTCTGCCCTTGCGTGCTGTCGGAGTTTAGACTGTTCCCCCAGGTGTAATTGTTGTGATTGGTAACTTTAGTGACCATAATCTTTAGGGTTCTACCGAGGTGACGGTGGAGGGAAGGTCCCACTGTACCTGGAGCAGACGTCGGTTATACTCACTTGGATTTTTCGGGGGGTTCACTTCACTTCGAGACGGTTAAAGTGGAGGAACTTGTGCCGGTCTATTCATTAAGCAGGTTGCCGGGGTAACTGTTCCACCCGCCATTTCTGTACTGAATCCTGCGAGGTTGGGCCTAATCACCAACTAGCGCTTTTGGTCCGGAAGACTACTGTTTGTGTGTGGTTTGACGCTCTAGATTATTTAGGCGTGTGCTTCAAATTTGTTTGCTTCTTTAGAAGACTTTAGGTGGTTTGATTTGAAATTTTTACTTTGTTTTCGTGTGTTGTAGTTAAAAATCTTTAATTGTGGCGGAATTACCGAGACAGTCCCGTAGACTTCGGGGCCAGTCTCCTGAAGTTGTTTCTGTGGCCGAATTGTTGAGAAGATCCCGTAGACTTAGGGGATCCCCTCCTCGAGACGACCCGGGTAATTTAGAAGGGTTAAAGGTCCTTGTAACTCCTCCTAGTGACAGTAGAGTAGGTTCACCTGAAGAAGGAGAATCTTCCTTGGTAGTCCATCCAGATTACCAAAGTTTAGAAACAGGTTACAATCCCGAAACTGTTACAGTTTCCGAGCTTGCTGGTAGTTTTTCATCTGCCAGTGAAACAGGCGAAGAACCTGAAATTTCCGAACCTGTTACTCCAACTTCTAGTGTCCCTGATTCACCGAGAATAGAAAGAATTATCACCGAAAATCTACCTTCTGGTTTGATTGCTATAGAAGAACTTGCTCCAGAAGAAGATATAGGTGTCTCTCACCTTGAAGGTCAACTTACTATTGATCTAAGGGAGCGTGAATCCATCTTTTACAGTCCTCCTAGAAGTACTTCTTGGTACCTTGCGTTAACCAATTTTTTAGACAACTCAGTCGGTTTTTCCACACCTCGTACTCCTTTTCCACCCGGAGGTATTCATACTCCTGTAAATATGTCTGGTCAGTCGTCCGTGTTTACACAAAGTCCTGAATCTTTTTTACACGGTGGTCCTTCTGTTCCCACTGGGTATCAGTCACTTTCTGGTACCTTTGCGGGGGCATCTCCTCAACCCATTGATCATGGGTTATTTGCTGGAAACAGTGGTAATATACCATTGGGTGTAGGAGACATTTACATGATGTCAGGTTCAGTTCCCGTTTCCCAACCTCAAGGTGGCCAATTATCGCCTGGGGGGCAACCGCAGTTAACGCCTGGGGGGCAACCTCAAGGTACACAAATCGTGTCTGGGGGGCAACCTCAAAGTCAGTATGTACCTATGGTGCAATACTTGCCTCAAGGTCAACCTCAGCCTCAATATGTACCCCAAGGTCAACCTCAGTATCAATATCAACCTCAAGGATGGCAACCTCAAGGATGGCAACCTCAAGGGTATCAACCCCAAAGTTATCAACCTCAAGGGTACCAACCTCAAGGTCAAGGTCAACCCCAGTATCAGTATTTACCTCAAGGTTATCAACCTCAAGGTCAATACTCAAGTCAAGGTTATCAACCGCCTCAAGGTCAGTCATATGTTCCAAGTATGGGAACTGCACCTTACAATTATCAATCCTACCCTCAATTTGGTTATGGATCTCAGTACCCTCAACCTGTTACGGGTCAGTACCCTGGAATGTTAGTGTGGGATCCCTCACAGGGTCAACAGGTGTTGCAGCCAAGTGTACAGATGCTTCCTCAAGCTGGACAACCCGTAGTTTCTGGTCCAACCCAGCAACCGCAACCTGTCCAGCCAAATGTTCAAACTTCTGTAGCTTCGGTAGTTACTCAGCCGTCAATTGCACCTAGTACTCCATCTCAAACGGCTGCTGCAACTATCGCTACATCTACCATACTTACTTCTGGAGTATCGACGGCTCCAGTTTCTACTATCCCTGTTACCACACCTCAGATATCTTTACCGTTGTCTGGATCTACGATTCAAACCACGGTCCAGATGCCTGTAGGTCAGCCTGGTATAAGTACGGTTGTGACTACTCAACCTCAATTTGTTCAACCTCCGTACCAGGGACAGTACCAACCTGGGCAAGCTGTCCAACAACCGGTTTACCAGTATCAACCGTATCCTGGGTACACTTATCAACAACCTCAACAACCCCAGTACGGTCCGGTTAATCCTGGTTTTCCAGGAGGATATAATATCCCAAATGCGACTCCTGTTCCTAGTTATCCTGGATATCCTCCTCCTGGGGCTGGTATTGTGACCCAGAGTTTTAGAGATCCTAACCGGCAGTTACCGTTTATTGCAACTTTGGATTTACCCGACTTGACGCGCCTAACGAACGATCCAATTCAATATCTTCAGTTCTGGCCGCCAATGCCAAATAAGTTGCCCAGTGATATACCCAAGTTCGAAGGTAAGTCTGGAGAGGATCCGTCCAATCATGTGATGACTTACCACCTCTGGTGTGCTTCGAATTCTATCTCAGATGATTCCATCCGCTTACGTCTTTTCCAGCGTACACTCATTGGTCTCGCGGCCAAGTGGTACATTGAGTTACCACGGGCCTCTTTTTACAACTTTAGCCAGTTAGCTACCTCGTTCTTAACTCACTTTCAGTTGCCGGTCAGATACGATAACGGCACGGAGTTATTAACTTCACTAAAACAATCGACGTCCACGTATATTTCTGATCACATTCATGAGTGGAGACGTCGAAGGCGATTAGTGAAAGTTTTTATCCCGGACCAAATCTTAGCTGAATGGTTTGTCAAATCATTATTACCGAAGATTACTGAAGATGTCGCTAAGGCCGGAGTAGTTACTGAGGAGCAAGTCATTGCTCAGGCACAATACCTTGACTTAGTTTATACTCAGTCGGGTACGTTACACGAGAAAATTCCAGATCTTCCAAAGTCGAATCAAATCGCTGCTGCTCCTTCGGGATCTCATGCCGCTGATGGTATGATTGGTATCGTGACTACGAAGAGCAAGAAGAAGTCTTCCAAGGCTTCAACTACTCCAATTATCACTTTGCCTGATTCTCCGACAGGAGAGTCTTCTCCTGAACTCACCGCCGACATTCACGCTGTAGAGTCATCTACGGCCAAACCAAAAAACGGTGGAAAGAAGAAAGGAAAGAAGAAGGCTAAAGCAGACAAGGCTCCAAAGGAGAAAACTGAAAAGTCGGAAACCAATGACGACAAACGCAAACCTCGATATCCTTGTCTTATTTGTGAAGAGGATCATTTTACGAGAGATTGCCCTCATCGGGCCGAGGTTGTAAAAATAGTCAAAGGTTCTCCCACTCCTGCTGTGTTAAAGAATCCATTTCCAGAGCAGGAGAATAAGATGATAGGTTCTTCTTCGAATGCCAGTGAAGAACCCATTTTGATGATGTCTCATGTGAGGATTGCGACTCGATCGCAAGATTATGGTAGTAAGGCTCCTGTTGATGGCAAGGAAGCAGAATCTTCTCACTCTAACCCATCAACCTCAGCTCCTGGTTCCGATCCACTACAGATCGAAAAACCTAACCCAGACTTAGTGATTAAGCCGCCCGCCAAGGGTGTACTTCGAAGGTCTACTTTCAGTCCACATGCGAGAGCAGCCCAGAATTACAACATTGTTGAGGACTTAGCTGTTTCACCTTCAGCAATGTCGGCACTCGAAGTGCTGCAATCATGCCCAGCACAACGGAAATTGCTTTTGTCGGCTATCGGAGCTGTCGATGTTCAGGACCCGAACCTAATGATCTTTGATCTAGAAAATAGTACACCACGTCTCCCCCATCAAATGGCTTTCCAAATTCCAGTGATAGTCAAAAACAGGCCTATTCATCGGACTGTGATTGATGAGGGAGCTTCTACGTGTATTATGTCGATTCAATGTTGGAGATCGCTTGGTTCTCCTTCGTTGAACCAATCCCCCACCATCCTTAAGGCCTTTGATGGCCGTGGGTTCCGTCCGTTTGGTATTCTACAAGAATTGCCTATAGGGGTTGAAGGTAAAACCGTTAGTCTGGATGTGGAAGTGGTTGATGCCCCTCTAGACTACAACCTTCTTTTGGGTCGAAGTTGGTCATATGCTATGACAGCGGTCGTTTCATCGGTCTTCAGAGTAATTAAGTTTCCACATAATGGTAAGATCGTGACTATTGATCAGCTGACATACTTTTCATCCGACCCAGCCTCTTCAGAGAGTATCCAGCATGTTGGTAAAACGACAATCCCTTATAGGGATGTTGGTGTAGGTTTAGTTAAGGATTCCGGTTTACTGGGAACTTTTCCTCTCCCTCCACTCAGCGCAGATCCTTCGTTTGCAACCATTCATATGATTACATCAGAAAACATTATTTATGATGATCCTTGGTTCGTCCCATCTGACTTTGAGATAGACTCACTCGGTGATGTTATGCCTTTGAGTCCATATGAAATTGCTTATGAAGCTCTCATGTCTTTTACTGACTTTCATTCAACCGAAGTCGACCAAATGAATGTGGTCAGTGAAGAGTCATTTTTTACCTCACCCTTAGAACGGATAACGTTTCCCGAAGTCATGTCATCTGACGAACAACTTCGTGAAATCCTAAGTGTAGACGATCTACCATGGGAAGATCTCCATCACAGATCTTCGTTTTTACCTAAGGATGATGCATTTGAAAATGATTTTTCATCTATCTATACCGCTGAATATGTCAAAGACGCTCAGGATCCAACGAAACATTCTGATTCAGAGTTGAATTTAGGGAATATTTCTCGTACTATTCCCATTGATATTTCAGTGAAGCCCGGAATCAAGGAAAACATTCATATAGGTGCCGCATGTACTGAAGAAGAAATCCAAACTTACAAGGCCCTATTCCAAGAGTTCCGCGACGTGTTTGCCTGGTCTTACGAGGAAATGCCGGGAATTGATCCTGCCATTGTTATTCATGAAATAAAGACCTACCCGGATGCTAAACTGTTGAAATTTGGTACCGGAGGACAGGTGGTTCCCTAAGGCTTTGATCTTTGGCCTAGGGAAAAGTGTCCAAAAGAATTTAATTTTTCTCCTAAAGTAACTTTATAATTTTTATAAAGTTAAATCTAATTTGAAAGTGACTTTAAGTGATAAAGTTACTAAGTCTAATTTTAAAGTGACTTTATAAAGTCAATGAAAAATTAGAAAGGAAAAGTGACTTTGGAAATAAATGACTAAGTGGGTCTTTATTAAAGTGGGGTGAATTAAAAAATAGAAAGTGAGATTTAAATGAGCATTTAATCTCAGCCATTGATCTAAATCTATTTCAGCCATTGGATTTAGGGATCACCCAAAAGTCATTTAGGGTTGGGTTAAGGGAGGAAAAGGAGAAAAAGATCATTCATTTTCTTTCATGAGCAGATTGGGAGAAGGAGAGCAAGAGAGCAAGGGAGATTTCTGGACAAGGAGGAGAAAGAGGCAGCATTTTGGCACACACACCAAGGCAACATTTCAGCAAATCTGAACAGCATAAAGAACAAGCAGAAAAAAGGCAGATTTAGTGAGCAAAACAGTGAAAAAATTGATTTTCAGCACGAATATCGAGGAGGCGATTTTCTGCACGAATTTCGAGGTCTGTCCGTACAAGTCCGTACGGCCGTCCGTACAGTCCGTACAGTCCGTACGGTCCGTACATCCGTACGTCTGTACAGTCCGTACATCCGTACGGTCCGTACAGTCCGTACAACCATTTTCAGACTGTCTGTTAGCTGAAAAAACAGATAAGTTTGCTTGCTGGAAAATTTCTGTTTTTGCTGAAAAATATTTTCTCTGTAAAAGGCATTTTCCAGAAATAAAGAAGAGCTCTCAAACTGGTTTTCCCCAAGAGTTGTAGGGGGTTTTTCCAGGGTCAAGTTGACCAAAAATCACTGAGTTTAAATGTGTTTTTATGGCTGTTTTAATTGCTGATTTTTTATTTCTGCAATTTCCAGCACTCTGAAAAATTTCCAGAATTTGTGTTTTCAGCAATATTTATTTTTTCAGTCTGTTAAATGTATGGCTATGGGAATGGGCATTTAACTATATGGGAGAAATAAGGTGAAACTGAAAACCGGGGTGGGAAACAGAAAATTTTACATGGTATCAGAGCTTGAGCGCTGAAGGGCAGTTTGGGACAGCAAAAGAAAAAAAAATACAGCTGCTGATTTTTTCACTCAGAAAATTCCAGCAAGCTGATTTTTCATAAACAGCAGTTTTATCTTTACCACAGCAGTGCTATTTTTCAGTTTTAGGACAGCAAGATGTCATTGGGATTGAGGGTGGAGGATAGGTTGGATGGGCATACAAATTACAGCGTTTGGAAGGAGAGAATGCAGAGTATCTTTGAGGAGGCAGAAGTCTGGGATATCATGGTGCATACAGCACAGCACCCTGTTGTTGTGCCTACTGATGCTACTCAGTTGGCAGCTTATAATAGAAAGAACAACAAGGGTAAGAGGCTGATTCTAGACGGAATCAAAGACCATTGCATTCCTCATGTGAGAGGAAAGAGCAATGCCCATGAGATGTGGACAGCATTGTCCAATCTCTACCAGAGTACCAATGAGAACCGGAAGATGGTCCTGAAGGAGAAGCTGAAGAACATTAAGATGGGGAATGATAGTGCAGCTGGATATCTCACAAAGATTACCAATGTGAGAGATGAGTTGGCAGCGATTGGAGAGGCCATTCCATCCACTGAGTTGGTGCGTATTGCAGTGAATGGCCTCCCCCGTTCATGGTTGAACTTTGCTGATGGGGTTTGTGCACGTGAGACCCTTCCCACATGGGAGAGGTTTTGGGATGATTGTATACAGACAGAGATCAAGAAAGGACAGCTTGGGGCAGCCAAGCCAGTTGAGCAGGATGAGGACGTAGCACTGATGGCAGGAGGCAAGAAAGGCAAAGGGAAGAAGCAGGCTTCCACAAGCGGTGGTGGAGGCAAAGGCAAAGGTAAAGGTAAACAGGGTAACTCACAAAAGGACTATTCCAAAGTGAAGTGTTGGAATTGTCAGAAGATGGGACACTATGCAGTTGTGTGTCCGGAGAAGAAGAAGAAGAAGGGGAAGACCCAGGATGTGGCAGCGTCAGCTGAGATTGAGGACTTTGCAGGTCGTTTTGACCGGGAGTTTGCGTTCACTACATGTGAGTCCTCTAGTGCAGGATCACCTGCCACACAGGTTCAGAGGGAGCATGCTTTTCCCTCGATTAGCGGAGCATCTACAGGTATCTGGTATGTGGACAGTGGGGCTTCACGTCACATGACAGGAGTCCGGGAGTACTTCTCAGAGCTTTCAGAGAGTGGCACTGATATTGAGGTAGTACTCGGTGATGACAGAGTTGTTAGAGCAGTCGGGGTGGGGACAGTGACATTTCAGAGGGAGTCCAAACCTCCCTTGAAGGTGTCAGAGGTTCTTTATGTGCCAGGGATGAGGAAGAACCTCATATCCGTCTCAGCGTTGGAGGACAGAGGATATGAGGTACTGTTCAGGGAAGGACAGGTATTGATGTATCCCAGGGGCTCTCCAGCTGATTCAGCTAGAGTGATAGGTGTACGCCATGCAAAGGTGTACAAGTTTGCATTCCAGCCCCCTTTGGCATTGAGCTGTAGTACCGACAGCAGAGCTAGCAGTTCTGAGCTATGTGAGATTTGGCACCGCAGGATGGGGCACATGTCTCATGGAGCCTTGAGGACATTGCGGGAGATCACTACAGGTGTGCCAGATTTCAGTACTGATCACCATGATACTTGTAGAGGTTGTGCGATGGGCAAGTTTGCCAAATCCCCTTTTCCCAGCAGTGACAGCAGAGCGACGGGGATACTTGATTTGATTCATTCCGATGTGAGCGGTCGGATGTCTCATGTTTCCTTGAGTGGATATGAGTACTATGTCTTATTCATTGATGATCACTCCAGGAGGACCTGGATTTATTTCTTGAAGACCAAGAGTGAGGTCTTCAAGCGGTTTCAGGAGTTCAGAGCTCTTGTGGAGACTCAGACAGGTCGAAAGATCAAGTCCCTGAGGTCGGACAATGGAGGAGAGTACACCCTTGGAGAGTTTGTTGACTATTGTGCAGAGGCAGGCATTAGGAGGGAGTTCACTGTTCCTTACAACCCCCAGCAGAACGGGGTTGCGGAGAGGAAGAACAGATCCATCATAGGGGCTGCCAAAGCCATGTTACATGATCAGGGGTTGCCATTGTTCTTGTGGGCAGAGGCCTGCAACACAGCTGTTTACTTGCAGAACAGGAGTCCGCATCGTGCCTTGGGGCACATGACTCCGGAGGAGGCTTTCTTTGGGAAGAAGCCTGATCTTGGTCATCTTCATATCCTTGGATGCATTACATACTCCTATATACCCAAGGAGGAGAGGACCAAACTAGAGCCCACCGCAGAGAAGGGTATCTTTGTGGGCTACAGTGAGACCTCAAAGGCCTTTCGGATTTACATTCCTGCACAGAGGAAAGTTGTTGTCAGACGGGATGTGAAGTTCGAGGAGGACATGGCCTTTAGGAGGTCACGGGAGTTAGAGTATCTGGATCAGCCAGACCCTCAGCAGTAGTTGAGTCAGTCGCAGGGATCTAGTGGGCAGGGATCAGGAGGATCCGGAGGTACATCTATGAGGATGTCAGGTCCATCAGTGAGCAGTGGCTCGCCGAGCTAGAGGGGTGGTGCTCCGGGCAGCATACAGAGCAGTTCACAGAGCAGTTCACTAGGGAGTCCACTGATGGACAGTTCACACGGTACCTCAGCTTCTACAGGTTCAGGTGCAGGCAGGAGGACAGCAGACAGATAGTCAGGAGTTCAGGCTACTGATGGGGATGAGGAGGAGGAGTTTCATTCTCCTATGGGAGAAGCATGCTCAGGGAAGAGGAAGCCCAAGTGGCTTCAGGACACCTTGAGAGATGCCACATCCGTTGCTGAGCCGAAGAGGCCGGTCAGAGAGAGTAGACCACCTGAGAGGTTTTGTAGCTATATGGCGATGGTTACCAGCATCCTTGACTCTGAGCCTTCTAGCTATGAGGAGGCAGCTAGCGAGCAGGTCTGGAGAGAGGCCATGCAGGAGGAGTATTCTTCTATCATGAAGAATGATGTTTGGGAGGTGGTGCCGAGCCCTGAGGGAAAATCCGTGGTTACTTCCAGATGGCTTTACAAGGTAAAGCATGCTGCAGATGGCAGCATTGAGAAATTCAAAGCAAGGTTTGTGGCTAGAGGGTTCTCACAGGTAGAGGGAGTTGATTATGAGGAGACCTTCGCTCCCGTGGCTCGATATACTTCGATCCGCTCCATTATATCGATAGCAGCAGAGATGGGTTGGAAGATCCACCAGATGGATGTGAAGACCGCATTTCTCAATGGCTTCATACAGGAGGAGGTGTACATTGAGCAGCCACAGGGCTTTGAGGTGCATGGGAAGGAGTCCCATGTGTGCAGATTGAAGAAGGCCCTTTATGGCCTGAAGCAAGCTCCCAAAGCTTGGTACTCCAGGATAGATGCATACTTGCAGGGGATGGGTTTCACAAAGAGTGAGGCAGATCCGAACCTTTACTTTATTGTGATTGGTGAGGAGCCTCTCATTCTGGTGCTGTATGTGGATGACTTGATCATTACAGGTGCAGAGAGACTCATAGAGCACTGCAAGAGAGATCTTGCAGCGGAGTTTGAGATGAAGGACATCGGCTTGATGCATTACTTTTTGGGTTTGGAGGTGTGGCAGGAGGAGGGGCATTTCTTCCTGGGGCAGGGGAAGTATATTGTGGACATCCTTAGCAGATTCCACATGGAGGATTGTAGACCCATGTCGACACCGATGATCACCAACTGGAAGAAGCTTCATGCTTCGGATTCCGAGTTGGTGGATCCCACATTGTACAGGCAGCTGATTGGTTCCTTGAAGTATTTGGTCAACACCAGACCAGATATCTGTTTTGCAGTCAACACGATGAGTCAGTTTATGTGTGAGCCTAGGAAGGTTCACTGGGTGGCTGCAAAACACATTTTGCGGTACTTGCAGGGGACAATGGATTATGGTCTGGACTACAGGCAGGGAGATGGAGTGAGATTGGCAGGATACACTGATTCTGATTGGGCAGGTTGTGCTTCTGATAGGAAGAGCACTTCAGGGTGTTGTTTTGGGTTGGGTTCAGCAGTAGTGTCATGGTTCAGCCGGAAGCAGCAGTCAGTAGCACTGAGTTCAGCGGAAGCAGAGTATATGGCAGCCAGTCTAGCTAGTTGTGAGGCCATCTGGCTTCGCAAGATGTTGTTTGGCTTATTTGGTCAGCCGTTGAGACCTTCAGTGATTTACTGTGATAATCAGAGTTGCATTAAACTCACGGAGAATCCAGTATTTCATGACAGGTCAAAGCATATCGGGATCAGATATCATTTCATCAGAGACCATGTTCAGAAGGGAGCTGTAAAGCTTGAGTATATTTCCACTGATGAGCAGGTTGCAGATATTCTTACCAAAGCCTTACCACGGGGCAAGCATGTCTACTTCAGAGACAAGATGGGTGTGGTGAGGAACACCTTCCTCGGTAAGAGGGAGTGTTGAAATTTGGTACCGGAGGACAGGTGGTTCCCTAAGGCTTTGATCTTTGGCCTAGGGAAAAGTGTCCAAAAGAATTTAATTTTTCTCCTAAAGTAACTTTATAATTTTTATAAAGTTAAATCTAATTTGAAAGTGACTTTAAGTGATAAAGTTACTAAGTCTAATTTTAAAGTGACTTTATAAAGTCAATGAAAAATTAGAAAGGAAAAGTGACTTTGGAAATAAATGACTAAGTGGGTCTTTATTAAAGTGGGGTGAATTAAAAAATAGAAAGTGAGATTTAAATGAGCATTTAATCTCAGCCATTGATCTAAATCTATTTCAGCCATTGGATTTAGGGATCACCCAAAAGTCATTTAGGGTTGGGTTAAGGGAGGAAAAGGAGAAAAAGATCATTCATTTTCTTTCATGAGCAGATTGGGAGAAGGAGAGCAAGAGAGCAAGGGAGATTTCTGGACAAGGAGGAGAAAGAGGCAGCAGTTTGGCACACACACCAAGGCAGCATTTCAGCAAATCTGAACAGCATAAAGAACAAGCAGAAAAAAGGCAGATTTAGTGAGCAAAACAGTGAAAAAATTGATTTTCAGCACGAATATCGAGGAGGCGATTTTCTGCACGAATTTCGAGGTCTGTCCGTACAAGTCCGTACGGCTGTCCGTACAGTCCGTACAGTCCGTACGGTCCGTACATCCGTACGTCTGTACAGTCCGTACATCCGTACGGTCCGTACAGTCCGTACAGCCATTTTCAGACTGTCTGTTAGCTGAAAAAACAGATAAGTTTGCTTGCTGGAAAATTTCTGTTTTTGCTGATTTTTTTGCTGAAAAATATTTTCTCTGTAAAAGGCATTTTCCAGAAATAAAGAAGAGCTCTCAAACTGGTTTTCCCCAAGAGTTGTAGGGGGTTTTTCCAGGGTCAAGTTGACCAAAAATCACTGAGTTTAAATGTGTTTTTATGGCTGTTTTAATTGCTGATTTTTTATTTCTGCAATTTCCAGCACTCTGAAAAATTTCCAGAATTTGTGTTTTCAGCAATATTTATTTTTTCAGTCTGTTAAATGTATGGCTATGGGAATGGGCATTTAACTATATGGGAGAAATAAGGTGAAACTGAAAACCGGGGTGGGAAACAGAAAATTTTACATAAACCCGTCCGGCAACGGTTGCGTCAAATTCACCCTCGAAAAGCGGCTGCGATTAAAGCAGAAGTCGAAAAGCTGTTGAAAACAGGTTTCATTTATCTGATCCCGTTAACGGATTGGGTATCGAATATTGTTCCGGTCAACAAGAAACAAGGAACAATAAGAATCTGTATCGACTATAGGGATATAAATCGAGCTTGTCCAAAAGACAACTATCCTACGCCTTATATCGATCAAATTATTGATGATTGTGCCGGAAGTGAAATGTTTTCCTTCATGGATGGTTTTTCGGGCTATAATCAAATCAATATTCTACCTGCCGACCAACCAAAAACGGCATTCATTTGTCCATGGGGGACATTTTCTTATTGCAAGTTACCTTTTGGGCTTAAGAATGCCGGGGCCACTTTTCAACGGGCGATGTCTAATAATTTCATGATATCAAGCACATTGTGCAACCCTATCTCGATGATTTGCCTGCTCATTCTTTACATCGAGCTGATCACCTTGTCCACCTACGAGCAATCTTTATGAGGTGTAGGCATTATCGAATTCGGTTGAATCCCCACAAGTGTGTTTTCTGTATAGAAACAGGTCGATTGCTGGGATTTGTTGTTTCAAAAGCCGGCATTCGCGTCGATCCCTCGAAAGTCGAGGCTATCATCAAATTGCCTCCTCCTTCGAGTTTGCGCCAACTCCAAAGTTTGCAAGGGAAAGCGAACTTTTTACGCCGATTCATCCCAAACTACGCCGAGGTCACTAAAGGTTTTACACGGTTGTTGAAACAGAATGCACAATTCTTTTGGGACGAGATTGCCTAACAATCTTTTGATGCACTTAAACACGCGTTGACCCATGCACCGTTATTGCATCCTCCCAACTACAACCAAGACTACTTCTTATACCTCGCAGCTTCGCATTCCACCATTGGAATGGTGTTAGTTCAAGAAGATGAATTCGGAGCGGAGCATGTGATATATTATCTTAGTAGGACCTTGAATCCAACTGAGCTAAAATATTCGCATGTGGAGAAATTGGCCCTGGCAGCCGTTCAAGCTGTCCAGCGTTTCCGTCACTACATTCTTCTCCGCAAAACTACAGTTATTTCGGATTGCAACCCTATGATTTATATTTTGACAAAACAACTGCTAGGGGGCAAGTACTCTAAATGGATTGTTATCCTGCAAGAGTTCGACTTGGAGTTCGAGAAGTCCAAGTCTAAGAAATCCTTAGTTTTTGCGGAATTGATGTGTGATTTCCCGAGTGCTGACACAGAGACTGTGGCAGAGGAGTCCATTGCGGACGAATCTTTGTTTCTTATCAGTACTGTAGATCCGTGGTACGGGGATATAATCATTTATCTCCAAACCCAAACCTTTCGGCCTGAAGCTTCCAAAGCGGAACGTCGAAAAATTTGGTTTCAATCCCAGCCATACAAAATTATTGGAGATACACTTTATCGCCGGGGGGCAGACTTAGTTTTTCGACGTTGTTTAACTCACGAAGAGGCTGAGAGGGTTTTGAATGATTGTCACTCTGGAGCATGTGGCGGTCATATGTCTGGGTATGCCACAGCTCAGAAGGTGTTGCGCGCTGGTTATTTCTGGCCGTCTATGTTTAAAGATTGTATCATTGCAGTCAGGAAGTGCCACAACTGTCAAGTGTTTGATCGCAAGATGCGCGCTCCACCTGCTCCTCTCCACCCTATAATTGTCGTTGGTCCATTCGCCAAATGGGGTATCGACTTTATTACTTGTAACCCTCACTCGGCCGGGGGGCATGCGTATATCATCCTTGCGGTTGATTATTTTACTAAATGGGCCGAGGCGATGCCTACATTCGACGCAAGCGGCAAAACAGCTGCAGTTTTCGTATTCAATCATATCATAACTAGGTTTGGTGTCCCACAAGCAATCATTACTGACCATGGGAGCCATTTTTGAAATGTCATGATGACTGACCTTACAAGCCAGCTTGGTTTGCGCCACGATAGCTCTACTCCTTATTATCCGCAAGCCAACGGTTTGGTTGAGTCTATCAACAAAGTTCTAGTTACCATGATCCGACGAACCATTGGTGTTCATCGGTCGAATTGGCACAACATGTTATTTTCAGCGCTATGGGCATACCGAACCTCAGTGAAAAATTCAACAGGGTTCACTCCTTTCCAGCTAGTTTATGGCTTAGAAGCTGTGTTACCCATTGAATGCGAAATCCCATCACTTCAAATGGCTGTCGAATTACTTCCAGCTACTTCCGAAGAGGAGACACGTTTATTGTACTTGGCTAAATTAGATGAGACTCGACGTGACGCTACATTGGCAATCGAGACTCACGCGAAACGAATGAAAGCTCAGTATGATAGAAATGTAACCCCTCGAAGTTTTTCGGAAGGAGACCTAGTACTATTATATGATCAAGCTAACGATAAGCTAGGTGCCGGAAAATTCGTTCCCATGTGGCATGGGCCCTACATTGTAAAGCGAAAGCTAGCAAAAGGGGCTTATGAGCTAGTTGACTTTGATGGGGACTCTTTGGGTAAACCCAGAAATGGACTTTACCTAAAGAGGTATTATGCTTAAATGATGGGAATGGAGAAATTTTTAGATAGGTTAGATTTTCTTTCTAGCTAGCAAGTGTGTTAGTTTAGTCAGTGTGCTTAGCTTAGAGAGTGTGGTTTTTCGTCGTTATTCTGGCTTATCTTGGTTTTACTCTTGATATTGCAGATGTCGACGCCTCTCCAAACATATATTAGATTTGCTGATGGTGCTTGTCGTAATACACAGAACATCTCTTCCGCAGCTTGGGTTATCTATTCGCCCTCTGACGAGTTAGTTTCTATGCATGGGGTAAGCCTCGGTCAAACAACGAACAACATTGCAGAATACAGTGCAGTGATTGAATTATTATCCGAATCTATTTCATTTGGAATTCGACGTTTGACAGTGAGGTTAGATTCTGAACTTGTTGTATTACAGCTTAATAGAGTTTATGCCATTAGGAATCCTGTGTTATTAAGGTTGTTTTTGAGAGTGCGTCTCTTGGAACGTGAATTTGATTACATTGAATATCAACATATTCCGAGGTCTTTGAATACATTAGCAGATGCAATTGCTTCTCGAATGTTGGACAGACATTTACGATAATCATGCAAGTAAATTTAAAAACATTTCATCACATATGTTAAACAAGATAAGCCGGTAATAGTGATATATATAGATAGAAGTGTGTCAAAAAATATATACATCGTCTTCGATCATAGGTTGAAAACACCTTATGATCGGCAAAATGATAGTACAAAAAGTCAAAATGTCACATGTGACTACAAAAGTGACTAGTCAATCACTGGTGGTGCTCTCTGTATGACACCACTGCGCGGGCTACCTTACGCAAAAATCTCCTAAACGGTCCAGGGACCGCGACTACGAAGCGCTGAAGCCGGGTAGGAATGTCATCCATAGTAGTCTCAGGTATATCTGCCGTGAGACGCTCTAGATCATGCTCCAACTCAGCTAGTACTTCCGCAGCCGCGTCCTGTGGGGCCGGTACCGGTGCAGCTGGATGTAGTCTATCAAAAGGCCGGAGGTTGGCTGGACGCTGTGGACCAACATCTGCATTTTAAAAATTTTACTGTTAGTTTTGAGACGATATATATGAAAAATAAAAAAAATACATAATTAGAGAACTTGTGAAAATAAAAGTACCTCTGTCATCCCATTGTTCTCCCGGTGGAAGAACCATGTCCGGATCACCTCTAAAATCCACTCCGGCATACGGAAAGTCCTGTATCGAAAAAACCTGGTCCTCTAACCAGTGAAAATAACTATCTGAGAATCGAACCACTGTCGCACCCTCGTCAGGATGCCGGGCCATCACCGCAACCCATCGTATCAGCTTTGGCTCCCGAGGACCCAAGATATCAACAGTGAGTTGCTGAGGGATCAGCATTGGAACTCTCTCCAAGGCAAAGCTCACGACTAGAGGCCCATATCCAAAAGTCTTTAGTCGTCCGTTCTTTGCCTTGGTCAGTTGGCTCTTCATATGAGCTGACACAGCTTCACACCAGTTGAAAATGGTGCCTTGGTAACAGTCAATTGCCATCCGCATTTGGGATCCGGAAGCAATGTGTAAAGCGGCCGCGCCGCAAATTCTGGTAACCGTGAACGCTATGACTTTGAGTTCCAGCAAAGTGATGTGTTTTATCTCTATGCCTTTTGAATGGTGAGCCCCAGGTGTGCACCACTCGTCGCGGAGACTATCAAGGGATTGGCCACCCGGCCTAGTCCCCGCAAGACTGAGTTGCTCACCTCTGTTCGGCAAGCCAGTGAGAAAGTATACATCCGAGGGCTCTATCTCGAGCTGGTGCCCTCCTATGTAAAAGAATTGTTCTTGAACGTTCCATCGCTCAACCAGCCATTCCAAGAATCTTACCTGGCCCCTCATGCCCGGTATGGTCCAATATTTGTATAATCCGCATGCTCTTAGGGCATCCAGGGAAGGTTGATGATTTATTGCAACTTCATCATCCTCTACATGCTCTCTTTCTCTCCAATCTAACATGGTTAATACCCTGCACATCAAAAATAGCAATTAGAAATTGATTTGGGAATTTTTGGTGGTTTTTTGAGGGAGTTGGGGTTTTGAAATGCGCACTTCTCGGAAGACGCACCCCGGCTTTGTAGCACAGGGCGCCCGGACGCGGCTGGCCTAAAGGCGGACCGCGTCTTCCGACCATTTTCCCGTATGAGAAAAAGTCGGGGGACGCGGGTCACCCGAAGGGCACCCGCGTCCGCCGAGAGGCGCATTCCAAAACCAAAACCCCCCCAAAAAATGAAACTAAGACCTAAAAATTGATTCTAAACGGATAGAAATGCAGAGTAGGATGTGTAAAATACCTGGATAAGACGGCGTTCGATTCCGACGGTTGGATTTTCCGCAGCGACCGCGGGAAGTTTCTTGTCAAAAGCTCCTTTTTCAACCTCAACAGTGAAACGGTAAAATGACATGGTAAAAGGTCTTTTTATAGGTTTTTTGGATGAATTAGTTCATTTTTTACCATGAAAAGATGTTTTTCTATGTATTTTTGCCTATTTTAAACAGGTATGAGTAATGTGTTGCTTTTGTGCAGGACAAAGGGGTTTCGAGGGAAATTGTAATTTTTCACAAACAAAAATATCAGAGTCATCTTTTAAGCCCTTTTCTGACTCCTAAAACATGAAAAGATCGCCGAGCGTTTCTTTTACACTCGTTAAAACGGAATTAAAAGACGGTCCCCTTTTAGCTCTTTTCTGACCGCAAAATCAGGAAAAGATTGCCGGGTTTTTGTCGTTTCGAACTCGATAAGGAAATAAAACGACGTGTCCTTGATCGCTTTTTACTTTTCAGGTCAACGACACTATTATGAAAGTACTCCTTGGTCGCAAGATCAAGCGGTTCCCCCAGGTATTATTTTATACTTTTTCGGGCTTGAGGGACACAAATATACGAAAAAGTTCAACGTGGAGTCTCCTTTTGTTTTTTCAGACTCTCTAAAAATGAAAAACGCCGAGTTTCTCCTATACTGGGCTCGTTAAACTTTTACAGTAAAGGACCTGTTCAATTACAAACGGGAACGAACCACTCCTTCCTAGGGTTCGAATTTAAACTAGGTTGGACTTGTCCGAAGGATGAGCTTATAATCAAGCATATGTTATCCTCCTCAAGCTTGTTAAAAATAAAGAGGTACTTGCCAGAAATGGTGGGGGAAAAGAGAGAAGAATGAACCTGTTTGTTACCTTTTGTCTCAAAAGAAACTTTATTACCACTCTTGAACACGACACTTTTCATTCACCTGGGTTGGGAAATCTTTTACCTCACAGTTGACCAAACCACTTTGAAAGTCTTTAACCGGGTTCCGGGGATTAACTTTGAGTTATTCGTCACCAAGCCATCTGTCGTGTCGTTATGTGTTCAAGAGGTCTGCAAGCAAAAAACTTTCATCTGCAAAATACTTGTCATCCATTTGACCATCCCTGAGTCAGTCCTTACAACAACATTTCTTCAACTTGAACAATGATTTCGTGTTGCGGGCTTGCCTGCAACGGGTCGCTTTCTATCGACATCGACACATTATCTAGAAAGATGACTTAGGAATCGACAGCACCTTGAAGTCTGCATGCATCAATGGCAGGTTTCTCGCCTTTGACGTCAGTTTACATCATTGACTTTCGATCAAAGGATTCCGTGAAGTGTTCGACATCAAAACATCTATTCACATTTCACGGGTTGTGCTTGGTACTTTGAGAATCATTGACATTACTGGTGGTTTCTCTCACGCTTGTTAACAGTTTGCATCATCGACTGGTAATCAAGTGGTTTCTAACATGTTCGACATCGAATCATTTAATCACATGGCTAGAATCGTACCAATTCGGGAAGTAGAAGTGAAGACCCTGGATCTAGTTTCTACCATCCAGGCTGCGAGGAGTTTTGTATTCATTATCTATGTAGACTAATCATAAACAGATGGCTGCGTCCATACTGTGTCTACAAAAGTCTATAAAAATGATGTACTGCAAGATCATTCCTGTATCAGAATAGTTAGTCCATTAGTTAAAGTTTTGAATCTGAGTATGGGAATGCCTACCTCAGTGATGATATAATCTTATACATGTATTTTGTGTTGAAAATTGCAGGTTCCAACCAGGTCATCCACAAGACAATCCTTGAAATGATAAAGCGCTTCACCCTTCCTAGAATTACAAAACCCTAAATCTATTCCAGGCTTCGCACTTTAGGGGGCAATCTGTTACACTAAAAAATGTCACCATGACCACTTACAGTTAGTATGGCTCAAATCAACAGTCATGCTACCCTCTTAGGCAAGTCTTATGCCTCTGCTATCCATCTCAAACTCAAAGAAGAGAGAAAGTCTTGTCAAAAATATGTTTATCTCTGGGGTCGCAGGTTCTCTCTAGCCTTACCTGCGGGGACGCTCACAATGTTCACAAAAGGTGTGTCCTTGGACGCTCTGTATGTTAAGGGACAGGTGCGTCCTTCTGTAAAAGGCAAAATGCGCTAGTTTCATCTTAAAAAAGTTACTTGTGGTTACTTCTAGAACTTTCTAGAGGTCGGTTTGATGAATTGGATGCGCCTCCAGTTGGTTCATGTATCTCTATTAAGGAGGAACTTATCCCATCAATAAGGGAGCTATCCCACCCAAAGAGGGGGATTATCCCATTGATGGTGGACCTGAATAACCTCTTTACAGCACTATAAATAAAGACATTGAGCCAGAGGGAGGAGAGGTTGGAGCTATACATTTTCTTTGGGTAAATGCTGCAGGAATTAGGACTCCCATTTAGAACCTTGTGAGGAGAGATTGTCTTTGCTTGATTCTACTTGGAAGTGGGTGAGCTTTGTCAAAGTAGAGGAAAACCCTTGATGGACCCTGGGAGGAACTTGCACAACACCAAGGCCAGGTTGTAAGAGTTTCTTTGTTTCGTTATTAATACAAACTGGTTTATTTTTCTCAATAGCTTGTGTTAATGAGTTATTTCATGTGTTCCTTGGTCTGCATGTTGAATATATGTTTTATTATATGAAATGCAAGTGCTTGGTAATTGTTTGATTGTTTGTGGTTGCAGGAATTGACTTGAAGGAGGAGCTCATCCGGATCGGCAAGGACGGACTACAACAACCGCATTTTGGAATAAGGTAAGCCTAAACACTTGTAGTTTTCATGTTTTAAAAGGTATATTTAGAGAAAGATCACTCCATTTTGTCTTGTTTGTCGCTAGAGAGTTTAGACTCCTAGGGAGGTCAGTTGTGTCCGCACAAACGACTTTTTCCGCCACGACAGGGAGCTCGGCTTTCGGCGGCTCGACCTTTCGAAGAGGAAGGATCGGAATCCTTCTTCTTCTCTATGGGAGCTCGGCTTTCGGCGGCTCGACCCTTCGAAGAGGAAGGATTGGAGGAAGATCTATAAGAAGCGGAAGGCTGGAGGGCAGCTCTAGACTGGTCTAACTGTTGACTCGACTGTTCAGGAACCGTGGTGGTCTGAACTATAGTGGTTGAGAATAGCCATACTGGCAGGCCAATTGTCAGTCCTGGAAGCGACAACGTGGCCATGTGGGGCGCACCAACTTCTCCCCAAGAGGAGAAAGGGCTAGGGTTCCCATCATGTGGAATCCCTTGGTTGGCGTGTTCCATGTTCTCAACCTCAAGATCAACGTAGGAATAAGGGGTGATTATGTTCCGTTTAAAATGAATTTTATATGACGACGCTTTAGACACAACTTGCTTTTTCACTTTTTAAGAGTCGAGAAAAAGCTAAAGATGACTCTAGTCTCCTTCGATGTATTAACGAGCCCGAAGTGACAAATGCTCGGATGGACTTTTTCAGTTATTAGAGTTTGAAAAAGGCCAAAAGAAACTACTCTGGAGTTCTAGGCAGAGGGTGTGCCAAACCTTTCGCGAAACCACAGAATACGTTTTACGGTATGAGTGGTCGATCTTCGTGAATGCTGTGTTCACTGCATCGCGATCAGTAGGGCGGCCGACACGGCTTCCTATGGATAAAGGCTTTGTTCCTATAGGGGTCTCCCAATATACGCGACGGTACGCGGGAGCACAAGTCCGTATTAGTGCTATCGTCCCTCAGGAGGAATCACCCACCTTCGTAGAGATCGACAGTCACTATGTTTAACGACGCCGGAACACGTCTCTACCTAGACCTCTACTGTGTTTCGTTATGTTTCAAAGCGTTGTTATGTAAATTCAGTTCGTTTTAGGTTGATCTTGCTTAGCAGTTTGCCTTTATGGATCACCACGTGATGTATGATACAACTCCTAAATGCAGTCTAAGAATGATAAGCAAGCTTTTTCAATTCTTTCAACTTATGAAAATCTTAACTACTGAGGGAAAAGAAAGACATCATCTTTTCAAACAGATCATAGAGCACACACTGATGCACTTTCCTAAATCGACATGCAAACTGTCAAAATGCACATGCACAATGCAAGTATTTCTTTTCTTCTTCCTTAATGTTGATGTATTACAAAAAGAAAGCTGTTGTATGATTTCGAATTCAATTTCAAGTGAAAGCAAACAAGCTTTTGTCCAATAATCAAAAGAACACCTTAAGATTCACTCATTTCAACACAAGAAATACTGAAATCCAAACCATATAACGAAAGCAGATGCTCAAGTAGCTATGAACAGCAATAAACTAGCTCTTAGAACCACAACGACACTTTATCACAGGTCTAGATCCAAGAGGCCACAACAAGACTAGTTCACTTTCGCTATGGGAAACTTTGAATGAAAGTAAGAAATACAATAAGAACAATCACGGTTTCTTCACACAGCTGAGGCGAAATGATGGCAAAGAAAGGTAGTTTCAGATGGGTATGCAGGTTGACAACAGGCTGCAAAAACAATACTGAAAACTGGGCAACAGAAAGCAGGGAACCCCAGTTGCACATTGCAAAACTGGTTCAGCGCAGGTAGAACACTGTCAATCTAACATTCAGCTCAGGTAGCCCCTTCGGGACCTGCGTTGCAGCGCAGGTAGCCTTCACTGCAGCTGCACTGAAGAGAAAACTCTCGTCTCTCTTTGGTTCCGGGTCACAGATTGCTCAAAAATCAACTGTTTTTGGCCAAATCAGAGGCTATCAATCAAGTATACTCTAGAGGATGATTAAAGGAAGATGAACACTATCACAAAGAGCTAATAAGAGTCCTTGTGGATCAGCTCTTCAAATCATAAACATGCCCAGCACTGAGCTAGAGTAGCTGCCCTCTACTTTGCCTTCGAAGGATTCGAATGCAGTTCGATTCGGTACTCCCTTTGTTTAGGAAATGAATAGCAAGAAATACAAGCTACCAACAAGACACGATCCCCAGCGGAGTCGCCAGTCTGTTGTGGGGAAAAGTATCCAACACGGAATGACCCTATCCCACTCTAAGGGTGATAGTTCCTTAGCAACAGTCAAAGCAAAGCTATCTAAGATTACTTCTTTATGACATGCAAAAGAGGAAAGGAAGAGATCCACTTACCGATGTCTTGCGCAAATGGTCGATCCAATCTTCTCTCTTTGCTACTTGCTCCCAGCTCCTTGTCTTCTCACGGGCCCAGCTACACAAGATCCTGCAAACAAGACGAGAAAGGAAAACTACAAGAAGCATGCATTCATAATTGATTCAAGGATTAGCATAAATCAAATACGCAAGTAAGACAATACATCATTGAAACACATGCGAATAGAAGAACCTCAAATGCTTTATTAATGGAAGAAAGTAAGGTTCAGGCGGTGATACAACCATAAGAGGCCCAATCCAGCATCACCTTCCCGACGGAAAGAAATCTCCTCTTCACCTCCCTCAAGCAATCACCCAATACTCTCAACTGTAAACCAACAGCAATTCTTTGCACAAAATTCCGGCCTTCAGATCCCATGGGATGAGATCCTTATATAGAGTTTTGGAGTGAAGATAAGTCAGCTTGATGTGTGACTGTTGTCCTCTTCAACCCCATTTGTTCTTTAGTTCTTGAGTCCACTCGGAGATTCTACCTTCCACTTAGAGTTTTAGAACCTCCTTACTCATCATTAGGCGAATCTTCTGATCCAAGTGTCAATTTGGAAGCTTCCTGAGCATTGGCACATTGAGGAAAGATTCCTCCACATGTCCAAACTCGCTCAGCGCGGGTAGCCTTTGATGAAGTTGACATTCAGCGCAGGTACACCATGGAGCAGTTGACATTCAGTGCAGATGCTCAGTGGAGCAGCTGCTTTGATCCAAAATTGACCTGTTTTTGAGTGTTTTTCAGTGGAGAACTGATCTGAAGTGCTGTGGTTTGCTGACCTTGTTCCTCTAGGGGTAGGAACAACATGTTTAGGGACTTTGGATCCCTTAGATTATTGACATTTCATGCTCTATGTTGTAAGGCACAAAAATGTCTATAACAGATAGTGTGGTCTTAGGATGTGAAGTACTGGTGTTGTGTACATGTAGCATATGTAGTATTATGTACATATGATGTTATGTGACTATTGTATATTTGGTGTTGTGTTTATATTGCATATGCAATGTTAGGTACAAATGGTACTATGTACATGTTGGATATGTGGTGTTGTGTGCATGTTGGATATGTGGTATTGTGCACATATGGTGCTATATACATGTTTTATATGTAGTGCTATGTACATATGGTGTTGTCTTCATGTTGTACATGTGTTTATATGTACATATGGTGTTGTCTGCATGATTTTACATGTGGTATTGTGTACATGTCATGCATGTGGTGGTGTGTACATGTGGCATTGTGTACACGTTGTGAATATGGTGTAGTATACATGTGATGTCGTGTACATGTTGTACAAGTGGTGTGGTATACATGTGGAATTGCATACACGTTGTGCAGAAGGTGTCGTGTACATGTGATTTTGTGAACACATTGTGTAGGTGGTGTTGTGTACAGGTGGTATTGTGTACATGTTGTACATGTGGTATTGTGTGCATGTCATACATGATGTGTTGTGTACATGCGGTACTACGTATGTGCATTGTGTAGCCGATGTATTGTGACATGTTTATTTGTTTTGTTGTACTTTGTGTATATATATGTATTGTGTTGTGCATGAAGTGTAGGTGTATGTATGTGTTGTGTTGTGCACCATGTGGAGGTGTATGTATTGTCTTGTGATGTACACTAGATGTAGGTGTATGTTTTGTGTCGTATGTCAGATGTAGGTGTATGTATTGTGTGGTGTTGTATGCTATGTGTGGTTGTATGTGTTGTGATGTACATTGTGTGTATATGTGATTAAAGAATAGAAAAGGCATCAGGCTTTTGTTGGGTGTGGCAACCAATCCGGTGTGTGTACAAAAAGGGAAAGGATAAAGGTAGAAGAAAAGGACCGATTAAAGGATAAGTATCAGTATTTTATTGCAATTTTATTATGCATGTGATTTATGACTCTAATTTATGATGGTCACATGTGATCTATGATTCTTTTTTATGATGGTTGCATGCGATTCATGATTTTGATCTATGATGGTTTTGTTTTGAGCTAACGGGATGTGATATGTTTGTACATGATGATTTGGTCAAGAGTTGCTTTGGCTTGTTGTGACAACAAGTGAACATAAGTGAAATTGTGCCTTATTGATGGTCCAAAAACAAGGTATGATTTGGATTTATTTCAATTAATTTCGAATCTAATGAGAATTATGTGCTTGGTACAGGAAAGCATGGAAATGCCCAGACTGGGTGGTTGAAACTGACTGCAAGAATTAGTAGTATCAGTGAAAGGAATTGGAATATGCAGGATTATTTGGTTGTGATGCATATGTACATGTTCCAAAGGAGAAAAGAACCAAGTTGGATAGTAAATATGAAAGGTGCATCTTTATTGGGTATAAGGATGGTTTAAAAGGTTATAATATTTACAACCCAGAAACAGGGAAGGTTGTGTACAACATAGATGTGGTGTTTAGAGAGGTGAAAGATGTTATTAAACATGAAGTCATACCAAAGGAACCTGAGAAGATAGAGTTTGAGTTAAAGGAGGAAGAATCAGACTCTACAACATAACAAGAATCAGAAGATGAAGAGCCATAAACTCCAGGTGTGAGAAGGTCAGTTCGAGAAAGAAGGCAGCCTTAAAGGTATATTCCATCTACTTTTTGTTCGAATTTCGCTTTATCTATTACTGATGATAATCCCAGAATTGTCAGGGAAGCAGTAGATTCAGAGGATGGAAAACTCTGGAAGGAGGCCATGGTTGATGAAATGGCATCTTTAGACAAAAATAAGGCTTGGTATCTGGTGGAGTTGTCGGCTGGAAGGAAACCCATTGGCGGAAAATGGGTGTTTAAGAAGAAGAAGAATGCATAAGGAAAGGTGGATAAATACAAAGCTCAGTTGGTAGTAAAATGTTATTCTGAGGTGTAAGGAATTGATTTCGGTGATATTTTTTCTCCTATTACTAAGGTAGCTTTTATTAGATTACTTTTATCTGTTGTTGTTGCTTTTGCTTTTGAGGTAGAACAAATGGATGTGAAGACAACATTTCTTCACAAGGATTTGGAAGAATAGATATACATGAAGTAACTTGAAGGTTTTCTAGTGAAGGGCAAGAAAGAACTGGTATGGAGCTTAAAAAATTATTTGTATGGGTTACTAACAGTCACCAAGGATGTGGTATAAAAAATTTGATACATATATATAGGGACTTGGCTTCACCAAAAGAAAAGTGGATCATTGTGTATATTTTAAATTAATTACTGACCGTGTTATTTATATAGTCTCGTATGTGGATGATATGTTTTTGATTGGAAATGACAAAGAAATTATCTAGGAATTGAAGACCCAATTTTCCTCCAAATTCGACATGAAAGATCTTAGCACTGAAAACTATATTTTGGGCATGGAAATTAAATGAGATCAGGAAAAGAGGAATCTTTGGTTAAACCAAAGGAAGTATGTCGAGAAAATACTATAGACGTTTAATATGCAGGATAGTAAATTGGTGAAGGTTCTTATTCCTGTAGGTGTAAATTTATATGTTGAACAGTGTCCCAAGACACAAGAAGAGGAAGAGAACATGTCCTGTGTTCAATATGCAAGTGCAGTCGATAGACTAATGTACGCAATGGTTTGTACTAGACCAAACATTGCACATGCAGTGGAAGTATTGAGCAGGTTTATGTCAAAACAAGGGAAGGAGCATTGGACATCAGTGAAGCGGGTTTTCACGTATTTGTGTGGAACTAGTGATTACAATTTGTGCTACAAAGGAATACTAGGAGTGGATAGTATTTTGGACATTCATGGCTTTGTTGATGTATACTGGGCTAGAGATATGGATCAGAGAATATCTACAAGTGGGTATGTGTTTAATCTATTTGGAGGTGTAGTCAGTTGGATGAGCAAGAGATAGTCTGTAGTGGCACTTTCAACTACAGAGGCAAAATACATGGCAGACACTCATGCAAGCAAGGAAGAAGTTTGGTTGCAGAGATTGTGTTCAAGTATGGGGATAGTACAGCGAGATATAAGGATAAACTGTGATAGCCAAAGTGAAATTTTCTTGGCAAAGAACCTTTCTAGTCATTCAAAGGAAAAGAACATTGATGTTCAGTATCACTTTGTGAGGGATATGGTTGAGGAAAAAAAGGTGTTGTTGGTAAAGGTGGACACTTTCAAGAATGTTGTAGATGCATTGACGAAGTTTGTGAGCATTGAGAATTTTTCTTCGTGTAGAGAAACGGTGGGAATTGTGAGACTGGACTAATGACTAAGCTCTCTTGTGACCCCCTGTGTGGAAAAGAAAACAACAAGTGGGAGAATGTTGGGTGTGTGTTATATTATTTCCACGAATAACCTCACATGTGGTGGGCAGACCTGCCTATGGTATTTTGTATGGGTTTTACACATGGTTTTGGGTATGATGGTTTTTTACCCATGGTATCCTATAGATTCGATCAAGGGAACTACGGTTATGTTCTAATATAGGGTTAATGGATTGGGGGTTATGAATGCTTCAGCATGTATATATATATATATATATATATATATATATATATATATATATATATATATATATATATATATATATATATATATATATATATATATATATATATATATATATATATATATATATATATATATATATATATATGTTGTAACATTGAAAGGAATATAATGAAAAATCAATATGGTAGTCTTAGTTTTGGGATCTAGGAGAAAATCTTTGTGTATATTTGTTTTATGTTCTCGCCATTGTTTATTTTCTGTTTTTAAGAATTAATTTGCAAGTAATTTCTATACAGGGTTAAAACCTATAATTGTATCAATATAATAGATTTTATAGTTGAATGATGTTGTATTAAATCTAACATGGTGCCATACTACTATGTTGCATACATGTGCAGTGTCATGCCAATAATGAACTGCAATGTGTAAATCAGGCCATGGTAATATCATATCAATATAATAGATTGTATAGCTTAACAATGTTGTGTTATGTTAAAACGAGATCATCATACAAACAAAGCTAGATATATATATATCTAAGATATATATATATATATATATATATATATATATATATATATATATATATATATATATATATATATATATATATATATATATATATAATACCTACCAATTATACCATGCAATGAGGTAGCATAATAGAGGTGGCATATATACAACAAGGGGCACAAATATATCACAGTAAATTGATTCTTAGAAAAACAATGTCAACAATGGAGATGAGACTTTATCTGAAGAGGAGCCATGTGATTCGAAGGCCATAATGTGAATGTGATGTATGATACTTGAACTTTCATATAGATGTAATTCTAGGAACTAAATTTATATGTGACCGAGATTGTATGCAATGTGCTAGACCATGCAATCGCATCGTGCCAAGATCATTGTCTCATGTGATGCCAAGATGGTTCCATTATGTGGTGGCAAGGCCATACCCTCATGTGATGCTAAGACAGTGCCATCATTCGGTGTCAACAACATACCCTCATGTGATGCCAAGACAGTGCCATCATGCAGTGTCAAGGAGTTTCTCCTAAGCCGAGATTCTAAAGAAAGTAAAAATCCAAGTTATGAGCATAAATCCAAGACCAATTGCTATAATAAAACCACAGTCTTATTCAAAATTAGGCATAGGTGTCTTAATCCTATTTTCAAGGACCAAACAATTAATAAATCCATCCTCTCACTATTGAATGCATTTTTAATTGGATCATATTTCTCGGCACTATACATAGCCCTATTCTGAAGTCTATAAATGCATACTTGCATTCAAAATCATTAAACTTTGTAAAAGGACAATGTCAATATTTTCAAGGGTCTGAATAGCCAAAATTATCACAAATCTAAGTTATTGGTTGAGCTTAAATGATGAATATGTGACAAAGAAAAAAAACTAAACCACTCATAATTACAGTCCAAAGCAGCCTAGGGCAAGGATACAACACTAGTATATTGACTCTTTTTTTTGTAAGTAAGCATGTATAATTATATTAACTGAACTAAATTTACCATATGTATATTCATGAGTTTCACCTCTGCCTCACAATGAGGAAACTAGAGAGATAAGATAGGAGTTCTCTCTACCCCTGGAGGGTGAAACCAGAGTTAACATTGTTTTTCCAAATGATAGAACCATAAAAATTGCAAGGAAAGGCAAGTCCTCGTGGTGCCTAGACCGTGGAATGATGAGAAATGGTATTTTTAAATTAAGGCATACAAAAAATATCCTTAGTATCAGAATTATCACATTTATGCCGAGTTGCAACTGAGTTATCGCATTGGTAATTGCCAAAGAAAAACGGTCTTTAGTAGTCCATTGATCAAAAGGAGAAAAAGGCCAACCTGGGTCTACTCAAGATTTTTTCAGGTGATGCAAGCTGTTGTGAAGCCAGATAAAATTCAAGTTGGATCCACCATGTGCCTAATAATTTCCACGAGCCTACAGGTAACTGACCTCCTCTAGGATTTCCTTCAAAATGAAGCATTCGTAAGGGCTAGGCCTAGGCATTGAAGAAGGGTGAGCATTGGGGGCGACTGGAAGTGGGGGATCCCTATGAGGAGTGGGGGAGGTGATTGCAGGAGGGGAGTGTGTAGGAGACCTGACCTAGGAGGGGACCATGGGAGGGTAATCAATTCCCAGGTTCCTATAGGCTAGCCACTTCAAGGAGGCAGAAAACTGGTTGAGGAAAGTAGAGAGCTCAACAATACGATGAGTGGCTTTGTCCTTAGTCTCTACCCATTCTTTCAATTATTGGGCTAGAAGGTTGCATAGGGCCAAGAGGGCCAATTTCCCATGGTGCATCCCCTCTTCCTCCATAGCCACAACTTTCCTGTAGATACTCTATGGAATGGCATGGTCGAACATGGTGGAAATGGCGTGGTCATCCAAGATGGTGGAGGGTCTCCCTTTACCTCATCCAAGTCCAAGACGATGATCATGCCCTCTTCCCCACTCATGGTTGGAGTATAGGAGTTGGTCAATGTAGTAGCGAGGCAGGGAAAGAAGGTGTTGGGCAGAAGGGTAGGCACCAAGAGAAGGAATGGCATGGCATGAAGTGCAGGTCGCCATAGATTAAGAAGCCTAGAGAAAATGCAAGGTGGTCCTCACAAACTAAGGCAATATGGTGTGTGGAGTAAATATTTTAGGCTATATTAATGTGACACCAAACTCCCACCACATGCCTAAGCCTGTCAGTCAGAAGGGGCCCTCTCTATATGGACGCTCGTATCCGTGACAGTATATTGACTCTTTACCCTAACTTTCCTTATGAATTCTTCTAGATACCACATATCATCTGTCGAGTACCATGTATGAACTTATTGGTCTCATGTTATCACCAATGGGTTGCTCAGTTCACCACCTCTAACTACCCATGACTAAATAAGATATTCACAGATGGATGAATAAGTCATAGCCCATGACTAAAGAAAGGAATCAAGAAGGAATGAATAGATTAATTAACTGATAACCATGCTACTACTCTCTTATTAATGCATACATGAAGAAAATAAGTTTTGGTTTTACGGCATAAATGGTCTCAATTGTGCCTATCCTTAGTATTGTGACAAGTTTTTGAAAACCCTAGAATTGTAGGTGTTCAAGAAGGAATGTGGACTTACCATTTCTTAACCCTGATGCCTAAATTTTCCAACTACTATGGATTCTTGAAGGAGTCCGCACAAGGAAGGGAATGTTGAATCAAATGTAGGGAGGAGCCATTGAGAATCACCCATCTCAGTCTACAAGAATAGAATGTATGGAGGAGGCACCAAGAAACACTCAAGTGAACAGCGAATGGAATGTAGGGAGGGGCGACTGAGAAACACTCAAGTTTGCAAGAATCGAATGTAGGGAGGAGCCACCAAGAAACCCTCAACGAAATGTCAAATTGAATGTAGCGAGAGGAGCCGCTGAGAAACCATCAGATTTGTAGCAAGAATCAAACGTAGGGAGTGGAACCACCGAGAAACCCTAAGGTCTGCTACAAGAATCAACTATGGGAAGCGGAGCCACTGAGAAACGCTCGGGTTTGTTGTAAGAATAAACCATATAAGGGAGTGGAGCCACTGAGAAAACTCGCAGTCTATGAGAAAACCATATGCAATAACATGTCAAAAATGTATAAGGGAGCAGAGCCACCAAAACAACTCACATTTTATGCGAAAATCATATGAAATGACATGCCAAAAACGTATAAGGGAGCAGATCCACCGAGAAAACTCACAGTTTATGCAAAAACCATATGCAATGACATGTCAAAAAAATATATACTAGCTAGGAATTAATAATATATAATTAATATGATATTGTTTTGATTTAATAATATAATAATTAATATAATGTGGTTTTGATTTAATATAATATAATTTATAATGTAATTGTTAATTTCAAAAACCTAAAATATTATTAAAAAATTAAAATCAACAATTATGTGATAGAAAATAGTGATTAATTTTATTAATTAATATTCAATTTACACTAATGGTTACATTTACACTAATTTACTCATCTTTTGTGGACTATAGGTAGACCTAATAGGCAGTAAGAAAAGTACTTTTAAGGACTAGGACTGAACTGTATAGAGGCATTGGAGGCTCATTTGGAAGGTATGATCCAAAGCTTAGTCACCCTAAAGGACCACAATTATCTTCAAAAATTCTGAGATTTTTACAAGTCTTTCCAAATATAAACATCTCACTCCATCGAGTTGTGACACTTTGAAGGAAGATCAATACGCATCCTTTTGG
This sequence comes from Pinus tabuliformis, assembly GCA_031772625.1. Taxonomy (NCBI): domain Eukaryota; kingdom Viridiplantae; phylum Streptophyta; class Pinopsida; order Pinales; family Pinaceae; genus Pinus; species Pinus tabuliformis. The sequence goes on along the minus strand of CM062811.1, from coordinate 497,797,451 downwards.
GATTTTTGAAAGCCCTAAAGGGACAAAATTGCAATAGATATCCCAAGGGACTAGACCTATTATTAAAGGTAGCAAAAGGAGAAATTATATGTAAGCGTTGAGCAACTACATAAATCTGACCTAATCTCAATAAGAGGATTAATATATCACCTTGAGTAGAGTTGAATCATCGTGAGGCTGAGAATACTATGAGAAATATTGAAGACCTATGCTCAAATTCAAAGGTCTTGTAACGGATTTCAAAGATTTGAAAATCATGAGGTTCTGTCCAATTCTGTGAAGGTGATCAAGTTACTAGTTAAACTCATCTTTTATGGACTAGAGATGGTTCTAATAGGTAGTAAGGAAACTACTTTTAAGAAGGACCAGGACCGAAATGTATAGAGACATTGTAGGCTCATTTAGAAGGTTTGATCCAAAGCTCAGTCACCCTAAAGGACCACAATTATCTTCAAAAACTCTAAGATTTATACAAGTCTTTCCAAATAGAAACCTCTCACTCCATCAAGTTGTGACACTTTGAAGGAAGATCAATTTCGCTTCCTTTTGGGGCTATTGAAATCCCTAAAGGGAAAAACTTGCAATAGAATGCTACATATATCTCAAGGGACTGGACCTATTATTAAGGGTAGAAAAAGGAGAAATTATATGTAAGTGTTTAGAAACTACATAACTCTAACCTGAACTCAAGAAGAGGATCAATCTATCACCTTGAGGACCTATGCTCAAATTAAAAGGTCTTGTAACACATTTCTAAGATCCGAAAATCATAAGGTTTTGTGCAATTTTATGAAGGTGATTAAGTTAGTAGTTAAACTCATATTCTGTTGACTACAGGTAGTCTTAATAGGAAACAAGGAAACTACTTTTAAGAAGGTCCAGAACCAAATGATATATAGGCATTTCAAGCTCATTTGGAAGGTTTGATCCAAATCTCAATCACCCTAAAGGACCACAATTATATTAAAAAATTCTTAGATTTATACTAGTCTTTCCAAATAGAAACCTCTCACTCCATCGAGTTGTGACACTTTGAAGAAAGATCAATTTTGCATCCTTTTGGCACTATTGAAAGCCCCAAAAGGAAAAACTTGCAATAGAATTCTACATATATCTCAAGGGACTAGACCTATTGTTAAAGGTAGAAGAAGGAGAAATTATATGTAGTGTTGAGCAACTACATAACTCTGGTCTGAACTCAAGAAGAGGATCAGTCTATCACCTCGAGTAGATCCTCCTGACTTAGCACCTTGGAAGCTTCTACTGCAAACAATATTATAAGAAGTATCAAACTTTTGAAAGAAGATATCATTATCATCAGAAGGGAAATAGAAATCCATCGTAAGGCATGTTTGAAAGGAACCTTATGGATATATTGAAGGGACAAGTGCATATATATATTTCTATGTTCCATTTAGAAGAAGATGCCTAAGAGAGGAGCTAGGCCGACTTGAAAAAAAGGCCTATAGAAAAATATATTAACTCCAAGCTAGTGGGCCTAGCGCCTTGAGGAAAATTGTTACTGTATATTTTTATTGGACTTGAGGAGACCGACCGAGCTCATATGTCATAGCTCATAGCCTTACCTCAGATATTTTCCTACTAGACTAGGACTACCATTGGATCAAGACTGACTAGCCTCATGACTTGCCATACGATAAGGAAGGACAATTAGTGCCAATAAGCACGCAACTGGTAAATAGTAATAAATAATTTCATCTCCTTGACAGTTATATATGTTATAATTTTGTTGTTTGATTGTCAAATTCTTTCTGTGAGTCATATTTGAGTCTCAAAACCTCCCATATTGTCAATGCATGCATCTATTGTAACCATGTCAAATTTCAATGCATACAAGTACAAACTGAAAAAGAAAAAAAAAAAAAAAATTAAAAAAAAAAATTAAAAAAAAATTAAAAAATATTAAAAAATAAAATTAAAAAAAAATAAAATTAAAAAACAAATTAAAAAAAAATCAACGTTTTCCCTATTCTCAAGTCATGGATAGTCGTGGGCCAGTATTACTTATTTTATGTGGGCACACCAAGCCAAGTTGGGTCGACCCACCAAATCATCACATGGGTTCCCTAGCATGCCCATCACAGGATGCCCCCATGGGCACCCAAGCGCCTCGCCTTCATGCGAGTGCACCCAAGGCATGGGCGTTTTCCCTGTTGTGCAAATCATTGAACACAAATCATTAGCTCATCAATGGAAATAAAATATTATCATTTTTTATTTCCATGTCGCATGATAAATATTTAATTATAAATCAGATTTTAACACCTAAACATTAATTTATTTAATTTTCTAAAAATCTTCATGAGACCCCCCTTGTGGGAACTCTATTCATGGGTAGTCATGGACCAACATTACTTCTTTTGTGTGGGCATCCCTTTCCATGTCGGGTCGACTGACCAAATCATTGCATGGGTGTCCCTACCAGGTGGGTGCCTTGTCATGCCTAGCACGTGACATCCTCATGGGCGTTAGGCACCCTGGCATGCCTAGTATGTGACACCTCCATGGGCACCAAGGAACCCCACCTTCATTCGCTCATCAATTACAACAAAATATTATAATTTTTTAGTACCATATTACATAATCAATTAATTGTAAACCAACTTTTAACACCCAAATATTACTTTAGTGAATTTTCTAAAAATCATTATGAGACCTCTTGGTGGGAACTCTTTTCATGGGAAGTCATGGGTTGAACTTACTTATTTTTTGTGGATGCCCCTTGCCAAGTCAGGCCGACCCACCAACTCATCGCACGGGCACCCCTGCTGGGTGGGCACCCTAGCGTGCCCAGCATGTGACGCCCCATGGGAATTGGGTTCCCAGGCATGCCTCGAACACAACAACCCCATGGGTTCCCAAGCACCCCAAATTCATGCAGGTGTGCCTAGGGCACAAACGTTCTCCTTGTTGTGCCAATCAGTGAAAACATATCATTAGCTCATCAATTAAAACAAAATATTATCATTTTGTATCTCCATCTTTCATGATCAAAGTTCAATTATAAACCAGCTTTTAACACCCAAACATTAATTTACTTAATTTTCTAAAAATCATATTTATGAGACCCCCTTGTGGGAACTTTGTTCATGGGTAGTCATGGACTGACATTACTTCATTTTTGTGGGCTCCTCTTGCCAAGTCAGGCCAACCCACCAACTCATTGCATGGGTGCCCTAGCATGCCTAGCAAGTGATGCCCCCATGGGCGTCGATTGCCCTGATGTGCCCAACACATGACGCCCCCATAAGCATCAGGTTCCTTGGCGTGCCTAGCACGTGATACCCCCATGGGTTTCGAGGTGCCCCACCTTTTTCCGCTCATTAATGACAACAAAATATTATAACTTTTTAGTACCATGTCTCATAATCAATCAATTATAAATCAAATTTTAACACCCAAACATTACTTTAGTCAATTTTCTAAAAATCATTATGAGACCCCTTCATGGGAACTTTGTTCATGGGCGGTCATGGATCAGACTTACTTCTTTTATGTGGGTGCCCCTTGTCAAGTCGAGTCGACCCACCAACTCATTTCATGGGCACCCCTACAGGGCAGACATCCTTTCGTTCCCAGCTCGCAACACCCCCAAGGGCACCCGAGCATTAAAGAGAAGGATATCACCATCGTCAATGCATAGGAGACTAGTTTGTTCAAAGTGAGACACTTTCTAAGATATACAATCATGACAATAATGAAAAACATATTGATATTATTTTGCATTCATCATTGTAATTCCATATTCTTTATTAATGTCATATTGCATAATATACTTTAAAAAATTATTAATATTTCTCCCTAAAAATCCATGATTAGCCTTTAAATCCTCTAGGTCCAAATTAACCCCCTAAACAATATACATTAACCCCCTAATGTCTTAACCTCATTCCCCTAAGCCCTTAAACCCCTAAACCCTAAGCCCTAACCCCTAAACCCTTAAACAATAACCCCTTATCCCTAAGCACATAAATTAATTAACCCCTAACTCGACCTAACCCCTTAATCGACCCTAACGAAAATAATCAAATAATATTTCTTGTCCACGTCAAGATGACAACATAGTTCAAACACATCCCAAAAGAATATTATAAAATAAAATTACAATAGAAAGATAATACAACTTACAATACAAAGGCATACAATCTAAAGAACAATATACATATAAACATTTACAAAAACAATCTACAATACAAAGACATATAATAAATAACTTACAAATGGATGATATTCATGTCTTCCTTTAGTGTGTCCATAGTCTCTACAATGCTTTTTAGCTGATGTTGTTAGAATTCTCCTTGGCCTCAAGCCCCTACAATTTCTACAAGGGAAATAAAATTTTCCATCCTCAGAAGCCCTCAATGTTAATCCCACGTATCTTGGTATCATTGAGGAATTTTACGTGACATTTTTTGACACCAAACTTTCTGTGATGATTTTGTTCAAAAATTAACCTAAAAATAATCCTACAACCTTTCAAAATAATCACAACTAATATATATAGTAGCTATGTCCAAGTTATATGATGTTAGGGCCTCCACAAACACACACATATTTATTATAATTTATATTATAATCATATAATATTATAGCAATATTAATATTAATATATTATAGATATTAATATGAATATATATATGAATATATATATTAATCTTATATTAATAATATTATATTTAATTATAATATTAATGTTATATTTATTTTAATTAGTCAATGTTATGAAACCAGCTCAAGAAAAAGATAAAAAAGATAGATCAATGCCTTAGCATTCAGCCTCATCGAGGGGGCAACCTCCTTTACATTACATAAATGAACAATTCTTCGATGATTCAAATGACAAAACCTCATTTCTATATATAGGAGTCTAAGGAGTCACAATATAACCCAACCGACCTAACAATAGTAATATAAAGCCACAAAAATAACAATAGAGGGATTCTATGGGGCACAGTGATAACAATATGGGGACAATAGGGGCACAACATGTTAGGATATTCCGACACATAGGAAATAGTTAAGTACAACTTGGTCTAGTATAGAGTTAGGTATAGAGTTAGGTAAAGTGTATTTCTTTACCGTTTTACATTTTGTAACTTACAATCCGACGGTCACAATATGTAGTGATCCGACGGTTCATTCTCTCCTCGGTATTACCGACACTTGATCCGTGGCTTGACACCTGATTGGTCCATGAATTCTATTTAAAGCACATGGAGGGTCATTTGTAGGGTAATCCGTGCATGAGAGAAGCTTATGTAAATTTTCATTCTTTGATTAATAAATTGCCGGAAGTGGCCGCGTTGGCTCAGGCCGTGGACTGTTTCCCTCTTTGAGGGTTTTAACCACGTCAAAAATACTAGTGTATTGATCTGTGATCTGGTTGTGAGCGGTGTCCTTTTGGTGTTCTTTCTGAGGAACTTACTCTGTAAATTCCTACATGGTATCAGAGCTATTTGAGGGCCGCGTCCGTTGGTGATCCAAATTTGAAGCCGGTAGAACTGCATCCGACTGTCGTTTCCTAGATCTGCTGTTTCTGACTGCTTTCGGGCCGAGAGGACTGCTCTGTTGTGTTCAGAGCATCTGTTCCAGTGAGGAACCCCTTTTGTTTCACGCGAAAAGGTTTCCGGTAGCCCTAGCTGCGTCATTTTTAAGATCTGGAAGTATACAGTGTTTATTTGCAGTTTACTGTTATTTTCTCTTTGTTTATTTCGGTTTCGGTTTATTTAGCCTTTTTATTACCGAATCTATACCTTTCATTTCTGCGTATGCTCTTTGCCCTGTGACTCTGTGCGATCTGGGCAAATCAGAAATAGAAAGGAAGGATTTTTCTCATGCGTATGCTCTTTACCCTGCGCCTTAGGGTGATCTCGGAAAATCAGAAACATTGAGGAAAATATTTAGTTTCCGGCCAAAGCTAACTTTGAGCCGCAAGGTTCATTTTGGAAAATATTTAGTTTTTCGGCTAAAGCTAACTTCGAGCCATAAGGTTCGTTTTCTTTGCATGTCCGTGTTGGGTTTTGTGTTTTTTGTTTTGTAGGGAAAAAGAGTTTTCTCAAAGCAAGCACGCAACCCAAAGCCCCCCCCCCCCCCCCTCTCTCCCTCTCTCTCTCTCTCTCAAATTTTTTGTATAGATCAATTGGTTCAAAGCTATTTTAAGAGAGTAGAGGTCTTGGGTTCAAGTCTCCATTTTGTGGGGGCGGACTTTTTCATTTCCGCACATTCCCGCACTTCGTCGGCAACTTCAACATTTTTTTTTCAAAAAGCCATAACTTCTTCATCCGGAAGCCTTTTTCAAAGCCGTTTTTTTTAAACCAGCCTAATTTTTCGAGATCTATCCATTGGAACACTTACTTTCAGCATTTTAAGCTTCATTTTCTGTTGAAATGGAAAGTCAATACCAAGTTACCCTTGACAGCACCAACTACTTCCAATGGTTGTCCTACATTGAGGATTTACTTAGAAGTAAAGGTCTCTACAGAATAGCCACAGGCCAAGAGAAGAAACCGAAGGATGAAGATAAGGTTGCTAAATGGGAAAATAGACAAGATCAAGCACGTGGTTTGATAGGGATGTCTATCTCTCCTGATCTTAGATTCCATATTGCAGAACTTGATACTCCTAATGAAGCATTGGAACAAATCACTAAAGTTTTTGGGATTAAAAATGAAATTAGATCCCATCAACTTGAAAATGAGTTGCTTACATTGGACCCTAATAATTTTTCTTGCATTGAAGATTTCTTGTCCAAGTTCAAGACCCTTAGATATCTCTTGGAAAGTGTTAAGGTTAAGAAAGAAGATAGTAACCTTATTTATTCCATCCTTACTAAGTTGGGACCAGCCTACTCTGTATTTGTTTCCACCTTCCATTCTACAAGAGAAGCCTTCATTTCTCAAGGAAAAGACTACAAGCCTCCTTCCTTTGACTCTTTTTGTGATTCTTTAATAAGAGAACAAGAAAAACTCTTACACCTTGGTCTTCTTAATCTTGGAAACTCTTCCAAGAAAGCGTTAGCCGCCCAGCAGCAACCAAATTCAAAGAATCCTAAGAAGTCATATCCTAAAAAGAATGGTCCTAAACCAAACAAGGGTCCTAAGAAATTTTAGCCCCAAAATGAAAAATCATTTCAACAAAATGATAAGACAAATAAAAAAAAAGGGAAGAAGTCTGATAGACATTGCAATTTTTGTAATCGAGATGGCCACTTAGAATCAAAATGCTTTAAAAAGATGGAAGCCTTGGAAGCAGCAATGAAGAAGCATAACATCCATTTGGGGCAATCTTCAACTTCAACTTCATCTTCAAGAATGGCACTTTCTGCGTGTGGTTGTCAAGCATCTCAGTCTGGCTATGCATTAAATGTATCTTCTTCTTCTCATTCTCATGAGTGGCTCATTGATTCTGGAGCTTCTTATCACATGGCCAAAAACAAAGCCATGTTTTCTTCTTTAAATGATTGTAACACCAAAAATATATATGTTGGTGATGATAGATCTCTTAATGTTGTAGGGACTGGAACTGTTCATCTAGACAATGGTCAGTTTAATGATGTATTATGTGTTCCAACCTTATCCTGCAACCTTCTATCTGTATATCAGATCACTCATTCAGGTGAAGGAAAAATCGTTGAATTTTCACCTCATGATGTTGTAATCAAGGACTTAAAAGATCCTAAATAGATTTTGGCTACTGGCATTGCTGATGATTCTACAAGGTTGTATAAGTTTCACAACTTTGGGTCATCAAATCTTCCCTCAGTATTTGTTGCTCATAACGATGAAGTGAGCAAACTTTGGCATGAGCGATTTGGTCACTTAAACTATTGCTCCCTTCAGCATCTATGTAAAGAAAATATGGTGACAAGTCTTCCTATGGTATCTTGCAGAGATGGTGTTTGTTTCGGATGTGTACTCGGAAAACATCATCGGGACAGTTTTGAAAAACGTGCCTCTTGGCACGCCTCAGCCCCTTTACAGCTTGTCATAGTGATTTATGTGGTCCACTTCCAATTGTGTCATTCTCTGGTTACAAGTATTTCTTAACTTTCATTGATGATTTCTCCAGACGCACTTGGGTATACTTCTTAAAACTCAAGAGTGAAGTATTTAACACTTTTTTGGCCTTCAAGGCCTTTGTTGAAAAACAATCTGGACATCAAATTCTTAAGTTAAGATCTGATAATGGCGGAGAATATGTTAAAAACACATTCATCAACTATTACACTGAGAATGGAATTCAAATGCAACATACTGTTCCATATACTCCACAACAAAATGGTGTAGCTGAAAGGAAGAATCGCACCTTAAAGGAAATGGCTAATTGTATGCTACAATCTAAAGGACTTGGTCTTAGTTTTTGGGCAGAAGCAATTAACTGTGCAAATTACATAATAAATCGCACTCCTACTAAGGCTTTAAAGAATATAACTCCAGAAGAAGCATGGAGCTCAATCAAACCAGATGTAAGTCACTTTCGTGTTTTTGGAAGTGAAGTGTGGTCCCATATTCCAGATGAAAAGCATAAAGCTTTAGAACCTAAGAGTGAAAAATGTACTTTTGTTGGATATTTTGAAGATGTCAAAGGCTATAGACTTATTCCATTTAAGTCCAAAAATGTTATCATTAGAAGAGATGTAAAATTTGATGAAAATATATTGGCCTGCAAGCCTAGTCCGGCGGATGTGCCACCTCTCCCTATCTCTTCTACCTTTGAAAAAATTTCTTCTTTAGATGATGAAAGTGAGGATGACAATCCTCCCCCACCATCTCAGGATCCTCCTTCAGCTCCTGAGCTTCCAAAATGGGTTCGTGCTATCCGAGATGCAGTAGGTGATCTTGCCGGTGATCCTACAGATCAGCGATGCACACGTTCTCAGTTCGAGAGAGCCTCTTCTTTACTAGCTCAAGCTCCAGTAAATTATGATCCTGACACCTTTGCAGAAGCTTCAGGCAATCTAGATTGGGAAGCAGCTATGAATGAAGAATATCATTCATTATTGGCAAATGATACATGGGATCTTGTTCCTTTACCAAAGGGATGAAAACTTGTTAGATGCAAATGGGTTTACAGAACCAAGTATGGACCAGATGGGAAAGTTGATAAACATAAAGCTCGTCTTATTGCTCGGTTTGTGCAAAACCCCCGTGAAAGTCATTGGAAAGCAGCTAAAAGAATAATTCGTTATGTTCGAGGTACAGTTCAGTTTGGGATTCATTACAGTGCCGAAGTAGCTCCTCTATTGGTTGGTTTCACTGATTATTTTGGGCTGGTGACCCTGATGATCGGAAGTCTACTGCCGGTTATGTGTTCACTCTTGGTTCAGGACCTATTACATGGGCTTGTAAGAAACAAGCTGCCATTTCTCTTTCATCAGTAGAAGCAGAGTATCGTGGTGCCGTAGAAGCTAGTAAGGAAGTCTTGTGGCTTCGTCAGATCCTGTCAGAATTTGGCTTTCAGCAGCAGCATCCGACTACACTTTGGTGTGATAATCAAAGTGCCATTCAGCTATGCAAAGATCCAGTTCAAAATCAGTGCAGCAAACACATTGAACTACACATGCACTTCATCAGAAAGCTCATTCACGACCATGTTCTTGAAGTGCAATATTGTTCAACAGATGATCAAGTTGTAGACATCTTCACAAAGGCTCTCACAGAGGCGAAGTTCACTAAACTTCGATTTATGGTTGGAGTTCAGGAAGTTGTCACTAAGGGGGGATAGGCTCTAGTGCCTCCTTCCTTCTCCTATTGTGTCATATTTGTAAATCCTTCAATCCTATCCCAAGTTGTTCTTAAGGGGGGATGTTAGGATATTCCGACACATAGGAAATAGTTAAGTACAACTTGGTCTAGTATAGAGTTAGGTAAAGTGTGTTTCTTTACCGTTGTACATTTTGTAACTTACAATCCGACGGTCACGATATGTAGTGATCCGACGGTTCATTGTCTCCTCAGTATTACCGACACTTGATCCGTGGCTTGACACTCGATTGGTCCATGAATTCTATTTAAAGCACATGGAGGGTCATTTGTAGGGTAATCCGTGCATGAGAGAAGCTTATGTAAATTTTCATTCTTTGATTAATAAATTGCCTGAAGTGGCCGCGTTGGCTCAGGCCGTGGACTGTTTCCCTCTTTGAGGGTTTTAACCACGTCAAAAATACTGGTGTATTGATCTGTGATCTGGTTGTGAGCGGTGTCCTTTTGGTGTTCTTTCTGAGGAACTTACCCTGTAAATTCCTACACAACAATATTAATAAGGGATACAACTACAATAGTAATGGGGTAATCACTAGTATTATAGGGGCCCAACATGCCCCTCTCCTTCAAAAAAGTGTTGTCCTCAATGCTTGAGTAGTTCTGGATGCTTCTGTATAAAATTCTCATCCTCCCATGTGGAATCTTCAGTGGATAAGTTCTTCCACTTGATAAGATACTCCGAAATTGATCGATTTCGTAGCTGTCGAGTTCTTGTTTCTATAAATGCTTCTGGTTCCAATATAATTTTTCGTTCCTCGTTAAGTTCTGGCAATATTTTTTTAACTGGGAGCTTGTCGCCTATAACCTTCTTTAAACATGAAACATGGAAAACTGGGTGCAATCGAGAAGTTGCAGGAAGCTCCAATTTATATGCCATAGTACCAATCTTTTGCAACACCTTGTACGGACCATAATACTTTGGTGATAATTTATTATCCTTCTTAGCTTGCTTGAGGGACATTTGCTTATATGGTTGTAGCCGTAGGAATACCCAATCACCTACATCAAAACTTCTTTCGCTGCGATGTTGATCTGCCTGTTGTTTCATTCTATTATGTGCCAACACGAGGTTATCCTTCAAGAGTTGGAGGACTTGTTGTTGATGTTCGATGTGATGTTCCACTACTTGAACCTTAGAATTTTCTCTTAAATATGATGTGATGGATGGTGGCTGATATCCATAAAGTTCCATAAATGGTGTCATTTTTGTTGCTATATGGAAGGAAGTGTTATACCACCATTCAGCCAGAGGCAACCATTTGACCCATTGTGTATGTTTATCAGATACAAAGCAACGAAGATATCCTTCCAAACATTTGTTTACTATCTCAGTTTACCCATCAAATTGAGTATGACAAGATGAGCTGTGAGCTAATTGAGTACCAAGACAAGAAAATAATTCTATCCAAAAATTTCTAGTGAAAATGGGATCTCTGTCACTTACAATAATCTTTGGGTTTCCATGTAGCTTTTGAATTGTTTCCATAAATGCAGTAGAAATTGTACTGGCTTTAAATGGATGTGATAATGCACAAAAGTGTGCATACTTGGTAAGTTTGTCAACTACCACCATGATGACACTCTTTCCCTCAGACTTGGGTAAACTGGTGATAAAATCCATTGAAACCTCCTCCCAACATTGGCTTGGAATGGATAAAGGTTGTAATAGACCTGGTGTCTTAATTGTTTCAACTTTATTTTGTTGGCAAACCAAACATTCCACCACAAACTTTTGAATATCTGATTTAAGGCCATCCCAAAAAATTCCTTCTTAACCCTGTGGTAAGTTTTTAAAAATCTTGAGTGCCCTCCTAAGGGAGAAGTGTGCAATTCCATAAGAATCTTTTGTTTTAGCTGGGAATTCTTACAGAGGTATAAGTGATCTTTGTACCATAACGAATCATTTTTCTAGCTAAATGTATCAGACGTACTGGAATCTTGTTGTAACTTTTGAATAAGTGCCCACACTTCTTCGTCATTCTTCCATTCCTCCCTTGCTTCGTTTATCCAATTTGGTTGGATAATAGAAATGGCACACAAAAATGCTTCCACATCCTCATCCTTTCTTGAGAGTGCATCTGCCACTACATTTTTCTTCCCTTTTTCGTAGATGATTTCAAAGCCATAACCCAACATCTTTGTGACCCACTTTTGTTGCTCTTCAGAGGATAATCTTTGTTCTAAAAAGTATTTAAGGCTATCATGATCCGCTTTTACCTTGAAGTGTCTTCCCATTAGGTAGGGTCACCATTTATTAAGTGCATGGAGTATTGCCAACATTTCCTTCTCATAAATAGCTTTGTGTAAAAACTTTCCCTTGATTGGACGACTTTCAAAAGCAATGGGTCTTTCATCTTGCATTAAAACAGCACCAATTCCATTTCCTGAAGCATCACATTCCACAATAAAGGTTTTTGTGAAGTCCAGTGTAGCTAAGACCGGTGCTTGGCACATTGCCTCTTTAAGATGTTCGAAGGCCTTTGTTGCTTCTGGAGTCCATGAAAATGCATCTTTCTTCAATAATGTTGTTAGAGGTGTTGCTATTCTCCCATAATTCTTAACAAACTTGCGATAATACCATGTCAACCTGAGAAATCCTCGCAGATGCTTTATGGATGTGGGGATTTTCGATTCCTTAATGGCTTTAATTTTTCCAGGGTCTACCTTAACTCCTTCATGAGATACAATATGACCCAGATATTCCTCCTCTTGTACTCCAAAGAAACATTTGGATATTTTTGCATATAATTGTTTCTCCTCCAATAGTTGTAGCACCCTGTCAACATGTTCAACATGATCCTTCCAAGACTTTCTATAGATTAGTATATCATCAAAAAATACTAACACAAATTTTCTAAGGAATGGTTTGAAAATGGAATTCATCAAACCTTGAAAAGTTGAAGGTGCATTGGTAAGGCCAAAAGGCATGACCAAAAATTCATAATGACCCTCATGATTTCTAAATGTTGTTTTGGGAATGTCTTCAGTCTTCATTCTAATTTGATGATATCCTGAATGAAGATCCAATTTGGTGAAGTAAATTGATCCATGCAATTCATCCAGTAATTCATTAATGACAGGAATGGGAAACTTATCTTTAATAGTGAGCTTGTTGAGCTCCCTATAATCTAAACACATGCGCAATGGTCCATTCGTATTGTGCACCAATACTACTGGAGTAGAGAAAGAACTTTGACTCAGTTGAATTATACTAGCCTCTAGTATTTCTGCAACCATACGTTCAATTTCACTCTTTTGGGCATAGGGATATCTATACGAACTGATGTTTGGAGGAACACTTCCTGGAATCAGATGAATAGCATGATCATGATCATGAATAGGTGGGAGACCTTTGGGAGTCTCAAATACCTTGGAATGATTGTCCAAGAATTTTTGGAGATCTGGAGAAATAGATGATTCCAATGTGGAAACATCTAGTGAACATAATTGTGAAATTACACCTCTTTGTTCCCTTTTTAGAAGCTTTGTCATACCGTTAGCGCTGATTATATTTCCCAGTTTCCCTGCAATACCCCTTAATTCAACTTCCTTTCCTTCCACAAAAATTTTTATGAATAGTTCTTGAAAATTAAAAGCTATTGTACCCAAGGATTGTAGCCATTGGACTCCTAGTACAACATCAACACCTCCCATTGGAATGGAAAGCATTGGGCTAGTCAATACATATTCTCCCATGGATAGCTTGATATTATGGCACTTTCCAAAGAAATTTATTGTTCCTCCATTTGCAAACATCACTTGACACTCTGGTGCTGGATATAAGAAGCAATTCAATTCTTTTGCTACCTTACAATGAATAAAATTGTGGGTACTTCCTGAATCAATCAACACTATTACCTTTTTCTTCTTGATTTTTCCTTCTATCTTTATGGTTTGAGGAGTGGTAATTCCCACCAATGCATTACAAGAAATGGTCGGATTCATTTCTTCTTTATCTAGGCTTTGTTCCTGGAGTATATCCTCTTCTTTTGACCTTTCTTTCTCCTTTTCTTCTTCCTCTTCACAATCTATGTAGAATAATTTCTTCTCAGCACACTTATGACCTTTAGTGTATTTGCTATCACAACTATAACAAAGCCCTTTTGCTCTTTTTTCTTCCAATTGTTGTGGTCTCAACCTTATAGGTTGTGGAAGACTAAGGGAAACAACACTTCCATCTTTATAGTTGTGAGTGGTATGCTTCCTGGTTGCCATAATTTTGCTTTCCATTTTTCTTGCTAACCTGAATGCCTTCTCTAATGAATCAGGTTCCCAAAGGCGAACATCATGTTGGATATTATCCTTTAAGTCCCTATGAACACATCAATCCTATGCTCCTCTAGAATATTTTTTACTCTTATGTTCAATTTTTGGAACTCCTCAATGTGCGCTATTATTGAACCCTTTTGTTTGAGACTTATCAATTGGCTAAAAAAAGTGTTTCTTTTTGTATCCTCATAATGTGTTGTCAATTCTTCGGTAAAAATTGCTCAAGTGATAATTTGTTTACGAGAGCAAATCCATTGATACCATACAAACTGATTTGGTTCCAAATATAAAGTTGCAATACGTACCTTTTGTGTGTTTTGCACATTATTGAGATCGAAAAATTGCTCCCTCTGTAATATCCATTTTGCAGGATCCTTGCCATCAAACTTCCTCATATTGATTTTTGGAATATGGTGGGTCTTTGATCCCACATTAGAGTCTATGAAATCATGATTAACATTTCTTTTGTTCGCATCATGAGTTTCCTTTACTACCTTTTCACCATTAGTAAGTATTTCTTGTAGAAAATTTGTCAAATCTGCCTTCAAATTTTCCATGTCTCTCTTCAAATCTATTTTCAAATCTATCTTCAAATCGTCCATCTTAGCTTCCATACCCTTTATCTTAGCTTCTATTAGCTTTTGTGAGAGTGACATTTGTTGCACTTGGTCTTGTAATTTTGATATATCATGTAGCATTTCTTCCTCTTCTTCATGAGTCATGCTAGAGCTTTCAGGTTGCTTACTAGGTGTTTGTATTTTCTTTCCTTGGGGCATCAGTTACTGATAATAATTCTCTACTATGCCCTTTGAATTCCTTCAAAATAAATTTTCAAACCAAGCTTAAGCAAAAATCTAAAAAAAATCTACACACCTTTTGTTCACTTTGTAGGAGCTCGATATTGCCTCTGATGTATCTCTGTACTTTCAGATCATCCAGTTCTGAAATTGCAACCTGCAGTAGCACTCTGTGTCCTATTTCCAATGCCACCAGTGTGATCCAAATTGGATTCTCCAAGGAAGAGTTATGCAAAATCTTCCACAGTGGCCTGATTATAGACTAGTTCAGTAGAGTGAACTTGTACGACATGCCACGAGTCACTGTTTCGACCTTTAGCTCTGAAAGATTATACAAGAAACTAAAGTCCGTCCTCTTTCTGTACCTTCTTATGAAATTTCAATTCGATGCTCAGAGAGAAAGTTATGACGATTTTACCCAGGTCACCTGTTTGGAATGTAATTCAAGAGTCTGCAAAAATACCAACTTCCTTTGAAATTCGGACCCAAGATTCAGCACAATTTCTTCTCAAATGGGTTTTTTTTTTAGCTTCTGAAATGTCACAGAAAAAAAAGTTATAGCGAAAATGCCACAATGACCTGTTTGGAGCAGTGAAACCCTAGAATCCAAAGCTCTGATACCAAATGTTATGAAACCAGTTCAAGAAAAAGATAGAATAGATATATCAATGCCTTAGAATTCAGCCTCTTTGAGGGGGAAACCTCCTTTACATTACATAAATGAACAATTCTTCGATGATTCAAATGATAAAACCTCCTTTCTATATATAGGAGTTTAAGGAGTCACAATATAACCCAGCCGACCTAACAATAATAATATAAAGCAACAAAAATAAGAATAGAGGGATTCTATGGGGCACAGTAATAATAAAATGGGGACAATAGGGGCACAAAAATATTAATAAGGGATACAACTACAATAGTAATTGGGTAATCACTAGTATTATAGGGGCCCAACAGTCAAACTGATCAAAAGCAATCCCATATTAGACGTTGTCAATGCAAAAAAACATTAATGGTGGAATTGAACGTTATGCAATGATTATTTACTATTTGTATGAAATTGGACAACACATTTTCATATTGGATATATCATTGGATATCCGACGGTAAAAGATTTATCGTTGATTATTTGACGATAGGAGGGATTATAGGAAAACGTCTGATAATCGACGGGATAGGCCAGTCAGTTGAATATTCGACAGTAGTCGAGATTTTAGAAAAAAAACATTTAACTTTTGACACTTTTTCTGATTTTAGCCATTCCGTTAGATTTCGTCGTTGGAATTTTCGCCCAAATGTAGTAGTGTCATATTGTCTCGTATATGTGTCTCTCTATGGCGTGGACATGAAGGTTTATGTGACCTACCCTATTAATGGTTTTGATGAGGCTTCATTAGATCAATGACAATTAGTGATTTAGGGTTTCTTTTGGGTTAATGACTATTCCAACATTCATTGTTCGCTCATTCATTCAACAGTTTTCTAACCTAGCTCCATTGCTCTGCAACTGAAACTCTTTGTCTCCTTATTACACTATGTCAGTGAAAAGGGAGTGAAAATTTTGTCTTTGCAAGTCATTTTTCTATGATTTCTCTTGGTGAAACCCTAGTTCTTCATTTATATAGATTTGTATTAGATGTAAGTGGTTCTCATACCTATGTTTGTTTTATTTGCATATTATTGTTTATAACCCTTTCCAAGTTTTCTCTTAATATAATTACTTTTGTTTTTCTTTTATTTTTAGAGGAACACTCAAGTATTTCTCTGAATCTAATCCAATTTATTTCATAGCTTACGATGTCGATCATGTGGGAAAATTTGGGGGTTTTGCATTCTTGTTTTTGGAATATCTTCGTTTTGATAAATGAAACAACATTTTCATTATCTGGTTAATTTAAAGGTAACCACTGTAATGTATTTTCTTAGATTTCCTTACTGTTATTAATATGATTCCAATTTAAGGTTTTCTTTCAAACCTTTGACTTCTATATTTTTATATTCAACTACAGGGTTGTGAATCTATCTCTCTGTCAACTGATATTTTTAATCCCTTGGGTTTCTACCTCCAGTTCGTTCCTAAATGGATCTGTGTTTCTAGGTATACCATAAGTATATTTTGTTTTTGTTTAACCTCCTTTCATATAATGCTTGGTTTGGTGCTCAGGTTCTTAGAATACTTTTGGATTTTCCATAGTATTTCTTACCCCCCCCCCCCCCCCCCCCACACACATATATATATTAAGCCAAAATCTATGTTCTAGAGTTAGTTCCCAATCTCTTAATCGTTATATTGAAATTTTGGCTTTTTGTTTCTTGACGCGATTTAGCTATCTCAACTTCCAATTCCATAAATAAATTCTTCTTATTTCTGACTTAGATTATAGGTGTGTCCTATTTATTTCTTTTTTTCAATGAATTTATGAAATCTAAGGAAGATTATGGTCATGACTCATTTCTTTACTAAAAGCCCTAGTGTTATGAAGGTCAATCATAAATTTGTAAGAGGTTAATATAAAACCCTAATAATTGTTCATATGATAGTTTTTTTTACAAATATAAAGAAATTATGTTTATAAATTAGCAACATTATTTGTATTGGGATTTTCAGTCTTAAGGGTTTTTAAACCCTTAATACCTCATCTCTTTAGAATGTTCTTAT
Source organism: Pinus tabuliformis (assembly GCA_031772625.1). NCBI lineage: Eukaryota > Viridiplantae > Streptophyta > Pinopsida > Pinales > Pinaceae > Pinus > Pinus tabuliformis. The sequence goes on along the minus strand of CM062811.1, from coordinate 497,779,941 downwards.
TTCCTTCTACGTTTTTTATTTTAATCTATGTAATGTTTCATTAGGGTTTTTGAACCCGTTACTCTTTAATTTGGTACTAGGATTTTCTTTCATTCTCAACATTATACTCTACTAAAATAATGTTGTCCTATTACAGAGGCTTTCGACAAAGAACGTGAATTGAAACCCTTGTAAATAATGTACAATTTTTTTGTTCTTTCTACATATTTTCAAATGTAATTCATTTTTCTTACAATTTTTAACAAAGTATTTTCTTCTCTCGCATCTATGTAGGTAAATATTTTACCAGTCTACCAATATTTTTATCCTTCAATGTTCCCATCATGGCTCCTCAACAACTTACATAACATTTGACTTCTCTACTAGGTCAAATGTTCCTGTATCCTCGGCTTCTTGTCTACTTTCACATGACTGAGTTCGAGACAAACATCAAGTCCCAATATATGTTTTCAGTTTAGTAATTACTATGATTTAGTTTCTCACTTCCTTATGAGAAGGTTAAAACTATAGGCTTCTATGCCTCCTTATGCATTGTAATTTGAGGGTACCTTTGTTTAACCCATAATTATTGTTACTTGACATTTATTGAGGTTATTCTCCAACTACATTGTTATTAAAGAAGTTCTTATCCTTAATGATATACAAAGGATGTTCATGTTATTCATCTCTGTGATTATATAAATGTCTTTCATTTATTTATATATCCAAGTTATTTACACAGTGATGGAATTATCTCTTATTTTTCTATCACGAAATTATTTTATTATATATATGGAATGTTCAACCTTTAATATACAGTGTTTATCATTTATTGTATAATTTACAGCCATATCAAAGACATCTCTAATAGTATTTTGACTCTTTTTGAAATATTATTTCCCCACTTATTTCTATTAATTATTGTAACTCCTTATACAAATTTTAATTATGTTTACTACACACATCCTTTCCTCATTCTAAAGGATTTGAAAACAGAGTATTGTAAATTTTACAGTAGTATTTATGTTATACTATTACAAAATATATATATTCTGTAATAGTAGAGCATAAATACTACTGTAAAATTTACAATACTATGTTTTCAAAGCCTTTAATATATATATATATATATATATATATATATCCCTTTATAACTATATTCAGCCAAATACATTTTGACTACTTGTATTTATACATTTAAACACAACTTAAAAATAAACCAGAACATTTTTTATTTAGATATATATGCATAATTTTCTACATAAATTATTGTTATTACATGTACTAAATGTATAAAACAAGGAGTAAATTCTTCAAACTATCTGCTACAAACTTTCTTGTTGTACAAATTCAAAGCATACTCAAATGCATATAAAATGAAACTAGTCAATAAATAATTAAATATCATTTCATTTTCAAATCATTAAGATAATCATTCCATATTGTAATATTTTAGGATACTGACTTCAAAGTTAGTAATTTTGGGAAATTAATATCAAAACACTCAACTACTCCCAACCATGATATTGCTTCCAGCATGTATCCCCCGAGTACAAGTCTGCAAATTATCTTTTTTGTTTTTTTTTTTCATTTTCACTTATTTCTCACCACTCTCCCCAATTATGTGTGAGTTCTCTCAGCAAGAAGACAAAAAGTATTTTCCATTACCCATATACCACTCATTTTGGTATGTGATAACTACCTCCACCTCACCAACAGGTGGCAGGTAGTTACTAGCTCATTAATGAGCTTTTGCTTCCCACTCCCAAAGATAACATCATGTCTTTTAGGGAAGCAATAAATTGGTCAATTCCATAATTCACAATAAATCTAATAATCCAGATTAGATGTCTAGGACTTAATAATGGGAAATTAATATTCATCAACAATTTGCAGCCTCATCTCTTTCAACCAAGTCTACGCCAACATTAATTTTCCATACCTCTTTATTTATTATAAACACTTTATATACAAATTTAAAATCATTCATTATTAAATTTATGACATCTATGTGTGCCTCTTATTTAATTTATGGTCAATTGTGAGTCCCCAAAGACCTTAAGAGAATGAATTTTCTATTCATGAGAAAAGGTCAGAAGAAGTTTGAGGTCCATCAGTTTAGCACAGCTAATAGTTCTGTCATTGAGTCTCATTTTAAAATGGAAAAAATGGATTTCATATGTGTGTAGAACAATGCCTCAACCACAAATGTTTGGGTCACCCTGTGCTACCCCATAAAAAAAACCAAGTTCTAGATCTATCGATATGAGGAGGGGCATTTCTAGAGTGTTGCACAGCCTTTGGCTTTGGAACTTAGTCTTGGTTAATTAAAATATACCTAGGTTAATTAAAATATACCTAAGTTAATTAAAATATCCCTAGGCCTTTTACTTACTAGGTCTTATGTCTTGGGTTTTGAATTTATTCAGATTCTCTCGAGATGTGGAGTTTTTTAACAACTAACAATGGATTTTGAATCTCTTTCAAGGTAGTGAGTCCAATTCTACTTTAATATTGTATATAGATTAACTAAGTGTATTTTTGTTATGGGACTTTTAATAATTTTAATTGAAAGTCAAAATATCTATATATATAATTGATTTAGAATAAAATTCTATATATTTTTTTATTAATTTTAATAATTTTTGGATGGAAAACTACAAGAATTGGTTTAAAGAGTTTATTTTGTGAGTAGGTCATAGATTGATGGTTTGGGGCTTGAAAACTTCCCAAACTCATTTGAGGTATCAAATGGCCTTTTGGGGGGTTAAAACTTTATTATCTCAGCCCATTCTCCCTTCAATTTGTTCTACACATTGTAAGCATTCCATCAATTAAAATTTATATGCAGAAGTTAGACCTCTGATAGGTTGAGCTACCCTATGACCATCACGGTATTGAGTGGATGCCACATAAACTCCATTACTCACACATATGGGCTACTTACATGTAATTTAAGAAGATTTTATAAGGTTCGGAACCTTAACACTAGTTAAGAGTTGAGTTATATAAACATTGTAACCCTAACCCTAAATAGTTATCAAGCTATGTTAAAAATGGGATTGTCAGAAGAGAAATATGCTAGTATTTTGGTATTTTTTATTGTGTCCGGTTGAGAAAAGAATTTAGGAGTGAAATATTGAAGCATAACAAAGGGGATAGAAGATTTTGTAGCAACCATTTGTATCAGAATATTAATGATAACTTCATAGTGTGTACCCCTTTCATTGTACTTACATTTCATAACTAGGAAAAAGAGAGTAGAGCATAGGGCTCACCTTCTAACTAGGCTTTCTCTTGTATTGGTCTCTCAAGTCACATATTTTGTTCATTTTCATGTTTTCCTTTCATTTTTATAATTTTGAGCACTATATTGGTAATAATAAATTTGAAATATAATTTAATAATGCATAATAAAAAAAATTAAAATATTGCCAGATCTATTTGACAAACTTTTTGAGTTGACTATTTATTAGAGTTTATAGATGAACCATATCTTTTCCTTTCTCAAAACCCTAGACTCCTATCTAATATATTTTAAATAAGACTTTATTTATGAGGAAAAAAAGATAAGTGAAGGAAAAGCAATAAACTATGTATCTATTTATGAATTTATTAGCAAAAATACTTTGTGGGAAAGAAAAAAGAGAAGTTAAACCCATTGGGATGTATAATAGATGGCTATAGGGTGTATTGTTGATAGGGTGTATTGTTAACGCATTCCTTGTGTGAAGGTCAACTATTCAAAACACTATGGGTCTAGCTAACAAAAAGAGAGAAAAAGAGAAGTTGAAACTTTAAATGTCACGATTCCATGTATTATGTAAAAGAGGTTGTTTAAACTTCAACGTATATTTTATTACTCCATTGGAATATCCAAAATGTCATATGCAAAAAATTGATAAAGTAATGTATATTACAATGAAGAGTAAATCAAAATTTTCAACCTATATTTATTATTAAATTGATTTCATTTTTTCCAATGTCATTCACAGACACTAGAGATTGGTGGCCACTGCGTCCACTAAACTATCCAAGTATATCCACTCTAATGGATTACTTCCCACTACCTCATTAGCAAAGCCTAACCACATCAAGAAAAGTTGATCCTATAACCTCTCATTTAAAAAATACTTTAACAATGAAAACTCGATCAATTAAACTAACCCTTAAAGTTATTAAATTAATTTCATTTATTTTTTTCCGAAGAAAAAATCGTAACTTTTTATTAAAAAGATAATGAAAAGTTACATCTGCTGATGCAATGAAGCATGTTGTGAGCTGCCACAAGGGCACGGGTGCTTTCGCACCCCACGCAGCGTTAGAAGACTAACGTGCAAAAAGAAATAAGAAAAAGAGAAGAGGGAAGAGAGTATGAAAAGAGGTAGAAAACTGAAAATAGTTCAAGTTTTTCGCCCCTTTTTCTTTTCAACCTTACGCCATTCTCCTTGAGTGGGCTCGATTGAATCAATGACTAACTGTGTTTCTGCATTCTGTGAGCCAATTTCTTTGTCTGAATCTGAGGTATCTGAGTGGTGATGTCGCTTGGTGCCACCTACGCTGTGGTCCACGCTTGTCATCTCTGCCTTGTTGTCTGATGTGGTTCCTTTCTGTTTCTCCATTTCTTGAGCTGCCTCGGTCTTCTCTACAGGGATCTCTTCCTCCTCTACTTCTGATTCTTCGTCCTCTGAAGCTGGTAGTGAGAATTGCCATCCTTTCCTCTGTTTCCCTTTCTACTTCTTTTTATTCTTGGCTTCTGGGCATGAGCTTTGTAAGTGTCCTGTCTGCCTACAGAGTCTGCATCTGAAGGCGGTATTTTCATAATCTAGCATTTGCAGCCAGTTTTGTTGTTTGTAGATCATCCTTATATTGTCCGGCAACCCTTTACTTAAATCTACTTCCACACATATACGTGCGAAAGTGTAGATCCTTTCATCAATCCTTTCCAGATCTGTTTTGATATATTTCCCAATGATGTTCCCAATGCCTTCCAGGACTCCTTCATTCCAAAAATGCAGAGGTAGATTATATAGTCTAACCCAGACCGGCATTTTGGTTACAGTCATTTTGTTTGGGTCAAAATCTGGAAACCATGGGGTCATAAACAGCCCTGATGTTCCCCAAAACCATGGTCCTGCACTAATGACTGTATCTCTGACTTCCTTGGATGTAAATCTAACTATAAAAAACCCCTTTGAGCAGAGATGAATATCACATTCCATGGTCCAGCTGGTGAAGATCCAATGGAATAGATCTAGGGGTTTTGGCCAAAAACTGTTGAAACGGCAAATGAGAGCTTGCGTTTCATAGGACTTTACGAAATTGTCCAGCCCAGAAGAATCTAAGTTTAAGGCTGGGGTTTGCTCTGCCTGATCTACTATGTATGGCCTGGGTATATGGCCACCTTGATCTGGAGGGGATCCTGAATCTCTGTTGCCCTGTAGAATATTTTTGTAGGATAACCCTCCCTTGGGTTGGTGCTGGGGTGCAGTTTTTTTTCCCTTGTCTCCGCTTTGCTGTCCCTTAGGCAGAGCCCCTCCTCTCAATCTGAGGTTTAAAGAAATGATTGACCCTGGCCCAATCTCATAGCTTTCCATCGATCTACAGTCCTGTAGAGACCGCCTTCCACTGACCAGATGTTGGATCTGGACTGGGTATCCCATTTCTGCCCATATTTGTTGTTTCAGTTGCAAGGAGGTACTTCCTGCATGGACCCATACTAACCGAGTTTTCCCTTGTGGGGGTTTAATCAAAATCTGAAAACAATTGTTTGTTACCTGCTCTGGCTGTAGGCCAAACTCCAGATCTGGCCCTGATTTTGTTCGTTTTTCCTTTTGCATGTCAAGATCTGCGTGAACTCTGCTCGATCTATGGATGGTACCTTCGCCCTGCTGCTTGGGATCAAACTGTGCTCGTATGGAGGCTAGATCGAGTAGATCTGAGCCGAACCTACACTGTTTGGGCCCGTGTGTTGAAGGAGGGGGCGGATCTGCACCATGCAGTCCCCCCCTGTCGATTCTCCATGCGGACTGGATTGGACGAGGCCTATCCTCTAAACCCCATACTTCACGCAGGTTTCTTTGTTCGGGGGCGCGGTTTGGGGTCTCAGCCTTTCGCGAGAGGGAAACCTCCTCGAATAACCACGCAGAAATGGGGGCTTCCGTCCATGTCTTCGCCCCGTTCCGCTGAAGACTTATGCTCCGTTCCCGATCCATAATCGCGTGAGAACTTGTATCAAAAGCCCCTGCAGGTGAATGGCCATTCAGATCTGGATGTATTTGGGCCATTCGACTGCGTGGAGCCGACCATTTCTCTGAAAATGCTTTCAGTAGAGTCAACCTTCCGACAGCAATCGTCGATTCCCCAACCCCTGGTTCGCCTTTGGCCCTTGAGGCAGGCTTTGGAGCCGGAGCGGCAGCGACCAGAACTCTGTTCGAAACCCTAACCATCGCCATCGTTCTTCCAATTCCTCAGCTTCGTCACAGTTCTCTGAATAAGCTTTTAAATTAATTTCATTTATTATTAAGAAGATATTACTAATTTTGTTTTATATTTATTAACAATGTAATTATAAATTTATATCATTTAATATCATTTAACATTTAATTTTTATTTCTGAATTTTTAAAACTTAAGGCGATAAAACTATTTATATATAAATTTAAATTAAAAGGTGATAAAACTAATGATGTGTTTCGTGAATAAAAGTAAACATCTCATTTTAATAATGCCATCAAATGTCCACATCTTTCTTAATTAAAATTATGTGGGACTGCCCTCTTCTTGTTACCTTTTCAATGCGACACTAATGATTTTGAGGGGTAGCTAAGTATTTAAGTGGGGGTGCCTTCTGTCTGTTTTGCAATGTTTCAAAGTCTATATATATTCTTTTTCCTGGGCAAATCTTTGATGTTTTTCCTATAGTTTGAAATTCCTTTCAATCTTTTTATATGAAAATTAGAGAATTAAGTTTTTTTTTTCTTTGAATATGTTTTTGGATTTGATAAGGTGCTATGGCTCTATCACCATTATTTTATTTTCATTTGATGGTGATATTTATTTTGTTTCACCTAACACCAAACTAGTAACACAATGGTAAAAAATTAATGAAAAAGCGATATATTTTGTCTAAATAATTTAAATTGATAATGAGATGGAAGCGTTATATTTCTATTGTATTCACAATGACATTAATGACTTGAATTGTTTATATGATGGAAGCGTTATATTTCTATTGCACTCACAATGACATTAATGAAAAAGCGATATATTTTGTCTAAATAATTTAAATTGATAATAAGATGGTAGCATTATATTTCTATTGTGCTCACAATGACATTAGGGATATGAATTGATAATAGGATGGAAGCATTCTATTTTTATTGTACTCACATTGACATTAATGAAAAACCGATATATTTTGTCTAAATAACTTGAGTTCATAATAAGGTGGAAGCATTACATTTCTATTGTACTCACAATGACATTAATGATTTGAATTGATAATAGTATGGAAGCGGTTATATTTCTATTGTACTCACAATGACATTAATGAGGTGATTAACCCCATTTACTAACCTACCTTGGTGTTTTAACTAGTATGTCATGGTTATCATTTTAAATTTTAGATTACATATATGACATGTTTGTTTTTTTTAAATGAGACTCATAAAATATATGTTAATTAGTTTGTATGGAGTTGTCTTTATTAGGTTACTAGTTCAAATTTAATGAGGGGTTGAGGATGTGGGAGCCATATATGGGGGATAAAATTGTCTCACAAGCCATCTAGACTCAATCGATTCTTGCACAAACATGGTGACAACATCCCACAAATGATCAGATCATTCTTCCATTCAATGTCATTATTAGCTTCAATCTAGACCCGACTTAGGTTGGAAAAAAAAAGGAAAAAAATTGAGATTTTTTATTATTTGTATTATGTTATATAATTGTAAAATTTGAAGATACAACATTTCCAAAAAATTATAAAATAAATTCAAAAATGTTTTATAATAGAATTTTAAAATTAAAAGTGATACACTCTATGTTATTTTCCCTATAAAGAAAGTATTTCCCATCAAAAACATTATTATGATGAGATATTTTTGTATAAGAATAAGATAAACCACATAAAGGACAAAAGGTTTTTCAAGGTTATTTCAAATTCCAAAATCACTCATTATTCAAATGGGATTGGTATAAATATGTCATTCTTGATTAAATCATTGAGGTGTCATGGAAGATATCATCCCTGATCCCATAAGAAATCACTATAGGTGTAGGAATTGAGTAAATGTTCCATTGACTCCCCTTATTGTTCCATAACATACATCAGGTAGTAACAATATATCCTCTTTGACATCATTCGGGCAAGCCCAATAGAGTTCTCATTAGCGTAGGGAGGACTTAAAGAGGGGCTTGTTGTCCACGTAAGCTAGGTGCAATGAACTGGTGGGCAACCAAGTGCGTAGAGGGACCAAGTGGGATGATGTGGATTCGATGAGTAGCTGATCAGCAAATTCAATAGCATGCAGGTCTCGAGTGGGTTAGTACCCCGTAATAGATCTGGGCCATTGATTAAGGGACAAGCAGCTTATCAAGCTACCTTTCAGGTCACCTCACTCATTATAACATGACAAGTGATGAGACCCCTTGGAATAGGATTTAGTCGTCAATTTAGAGGTGAGCGGCTTGATCAAACTACCTTCTGAGGACATCCCACTCGTTAAAGTACGTGAGTGATGAGATGTCGGACATAGTTTATATGTCACGGGAATCGCTCTGAACTGTTGATCATGTTTGAGATAGGAGGGCCATGAGTGAAGCGTTAACCATTGGCCATTTCGTATAGAAATGGACTAGGGGTGTGGTGGAATAAGAATGGGATTGGGAGCTCCGACATTAGTGCCCAACCTTTGGTAGTTTCATATAGAAACAAGGCCAACAATGTCGATCCATTAGCAAAGGGAATACATCCTTGCGAAGGACTTAAGCAATCTAAACACCTATAGGATTAATCAGCGGTCGTGTGGTAATTCTGAGATCTACATGGGTTATAGGAAAGAGGAAAAAAAAATTACCCCATTCCTTCGACTAGAAAGGAGCGGTTGGGTACGTTACAAAATTTGTCAAGGAATATCTCCCACACTATAGTAGAGCAAGTTATGAAAACTTAACCAAATTATTAGCGGGAGTTCTCCTCACCATTGTTCATGTTTCAGCCTTTATAACCTCCCAAATGAATAGTTATAGAAGAAATTTCAACATGGCATGTTTCATGCATTATTTTAGGAGCATCCAAGAAGCTCAATTTCCTCTTATTATATCTTATAAAATATCGAAACCCCAATATCTGAAGGTTGGATCAAATGAGCAATGGGATTTCCCCTCATTATGTTCTAAGCTTTAGCTTCTATAACATCACAGAAGAAAAGTTATAGCATAAATTCCAACATGACCTATTTGATGCAAGATTTTAAGAGCATCCAAGAGGCTTGATTTCATATAATCATATCTCCTAAAATGTTATGACCCAAGATCTAAAATTTGGACCAGATTATTAGTGGGATTTACTATCACTGTGATCCATGTTTCAACTTCTAGAACCTCCCAAAAGAAAAGTTCTAATAGAAATTCCAACATCACCTGTTTAATATTCATTTTGGAAGTTCAACTTTATCTTATCATATTTCCTAAGGTTTCATGACCAAAGATATAAAAATTGGACCAGGAAATCAATAGAATTTTCCCTCATTATGGTCCAAGTTATAGCTTTTGGAACCTCCCAAAAGAAAAGTATAGCATAAATTCAAAAATGACCTATTTAAAGAAGAATTTAGGAAGTTATCTTCCTCAACTAATGTTGCTCTAAAATTTAATACATATAAAAAGCTACATCAAAATAGTATAATAGCTAAAACCATGATAAATTTGTTGAAGGGTAAATTCATGTACATATAAACTTGGTGCAAAAATAATTAACTAATCTTTCATGTCGCTAAACCATCTATGCCATAAATACCATTAACAAAGAAATACATATTTATCTAGTGCTGCGAAAAAAAATACTGGGAACTGAAGTAGGGTAAGCCACGTTCCACCCCACCATAGTCTCAATTGTGCTACAAAGTTTCTCATAACCAAGCACCCCCCATGCAAAAGATTGATGCCTTAAGAAGAACTTAGCTCAAGTGCATTTCAAAAACTCAAATTCACACCAGGTTTTAACACCAAAATTGAAGGTCATTCTCCTTCACACACACACACATAAAAACTCAGTGATTAGCCTTTCCATCTTTGACTAGGCTCATATTCCAAAAAATACCATGCAAGTATGCATAGCACAAGGGGTCTCTTCTCTTATCTCTATAGTACATTGGCCATCCCATCTTCAGTGCTCTATGTGCCACACACAACCAGGACCATTCCCAGACCTCGTAGTTGTAACAACCTTGGTCAAAAATTCATGTAACAAAAATAAGAGCAAGGTCATGGGGCACGTATTCTAACTTAAATGTTGGAAAAACACTAGTGGGTGTTCATTTAGTTATTATGGCTAAAGGACATTGGCAAAGGCAAGTGGCATTAATTGTCATTTTATTTATGAAAATAAAGGAAATTATGAGAAAAGGAAGATGAAAGGTCACAAGTTGCATGTGAGGAGGAAATTGAAGGAAAATAATGGACAATGAAGAAAATAGAGACCTCATTAATAAAAAGGGTTCTGAGGATAAGTTCACAAGCCTTTCAACAGTTTTCGGAGTGGAGCTCTCTCTCCATTCTCTCTCTCGCACTCTTGGACACTTATAGCATTCTTAGAGCACTCTAGCATTGGATCAAGGAAAGCAAAGGAAGGACCAATAAGACAAATGTCAGGCAAGGAAGAGCAACATCTAGCAGCTACAACGAGATTATTTGCAGGTATCAATTTGCATGTGTGATTTCCTTGCTAGTTTTGGCATGCATGGTACATGCATGTGTGTATTTGGTTCTCTTGCTATCATTGGCATGAGTTTTTCCAGGTGTAACAAGGTTCTTCACCCTTACCTTTCTGTTTCTGGATAGCCATGATGTGATGGGTTCTCTTGTATATGGTTGTGCTGAATTTTCGGATGGTTTTGAAACTGAGTGAGATGGTCTCTGAAAGAAAGAACACATGGCGTAGGAATCCCTAGACCAGATTAGGATTGTGGTAAAGAAGAATTTTTTGTTCCTCGGTGGACCTAGGAATCCTCAACCTATGAATGGTGGGATATGCATTAAATCCTATAGGTATGCCCCTCGATCAGGCCTAGGAATCTTGGACTAGTGAATGGAGGGATATATGGTAAATCCTAGATGGTGCAATCTTGATTAGGCCTAGGAATCCTCGATTGTTGTATGGTGGGATATACAGTAAAGCCTAGAGACTAGGAGACAGGAAATTTCCTCACAATGTAGTTGGATAAATCTAGTGGTATCCATGCTTGTTTAGGGTCTAGTTATCTAGTGGGGATTGTAAAGGAGCCTAAGGAAACCCGGTTTGGTTTGGTTTTGAGTCCCAAATTCATGCTTGGAATATGGCACAGGGGTGATTGGATGAAAGAAAGATTTGGTTCATCCAATCTATGGTCGGGTGATTTGTGGAAGTCCCATACCTAGTTTGCTTTTGCATTCATTAAAAATATCTCTTTATCCTTAGCATTTCATGTGTAAATGTAATGGCTTATATGTGGATTTTATGGTTGTTATATCTTTGTATTTATGTTGGTTATGAGTATATTTTATGACAGATTTGATGTATGTCACTCATCATGTTTTGATTTTCAAATGAATATAACATGAATATATGACCTAATAGATGATAATGAAGTTATTGTGATAAGACAATAATGCTTCTTTACGAATCTCATATAAGTATGAGACACCTATGCTCAGATCTGTTGTTATCACCTGTAGATTACATATTTGTGACATGTTTGACGAAATTCCTATCATGGCTAGTAGGGGTCTAATCAATTCATTGATCAAGTTTTTTCTTTAGTACCTTTATTTCAATGTTATTTATCATTTCTGAAAGTTTCATGAAGTTGTGGGCAATGGCTTGAGTCATTGCCCTGAAAAAGTGGCATGGAATTTAGGGTCGTTCGCTCAGAACTAGCTGGAAAATTCAATAGTCGTTGGCCTGCCCTTGTTTTGGGAGGAATTGGAAGGCCTCAGTCGCATGCATGGCTTGTCATGGGAGCGACTGAGGGTCCAAATCAATGAAATATCAAGTTGTCTCAAGGGTTGGTCACCTGGAAGGGTTGGTTGGCTCTTGAAGGTTTTGTAGCATGTGTGAAAGGTTATATTTGTTTGGTTTTGTCAGTTTCAATTCCTTAACTGTACATGGGGAGTTAAATCACATCATAGTAGCCTCTCATCACATTTACCCTAGTGTACCGATTAACTTGGGTAAATATGGGAGGAGGGTGTTACAGAGTGGTATCAGAGCATGGTTCAACACTTGGACTGGATGGGTGGAATGTGTTTGTCATGCATGCATGTAGGTTGTATATGTGCTTGTTATGTATGCATGGTAGTGTTCATTGTTACAGTTGTGTTTCCATGTAGGAGTTGATGATGTTGTTGTTGGGATGCTTTAGTCATGAATGCATGTCAATTGTATATGCATTTGTTATGCATGCCAGTGTCTATATGTTGTTATGCATGCATTGTCATGGTTATAGTTATGCATGTATAGTAGGTCAAACATGAATTGTGAGGTAATTGTGTGTAGTTTGTGTCATCATGATGTTGTTGGGTTTTATGATGCTAATGTGTTGGTTGAGATAGAGCAAGAGATGTAGATCATCAAAGCGACGTTGCAACATTGGACCTTAGGGTAAGAGAAGACCGTCATACAATTTTGTATGGTGGGGTATGCACTTATATTGGTTAATGGTTGTTATCAGCATTAGGGTCATGTACATGTCTATTAGTTTATGTTTGTTGCAGTTACATGTATGATAGATGTTAGTTAATAAGTGTGGTTATACGCATATGCCTTGGATAGTCATGAATGATAGTAGCTTGTTTTTGTATGAATTTTGGTCATATGCATGATAAGTATGGTTATTGTGTTAAATTATTGATGTTATATATACCATGCTAATCTATATTAGCCTGTGCAAATGGTTATGGTTATGATAATTTAGGTATGAGCCGACATATTTGTGATATTGTGTTGTAGTAATCTAGACTGGTTGTGAATATGTGATTGTTATGCATGAATTATATTTGCTTATGAGCTTATGATGTTAACATGTTATCTGGTTACTCTCATGGATATCATCACCTTATTTATGTTTGAGTTGATTTGTTGTGAAGTTATATTGTGCTAATCTAGATTGATTGTGCAAACAATATAGCCTCCCTGGAGATACATTAAGGTATGAGTTTTCTTATGTCGTCTATTTGGTGTTTGAATGTTTGATTATGTCATTCATTTAGTGTTTGAGTGTTTGGTATCTATTATGTCATATATCAGTTGTCTGAATATTTGATTACTTGCATGATATGAGTATGTGTCTATAAGATTGCGTGAAAGAATGATCTTGTTTTAGGACGGTTGTACTAACACATATGTGCTTAGACAACTGATATGTGCTTCAGTGTAAGTAGGTGTTAGTTTTAGTATTATGATTAATGACTATGAGTTGATTATGACATGGTTGTTCATCCTGGAAAATGTTGATTTCAATTAATAGACATGATGTTTTGATCCTTGGAACATGTGGCTGACATGTGTAAACAGTTGTAGGGCAACATGATTGGTATTAGCATGACAAGGTAATAGTTGATTTATTTATATAACTATTTTTTGGGTGATGTGACAGTACATAGTAAGACTCAGTTGCAGCAAGGTAAATGTAAAAGAAAGGAATTGGGTGAGAATTCCTTTGGCTATGTTTGGAAACCACAATTCCAAATGAATGAATGCTTTGAATATAGGACATCTTCTTAACCTTGATTTTCGTCTAACATTGTGTGGATATGTGCTATATTTATGAACATGTGTTTAGTAGGTATATTAGCTAGTTTCTAGTTATGGTTGGATTCATCAAGGGAATTGAATTCCCTTGACAGATGATATATGTATGTGTTAAATTACAAGGAAACCTGCTTGGCACATCGAGTTAATATGTCTAGTATATTGTTGTATGTATTTATGTGTTGACAGTTATGTGTTTATGGAAGTATGATACAAGGAATTGCATGGAAAAGAGACTACCATGAAATATTGGAGAAGGATCAGGTTGATTTTTCCTTTAGAGGCATTGGGAACCCAGGGGGGTTGAGTCATGGAATGTGTTGCTAGTTTTGTGCCTTCAGTATTTTGTGATTATTTTGAGCTTGATTATGGGTTTTGATTGTGTTTGGTGCAAGGCCATGCCACTTTGTTTGTGATGTCGTATTGCTATTGGTTTTCATGGTTTTCTTATTGTTGGATTTCTTTTTCTTGCCTTTTATGTTTTGGGGTCTTGGGATTTGGTTGGGAAAGAGGGAAGTTAGTGGAGCTCGGGGAGATATGAATGAAACCCAACATTTGATACAAGACTCAATTGAAGCTCAGTGTATAAGTAAGGGTTGTTGAAGGAAACATTATGATAGTGAATTGGATTGGTTGGGTCCATTGGTGTAAATGGATAGTGGTAGGACAATCATGAGAAAAGTAACAGGAAAGGTAAAGTAAATGTATATGAGATAACGGATGCCTTGGCTAAGTTGAGAACTTTTGTTCTCAATGTTGTGCTTGTTGTGCACAGATAAAGGGATTTATTTTAACCTTGACCTTATGATATCTGGTAATTATGGTTTGATCATGATTATGTTGATGTCTATATATGTATACATGTATGTATGTATATATGTCTGTCGTGTCTGACAGTGTCGTAATGGATCATGATTGTTTTATGTTAATGTTTATATATATGTGTGTATGTATGTATCTATGTCACTGTCTGATAGGGTTATCAGGGTCCATTCTTATGGAGGAATGATTGCTTATGCAGGTGAATGGAATGCAGATATCCTTGCTATTATGGGGAATCAAGTGGGAAGAGTAGTCCTGATAAATCTACGAGGTTAGTATCATGTGGTTACGAGTTTATATTATGTGATTATAGTGTGTTTATGTTATGGATAGGTAATGCTGAGGGATACATCAGCGGAATGAAAGAAGTGTTTTTTGCAGCATGCTAGGACAAGCATGGATAAGACAATAGAAGCAAGGTAATTTGGTAAGGATAGTGTGGTCTTAGGATGTGAATTACTAATGTTGTGTACATGTAGCATATGTAGTATTGTGTATATATGATGTTATGTGTCTATTGTATATTTGGTGTTGTGTTTGTATTGCATATGCAATGTTAGGTACAAATGGTACTATGTACATGTTGGATATGTGGTGTTGTGTGCATGTTGGATATGCGGTGTTGTGCACATATGGTGCTATATACATGTTGTAGATGTAGTTCTATGTACATATGGTGTTGTGTGCATGTTGTACATGTGGTTCTATGTACATATGGTGTTGTCTGTTTGATTGTACATGTGGTGTTGTGTACATGTCAGGCATGTGGTGGTGTGTACATGTGGCATTGTGTACACGTTGTGAATATGGTGTCGTATACATGTGATGTCGTGTACATGTTGTACAAGTGGTGTGGTATACATGTGGAATTGCATACATGTTTTGCAGATGGTGTCGTGTACATGTGATTTTGTGTACACATTGTGTAGGTGGTGTTGTGTACAGGTGGTACTGTGTACATCTTGTACATGTGGTATTGTTTGCATGTCATACATGATGTGTTGTGTACATGCGGTACTACGTATGTGCATTGTGTAGCCAATGTATCGTGACATGTTTATTTTTTTTGTTGTACTTTGTGTGTATATATGTATTGTGTTGTACACCAAGTGTAGGTATATGTATGTGTTGTGTTGTACACCAGGTGTAGGTGTATGTATTGTCTTGTGATGTACACTAGATGTAGGTGTATGTGTTGTGTCGTATGTCAGATGTAGGTGTATGTATTTTGTGGTGTCGTATGCTATGTGTGGTTGTATGTGTTGTGATGTACATTGTGTGTATATGTGATTAAAGAATACAAAAGGCATCGGGCTTTTGCTGGGTGTGGCAACGAATCTAGTGTCTGTACGAAAAGGGCAAGGACAAAGGTAGAAGAAAAGGACCGATTAAAGGATAAGTATCAGTATTTTATTGCAATTTTATTATGCATGTGATTTATGACTCTAATTTATGATGGTCACATGTGATCTATGATTCTTGTTTATGATGATTGCATGTGATTCATGATTTTGATCTATGATGGTTTTTTTTTTAGCTAACGGGATGTGATATGTTTATACATGATTATTTGGTCAAGAGTTGGTTTGGCTTGTTGTGACAAGAAGTGAACATAAGTGAAATCGTGCCTTCTTGATGGGCCACAAACAAGGTATGATTTGGATTTATTTCAATTAATTTTGAATCTAATGAGAATTATGTGCTTGGTAGAGGAAAGCATGGAAATGCCCAGACTGGGTGGTTGAAACTAACTGCAAGAATTACTATTATCAAGGAAAGGAATTGGAATATGTAGGATTATTTGGTTGCAATGCATATGTACATGTTCCAAAGGAGAAAAGAACCAATCTGGATAGTAAATATGAAAGGTGCATCTTTATTGGGTATAAGGATGGCTGAAAAGGTTATAATGTTTGCAACCCAAAAACAGGGAAGGTTGTGTACAACATAGATGTGGTGTTTATAGAGGTGAAAGATGTTATTAAACATGAAGTCATACCAAAGGAACCTGAGAAGATAGAGTTTGAGTTAAAGGAGGAAGAATCAGACTCTACAACATAACAAGAATCAGAAGCTGAAGAGCCATAAACTCCAGGTGTGAGAAGGTCAGTTCGAGAAAGAAGGTCGCCATAAAGGTATATTCCATCTACTTTTTGCTCAAATTTCGCTTTATCTATTACTGATGATGATCCTAGAATTGTCAGGAAAGTAGTAGATTCAGAGGATGGAAAACTCTGGAAGGAGGCCATGATTGATGAAATGGCATCTTTAGACAAAAATGAGGCTTGGGATCTGGTGGAGTTGTCAGCTGGAAGGAAACCCACTGGCAGAAAATGGGTGTTTAAGAAGAAGAAGAATGCAGAAGGAAAGGTGGATAAATACAAAGCTTAGTTGGTAGTAAAAGGTTATTCTGAGGTGTAAGGAATTGATTTTGGTGATAGTTTTTCTCCTGTTGCTAAGGTAGCTTTTATTAGATTACTTTTATTTGTTGTTGTTGCTTTTGCTTTTGAGGTAGAACAAATGGATGTGAAGACAACATTTCTTCACAGGCATTTGGAAGAATAGATATACATGAAGTAACCTAAAGGTTTTGTAGTGAAGGGAAAGAAAGAATTGGTATGGAGGTTAAAAAATTATTTGTATGGGTTACTAACAGTCACCAAGGATGTGGTATCAGAAATTTGATACATATATACAGGGACTTGGCTTCACCAAAAGAAAAGTGGATCATTGTGTATATTTTAAATTAATTAGTGACCTTGTTATTTATCTAGTCTTGTATGTGGATGATATGTTTCTGATTGGAAATGACAAAGAAATTATCTAGGAATTGAAGACCCAATTTTCCTCCAAATTCGACATGAAAGATCTTAGCATTGAAAACTATATTTTGGGCATGGAAATTAAATGAGATCAGGCAAAGAGGAATCTCTGGTTAAACCAGAGGAAGTATGTCGAGAAAATACTGTAGAGGTTTAATATGTAGGATAGTAAACTGGTGAAGGTTCTTATTCCTGTAGGCGTAAATCTATATGTTGCATAGTGTCCCAAGACACAAGAAGATGAAGAGAACATGTCCTGTGTTCAATATGCAAGTGCAGTCGATAGCCTAATGTACGCAATGGTTTGTAGTAGACTAGACAATGCACATGCAGTGGAAGTATTGAGCAGGTTTATGTCAAAACAAGGGAAGGAGCATTGGACATCAGTGAAGCGGGTTTTCAAGTATTTGTGTGGAACTAGTGATTACAGTTTGTGCTACAAAGGAATACTAGGAGTGGAGAGTGTTTTGGACATTCATGGCTTGTTGATGTAGACTGGGCTATAGATATGGATCAGAGAATATCTACAAGTTGGTATGTGTTTAATCTATTTGGAGGTGTAGTCAGTTGGATGAGCAAGAGATAGCTTGTAGTGGCACTTTCAACTACAAAGGCAAAATACATGGCAGACACTCATGCAAGCAAGGAAGAATTTTGGTTGCAGATATTGTGTTAAAGTATGGGGATAGTGCAACAAGATATAAGGATAAACTGTGATAGCCAATGTGAAATTTTGTTGGCAAAGAACCTTTCTAGTCATTCAAAGAAAAAGAACATTGATGTTCAGTATCACTTTGTGAGGGATATGGTTGAGGAAAAAAAGGTGTTGTTGGTAAAGGTGGACACTTTGAAGAATGTTGTAGATGCATTGACGAAGTCTGTGAGCATTGAGAATTTTTATTCGTGTAGAGAAACGATGGGAATTGCGAGACTGGACCAATGACTAAGCTCTCTTGTGACCCCCTATGTGGAAAAGAAAACAACAAGTGGGAGAATGTTGGGTGTGTGTTATATTCTTTCCACGAATAACCTCACATGTGGTGGGAAGACCTGCCTATGGTTTTTTGTATGGGTTTTACACATGGTTTTGGGTATAATGGTTTTTTACCCATGGTTTCCTATAGATTCAGTCAAGGGTACTACGGTTATGTTCTAATATAGGGTTAATGGATTGGGGGTTATGAATGCTTCAGCGTGTATATATATATATACGTGTGTGTGGTGTAACATTGAAAGGAATATAATGAAAAATCAATATGGTAGTCTCAGTTTTGGGATCTAGGAGAAAATCTTTGTGTATATTTGTTTTATGTTTTATGTTCTCGCCATTGTTTATTTTCTGTTTTTAAGAATTCATTTGCAAGTAATTTCCATACAGGGTTAAAACCTATAATCGTATCAATATAATAGATTTTATAGTTGAATGATGTTGTATTAAATCTAACATGGTGCCATACTAGTATGTTGCATACATGTGCAGTGTCATGCCAATAATGGACTGCAATGTGTAAATCAAGCCATGCTAATATCGTATCAATATAATAGATTGTATAGCTTAACGATGTTGTGTTATGTTACAACAAGATCATCATACAAACAAAGCCAAATATAATATATATATATATATATATATATATATATATATATACCTACCAATTATACCATGCAATGAGGTTGCATAGTAGAGGTGGCATATATACAACAAGGGGCACCAATATATCATAGTAAACTGATTCCTAGAAAAACAGTGTCGATAATGGAGACAAGACTTTATCTGAAGAGGAGCCATGTGATTCTAAGGCTATAATGTGAATGTGATGTATAATACTTGAACTTTCATATAGATGTAATTCCAGGAACTAAATTTATATGTGACTGAGATTGTATGCAATGTGCTAGACCATGCAATCTCATGGTGCCAAGATCATTGTCTCATGTGATGCCAAGATGGTGCGATTATGTGGTGGCAAGACCATACCCTCATGCGATGCTAAGAGAGTGCCATCATTTGGTGTCAACAACATACCCTCATGTGATGCCAAGACGGTGCCATCATGCAGTGTCAAGGAGTTTCTCCTAGGCGAGATTCTAATGAAAGTAAAAATCCAAGTTCTGAGCATAAATCCAAGACCAATCACTATAATAAAACCGCAGTCTTATTCAAAAGTAGGCATAGGTGTCTTAATCCTATTTTCAAGGGACCAAATAATTAATAAATCCATCCTCTCACTATTAAATGTATTTTTAATTGGATCATATTTCTCGACACTATACGTAGCCCTATTCTCAAGTCTATAACTGCATACTTGCATTCAAAATCATTAAACTTTGTAAGAGAACAACATCAATATTTTCAAAGGTCTAAATAGCCACGGTCTTCACAAATCTAAGTTATTGGTTGAGCTTAAACGATGAATATGTGACAAAGAAAAAAACTAAACCACTCATAATTACAGTCCAAAGCAGCCTGGGGCAAGGATACAACACTAGTATATTGACTCTTTTTTTTGTAAGTAAGCATGTATAATTATATTAACTGAACTAAATTTACCATATGTATATTAATGAGTTTCACCTCTGCCTCAGAATGAGGAAACTAGAGAGATAAGATAGGAGTTCTCTACCCCTGGAGGGTGAAACTAGAGTTAACATTGTTTTTCCAAATGATAGAACCATAAAAATTGCAAGGGAAGGCAAGGCCTCGCGGTGCCTAAACCGTGGAATGATGAGAAATGGTATTTTCACATTAAGGCATACAAAAAATATCCTTAGTATCAGAATGAGCACATTTATGCCGAGTTGCAACTGAGTTATCGCATTGGTAATTGCCAAAGCAAAACGGTCTTTAATAGTCCATTGATCAAAAGGAGAAAAAGGCCAACCTGCGTCTACTCAAGATTTTTTCAGGTGATGTGAGCTGCTGTGAAGCCAGATAAAAGTCAAGTTGGATCCGCTATGTGCCTGAGAAGTTCCACGAGCGTATAGGGAACTGACCTCCTCTAGGATTTCCTTCAGAATGAAGCATTCGTAAGGGCTAGGTCTAGGCATTGAATAAGGAGGAGCATTGGGGGTGACTGGAAGTGGGGGATCTCTGTGAGAAGGAGGGGGGAGGTGATTGCAGGAGGGGAGTGTGCAGGAGACCTGACCTAGGAGGGGACCATGGGAGGGTAATCAATGCCCAAGTCCCTATAGGCTACCTGCTTCAAGGAGGTAGAAGAGTGGTTGATGAAAGCAGAGAACTCAACAATACGATGAGTGGCTTTGTCCTTAATCTATACTCATTCTTTCAATTATTGGGCCAGAAGGTTGCATAGGGCCAACAGGGCCAATTGCCCATGGTGCATCCCCTCTTCCACCATAGCCACAACTTTCCTGCAGATACTCTATGGAATGGCATGGTCGAACATGGTGGAAATGGAGTGGTCATCCAAGATGGTGGAGGGTCCCCCTTTGCCTCGTCCAATTCCAAGACTATGGCCATGCCCTTTTCCCCACTCATGGTTGGAGTACAGGAGCCGGTCAATGTAGTAGTGAGGCTGGGAAAGAAGGTGTTGGGCAGAAGGGTAGGTACCAAGAGAAGGAATGGCATGGCATGAAGTGCAGGTCGCCACAGATTAAGAAGCCTAGAGAAAACGCAAGCTGGTCCTCACAAACCGAGGCAATATTGTGTGTGGAGTAAATATGTTAGGCTATATTAATGTGACACCAGACTCCCACCACATGACTAAGACTGTTAGTCAGAAGGGGCCCTCTCTATATGGACGCTCGGATTCGAGATAGTATATTGACTCTTTACCCTAACTTTCCTTATGAATTCTTTTAGATACCACATATCATTTGCTGGGTACCATGTATGAACTTATTGGTCTCATGTTATCACCGATGGGTTTCTCAGTTCACCACCTCCAACTGCCCATGACTAAATAAGATATTCATAGATGGATGAATAAGTCATAGCCCATGACTAAAGAAAGGAATCAAGAAGGAATGAATAAATTAATTAATTGATAACCATGCTACTACTCTCATATTAATGCATACATGAAGAAAATAAGTTTTCGTTTTACGACATAAATGGTCTCAATTGTGCCAATCCTTAGTATTGTGACAAGTTTTTGAAAACCCTAGAATTGCAGGTGTTCAAGAAGGAATGTGGAATACCATTTCTTAACCCTGATGCCTAAATTTTCCAACTACTATGGATTCTTGAAGGAGTCCACACAAGGAAGGGAATGTTGAATCAAATGTAGGGAGGAGCCACTGAGAATCTCCCATCTCGGTCTACAAGAATAGAATGTATGGAGGAGGCACCAAGAAACACTCAATTGAACATCGAATGGAATGTGGGGGGGGTCAACTGAGAAACACTCAAGTTCGCAAGAATCGAATGTAGGGAGGAGCCACCGAGAAACCATCAAATTTGCAGTAAGAATCAAACGTAGGGAATGGAACCACCGAGAAACCCTGAGGTATGCTACAAGAATCAACTATGGTGAGAGGAGCCACTAAGAAATGCTTGGGTCTACTGTAAGAATCAAACATATAAGGGAGCGGAGCCACCAAGCAAACTTGCAGTCTATGCAAAAACCATATGCAATAACATGTCAAAAATGTATAAGGGAGCAGAGCCACCAAAACAACTCACATTTTATACGAAAATCATATGCAATGACATGCCAAAAATGTATAAGGGAGAAAATCCACCAAGAAAACTCATAGTTTATGCAAAAACCATATGCAATGACATGTCAAAAAAACATATACTAGCTAGGAATTAATAATATATAATTAATATGATATTGTTTTGATTTAATAATATAATAATTAATATAATGTGGTTTTGATTTAATATAATATAATTTATAATGTAATTGTTAATTTCAAAAAACTAAAATATTATTAAAAATTTAAAATCAACAATTATGTGATAGAAAATAGTGATTATTTTATTAATTAATATTCAATTTACACTAATGGTTACATTTACACTAATTTTCTCATCATTTGTGGACTATAGGTAGACCTAATAGGCAGCAAGAAAAGTACTTTTAAGGACTAGGATTGAACTGTATAGAGGCATTGTAGGCTCATTGGGAAGGTATGATCCAGAGCTTAGTCACCCTAAAGGACCACAATTATCTTCAAAAATTCTGAGATTTTTACAAGTCTTTCCAAATATAAACATCTCACTCCATCGAGTTGTGACACTTTGAAGGAAGATCAATATTGCATCCTTTTGGGATTTTTGAAAGCCCTAAAGGGACAAAATTGCAATAGAATGCTATACATATCTCAAGGGACTAGACCTATTATAAAAGGTAGCAAAAAGAGAAATTATAAGTAAGCGTTGAGCAACTACATAACTCTGACCTGATCTCAATAAGAGGATTAATATATCACCTTGAGTAGAGTTGAATGATTGTGAGGCTAAGAATACTATGAGAAAGACTGAAGACCTATACTCAAATTCAAAGGTCTTGTGACGGATTTCAAAGATTTGAAAATCATAAGGTTCTGTCCAATTCTGTGAAGGTGATCAAGTTACTAGTTAAACTCATCTTTTATGGACTAGAGGTAGTCCTAATAGGTAGTAAGGAAACTACTTTTAAGAAGGACCAGGACGGAAATGTATACAGACATTGTAGGCTCATTTGGAAGGTTTGATCCAAAGCTCAGTCACCCTAAAGGACCACAATTATCTTAAAAAATTCTAAGATTTATACAACTATTTCCAAATAGAAACCTCTCACTCCATCAAGTTGTGACACTTTGAAGGAAGATCAATTTCGCATCCTTTTAGGGCTATTGAAATCCCTAAAGGGAAAAACCTGCAATATAATGCTACATATATCTTAAGGGACTAGACCTATTATTAAAGGTAGCAAAAGGAGAAATTATATGTAAGTGTTAAAAAACTACATAACTCTAACCTGAACTCAAGAAGAGGATCAATCTATCACCTTGAGTAGAGTTGAATCATCGTGAGGCTGAGAATATTAGGAGAAATATTGAAGACCTATGCTCAAATTTAAAGGTCTTGTAACACATTTCTAAGATCCAAAAATCATAAGGTTTTGTGCAATTTTATGAATGTGATTAAGTTAGTAGTTAAACTCATCTTTTTTTTACTACAGGTAGTCTTAATAGGAAATAAGGAAACTACTTTTAAGAAGGTCCAGAACCAAACTATATATAGGCATTTCAAGCTCATTTGGAAGGTCTAATCGAAATCTCAATCACCCTAAAGGACCACAATTATCTTCAAAAATTCTTAGATTTATACCAGTTTTTCCAAATAGAAACCTCTCACTCCATCGAGTTGTGACACTTTGAAGGAAGATCAATTTTGCATCCTTTTGGCACTATTGAAAACCCTAAAGGGACAAACTTGCAATAGAATTCTACATATATCTCAAGGGACTAGACCTATTGTTAAAGGTAGAAGAAGGAGAAATTATATGTAGTGTTGAGCAACTACATAACTCTAGTCTGAACTCAAGAAGAGGATCAATCTATCACCTCGAGTAGATCCTCCTGACTTAGCACCTTGGAAGCTTCTACTGCAGACAATATTATAAGAAGTATCAAACTTTTGAAAGAAGATATCATTATCATCAGAAGGGAAATAGCAATCAATCATAAGGCATGTTTGAAAGGAACCTTATGGATATATCGAAGGGACAAGTGCATATATATTTCTATGTTCCATTTAGAAGAAGATGCCTAAGAGAGGATCTAGGCCGACTTGAACAAAATGCCTATAGAAAAATATATTAACCCCAAGCTAGTGGACCTAGCTGCTTGAGGAAAATTGTTACTGTATATTTTTATTGGACTTTAGGAGACCGACCAAGCTCGTATGTCATAGCTCATAGCCTTACCTTAGATATTTTCCTACTAGACCAGGGCTACCATCGGATCAAGACTGACTAGCCTCATGACTTGCCATATGATAAGGAAGGACAATTAGTGCCAATAAGCATGCAATTGGTAAATAGTAATAAATAATTTCATCTCCTTGATAGTTATATATGTTATAATTTTGTTGTTTGATTTTCAAATTCTTTCTATGAGTCATATTTGAGTCTCAAAACCCTCCCATATTTTCAATGCATGCATCTATCGTAACCATGTCAAATTTCAATGCATACAAGTATAAACTAAAAAAATTCAACGTTGGCCCTATTCTCAAGTCATGGATAGTCGTGGGATGGTATTACTTATTTTATGTGGGCACACCATGCCAAGTTGGGTCGACCCACCAAATCATCACATGGGTTCCCTAGCATGCCCATCACAAGACTCCCCCATGAGCACCCAAGTACCTCGCCTTCATGCGAGCACACCCAAGGTGTGTGCGTTTTCCCTGCTGTGCAAATCATTGAACACAAATCATTAGCTCATCAATGGAAACAAAATATTATCATTTTTTATTTCCATGTCGCATGATAAATATTTAATTATAAATTAGATTTTAACACCTAAACATTAATTTATTTAATTTTCTAAAAATCGTCATGAGACCACCCTTGTGGGAACTCTATTCATGGGTAGTCATGGACCGACATTATTTCTTTTGTGTGGGCATCCCTTTCCAAGTTGGGTCGACTGACCAACTCGTTGCATGGGTGCCCCTACCAGGCGGGTGCCCTGTCATGCGCAGCACGTGACAACCTCATGGGCGTTGGGCACCCTGGCATGCCTAGTACGTGACACCTCCATGGGCACCCAGGAACCCCACCTTCATTCTCTCATCAATTACAACAAAATATTATAATTTTTTAGTACCATATTGCATAATCAATTAATTGTAAACCGACTTTTAACACCCAAATATTACTTTAGTGAATTTTCTAAAAATCATTATGAGACCTCTTGGTGGGAACTCTTTTCATGGGTAGTCATGGGCTGAACTTACTTATTTTTTGTGGATGCCCCTTGCCAAGTCAGGCTGACCCACCAACTCATCGCACGGGAACCCCTGCTAGGTGGGCGCCCTAGCGTGCCCAGCATGTGACTCCCCCATGGGAATTGGGTTCCCTGGCATGCCTAGCACACGACAACCCCATGAGTGCCCAAGCACCCCACATTCATGCAGGTGTTCCTAAGGCACAAGCGTTCTCCATGTTGTGCCAATCAGTGAACACATATCATTAGCTCATCAATTAAAACAAAATATTATCATTTTGTATCTCCATATTTCATGATCAAAGTTCAATTATAAACCAACGTTTAACACCTAAACATTAATTTACTTAATTTTCTAAAAACAATATTTATGAGACACCCTTGTGGGAACTTTGTTCATGGGCAGTCATGGACCGACATTACTTCATTTGTGTGGGCTCCCCTTGCCACGTCAGGCCAACCCACCAAGTCATTGCATGGGTTCCCTAGCATGCCTAGCAAGTGATGCCCCCATGGGCGTCGATCGCCCTAATGTGCCCCACACATGACACCCCCATAAGCATCAGGTTCCCTGTCGTGCCTAGCACGTGATACCCCCATGGGTTTCGAGGCGCCCCACCTTTTTCCGCTCATCAATGACAACAAAATATTATAATTTTTTAGTACCATGTCTCATAATCAATCAATTATAAATAAAATTTTAACACCCTAACATTACTTTAGTCAATTTTCTAAAAATCATTATGAGACCCCTTCATGGGAACTTTGTTCATGGGTTGTCATGGATCAGACTTACTTCTTTTATGTGCGCACCCGTTGTCAAGTTGAGTTGACCCACCAGCTCATTTCATGGGCGCCCCTATAGGGCAGACATCCTTTCATTCCCAGCTTGCAACACCCCCAAGGGCACCCAAGCATTAAAGAGAAGGATATCACCATCGTCAATGCATAGGAGACTAGTTTGTTCAAAGTGAGACACTTTCTAAGATATATAATCATGACCATAATGAAAAACATATTGATATTATTTTGCATTCATCATTGTAATTCCATATTCTTTATTAATGTCGTATTGCATAATATACTTTAAAAAATTATTAATATTTCTCCCTAAAAATCCATGATTAGCCTTTAAATCCTCTAGTTCCAAATTAACTCCCTAAAAAATATACATTAACCCCCTAATATGTTAACCCCATTCCCCTAAGCCCTTAAACCCCTAAACCCTAAGCCCTTAAGCCCTAACCCCTAAACCCTTAAACAATAACCCCTTATCCCTAAGCACATAAATTAATTAACCCCTAACTTGACCTAACCCCTTAATCGGCCCTAACGAAAATAATCAAATAATATTTCTTGTCCACATCAAGATGACAACATAGTTCAAACACATCCCAAAAGAATATTATAAAATACAATTACAATAGAAAGATAATACAATTTACAATACAAAGGCATACAATCTAAAGAACAATATACACATAAACATTTACAAAAACAATCTACAATACAAAGACATATAATAAATAACTTACAAATGGATGATATTCATGTCTTCCTTTAGTGTGTCCATAGCCTCTACAATGCTTTTTAGCTTATGTCGTTAGAATTCTCCTTGGCCTCAAGCCCCTACAATTTCTACAAGGGAAATAAAATTTTCCATCCTCAGAAGCCCTCAATGTTAATCCCACGTATCTTGGTATCATTGAGGAATGTTACGTGACATTTTTCGACACCAAACTTTCTATGATGATTTTCTTCAAAAATTAACCTAAAGATAATCCTACAACCTTTCAAAATAATCACAACTAATATATATAGTAGTTATGTCAAAGTTATATGATGTTAGGGCCTCCACAAACACACACATATTTATTATAATTATAATAATATATTTAATAATTTTATATATATAATTTATATTATAATCATATAATATTATAGCAATATTAATATTAATATATTATAGATATTAATATGAATATATATATTAATCTTATATTAATAATATTATATTTAATTATAACATTAATGTTATATTTATTTTAATTAGTCAAACTGATCAAAAGCAATTCCATATTAGACATTGTCAATGCAAAAAAAATTAATGGCGGAATTGAACGTTATGCAATGATTATTTACTATTTGTATGAAATTCAACAAGAAATTTTCATATTGGATATATCATCGAATATTCGACGGTAAAAGATCTACCGTTGGTTATTTCACGATAGGAGGGATTATAGGAAAATGTCTGATAATCGATGGGATAGGCCATTCAGTTGAATATTCGATAAGAAAATAATCGTTGTCATATATTCGACAATAGTCGAGATTTTAGAAAAAAACATTCCACTTTTGACACTTTTTCCGATTTTAGCCATTCTATTAGATTTCGTCGTTGGAATTTTCGCCCAAATGTAGTAGTGTCATATTGTCTCGTATATCTGTCTCTCTATGGCGTGGACATGAAGATTTATGTGACCTACCCTATTAATGGTTTTGATGAGGCTTCATTAGATCAACGAAAAATAGTAATTTAGGGTTTCTTTTGGGTTAATGACTATTCCAACATTCATTGTTCGCTCATTCATTCAATAGTTTTCTAACCTAGCGCCATTACTCTGCAACTGAAACTCTTTGTATCCTTATTACACTATGTCAGTGAAAATAGAGTGAAACTTTTGTCTTTGCAAGTCATTTTTCTATGATTTCTCTTGGTGAAACCCTAGTTCTTCATTTATATAGATTTGTATTAGAGGTAAGTGGTTCTCATACCCATGTTTGTTTTATTTGCATGTTATTGTTTATAACCCTTTCCAAGTTTTCTCTTTCTGTAATCACTTTTTTTTTTCTTTGATTTTTAGAGGAACACTCAAGTATTTCTCTGACCCTATTCCAATTTCTTTCATAGCTTACGATGTCGATCATGTGGGAAAATTTGGGGGTTTTGCATTCTTGTTTTGGGAATATCTTCGTTGTGATAAATGAAACAACATTTTCATTATCTGGTTAATTTAAAGGTAACCATTGTAATGTATTTTCTTAGATTTCCTTAATGTTATTAATATGATTCCAAGTTAAGGTTTTCTTTCAAACCTTTGACTTCTATATTTTTATATTCAACTACAGGGTTGTGAATCTATCTCTCTGTCAACTGAGCTTTTTAATCCCTTGGGTTTCTACCTCCAATTCAATCCTAAATGGATCTGTGTTTCCAGGTATACCATAAGTATATTTTGTTTTCGTTTAACCTCCTTTGATATAATGCTTGGTTTGGTGCTAAGGTTTTTAGAATACTTTTGGATTTTCCATAGTATTTCCTACCCCCCCGCCCCCCCACACACACACATATATATTAAGCCAAAAACTATGTTCTGGAGTTAGATCCCAATCTCTTAATCGTTATACTGAAATTTGGGCTTTTTGTTTCTTGACTCGATTTAGTTATCTCAGCTTCCAATTCCATAAATAAATTCTTCTTATTTCTAACTTAGATTATAGGTGTGTCCTATTTATTTATTTTTGTCAATGAATTTATGAAATCTAAGGAAGATTATGGTCACAACTCATTTCTTTACTAAAAACCCTAGTGTTATGAAGGTTAATCGTAAATTTGTAAGAGGTTATTATAAAATCCTAATAATTGTTCATATGATAGTTTTTTTTTACAAATATAAAGAAATCATGTTTATAAATTAGCAACATTATTTGTATTTGGCTTTTCAGTCTTAAGGGTTTTTAAACCCTTAATACCTCATCTCTTTAGAATGTTCTTATTTCCTTCTACATTTTTTACTTTAATTTATGTAATGTTTCGTTAGGGTTTTTGAACCCGTTACTCTTTAATTTGGTACTAGGATTTTCTTTCATTCTCAACGTTATACTCTACTAAAATAATGTTGTCTTATTACAGAGGCTTTCGACAAAGAATGTGAATTGAAACCCTTGTAAATAATGTACAATTTTTTTTGTTATTTCTACATATTTTCAAATGTAATTCATTTTTCTTACAATTTTTAACAAATTATTTTCTTCTCTCGCATCTATGTAGGTAAATATTTTACGAGTCTACCAATATTTTTTTCCTTCAATTTTCCCATCATGGCTCCTAAACAACTTACATAACATTTGACTTCTCTACTAGGTCAAATGTTCCTGTACCCTCGGCTCCTTGTCTACTTGCACATGACTGTGTTCGAGACAAACATCAAGTCCTAATATATGTTTTTAGTTTAGTAATTAATATGATTTAGTTTCTTCCTTATGAGAAGGTTAAAACTATAGGCTTCTATGGCTCCTTATGTATTGTAATTTGAGGGTACCTTTGTTTAACCCATAATTATTATTACTTGACATTTATTGAGGTCATTCTCCACCTACATTATTATTAAAGAAGTTCTTCTCCTTAATGATATACAAAGGATGTTCATGTTATTCATCTCTGTGATTATATAAATGTCTTTCATTTATTTATATATCCAAGTTATTTACACAGTGATGGAATTCTCTCTTATTTTTCTGTCACGAAATTGTTTTATTATATATATGGAATGTTCAACCTTTCATATACAGTGTTTATCATTTATTGTATAATTTACAACCATATCAAAGACATCTCTAATAGTATTTTGACTCTTTTTGAAATATTATTTCCCCACTTATTTCTATTAATTATTGTAATTCTTTATACGAATTTTAATTATGTTTACTACACACATCCTTTCCTCATTCTAAAGGATTTGAAAACAGAGTATTGTAAATTTTATAGTAGTATTTATGTTATACTATTACAAAATATATATATTCTGTAATAGTATAGCATAAATACTACTGTAAAATATACAATACTATGTTTTCAAACAAAGCCTTTAGAATATATATATATATATATATATATATATATATATATATATATATATATATATATATATATATATATATATATATATATATATATATATTTCTACCTTTATACCTGTATTAGCCAAACACATTTTGACTACTTGTATTCATACATATAAGCACAACTTAAAAATAAACCAAAACATTTTTTATTTAGATATATATGCATAATTTTCTACATAAATTATTGTTATTACATGTACTAAATGTACAAAACAAGGAGTAAATTCTTCAAACTATCTGCTACAAACTTTCTTGTTGTACAAATATTCAAAGCATACTCAAATGCATATAAAATGAAACTAGTCAATAAATAATTAAATATCATTTCATTTTCAAATCATTAAGATAATCATTCCATATTGTAATATTTTAGGATACTAACTTCAAAGTTATTAAGTTTGGGAAATTAATATTAGAACACTCAACTACTCCCAACCATGATATTGCTTCCAGCATGTATCCCCCCGAGTACGAGTCTGCAAATTATCTTTTTTGTTTTTTTTTTTTGCATTTTCACTTATTTCTCACCACTCTCCCCAATTATGTGTGAGTTCTCTTAGCAAGAAGACAAAAAGTATTTTCCATTACCCATATACCACTCATTTTGGTATGTGGTAACTACCTTCACCTCACCAACAGGTGGCAGGTAGTTACTAGCTCATTAATGAGATTTTGCTTCCCACTCCCAAAGATAACATCATGTCTTTAGGGAAGCAATAAATTGGTCAATTCCATAATTCACAATAAATCTAATCATCCAGATTAGATGTCTAGGACTTGATAATGGGAAATTAATATTCATCATCAATTTGCAGCCTCATCTCTTTCAGCCAAGTCTACGCCAACATTAATTTTCCATACCTCTTTATTTATTATAAATGCTTTATATACAAATTTAAAATCATTCATTATTAAAGTTATGACATCTATGTGTGCCTCTTATTTAATTTATGGTCAATTGTGAGTCCCCAAAGACCTTAAGAAAATGAAATTTATATTCATGAGAAAATGTCAAAAGAAGTTTGAGGTCCATCAGTTTAGCATAGCTATTAGTTCTCTCACTGAGTCTCATTTTAAAACGGAAAAAATGGATTTCATATGTGTGTAGAACAATGCCTCAACCACAAATGTTTGGGTCACCCTATGCTACCCCATAAAAAAAAAACCAAGTTCTAGATCTATCGATATGAGGAGGGGCATTTCTAGAGTGTTGCACAACCTTTAGCTTTGGAACTTAGTCTTGGTTAATTAAAATATACCTAGGTTAATTAAATATACCTAAGTTAATTAAAATATCCCTAGGCCTTTTACTTACTAGGTCTTATTTCTTGGGTTTTGAATTTATTCAAATTCTCTCGAGATGTGGAGTTTTTTAACAACTAACAATGGATTTTGAATATCTTTCAAGGTAATGAGTCCAATTCTACTTTAATATTGTATATAGCTTAACTGAGTGTATTTTTGTTATTTTTGTTATGGGACTTTTAATAATTTTAATAGAAAGTATATCTATATATATATATATATATATATATATATATATATATATATATATATATATATATAGATATAGATATATATATAGATATATATATATATAATTGATTCAGAATAAACTTTTATATATTTTTTTATTAATTTTAATAATTTTTGAATGGAAAATTACAAGAATTCGTTTAAAGAGTTTATTTTGTGAGTAGGTCATAGATTGATGATTTGGGGCCTGAAAACTTCCCAAACTCATTTGAGGTATCAAATGGCCTTTTAGGGGGTTAAAACTCTATTATCTCAGCCCATTCTCCCTACAATTTGTTCTACACATTGTAAGCATTCCATCAATTAAAATTTATATGCAGAAGTTATACCTCTGATAGGTTGACCTACCCTATTTACCATCACGGTATTGAGTAGATGCCACATAAACTCCATTACTCACACATATGGGCTACTAACATGTAATTTAAGAAGATTTTATAAGGTCCGGAACCTTAACACTAATTAAGAGTTGAGGTATATAAACATCGTAACCCTAACCCTAAATAGTTATCAAGCTATGTTAAAAATGGGATTGTAGGAAGAGAAATATGCCATTATTTTGGTATTTTTTATTGTGTTCGATTGAGCAAAGAATTTAGAAGTGAAATATTGAAGCATAACAAAGGGGATAGAAGATTTTGTAGCAACTATTTGTATCACAATATTAATGATAACTTCATAGTGTGTACCCCTTTCATTGTACTTACATTTCATAACTAGGAAAAAGAGAGTAGAGCATAGGGCTCACCTTCTAACTAGGCTTTCTCTTGTATTGGTCTCTCAAGTCACATATTTTGTTCATTTATGTGGTTGGTGTGTTCATTTTCATGTTTGCCTTTCATTTTTATAATTTTGAGCACTGTGTTGGTAATAATAAATTTGAAATATAATTTAATAATGCATAATAATAAAAAAATTAAAATATTGCGAGATCTATTTGACAAACTCTTTGAGTTGACTATTTATTAGAGTTTAGAGATGAATCATATCTTTTCCTTTATCAAAACCCTAGACTCCTATCTAATATATTTTAAATAAGACTTTATGTATGAGGAGAAAAAGATAAGTGAAGGAAAAGCAATAAACTATCTATCTATTTATGAATTAATTGGCAAAAATTCTTTGTGGGAAAGAAAAAAGAGAAGTTAAACCCTTTGGGATGTAGAATAGATGGCTATAGGGTGTGTTGTTGATAGGGTGTACTATTACCGCATTCCTTGTGTGAAGGTCAACTATTCAAAACGTTATGGGTCTAGCGAACAAAAAGAGAGAAAAAGAGAAGTTGAAACTTTAAATGTCAAGATTCCATGTATTATGTAAAAGAGGTTGTTTAAACTTCAACATATATTTTATTACTCCATTGGAATATCCAAAATGTCATATGCAAAAAATTGATAAAGTATGTATAGTACAATGAAGAGTAAATCAAAATTTTCAACCAATATTTATTATTAAATTGATTTCATTTTTTTCCAATGTCATTCACAGGCACTAGAGATCGGTGGCCATTGCGTCCACTAAAACTATACGAGTATATCCACTCTAACGGATCACTTCCCACTACCTCATTAGCAAAGCCTAACCACATCAAGAAAAGTTGACCCTATAACCTCTCATTTACAAAATACTTTAACAATGAAAACTCTATCAATTAAACTAACCCTTAAAGTTATTAAATTAATTTCATTTATTATTAAAAAGATATTATTAATTTTGTTTTATATTTATTAACAATATAATTATAACTTTATATCATTTAATATTTAGTTTTTTTTTTCTGAATTTTTAAAACTTAAGGCGATAATAGTATTTATATATAAATTTAAATTAAAAGGTGATAAAACTAATGATGTGTTTCGTGAATAAAAGTAAACATCTCATTTTAACAATGCCATCAAATGTCCACATCTTTCTTAATTAAAATTATGTGGGACTGCCCTCTTCTCGTTACCTTTTCAATGCGACATTAATGATTTTGAGGGGTAGCTGAGTATTTAAGTGGAGGGCCCTTCCGTGTGTTCTGCAATGTTTCAAAGTCTATATATATTCTTTTTCCTGGGCAAACCTTTGATGTTTTTCCTATAGTTTGAAATTCCTTTCGATTTTTTTATATGAAAATTAGAGAATTAAGTTTGTTTTTTCTTTGAATATGTTTTTGGATTTGATAAGGTACTATGGCTCTATCACCATTATTTATTTTCATTTGATGGTGATATCTATTTTGTTTCACCTAACACCAAACTAGTAACACAATGGTAAAAAATTAATGAAAAAGTGATATATTTTGTCTAAATAATTTGAATTGATAATAATATGGAAGCATTATATTTCTATTGTACTCACAATGACATTAATGACTTGAATTGATAATATGATGGAAGCGTTATATTTCTATTGTACTCACAATGACATTAATGAAAAAGCAATATATTTTGTCTAAATAATTTGAATTGATAATAAGATGGAAGCGTTATATTTCTATTGTATTCACAATGACATTAGTGATTTGAATTGATAATAGGATTGAAGCGTTATATTTTTATTGTACTCACAATGACATTAATGAAAAACCAGTATATTTTGTCTAAATAACTTGAGTTGATAATAAGATAGAAGCGTTACATTTCTATTGTACTCACAATGACATTAATGATGTGATTAACCCCATTTACTAACCTACCTTGGTGTTTTAACTAGTATGTCATGGTTATATCATTTTAAATTTTAGATTATATATATGACATGTTTGTTTTTTTTAAATGAGACTCATAAAATATATGTTAATTAGTTTGTATGGAGTTTAGTCTTTATTAGGTTACTAGTTCAAATTTAATGAGGGGTTGAGGATGTGGGAGCCATATATGGGGGATAAAATTGTCTCACAAGCCATCTAGACTCAATCGATTCTTGCACAAACATGGTGACAACATCCAACAAATGATCAGATCATTCTTCCATTCAATGTCATTGTTAGCTTCAATCTAGACTCAACTTAGGTTGGAAAAAAAAGGAAAAAAATTGAGATTTTTATTATTTTTATTATGTTATATAATTGTAAAATTTGAAGATACAACATTTCCAAAAAATTATAAAATAAATTCAAAATGTTTTATAATAGAATTTTAAAATTAAAAGTGATACACTCTATGTTATTTTCCCTATAAAGAAAGTATTTCCCATTAGAAACATTATTATGATGAGATATTTTTGTATAAGAATAAGATAAACCACATAAAGGACAGAAGGTTTTTCAAGGTTATTTCAAATTCCAAAATTACTCATTATTCAAATGGGATTGGTATAAAGATGTCATTCTTGATTAAATCATTGAGGTGTCATGGAAGATATCATCCCTGATCCCATAAGAAATCACTATAGGTGTAGGAATTGAGTAAATGTTCCATTGACTCCCCTTATTGTTGGCATAACATACATGAGGTAGTAACAATATATCCTCTTTGATATCATCTGGGCGAGCCCAATAGAGCTCTCATTAGCGTAGTGAGGACTCAAAGAGGGGCTCGTTGTTCGCGTAAGCCGAGTGCAACGAACAAGTGGGAAACCAAGTGCGTAGAGGGACCAAGCGGGATGACGTGGATTCATTGAGTAGTTGATCAGCAAATTCAATAGCATGCAGGTCTCGAGTGGTTTGGTACCCTGTAATAGATGTAGGCCATTTATTAAGGGACAGGCAACTTATCAAGCTACCTTTTAGGTCACCTCAATCGTTATAGCATGACAAGTGATGAGCCCCCTTGGAATAGGCTTTAGTTGTCAATTTAGAGGTGAGCAGCTTGATCAAACTACCTTCCGAGGACATCCCACTCGTTAAAGTATGTGAGTGATGAGATGTCGGACATAGTTTAGATGTCACGGGAACTGCTCTGAACTGTTGATCATGTTCGAGACAGGAGGGATATGAGTGAAGCCTTAACCCTTGGCCATTTCATATAGAAATGGACCAGGGGTGTGGTGGAATAAGAAGTGGCTTGGGAGCTCCGACATTAGTGCCCAACCTTTGGTAGTTTCATGTAGAAACAAGGCCAACAATGTCGATCCATTAGCAAAGGGAATACATCCTGCAAAGGACTTAAGCAATCTAAACACCTATAGGATTAGTCAACAGTCGTGTGGTAATTCTGAGATCTCCATGGGTTATAGGAAAGAGGAAAAGAAAAATTACCCCATTCCTTCGACTAGAAAGGAGCAGCTGGGTACGTTACAAACTTTGTCAAGGAATATCTCCCAAATTATAGTAGAGAAAGTTATGAAAAATTAACTAAATGATTAGCGGGAGTTCTCCTCACCATTGTTCACGTTTCAGCCTTTATAACCTCCCAAATGAAGAGTTATAGAAGAAATTTCAACATGTCATGTTTGATGCATTATTTTAGGAGCATCCAAGAAGCTCAATTTCCTCTTATTATATCTTATAAAAGATCAAAACCCCAAGATCTGAAGGTTGGATCAAATGAGCAGCGGGATTTCCCCTCATTATGTTCTAAGCTTTAGCTTCTATAACATCACAGAAGAAAAGTTATAGCATAAATTCCAACATGACCTATTTGATGCAAGATTTTAGGAGCATCCAAGAGGCTTGATTTCATATAATCATATCTCCTAAAATGTTATGACCCAAGATCTAAAATTTGGACCAGATTATTAGCGGGATCTACTATCACTGTGATCCATGTTTCAACTTCTAGAACCTCCCAAAAGAAAAGTTCTATTAGAAATTCCAACATCACCTGTTTAATATTCATTTAGGAAGTTCAACTTTCTCTTATCATATTTCCTAAGGTTTTATGACCGAAGATATAAAAATTGGACTAGGAAATCAATAGACTTTTCCCTCATTATGGTCCAAGTTATAGATTTTGGAACCTCCCAAAAGAAAAGTATAGCATAAATTCAAAAATGACCTATTTAAAGAAGAATTTAGGAAGTTATCTTCCTCAACTAATGTTGCTCCAAAATTTAATACATATAAAAAGCTACATCAAAATAGTATAATAGCTAAAACCATGATAAATTTGTTGAAGGGTAAATTCATGTACATATAAACTTGGTGCAAAAATTAATTAACTAATCATGCATGTCGCTAAACCATCTATGCCATAAATATCATTAACAAAGAAATAAATATTTATCTAATGCTGCGAAAAAAATACTGGGAACTGAAGTAGGGTAAGCCACGTTCCACCCCACCATAGGCTCAATTGTGCTACAAAGTTTCTCATAACCGAGCATCCCCCATGCAAATATTGATGCCATAAGAAGAACTTAGCTCAAGGGCATTTCAAAAACTCAAATTCACACCAGGTTTTAACACCAAAATTGAAGGTCATTCTCCTTCACACGCACACACATAAAAACTCAGTGATTAGCCTTTCCATCTTTGACTAGGCTCATATTCCAAAAAATACCATGCAAGTATGCATAGCACAAGGGGTCCTTTCTCTTATCTCTATAGTACATTGGCCATCCCATCTTCAGTGCTCTGTGTGCCACACACAACCAAGACCATTCCTAGACCTCGTAGTTGTAACAACCCTGGTCAAAAATTCATGTAACAAAAATAAGAGCAAGGTCATGGGGCACGTATTCTAACTTAAATGTTGGGAAAAACACTAGTGGGTTTTCATTCGGTTATTATAGCTAAAGGAAATTGGCAAAGGCAAGTGGCATTAATTGGCATTTTATTTATGAAAATAAAGGAAATTATGAGAAAAGGAAGATGAAAGGTCACAAGTTGCATGTGAGGAGGAAATTGAGGAAAATAATGGACAATGAAGAAAATAGAGGCCTCATTAATAAAAAGGGTTCTAAGGATCAGTTCACAAGCCTTTCGACAGTTTTTGGGGTGGAGCTCTCTCTCCATTCTCTCTCTTGTACTCTTGGACACTTAGAGCATTCTTAGAGCACTCTAGCATTGGATCAAGGAAAGCAAAGGAAGGACCAAGAAGACAAATGTCAGGTAAGGAAGAGCAACATATAGCAGCTACAACAAGATTATTGGCAGGTATCGATTTGCATGTGTGATTTCCTTGCTAGTTTTGGCATGCATGGTACATGCATGTGTGTATTTGGTTCTCTTGCTATCATTGGCATGAGTTTTTTCAGGTGTAACAATGTTCTTCACCCTTACCTTTCCATTTCTGGATAGCCATGATGTGATGGGTTCTCTTGTATATGGTTGAGCTGAATTTTCAGATGGTTTCGAAACTGAGTGAGATGGTCTCTGAAAGAAAGAACACATGGCATAGGAATCCCTAGACTAGATTGCGATTGTGGTAAAGCAGAATTTTTTGTGCCTCGGTGGACCTAGGAATCCTCAACCTGTGAATGGTGGGATATACATTAAATCCTACTGGTATGTTCCCTCGATTAGGCCTAGGAATCCTTGACTGGTGAATGGCGGGATATACAGTAAATCCTAGATGGTGCAGTCTTGATTAGGCCTAGGAATCCTCGATTGTTGTATGGTGGGATATACGGTAAAGCCTAGAGACTAGGAGACACGAAATTTCCTCACATTGTAGTTGGATAAATCTAGTGGTATCCATGTTTGTTTAGGGTCTAGTTATCTAGTGGGGATTGTAGTAAAGCCTAAGGAAACCTGGTTTGGTTTGGTTTTGAGTCCCACATTCATGCTTGGAATATGGCACAGGGGTGATTGGATGAAAGAAAGATTTGGTTCTTCCAATCTATGGTCGGGTGGTTTGTGGAAGTCCCATACCTAGTTTGCTTTTGCATTCATTAAAAATATCTCTTTATCCTTAGCATTTCATGTGTAAATGTATTGGCTTATATGTGGATTTTAAGGTTGTTATGTCTTTGTATTTATGTTGGTTATATGTTGGTTATGAGTATATTTTATGACAGACTTGATGTATGTCTCTCATCATGTTTTGATTTTCAAATGAATATACCATGAATATATGACCTAATAGTTGATAATCAAGTTATTGTGATAAGACAATAATGCTTCGTTACGAATCTCATATAAGTATGAGACCCCTATGCTCATATCTATTGTTATCACCTGTAGATTACATATTTGTGACATGTATGACGAAATTCCTATCATGGCTAGTAGGGGTCTAATCAATTCATTGATCAAGTTTTTGCTTTGGTACCAATATTTCAATGTTATTTATCATTTCTGAAAGTTTCATGAAGTTGTGGGCAATGGCTTGAGTCATCGCCCTGAAAAAGTGGCACGGAATTTAGGGTCATTTGCTCAGAACTAGCTGGAAAAGACCATAGTCGTTGGCCTACCCTTGTTATGGGAGGAATTGGAAGGCCTCAGTCGCATGCATGGCTTGTCATGGGAGCAACTGAGGGTCCAAATCAATGAAATATCAAGTTGTCTCAAGGGTTAGTCACCTGGAAGGGTTGGTTGGCTCTTGAAGGTTTTGTAGCATGTTTGAAAGGTTAGATTTGTTTGGTTTTGTTGGTTCCAATTCCTTAACTGTACATGGGGAGTTAAATCACATCATAGTAGCCTCTCATCACATGTACCCTAGTGTACCGATTAACTTGGGTAAATATGGGAGGAGGGTGTTACAGAGTGGTATCAGAGCACGGTTCAACACTTGGACTCGATGGGTGGAATGTGCTTGTCATGCATACATGTAGGTTGTATGTGTGCTTGTTATGTATGCGTGGTAGTTTTCATTGTTACAATTGTGTTTCCATGTAGGAGTTGATGATGTTGTTGTTGGGATGCTTTAGTCATGAATGCATGTCAATTGTATATGCATTTGTTATGCATGTCAATGTCTATATGTTGTTATGCATGCATTGTCATGGTTATTGTTATGGATGTATAGTAGGTCAAACATGAATTGTGAGGTCATTGTGTGTAGTTTGTGTCATCATGATGTTGTTGGGTTTTATGATGCTAATGTGTTGGTTGAGATAGAGCAGGAGATGTAGATCATCAAATCGAGGTTGCAACACTGGACCTCAGGGTAAGAGAAGATCGTCATACAATTTTGTATGGTGGGGTATGCAGTTATATTGGTTAATGGTTTTTATCAAAATTAGGGTCATGTACATGTCTGTTAGTTTATGTTTGTTGTAGTTACATGTATGATAGATGTTAGTTAATAAGTTTGGTTATATGCATATGCCTTGGATAGTCATGAATGATAGTAGCTTGTTTTTGTATGAATTGTGGTCATATGCATGATAAGTATGGTTATTGTGTTAAGTTATTGATGTTATATATACCATGCTAATCTATATTAGCCTGTGCAAATGGTTATGGTTATGATAATTCAGGTATGAGCTGACATATTTGTGATATTGTGTTGTAGTAATCTAGACAGGTTGTGCATATGTGATTTTTATGCATGAATTACAATTGCTTATGAGCTTATGATGTGAACATGTTATCTAGTTACTCTCATGGATATCATCACCTTATTTATGTTTGAGTTGATTTGTTGTGAAGTTATATTGTGCTAATCTAGATTGATTGTGCAAACAATATAGCCTCTCCGGAGATACATTAAGGTATGAGTTTTCTTATGTCATCTATTTGGTGTTTGAATGTTTGATTATGTCATTCATTTAGTGTTTGAGTGTTTGGTATCTATAATGTCATCTATCGGTTGTCTGAATATTTGATTAATTGCATGATATGAGGATGTGTCTATAAGATTGTGTGAAGGAATGATCTTGTTTTAGGATGGTTGTACTAACACATATGTGCTTAGACAATTGATATGTGCTTCAGTGTAAGTAGGTGTTAGTTTTAGTATTATGATTAATGACTATGAGTTGATTATGACATGGTTGTTCATCCTAGAAAATGTTGATTTCAATTAATACACATGATGTTTTGATCATTGGAACATGTGGCTGACATGTGTAAACAGTTGTAAGGCAACATGATTGGTATTAGCATGACAAAGTAATAATTATTTGTTGGGTGATGTGACAGTACATAGTAAGACTCAGTTGCAGCAAGGTAAATGTAAAAGAAAGGAATTGGGTGAGAATTCCTTTGGCTATGTTTGGAAACCACAATTCCAAATGAATGAATGCTTTGAATATCGGACATCTTCTTAACCTTGATTTTCGTCTAACATTGTGTGGATATGTGTTATATTTATGAACATGTGTTTAGTAGGTATATTAGCTAGTTTCTAGTTATGGTTAGATTCATCAAGGGAATTGAATTCCCTTGAGAGATGATATATGTATGTGTTAAATTACAAGGAAACCTACTTGGCACGTCGAGGTAAGATGTCTAGTATATTTCTATATGTATTTATGTGTTGACAATTATGTGTTTATGGAAGTATGATATAGGGAATTGCATGGAAAAGAGACTGCCATGAAATATTGGAGAAGGATCAGGTTGAGTTTTCATTTAGAGGCATTGGGAACCCAAGGGGGTTGAGTCATGGTTTTTGTTGCTAGTTTTGTGCCTTCAATATTTTGTGATTTTTTTTAGCTTGATTATGGGTTTTGATTGTGTTTGGTGCAAGGCCATGCCACTTTGTTTGTGATGTCGTATTGCTATTGGTATTCATGGTTTTCTTATTGTTGGAT
Organism: Pinus tabuliformis; assembly: GCA_031772625.1. Classification (NCBI taxonomy): domain Eukaryota; kingdom Viridiplantae; phylum Streptophyta; class Pinopsida; order Pinales; family Pinaceae; genus Pinus; species Pinus tabuliformis. The sequence goes on along the minus strand of CM062811.1, from coordinate 497,738,386 downwards.
TTCTTTCTCTTGCTTTTTATGTTTTGAGGGTCTTGGGATTGGGTTGGGAAAGAGGGAAGTTAGTGGATCTTGGGGAGATATGAATGAAACCCAACATTTGATACAAGACTTAAATGAAGCTCAGTGTATAAGTAAGGGTTGTTGAAGGAAACAATATGATATTGAATTGGATTGGTTGGGTCCATTGGTGTAAATGGATAGTGGCAGGACAATCATGAGAAAAGTAATAGGAAAGGTAAAGTAAATGTATATGAGATAACAGATGCCTTGGCTAAATTGAGAACTTTTGTTCTCAATGTTGTGCTTGTTGTGCACGGATAAAGGGATTTCTTTTAACCTTGACCTTATGATATCTGGTAATTATGTTTTGATCATGATTATGTTGATGTCTATATATGTATACATGTATGTATGTATATATGTACGTTGTGTCTCATAGTGTCATAATGGATCATGATTGTTTTATGTTAATGTTTATATATATATGTGTGTATGTATGTATCTATGTCACTGTCTGATAGGGTTATCAGGGTCCATTATTGTGGAGCAATGATTGGTTATGCAGGTGAATGGCATGCAGATATCCTTGGTATTATGGGGAATCAAGTGGGAAGAGTAGTCCTGATAAATCTACAAGGTTAGTATCATGTGGTTATGAGATTATAATATGTGATTATATTATGTTTATGTTATGGATAGGTAATGTTGAGGGATACATCAGCGGAATGAAAGAAGTGTTCTTTGCAACATGCTAGGACAAGCATGGATAAGACAATAGAAGTAAGGTAATTTGGTAAGGATAGTGTGGTCTTAGGATGTGAAGTACTGGTGTTGTGTACATGTAGCATATGTAGTATTGTGTACATATGATGTTATGTGTCTATTGTATATTTGGTGTTGTTTTTATATTACATATGCAATGTTAGGTACAAATGGTACTATGTACATGTTGGATATGTGGTGTTGTGTGCATGTTGGATATGCGGTGTTGTGCACATACGGTGCTATATACATGTTGTATATGTAGTGCTATGTACATATGGTGTTGTGTGCATGTTGTACATGTGTTTCTATGTACATATGGTGTTGTATGCATGATTTTACATGTGGTGTTGTGTACATGTCATGCATGTGGTGGTGTGTACATGTGGCATTGTGTACACATTGTGAATATGGTGTAGTATACATATGATGTCGTGTACATGTTGTACAAGTGGTGTGGTATACATGTGGCATTGCATACACATTGTGCAGATGGTGTCATGTACATGTGATTTTGTGTACACATTGTGTAGGTGGTGTTGTGTACAGGTGGTACTGTGTACATGTTGTACATGTGGTATTGGTGTACATGTGGTATTGTGTGCATGTCATACATGATGTGTTGTGTACATGCGGTACTACGTATGTGCATTGTGTAGCTGATGTATCGTGACATGTTCATTTGTTTTGTTGTACTTTGTGTATATATATGTATTGTGTTGTACACGAAGTGTAAGTGTATGTATGTGTTGTATTGTACACCAGGTGTAGGTGTATGTATTTTCTTGTGATGTACACTAGATGTAGGTGTATGTTTTGTGTCGTATATTAGATGTAGGAGTATGTATTGTGTGGTGTTGTATGCTATGTGTGCTTGTATGTGTTGTGATGTACATTGTGTGTATATGTGATTAAAGAATAGAAAAGGCATTGGGCTTTTGTTGGGTGTGGCAACCAATCCTGTGTGTGTACGAAAAGAGAAAGGACAAAGGTAGAAGAAAAGGACCGATTAAAGGATAAGTATCAGTATTTTATTGCAATTTTATTATGCATATGATTTATGAATCTAATTTATGATGGTCACATGTGATCTATGATTCTTGTTTATGATGATTGCATGCGATTCATGATTTTGATCTATGATGGTTTTGTTTTGAGCTAATGGGATGTGATATGTTTGTACATGATGATTTGGTCAAGAGTTGCTTTGGCTTGTTGTGACAAGAAGTGAACATAAGTGAAATTGTGCCTTATTGATGGGCCACTGTTGGGAAGGTAAATCCCCTCTACGGATAGAGGCGATCCCTACTAGCCCAATAGGGGTCTAGCAACAATCGCACAATGCTGCCACGCATGTTCCTAGTTACAATTAAACAAGAAGTAAAGAGCACCTACTTGGATTCCTGCGCTGTCGTTGGACGAAGAGATGTCTCCTTCGCCTCTTCGCTTCGGCTGGTCACAGTCCTCCGCGATCCCCGCGAACGGACACCTGCACACACGAAGAGAAGGCAAACGCAAGCGTGAAATCTAGTAAAAGTAACTATATGCCAGTCAGAAAAGACATAATTCACATTTATCCATTGCATAAACAAACGAGAATGGAACAATAATAGCAGTCATCTATTATTAATCAGAATAGAGAAGAGTACAACCAAATGTTCTGACGTCGATAAACTTCTCAGGAGGGATCAGTCAGCATGTATCTCAAGCATTCACCTTTGAGGATGGTTCTCCCAAGACAAACAACTCTCTCTCTCTCACACAAATGTCACAAACAAACTTCCCAAAGCAATCAATCACTTCCACTCCTAACACACCAAACCTATAGCAGCAATCTGAGCACTACAAGCTCTGTACAATCCAAGCTAAGTCTAGCTAGTTCCCACTAGTTTCTAACTAGCTGCTCATGGTAATGGTGGAAGTTTATATAGGAGAAGGAGTCCCCTAAAAAGGTGGAAGGATGAGCTTATCTTCAAGGGGAGTAGTTGCAAAGGGTCGAACAGACATGCCATAGAAGGGAGTCGATATTCACAAAGCTAACAACCAAGCCTGGAGAGATCTGGAAGGCTGGTTGTTTGAACAAATTCGCCCAAACTGGATCAGCGCGGATTATATGGAGACTGCCGCGCTGTCAGCACATAACAATAACTGAACAAGTCATGTCAGCGCGGAAGAACACGGGAAAGCCGCGCTGTGCGTCATCGCGGAAAAGTGATGTTCTTCCGCGATGGCAGCGCACGAAATACACTGTGAGGCGCTGGTCATCGCGGTTATTTTAGGAACAGACGCGCTGATGCACAAAACTTTGGAAAAATGGGTTTTTAAGCCAGTTCAGGGATCAAACACTTAGTGATTGTGACTTCTGGACACAGCAGGGCGACTGATAGGAAGGCAGTGATAAATTACTGTGTAACAGATGCCCCCTAAAGCATGAAGACCGAGAGAGTGGGAGGGGTGAAATGCTTTACAACACACGCCGAACTGGAACACCACCAGGAAGTACCGAAAAATCTCTGACAATCATATACATGCAGTCTAGGCATGGGCGCAGCCATCCAAAAGACATGCGAGACTGGTCTATGGTATGGACGCAGCCACCCAGCTAAAGAGACCATAATAATGACAAGGTATGGTCGCAGCCATCCATGAAGACTCAGGTATGGGCGCAGCCATCCATCAATGAGTCATGTAATGATTATCCACAAAATCGCAACCTGGACCACAGTGAGCAAGGATCCAGGGTCTTGCGCTCCATCTCGACCCGAACAAAGTACAAGTCCACACATGTGAATACAGGGGTTGGAGTCGAACATGCATGAACATCGTCTGGGCGTTTATGGGAAGCATTTCTATCATTGAAAAGCTCCTGCCTTTGGTTTGGGAAGTTTTATTTTGGCTTTCCTTGTTTTTTACTCCCAGCGCGTTTTATTTCGGAACAGTCGCGCTGACATCGTGACTCTGTTCTTTGGTTTTCTCTTCATCGCGCCTGTACGTCTAACAGCCGCGCTGACCTCGTTTTCAAGGGCAGCGCGCTTTATTCGTGTTCTTCCGCGCTGACATCGCGCCCCCTCTTCTTTGCGATTTTGGTCATCGCGTCTGTGTGCCTTATATCCGCGCTGACCTCGTTTGTCCTAGGGCAGCGCGCTTTTTCCCTGACTTTCCGCGCTGACGTCGCAAAGTTGCTGAAGGCCTCCCCCTGTCAGCGCCAAGTTGCTGAAGGCTACCCGCGCTGAGCCTGAAAAACTCATTTTTGTCCAAATTGACCTCCTGAACCTCTTGCTGTGACTTTCCCTTCTTCTCCCCGCTTGTCTGATGACTTGTTTTTCACTCTCTGAACTTTGAACTGTTTGATTACGGAGCTCAACTCCATAGGGTTTCGTTTTGCTTGGTTTTAAGTTTGCAAACAACTTCCCTTCTAGCTGCTTGGTTCGTGTTTTCATCCTTACTTTTGCGATTACTGGATTGTGTTTGGGTCTCTAATTGACTGGTTGCGACTCTGGTCCGTCGGATGTTTGCTTTTCTCTATTGATTTCGTACTCTGAACCCTAGGACATCTAGTGGCCGTGTGTGTGTCAAGCCTCCCGTGAGGATCCCTGTTTGCTTGATTGACCAGCTCGTTCTAGACTCGTTTTCGCATTTTTTCAGTAATTGTCAGAGTGTATTGGATTGTGCTTCCAAGTGGTCTTTTTCGCTTCCTCCTTGCTTGCGATCCTTGCTTGTTTTGCAGAGCTTAGATCACATAGCTCGTGCATTGCCTCGTTTCCTTTTGATTTCGAGACTTCGGTTGAGTGTTTTTGGGAACTTTGTGTGCTCTCATTAAGTAGTTTACTTGGTGTTCAGGTTCCTCCAAATTCCTTTAGGTGTTTTATGTCACTAAAAAGAAAACGAATTAGTAGCTTGCTTTAAAATTCAAAAAGGAAAAGAACATTTCATTGATTTGCATTTTCAAAAGAAAAGTTTCCTTTCCTCGCTTTAGTTGCATTTAGCTGCTTGTTTGTTTGTATTCGTTTTGTTTAAAAAATTCTTTGCTCTCTCGTAGCTAGAATTCATCGAACGAAACGAAATTCTTTTGCATATAGATTGCATCTAAGTAATTGTGAGCGAACATACGATAGAGCTTGAAATCGAAACTTAATCTCAAGATCAACTATAAAATGAACCAAATGAATCTAAAAACGCATTGGAACTAAACGCAAATATTTAGAAGTCTAGGTTAGAGACGTGTTCCGGCGTCTTAAAACATAGTCACTGTTGTTTCACATTAGGTTGGGTGATTCCTCCTTCTGTGACTCGATAGTGGTCTAATACGGACTGCGCTCCCACGTACCGTCGAGTATATAGGGAGACCCCACTAGGCTTTTATCCTTTATCCATAGGAAGCCGAGTCGGCCGCCCTACAATTCGCAATGCAGTGAACACAGCATTCACGAAGATTGACCACCCGTACCCTAAAAAGTATTCTGTGGTTTTGCGAAGAGTTTGGCACACCCTCTACCTAGAGTTCCAGAGCAGTCGCTTTTGATCCTTTTCGGACTCCCTAAACGAAAAGGTGCCTGTGAGCGTCTTGTCACTTCGTGCTCATTAAACATTCGAAGGAGACTGGAGTCATCTTTGTCCTTTTCTTGACTCCTGAAATATGAAAAGGTCAAGTTTGGTCCTTGCGTCTTAAAATTAATTTGGCCACGATAACATCACCCAGTTAGGTCTTGTGTGCGTTAGCTTGAGTAGGTTTCGTTTTCGTCTGCTATGGCAACTTTTCCAGGATTCACTAACCCAGGTTCCCCCTCTGATGGGAACCCAGGACAATTCCCTCCTCTTGGGAATGTTGGTGCCCCGTATATGGCGACGTTGTCCCTACCAGGGTTAACTGTCGGGTTGCCTGTGTGGTTGTTTTCAACCTCTTTGGTCTCTACCGTATCGGCTGTTAGTCCATCAGTCCCTCCACCTGAACAACGTCATGTTGATCCAAAGGTGGACCTCTCCCCTTCGACGCCTACTTCTACGTCCTCAGCTTCCGCTTCGCTTGGTGAAAGTCTTGACTCGAGTAACCAGGTGGCTAAGAAGAAGAAGAAGAAGACCAAGAAGAAGAAGTCCCTTAAGGGAGAGCCTACACACACAGTCCCCCTTTCAAGTCCAGCTCCCCCCTCCAGTATACCTGAAGTCGGGTCACCTTCTGCTCCTCCGCGGAAGGTCAAGTTTCCTTGTCGATTATGCAAGGAGGACCATCTCCTTCGTGATTGCCCTGGCATTCCCAGGGTATTAGAAGTTTGGTCTCACGATTTGGCCCACCCTCCATCGTCCACTGATGATCATGGCGATGCTACCTCATCAGCTAGGAATGGTAAGGAGAAAGGGAAGTTTCGAATCCCCTGTCGACTTTGTGAAGGCAAACATCCCCTTCACCTTTGTCCACTCATGGATAAAGCCTCTGCTGTGTTGGAAAGTCTTGCTGCTCCTCCGAATCCACTTCCCGCTGGTTATCAGCGTCTTTCTACAGCTGTAGATCGCGCCCTTGTTGACAAAGAGATTGTTTCAGATTCCTCTTTTGTCCAAGCCCCTCTTCCCGAACCTGGCTGTTCCCAGTCTGTTCCAGACCCGCCGTTGGTCGGAAAGAGTGTTGATTCGAGTTCACCTCCTCTCAAGCACTCTGTTTCGGAAGAGCAAAATTCTCATGTTCTTCTCGTCTCCTCAGATTCTCCTGAGCTTGATAAAGGTTCTCCTGGAACCTCTCCGGAGAATTTAGATTCGGTTCTTTCCGAGCAGGGGGGCAACCATATGGTTCCCCCACCAAGTAGTTCCGTCATCTCCTTTGATTGGAGTCGTTTGACTGCCCCTCCCCTTCCGTCCCATGTGCCTTTCTGGGTCACCGCCTATGCTTGCAGTAAAGCGCTGCCCGGCACTGTGTTAGACGAAGGAGCATCGGTTAGTCTCATGCCCGTTACTACTTGGCGAGCTTTGGGTTCCCCATCGCTCGTACCTGTCGCGCCGCATCTCACCGCGTTTGATGGAGGAACGAGTCAGCCATTAGGGATCCTCCCGAAGTTTCCTATTACTTTGGGAGGCAAGACCGTCTATATAGACGTCTCAGTTACCCAAGGTTCTTTAGACTTCAGTCTTCTCCTTGGTCGTGATTATGTGTATGCCATGGGAGCCCTTGTTTCTTCACTTTTCCGTGTGGTTTGTTTTCCACACGATGGAAGAATCGTGACATTCGATCAATTATCGTTCGTTCGTCCACAAGCCCCTCCGGCGCACTCATCCTTCCCTCCTGGCTTTCATCCACAAGTTGCATCTGCCTCGCCGCAAATCAACTATGTGGCCACCTACCCCGTGCCCGTACCCAGTGACGACACCATCGTACATAGTGTCCTGGGGGCATTAGGTCCTGATTTCCAAGATGTTGGACTCCCCTCCGGAGCCACTTTCTTGGGGGCCTCCACTTCCCGTTCATTATGATGAAGTCCATTCTGAGCACAGTTCCTTGTCTTGTGTCAAGCTCGCTAAAAAATGAAACACGGCGTTTGGAGCATAGTTCCTTGTCTTGTGTCAAGCTCGCTAAAAAATGAAACACGGCGGCCCGAGGATAGTTTTGATCTTGTGGCGACCTCGTTAAAAAACGAAACAAGGTGGTCGGAGCATAGTTCACTTTCCTATGTCAAGCTCCCTAAAAAATGAAATTAGGTCTGGTTGGAGCATAGTTCCTTTCCGGTGTCAAGCTCCTTAAAAAATGAAACCAGGTCTGGTGGAGCATAGTTCTTTTCCTGTGTCAAGCTCCTTAAAAAATGAAACTAGATCTGGTTGGAGCATAGTTCCTTTCCGGTGTCAAGCTCCTTAAAAAATGAAACTCGGTTTGGCCGAGGATAGTTTTGATCTTGTGGCGACCTCGTTAAAAAATGCAACAAGGGTTATGAGGATAGTTCTTTTACTGTGTCAACCTCATTAAAAAAAAAATGAAACAACTCCCTTTTCAGATCGAGTCTTTGATTAAGATCTCGTAAAATCCCAGTCGAGTCTTTCCAAGATCTCGAAAGTGAACCTTCATTCCATCCACTTTGTCGAATGCAATGAAGCTTGGGGGGCATGTACCTTACCTCGATTTGCATTATTATGCTGGGGGCATGCGAACTTATAACAAGCATAGTTTTTCGTTTCAAGCTTGTGTAAACATGAAACCGAATCCAAGCAGAGTTCTCCATGGTTCAAGCTTGTGTAAAAATGAACCCATACCCGATTTACATCTCGTGATTGCCATTTTTATCCGCTGAATTCTGCTAGATGAGCCTTGGTTGTTTCATTCCATCACCACCATCTCTTTGGCCGATCATATGCTTTCACTTGGTTGTTTATCCTTTCCTGAGGAACCGCAGCGATGAGTGGTTTTATTAGCCAACCTCTTGACCATTACATGTTTCGAGCAGTTCCACCATTGCCGGAACCAGTTGCTATCCTTTATACCACTCGTTCCTCTAGGACGAGTCACCTTTAAGCTCTTTTCTGACTCATAAAATGTGAAAAGATTGCCGAGTATTTTTCCCTTTTTGACTCGTTAAAGAGAATAAAAATGGAGGTCTGCTTTCAGCTCTTTTCTGACCGTTTAAAGATGAAAAGATTGCCGAGTCCCCCTCTCGACTCGTTAACGGAACGAGAGGCGGTCACTTTTAAAGCTCTTTTTTTGACCGTTTAAACTAAAAAGATTGCCGGGTGTTTGTCGTTTCGCACTCGTTATTGGCTCCAAAACGACGTACTTCCGACTTCTTTTTTACTTTTTCGGGTCGAAGTTACTATTTACGAAAAGTACTCCTCGATCGAAATGGTCGGGCGGTTCTTTCGGGCATTGTTTTATACTTTTTCGGGCTCGAGAGACACAACTTTATGAAAAAGGACCCCCCTGGAGTCTCCTTTTCCGCTGTCTTTTCAGACTCTCTAAATAAGAAAAGACGCTGAGTTTTTCCTTTGTCAGGCTCGTTAAACACTTGATGACATCGGACACCATCGAAATGACACTCTTCAAGCATATGCTATCCCCGTCAAGCTTGTCACCCAAAAATAATCGGGGTACCTGCCAGAAATGGTGGGGAAAATGGAACTGTAATAATCGTCGTGTCGGCAGTATGTCGCTCTTGAACATGGCACTAGTCTGCATTCGTGTCTGGGTGGGGATATCTCATCTCGTTTCACATTAGCCTCCGTGGGTTTGGGTTACCCTATTTTGACCTCTCATCTGCTTATTGCCCTGTCACCATGACCCTTACTCATTTGATGTCAAATACTGCCAAATCCGTTATAGTGCCGCCGATATGTTCAAGAGAAGTTGACCTCTGCAATAATACAACCTCATCTGCTATCTTACAAATCATTTTTCCTCTGTCTCGTGTCGATGATGTGGGAAGCATTATGGCCCACCTTCGATCAAGGCCACTTCTCGTCGACTTCAACTCATTATCCGAGAAAGTGACTTAGAGACTCTTTCCAGGTGCCTTGGAGCCTGCATGCCTCAATGGCAGGTTCCTTGTGTTCGACGCAAGGTTTACATCATTGACCTACGATCGAATGACTCCGTGGGTGTTCGACACCAGCTCATTGATTCACACGCCACGGATTGTACCTATAGTACCTTGAGGGCCATTGTCATTATTGGTGGTACCTCTCGCGTCTGTTAACGGTTCTCATCATTGGCCGGTAATCAGACGATGTTCATGCATGTTCGACTCCAACCCCTGTATTCACATGTATGGACTTGTACTCTGTTCGGGTCGAGATGGAGCGCAAGACCCTGGATCCTTGCTCACTGTGGTCCAGGTTGCGATTTTGTGGATAATCATTACATGACTCATTGATGGATGGCTGCGCCCATACCTGAGTCTTCATGGATGGCTGCGACCATACCTTGTCATTATTATGGTCTCTTTAGCTGGGTGGCTGCGTCCATACCATAGACCAGTCTCGCGGGTCTTTTGGATGGCTGCGCCCATGCCTAGACTGCATGTATATGATTGTCAGAGATTTTTCGGTACTTCCTGGTGGTGTTCCAGTTCGGCGTGTGTTGTAAAGCATTTCACCCCTCCCACTCTCTCGGTCTTCATGCTTTAGGGGGCATCTGTTACACAGTAATTTATCACTGCCTTCCTGTCAGTCGCCCTGCTGTGTCCAGAAGTCACAATCAATAAGTGTTTGATCCCTGAACTGGCTTAAAAACCCATTTTTCCAAAGTTTTGTGCATCAGCGCGTCTGTTCCTAAAATAACCGCGATGACCAGCGCCTCACAGTGTATTTCGTGCGCTGCCATCGCGGAAGAACATCACTTTTCCCGCGATGACGCACAGCGCGGCTTTCCCGTGTTCTTCCGCGCTGACATGACTTGTTCAGTTATTGTTATGTGCTGACAGCGCGGCAGTCTCCATATAATCCGCGCTGATCCAGTTTGGGCGAATTTGTTCAAACAACCAGCCTTCCAGATCTCTCCAGGCTTGGTTGTTAGCTTTGTGAATATCGACTCCCTTCTATGGCATGTCTGTTCGACCCTTTGCAACTACTCCCCTTGAAGATAAGCTCATCCTTCCACCTTTTTAGGGGACTCCTTCTCCTATATAAACTTCCACCATTACCATGAGCAGCTAGTTAGAAACTAGTGGGAACTAGCTAGACTTAGCTTGGATTGTACAGAGCTTGTAGTGCTCAGATTGCTGCTATAGGTTTGGTGTGTTAGGAGTGGAAGTGATTGATTGCTTTGGGAAGTTTGTTTGTGACATTTGTGTGAGAGAGAGAGAGTTGTTTGTCTTGGGAGAACCATCCTCAAAGGTGAATGCTTGAGATACATGCTGACTGATCCCTCCTGAGAAGTTTATCGACGTCAGAACATTTGGTTGTACTCTTCTCTATTCTGATTAATAATAGATGACTGCTATTATTGTTCCATTCTCGTTTGTTTATGCAATGGATAAATGTGAATTATGTCTTTTTTGACTGGCATATAGTTACTTTTACTAGATTTCACGCTTGCGTTTTCCTTCTCTTCGTGTGTGCAGGTGTCCGTTCGCGGGGATCGCGGAGGACTGTGACCAGCCGAAGCGAAGAGGCGAAGGAGACATCTCTTCGTCCAACGACAACGCAGGAATCCAAGTAGGTGCTCTTTACTTCTTGTTTAATTGTAACTAGGAACATGCGTGGCAGCATTATGTGATTGTTGCTAGACCCCTATTGGGCTAGTAGGGATCGCCTCTATCGGCCGCCCTACAATTCGCAATGCAGTGAACACAGCATTCACGAAGATTGACCACCCGTACCCTAATGTGAAACAACAGTGACTATGTTTTAAGACGCCGGAACACGTCTCTAACCTAGACTTCTAAATATTTGCGTTTAGTTCCAATGCGTTTTTAGATTCATTTGGTTCATTTTATAGTTGATCTTGAGATTAAGTTTCGATTTCAAGCTCTATCGTATGTTCGCTCACAATTACTTAGATGCAATCTATATGCAAAAGAATTTTGTTTCGTTCGATGAATTCTAGCTACGAGAGAGCAAAGAATTTTTTAAACAAAACGAATACAAACAAACAAGCAGCTAAATGCAACTAAAGCGAGGAAAGGAAACTTTTCTTTTGAAAATGCAAATCAATGAAATGTTCTTTTCCTTTTTGAATTTTAAAGCAAGCTACTAATTCGTTTTCTTTTTAGTGACATAAAACACCTAAAGGAATTTGGAGGAACCTGAACACCAAGTAAACTACTTAATGAGAGCACACAAAGTTCCCAAAAACACTCAACCGAAGTCTCGAAATCAAAAGGAAACGAGGCAATGCACGAGCTATGTGATCTAAGCTCTGCAAAACAAGCAAGGATCGCAAGCAAGGAGGAAGCGAAAAAGACCACTTGGAAGCACAATCCAATACACTCTGACAATTACTGAAAAAATGCGAAAACGAGTCTAGAACGAACTGGTCAATCAAGCAAACAGGGATCCTCACGGGAGGCTTGACACACACACGGCCACTAGATGTCCTAGGGTTCAGAGTACGAAATCAAATAGAGAAAAGCAAACATCCGACGGACCAGAGTCGCAACCAGTCAATTAGAGACCCAAACACAATCCAGTAATCGCAAAAGTAAGGATGAAAACACGAACCAAGCAGCTAGAAGGGAAGTTGTTTGCAAACTTAAAACCAAGCAAAACGAAACCCTATGGAGTTGAGCTCCGTAATCAAACAGTTCAAAGTTCAGAGAGTGAAAAAAAAGTCATCAGACAAGCGGGGAGAAGAAGGGAAAGTCACAGCAAGAGGTTCAGGAGGTCAATTTGGACAAAAATGAGTTTTTCAGGCTCAGCGTGGGTAGCCTTCAGCAACTTGGCGCTGACAGGGGGAGGCCTTCAGCAACTTTGCGACGTCAGCGCGGAAAGTCAGGGAAAAAGCGCGCTGCCCTAGGACAAACGAGGTCTGCACGGATATAAGGCACACAGACGCGATGACCAAAATCGCAAAGAAGAGGGGGCGCGATGTCAGCGCGGAAGAACACGAATAAAGCGCGCTGCCCTTGAAAACGAGGTCAGCGCGGCTGTTAGACGTACAGGCGCGATGAAGAGAAAACCAAAGAACAGAGTCGCGATGTCAGCGCGACTGTTCCGAAATAAAACGCGCTGGGAGTAAAAAACAAGGAAAGCCAAAATAAAACTTCCCAAACCAAAGGCAGGAGCTTTTCAATGATAGAAATGCTTCCCATAAACGCCCAGAAAGTTCATAAGCAAAAAGACAATCCCAAAAACTCGAAAAGAGATCAATCAAAGCCAAACACAAAAGTGGACTCAAGAGACAAAAAGGCTGGTCCCCAGTGGAGTCGCCAAATTGTTGGGAAGGTAAATCCCCTCTACGGATAGAGGCGATCCCTACTAGCCCAATAGGGGTCTAGCAACAATCACACAATGCTGCCACGCATGTTCCTAGTTACAATTAAACAAGAAGTAAAGAGCACCTACTTGGATTCCTGCGCTGTCGTTGGACGAAGAGATGTCTCCTTCGCCTCTTCGCTTCGGCTGGTCACAGTCCTCCGCGATCCCCGCGAACGGACACCTGCACACACGAAGAGAAGGCAAACGCAAGCGTGAAATCTAGTAAAAGTAACTATATGCCAGTCAGAAAAGACATAATTCACATTTATCCATTGCATAAACAAACGAGAATGGAACAATAATAGCAGTCATCTATTATTAATCAGAATAGAGAAGAGTACAACCAAATGTTCTGACGTCGATAAACTTCTCAGGAGGGATCAGTCAGCATGTATCTCAAGCATTCACCTTTGAGGATGGTTCTCCCAAGACAAACAACTCTCTCTCTCTCACACAAATGTCACAAACAAACTTCCCAAAGCAATCAATCACTTCCACTCCTAACACACCAAACCTATAGCAGCAATCTGAGCACTACAAGCTCTGTACAATCCAAGCTAAGTCTAGCTAGTTCCCACTAGTTTCTAACTAGCTGCTCATGGTAATGGTGGAAGTTTATATAGGAGAAGGAGTCCCCTAAAAAGGTGGAAGGATGAGCTTATCTTCAAGGGGAGTAGTTGCAAAGGGTCGAACAAACATGCCATAGAAGGGAGTCGATATTCACAAAGCTAACAACCAAGCCTGGAGAGATCTGGAAGGCTGGTTGTTTGAACAAATTCGCCCAAACTGGATCAGCGCGGATTATATGGAGACTGCCGCGCTGTCAGCACATAACAATAACTGAACAAGTCATGTCAGCGCGGAAGAACACGGGAAAGCCGCGCTGTGCATCATCGCGGAAAAGTGATGTTCTTCCGCGATGGCAATGCACGAAATACACTGTGAGGCGCTGGTCATCGCGGTTATTTTAGGAACAGACGCGCTGATGCACAAAACTTTGGAAAAATGGGTTTTTAAGCCAGTTCAGGGATCAAACACTTAGTGATTGTGACTTCTGGACACAGCAGGGCGACTGACAGGAAGGCAGTGATAAATTACTGTGTAACAGCCACAAACAAGGTATGATTTAGATTTATTTCAATTAATTTTGAATCTAATGAGAATTATGTGCTTGGTACAGGAAAGCATGGAAATGCCCAGACTGGGTGGTTGAAAAAGACTACAACAATTAGTAGTATCAGTGAAAGGAATTGGAATATGTAGGATTATTTGGTTGTGATGCATATGTACATGTTCAAAAGGAGAAAAGAACCAAGTTGGATAGTAAATATGAAAGGTGCATCTTTATTGGGTATAAGGATGGTTTAAAAGGTTATAATATTTATAACCCAGAAACAGGGAAGGTTGTGTACAACATAGATGTGGTGTTTAGAGAGGTGAAAGATGTTATTAAACATGAAGTCATACCAAAGGAACCTGAGAAGATAGAGTTTGAGTTAAAGGAGGAAGAATCAGACTCTACAACATAACAAGAATCAGGAGATGAAGAGCCATAAACTCCAGGTGTGAGAAGGTCAGTTCGAGAAAGAAGGCAGCCTTAAAGGTATATTCCATCTACTTTTTGTTCAAATTTCGCTTTATCTATTACTGATGATGATCCCAGAATTGTCAGGGAAGCAGTAGATTCAGAGGATGGAAAACTCTGGAAGGAGGCCATGGTTGATGAAATGGCATCTTTAGACAAAAATGAGGCTTGGGATCTGGTGGAGTTGTCGGGTGTAAGGAAACCCATTGGCAGAAAATGGGTGTTTAAGAAGAAGAAGAATGCAGAAGGAAAGGTGGATAAATACAAAGCTCAGTTGGTAGTAAAAGGTTATTCTGAGGTGTAAGGAATTTATTTCGGTGATATTTTTTCTCCTGTTGCTAAGGTAGCTTTTATTAGATTACTTTTATCTGTTGTTGTTACTTTTGCTTTTGAGGTAGAACAAATGGATGTGAAGACAAAATATCTTCACAAGGATTTGGAAGAATAGATATACATGAAGTAACCTGAAGGTTTTGTACTAAAGGGTAAGAAACAATTGGTATGGAGGTTAAAAAATTATTTGTATGGGTTACTAACAGTCACCAAGGATGTGGTATCAGAAATTTGATACATATATACAGGGACTTGGCTTCACCAAAAGAAAAGCGGATCATTGTGTATATTTTAAATTAATTAGTGACCATGTTATTTATCTAGTCTCATATGTGGATGATATGTTTTTGATTGGAAATTACAAAGAAATTATCTAGGAATTGAAGACCCAATTTTCCTCCAAATTCGACATGAAAGATCTTAGCACTGAAAACTATATTTTGGGCATGGAAATTAAATGATATCATGAAAAGAGGAATCTCTGGTTAAACCAAAGGAAGTATGTCGAGAAAATACTGTAGAGGTTTAATATGTAGGATAGTAAACTGGTGAAGGTTCTTATTCCTGTAGGTGTAAATTTATATGTTGAACAATGTCCCAAGACACAAGAAGAGGAAGAGAACATGTCCTGTGTTCAATATGCAAGTGCAGTCGATAACCTAATGTACGCAATGGTTTATACTAGACCAAACATTGCACATGCAGTGGAAGTATTGAGCAGGTTTATGTCAAAACAAGGGAAGGAGCATTGGACATCAATGAAGCAAGTTTTCACATATTTGTGTGGAACTAGTGATTACAATTTGTGCTACAAAGGAATACTAGGAGTGGATAGTATTTTTGACATTCATGTCTTTTTTGATGTAGACTGGGCTAGAGATATGGATCAGAGAATATCTACAAGTGGGTATGTGTTTAATCTATTTGAAGGTGTAGTCAGTTGGATGAGCAAGAGATAGTCTGTAGTGGCACTTTAAACTACAGAGGAAAAATACATGGCAGACACTCATGCATGCAAGGAAGAAGTTTGGTTGGAGAGATTGTGTTCAAGTATGGGTATAGTACAGCGAGATATAAGGATAAACTGTGATAGCCAAAGTGAAATTTTCTTGGCAAAGAACCTTTCTAGTCATTCAAAGAAAAAGAACATTGATGTTCAGTATCACTTTGTGAGGGATATGGTTGAGGACAAAAAGGTGTTGTTGGTAAAGGTGGACACTTTGAAGAATGTTATAGATGCATTGACGAAGTCTGTGAGCATTGAGAATTTTTCTTCATGTATAGAAACGATGGGAATTGCGAGACTGGACCAATGACTAAACTCTCTTGTGACCCCCTGTGTGGAAAAGAAAACAACAAGTGGGAGAATGTTGGGTGTGTGTTATATTATTTCCAAGAATAACCTCACATGTGGTGGGTAGACCTGCCTATGGTTTTTTGTATGGGTTTTACACATGGTTTTGGGTATGATGGTTTTTTACCCATGGTTTCCTATAGATTCGATCAAGGGAACTACATTTATGTTCTAATATAGGGTTAATGGATTGGGGGTTATGATTGCTTCAGCGTGTATATATATATGTGTTGTAACATTGAAAGGAATATAATGAAAAATCAATATGGTCGTCATAGTTTTGGGATCTAGGAGAAAATATTTGTGTATATTTGTTTTATGTTTTATGTTATCACCATTGTTTATTTTCTGTTTTTAAGAATTCATTTGCAAGTAATTTCTATACAGGGTTAAAACCTATAATCGTATCAATATAATAGATTTTATAGTTGAATGATGTTGTATTAAATCTAACATGGTGCCATACTACTATGCTACATACATGTGCAGTGTCATGCCAATAATGAACTGCAATGTGTAAATCAGGCCATGCTAATATCATATCATTGTAATAGATTGTATAGCTTAACTATGTTGTGTTATGTTACAACGAGATCATCATACAAACAAAGCCAGATATATATATATATATATATATATATATATATATATATATATATATATATATATATATATATATATATATATAGAGAGAGAGAGAGAGAGAGAGAGAGAGAGAGAGAGAGAGAGAGAGAGAGAGATAATACCTACCCATTATACCATGCAATGAGGTAGCATAATAGAGGTGGCATATATACAACAAGGGGCACCAATATATCACAGTAAACTGATTCCTAGAAAAACAGTGTCAACAATGGAGATGAGACTTTATCTGAAGAGGATTCATGTGATTCCAAGGCTATAATGTGAATGTGATGTATGATACTTGAACTTTCATATAGATGTAATTCCAGGGACTAAATTTATATGTGACCGAGATTGTATGAAATGTGCTAGACCATGCACTCGCATGGTGCCAAGATCATTGTCTCATTTGATGCCAAGTTGGTGCCATTATGTGGTGGCAAGGCCATACCCTCATGCGATGCTAAGATAGTGCCATCATTCGGTGTCAACAACATACCCTCATGTGATGCCAATACGGTGCCATCATGCAGTGTCAAGGAGTTTCTCCTTAGGCTGAGATTCTAAAGAAAGTAAAAATCCAAGTTCTGAGCATAAATCCAAGACAAATCACTATAATAAAACCGCAGTCTTATTAAAAATTAGGCCTAGGTGTCTTAATCCTATTTTCAAGGGACCAAACAATTAATAAATCCATCCTCTCACTATTGAATGCATTTTTAATTGGATCATATTTCTCGACACTATACGTAGCCCTATTCTCAAGTCTATAACTGCATACTTGCATTCAAAATCATTAAACTTTGTAAGAGAACAACATCAATATTTTCAAGGGTCTGAATAGCCACAGTTATCACAAATCTAAGTTATTGGTTGAGCTTAAACGATGAATATGTGAGAAAGAAAAAAAACTAAACCACTCATAATTACAGTCCAAAGTAGCCTGGGGCAGGGATACAACACTAGTATATTGACTCTTTTTTTTGTAAGTAAGCATGTATAATAATATTAACTGAACTAAATTTACCATATGTATATTCATGAGTTTCACCTCTGCCTCAGAATGAGGAAACTAGAGAGATAAGATACGAGTTCTCTGCCCCTGGAGGGTGAAACTAGAGTTAACATTGTTTTTCCAAATGATAGAACCATAAAAATTGCAAGGGAAGGCAAGGCCTCACGGTGCCTAGACCGTGGAATGATGAGAAATGGTATTTTCAAATTAAGGCATACAAAAAATATCCTTAGTATCAGAATTATCACATTTACGCCGAGTTGCAACTGAGTTATTGCATTGGTAATTGCCAAAGCAAAATGGTCTTTAGTAGTCCATTGATCAAAAGGAGAAAAAGGCCAACCTGGGTCTGCTCAAGATTTTTTCAGGTGATGCGAGCTGCTATGAAGCTAGATAAAAGTCAAGTTGGATCCACCATGTGCTTGAGAATTTCCACAAGTCTAAAGGGAACTGACCTCCTCTAGGATTTGCTTCAGAATGAAGCATTCGTAAGGGCTAGGCCTAGGCATTGAAGAAGGGGGAGCATTGGGGGTGACTGGAAGTGGGGGATCTCTGTGAGAAGGAGTGGGGGAGGCAATTGCAGGAGGGGACCATGGGAGGGTAATCAATGCCCAGGTCCCTATAGGCTAGCTGTTGTGTGTGGAGCATGATTGTTCAGAGGTCTTTGTTTCAGCCAGATGTATACCCCAGGAATTTTTGTACACTCCTCCATGCGGGGGGTCCGGGGGCCAGTGGTCCCCCGGCGGGGGCTCGGGGGCAGCGCCCCCGAAGCCAAAAATAAATGTAAAATTGCCTTGTAAAAGTATAGTAATTTCTAGTCAATCTGGGCCGTTCATTAGGCGGATGATCTGACAGTTGAACTTATGTTTAGTTTAGGGTTTTTTTCCCTAGAAGGAAACCCCTCTATTTGTATGAGGGTATTGTATTTGAGGCTGTGAAAAAAATAGATGTGTATTTTGTGAGCGAGAAACAAAGAGCTGAGACTGTGAGAGAAAACAGAGGATATTACAGCGGATTTGCTGTAGGTTGTGTCTCTTCATTTTGTTGGATAATAGAAAGGAAGGACTGGTTGTTCGGGGTGGACGTAGCCCAAACTGGGTGAACCACATATATCTGTGTCTCTCTTGTTTTATGCATTTTCTGTGTTTATATTTCTACAATATTTTATGTGTTCCATTGCTCCGTAATAAATAATTTTCTAACACTAGCTGCTTCAAGGATGTAGAAGAGTGGTTGAGGAAAGTAGAGATCTCAACAATATGATGAGTGGATTTGTCCTTAATATCTACCCATTCTTTCAATTATTAGGCCAGAAGGTTGCATAGGGCCAAGAGGGCCAATTGCCCATGGTGCATCCCCTCTTCCTCCATAGCCACAACTTTCCTACAGATACTCTACGGAATGGCATGGTCGAACATGGTGGAAATGGAGTGCTCATCCAAGATGGTGGAGGGTATCCCTTTACCTCATCCAAGTCCAAGACGATGATCATGCCCTCTTTCCCCACTCATGGTTGGAGTACAGGAGCTGGTCAATGTAGTAGCGAGGCTGGGAAAGAAGGTGTTGGGCAGAAGGGTAGGCACCAAGAGAAGGAATGGCATGGCATGAAGTGCAGGTCGCCATAGATTAAGAAGCCTGGAGAAAATGCAAGGTGGTCCTCACAAACTGAGGCAATATGGTGTGTGGAGTAAATATGTTAGGCTATATTAATGTGACACCAGACTCCCACCACATGCCTAAGCCTGTCAGTCAGAAGGGGCCCTCTCTATATGGACACACGTATCCGTTATAGTATATTGACTCTTTACCCTAACTTTCCTTATGAATTATTCTAGATACCACATATCATCTGTTGGGTACCATGTACGAACTTATTGGTCTCATGTTATCACCGATGGGTTGCTCAGTTCACCACCTCTAACTGCCCATGACTAAATAAGATATTCACAGATGGATGAATAAGTCATAGCCCATGACTAAAGAAAGGAATCAAGAAGGAATGAATAGATTAATTAATTGATAACCATGCTACTAGTCTCTTATTAATGCATACATGAAGAAAATAAGTTTTGGTTTTACGGCATAAATGGTCTCGATTGTGCCTATCCTTAGTATTGTGACAAGTTTTTGAAAACCCTAGAATTGCAGGTGTTCAAGAAGGAATGTGGAATACCATTGCTTAACCCCGATGCCTAAATTTTCCAACTACTATGGATTCTTGAAGGAGTCCACACAAGGAAGGGAATGTTGAATCAAATGTAGGGAGGAGCCACTAAGAATCGCCCATCTCAGTCTACAAGAATAGAATGTATGGAGGAGGCACCAAGAAACACTCAAGTGAACACCGAATGGAATGTAGGGAAGGGCGACTGAGAAACACTCAAGTTTGCAAGAATCGAATGTAGGGAGGAGCCCCAAAGAAACCCTCAACGAAATGTCAAATTGAATGTAGCGAGAGGATCCACCGAGAAACCATCAAATTTGCAGAAAGAATTGAATGTAGGGAGTGGAACCACCGAGAAACCCTGAGGTCTTCTACAAGAATCGACTATGGGAAGCGGAGCCACTGAGAAACGCTCGGGTCAGCTGTAAGAATCAGACATAAAAGGGAGTGGAGCCACTGAGAAAACTCGCAATCTATGCAAAAACCATATGCAATAACATGTCAAAAATGTATAAGGGAGCAGAGCCACCAAAACAACTCACATTTTATGCGAAAATCATATGCAATGACATGCCAAAAACGTATAAGGGAGCAGATGCACTGAGAAAACTCATATTTTATGCAAAAACCATATGCAATGACATGTCAAAAAAATATATACTAGCTAGGACTTAATAATATATAATTAATATGATATTGTTTTGATTTAATAATATAATAATTAATATAATGTGGTTTTGATTAAATATAATATAATTTATAATGTAATTGTTAATTTCAAAAAACTAAAATATTATTAAAAAATTAAAATCAACAATTATGTGATAGAAAATAGTGATTAATTTTATTAATTAATATTCAATTTACACTAATGGTTACATTTACACTAATTTACTCATGTTTTGTGGACTATAGGTAGACCTAATAGGCAGCAAGAAAAGTACTTTTAAGGACTAGGACTGAACTGTATAGAGGCATTGTAGGCTCATTTGGAAGGTATGATCCAAAGCTTAGTCACCCTAAAGGACCACAATTATCTTTAAAAATTCTGAGATTTTTACAAGTCTTTCCAAATATAAACATCTAACTCCATCGAGTTGTGACACTTTGAAGGAAGATCAATACGCATCCTTTTGGGATTTTTGAAAGCCCTAAAGGGACAAAATTGCAATAGAATACTATAGATATCTCAAGGGACTAGACATATTATTAAAGGTAGCAAAAGGAGAAATTATATGTAAGCGTTGAGCAACTACATAACTCTGACCTGATCTCAATAAGAGGATTAATATATCACCTTGAGTAGAGTTGAATCATCGTGAGGATGAGAATACTATGAGAAAGATTGAAGACCTATGCTCAAATTCAAAGGTCTTGTAACAGATTTCAAATATTTGAAAATCATAAGGTTCTGTCCAATTCTGTGAAGGTGATCAAGTTACTAGTTAAACTCATCTTTTATGGACTAGAGGTAGTCCTAATAGGTAGTAAGGAAACTACTTTTAAGAAGGACCAGTACCGAAATGTATAGAGACATTGTAGGCTCATTTGGAAGGTTTGATCCAAATCTCAGTCACCCTAAAGGACCACAATTATCTTCAAAAACTCTAAGATTTATACAAGTCTTTCCAAATAGAAACCTCTCACTCCATCAAGTTGCGACACTTTGAAGGAAGATCAATTTCACATCCTTTTAGGGCTATTGAAATCCATAAAGGGAAAATGTTATGAAACCAGCTCAAGAAAAGATAGAAAATATAGATCAACGCCTTAGAATTTAGCCTCTTCGAGGGGGCAACCTCCTTTACATTACATAAATGAACAATTCTTGGATGATTCAAATGAAAAAACCTCCTTTCTGTATATAGGAGTCTAAGGAGTCACAATATAATCCAGCCGACCTAACAATAATAATATAAAGCCACAAAAATAACAATAGAGGGATTCTATGGGGCACAATAATAACTATGGGGGCAATAGGGGCACAACAATATTAATAAGGGGTATAAATACAATAGTAATGGGGTAATCACTAGTATTATAGGGACCCAACATGCCCCTCTCCTTCAAAAAAGTGTTGTCCTCAACGCTTGAGTAGTTCTGGATACTTCTGCATAAAATTCTCATCCTCCCATGTGGAATATTCAGCGGATAAGTTCTTCCACTTGATAAGATACTATGAAATTGAACGATTTCGTAGCTGTCGAGTTCTTGTTTCTGTGACTACTTCCGATTCCAATATAATTTTTCCTTCCTCGTCAAGTTCTGGAAATATTGTTTGAACTGGGAGCTTGTCGCCTATAACCTTATTTAAACATGAAACGTGGAAAATTGGGTGCAATCAAGAAGCTGCAGGAAGCTCCAATTTGTATGCCATAGTACTAATCTTTTGCAACACCTTGTATGGACCATAATACTTTGGTGATAATTTATTATCCTTCTTAGCTTGCTTGAGGGACGTTTTCTTATATGGTTGTAGCCGTAGGAATACCCAATCACCTACATCAAAACTTATTTCGCTGCGATGTTGATCTGCCCGTTGTTTCATTCTATTCTGTGCCAACATGAGGTTATCCTTTAAGAGTTGGAGGACTTGTTGTTGATGTTCGATGTGATGTTCTACTGCCTGAACCTTAGAATTTTCTCTTAAATATGATGTGATGGATGGTGGTTGATACCCATAAAGTACCATAAATGGGGTCATTTTTTTTGCTGTATGGAAGGAAGTGTTATACCACCATTCATCCAGAGGCAACCATTTGACCCATTGTGTCCGTTTATCAGATACAAAGCAACGAAGATATCCTTCCAAACATTTGTTTACTATCTCAGTTTGCCCATCAGATTGAGGATGATAAGATGAGCTATGAGCTAACTGAGTACCAGGATAAGAAAATAATTTTGTCCAAAAATTTCCAATGAAAATGGGATCTCTGTCACTTACAATAATCTTTGGGTTTCCATGTAGCTTTTGAATTGTTTCCATAAATGTAGTAGAAACTATACTGGCTTTAAATGGATGTGATAATGCACAAAAGTGTGCATACTTGGTAAGTCTATCAACTACCACCATGATGACACTCTTTCCCTCAGACTTGGGTAAACTTGTGATATAATCCATTGAAACCTCCTCCCAACGTTCGCTTGGAATGGATAAAGGCTGTAATAGACCCGGTGTCTTAATTGTTTCAACTTTATTTTGTTGGAAAACCAAACATTCAACCACAAAATTTTGAATACCTGATTTAAGGCCATCCCAAAGAAATTCCTTCTTAACCCCGTGGTAAGTTTTTAAAAATCCTGAGTGCCCTCCTAAGGGAGAAGTGTGCAATTCCATAAGAATCTTTTGTTTTAGCTGGGAATTCTTACAGAGGTATAAGCGATCTTTGTAACATAACGAATCATTTTGCCAGCTAAATGTACCAGATGTACTGGAATCTTGTTGTAACTTTCGAATAAGTTCCCACACTTCTTCGTCATTCTTCCATTCCTCCCTTGCTTCATTTATCCAATCTGGTTGGATAATAGAAATGGCGCACAACAATGCTTCCACATCCTCATCCTTTCTTGAGAGTGCATCTACCACCACATTTTTCTTCCCTTTTTTGTAGATGATTTCAAAGTCATAACCCAACATCTTTGTGACCCACTTTTGTTGCTCTTCAGAGGATAATCTTTGTTGTAAAAAGTATTTAAGGCTATCATGATCAGTTTTTACCTTGAAGTGTCTACCCATTAGGTAGGGTCGCCATTTCTTAAGTGCATGGAGTATTTCCAACATTTCCTTCTCATAAATAGCTTTGCTTAAAAACTTTCCCTTGATTGGACGACTTTCAAAAGCAATGGGTCTTTCATCTTGCATTAGAACAGCACCAATTCCATTTCCTGAAGCATCACATTCCACAATAAAGGTTTTTGTAAAGTCCAGTGTAGCTAAGACCAGTGCTTGGCACATTGCCTCTTTGTTGTTGGGAAAAGTATCTATTCAGAACGCCCCTATCCCACTCTAAGGTGTGATAGTGCCTTAGCAACAAACAAGGAAAACTATTCTCGTATTCTTCTTTATGAAATGTAAACGAAGAGGAAGGATGTAACTAACCTGTGTCTTTCGCTAGTTTTTTGATCCAATCGCTCTCCTCTTTGTTCGCCTCCTGCTGCCTGCTCCCTTACTGGTCCAGCTTCACCAAGTTCCTACAAGATCACAGAAGAGGAAAACTACACAAAAGACATAGATTTACATTCATAACTAGCTTAGGATCAGATTTAAACTAAACATGCAAATATAGCAAAGCATCATTGATACACAGCATGTAGGAGAAACTCAAATAGTTTTATTGATATAATAAGAAAGTCCAAGAGGAGATACAACCAAGTGAGTCCCGATCCAGCATCTACCTCCCAGCAAAGGAATCCCTTCCTCACCTCCAACAAAGCATAAATCACCCAATGCACTAATCTCAATCTCAAACCAACATCAATTCTCTGCAAAGTACAAAATTCCATCCTCTTGGATCTCTGGGTGAGGGATCCATATATAGATGTAAGCAGAGAGGATGAGTCAGCTTATGTTTTGACTTGTGGCTTCTCTCTGTCAGTTCTTGCTTCCACTTGGAGGCTGAGAGCCTCTTACTCATCACTGGTTGAATTCAGTGAGGCAAGTGTCATTGGAAAAGATTCTGGAAGCTTCCATTGTCTTTCCACCTCGTTGAATGACTTTGCCATTTGTCATTTCCCGCTCAACGCACCCTGGTAGTGCATTCACCTGCGTTGCAACGCACCTATCCAGTGTATTTGGGTGCTTTGCAACGCAGGCAGCTATTGGAGCATCTGAATTGATCCTGATTTGACTAGTTTTGGGCAGTTTCTGGTGGAGAACTTCTGGGAGAAGCTGTCATTTCTTGACCTTGTTTCTTTAGGAGCTGGAACAACATCTTTAGGGACTTAGGATCCCTTGGTTTATGGACATTTCATGCTTATAGTTGTAAGGCACAAAAATGTCTATAACAGTTGCCCCCTAAAGTATGAGGCCTTTTATCGGGTGAAATGCTTTATTAGGAGGATCTGAAGTTCTTTCAATGCTGGGAGGAGACCTGTAATAAGATACGATACAATACATTATTTTCATACTGTTTTCATGATCTAGCTGAGGCGGGCATTCCCATGCTCAGCTTTATAAATCCATTTTTTATGTACATAGGACAGACAATCGTTTGATTGTAGACTGATGATTCTGATGAAGTCATCATCCTTTTGGTAGGATGATTATCTGTGCTGCAATGCTGTACATGTAAATGTTTTTATTTTTCCTGAATATATATCGCAGCCCGGATGGATGAAACTAGATCCGGGGTCTTCAATCTCGTCCGATCTTCACTGTAAGTACAAGTCGATCCATGTGAGAAATGTTTTGAAGTCGAACATGGAAAGACATCGCTTGATTACCAGCCAATGATGTAAACTGTTAACAAGCGCGAGAGGAATCACCGATAATGATAATGACCCTCAAGGTACTGCAGTACAATTCACGTGGTGTGAATAAAGGACTTGGCGTCGAACACCACGCAAAATCTTTCGGTCGAAGGTCATTGATGTATACCTGTCGCCGGAAGTGAGAAACTTGCCATTGAGGCATGCAAGCTTCAAAGTACTGAAGGGGGTGTTCCTAGATCAACTTCTTGGATAATGAGCTGATGTCGACAAGAAGCGATCCGTCAAAGGAGGGCCTTGATGTATCCCACATCAATGACACGGAACGGAGCAAATGATTTTGATGGAGGTGAAAACGATCTGATGATATATGGTTCAGGGTGGCGGTCATGAAAGGATGAAGTATAATGTATGGGACACGGGTGACTTCTCTGGATGACTTCTCTTGAACATATCGGCGACACTTATATGATGGATTGGTAGCATTTACCCCAAAGGTGGATGGTATGGCGAGACCATGGTGATGTGACTGGTGAATGAAACAACCCAACCCGACTCAGGCACGGAGTGGAAGTGTCATGTTCAAGAGCGACTTGCTACCAATAAAGATTCTTTGAGTTTCTTCCCAATTTTTCCCCAGTCATTGCTGACCAGTACCTCTTTATTTTTGTCAAGCTTGAGGAGGATAACATATGCTTGTTCTATAATTTTCCCTTCGGGCAAACCCATCGCTATGTTTTAACGATCCTAGCGATAGTGAAACTCGTTCTCGTCTAAAGACAAGTTTGTCGCTATTAATGTTTTTAACGAGTTTAACGACAAAGATAACTCGGTCCTTTTCATTTTTAGAGAGTCTGAAAAGGTACGTAAAGGTAACTCCGGAATTCCTTTTTCGTCATCTAATCCCTTAAGTCCGAAAAAGTATAAAACAATACAGAAGGGATGAATTTGCGATAGTTTTAACGAACCGAACAATACAAGTGCTCGATCTTTTTGTGCAATAATCCCTCAGGTCCAAAAAGATTAAAATCTAGAGGAGGGATAGCACTTCCGGTCGCTTTAACGAGCTGGAAGGCCAAAACTCGGCAATATTTTCATATTTTATGAGTAAGATGAAAAGAGCTTAAAGAAGACTCGTCTTTTGAGGAACGAGTGATAAGACGGGTAGCAGCTGATTCCAGGTAAGGGTTGGAATTTTCCAATCACGACAGTGTCACAAGGATGGCTAGTGAAATCACTCTTCGCAGCTGTTCCTCAAAATGGGTAAACAATCAAATGGAGGTGAATGGTCGGCCAATGGAAAAGTGGAGGTGACGGTGCAAACACGACCAAGGCTTTAATGGCTGATAATGTTACATTCACGATGGTTATTTACCGGAGGATAGTTCATTTTTTAACGAGCTTAAACGCGGATTGAAACACTTGCTCGATCTTATGTTTATTTTTTAACGAGCATGAACTATGTGCTAAAACTGCTCGATTAATCCAGTCATATGATAAGAATGTCTCATTGAAGATGCCATTTTTTATGGAGCTTGCACCTTATAAAGCTTTGCCCCGAAATCCTTTCTTTATGCAGTTCGGAAACGACTAATCCTACGAGTTTAAAGGGTTAGAGGTCCTAAAAATTTAAAAAATAAATAGCCGCCCCTTGCTTGCACTCCAAAAGGTTTGCATGCCCCCAGGTATAAAGTACGATTTCAAGGTTACCCCTCAATGTGCAGATAAAAAATTTGTTCTACCAGGAAAGGCCTACCTATTTCAGGTTACCAAAGGTTTCCTCATTTGCGCAGCAAACAAAACACTTCTTCGGCAATGTCTACCAAGATATACAAAGGTGAGTGACAACGAGCGCCAAACACATAACTTTGACAAAAGAATCTTATTCTAGAACAACCCCTCTTCGAATCACGAATGGGGTACGGACTAGTCATATTCTCCCGCGAAAACCTACCCTATACCCAAAGTTTTCCTGCCGAAGCAGACCAGGACGCATGCCCCCTGGGTTCCAGTCATATCCCTCCGAATTACTCGCGCTCATCGGGAGGATGGACCGTGGGTTGAGACATTTCTTGCGTGAAGAGACCATTTAGGGATGGTATATGACTATTTGCGATGCGTGATCCGGGAAATGAACGCTGGTCCACGAGCTTGACCACTCTTCCTTCATGCGGAAAACACATTCCTCTAAAGAGTGAGGAGACGATCGCTCCCATGCAATAAATATAGTCTCGTCCAAGGAGTAGGTTGTAATCCAAGGGTCCTTGAACAACCATCACGTTCATTTGAACGGTCTTCCCTTTCAATGTTATGGGCACATTGGGGAGGATCCCTAAAGGTCGACTGGTTCCTTTATCGAAGCCTGTCAGATTTCTCATTTCAGGCAAAAGCGATGGTGAACCAAGCGCTTTCCAAGCAATAGATGAAAGAATACTCACAGATGCCCCCTCATCAATGATGGTGCCAGCCATGACCATTCTGTATATTTGAACGATAATTCGGAATGGTATGCTTGCTGGCAAACGGGGTCTGCCTAGTTGGTTTCAGTCGAAGGACACAACTAGGTTGCTTGGTGGTGGGACCGAGTAGACGGCCAGGTATCGCTCTGACAAACTTCCTTCCTGCGATAAAGGAATGGGTGGATTGCCCCCGTGTTCGTCGGAGTCTGTGTTGATGAAGAGAATTTGGACGGTGTCATCCTTATCCTCTTCAGTGACTGTATCATTTAAAGATAAAACCTCTGAAGGCAAGACCGGGTCAACTGCCGCCTCGACCCTTTGACTTTCGTCTGGTATGGATTCAGTCGGTTTATCTTCAATGATAGACGCTTCAGCTGACCACTTGAGCGGGCCAGCTGGATTCTCAACTAACGAAGGACTCGGCAAGAGTTTTTAATATCCAGGAGGAAGTCGTAACGGTGAAACCGGACGATCTTCCAAGACTCTTTTAGCCTCGTCTAAGAAGGGACAACGATGGAGGGCATGGTCGCCTTCGCACAATCTACAGGGAGGTCTAGCTCTCCCTTTTTGTCCTGGAAATTCACCTTCGCTAGTTGACGGTGTACTTTCAACATGGCCATCAGAGGTTGACGACACCGGATTGTGCAAACGGGGAGACCAGTCCCTTAGTATCCGAGGGATGCAAGGACAATCTCTGTGAAAGTGGTCTCCCTTGCAAATGACACATGGCGATTTAGGCCTGGTCAGTGCTGTGTGTGGATTTTCATTAGACGACACTTGTTTTCCCTTATTTGCCTTTGGCTCCTTCTTCTTTTTCTCTTTCTTCTTCTTTTCCTTTTTCTCCTTAGGAACTAGGGTTTTTAGCTTTACCAGTCCCGTCACGCGAAGAGGAAGGAAGAGAAGAAGAATTAGAGGAAGTAGAAGGTTGGTGGGAAATTCTGGACTCGTCTAACTGCTGATTCGA
Source organism: Pinus tabuliformis (assembly GCA_031772625.1). Taxonomy (NCBI): domain Eukaryota; kingdom Viridiplantae; phylum Streptophyta; class Pinopsida; order Pinales; family Pinaceae; genus Pinus; species Pinus tabuliformis. The sequence goes on along the minus strand of CM062811.1, from coordinate 497,709,819 downwards.
CTGTTCAGGAATAGTGGTGTTCTGAATGACATTGGTTGAGAAGAGTCAGACCGGCAAGCCAATTGTCAGTCCTGGAAGCGATAATGTGGCCATATGGGGCGCACCAACATCTCCCCAAGAGGAGAAGGGACTAGGATTTCCACCAAGGGGAATTCCTTGGTTGGTAGGCTCCATTTTCTCAACCTAAAGATCAACACAGGAAAAAGGGTATGAATATTCCGTTTAAAATAAATTTTAATGACGCTTGGACACAACTTGCTTTTTCAATTTTAAAGAGTCGAGAAAAAGCAAAAGATGACTCTAGTCTCCTTCGATTTTTAATGAGCCTGAAGTGACAAGTGCTCAGATGGACCTTTTCCGTTAAGGAGTCTGAAAAGGAACGAAAGGGACTGCTCTGGAGTTCTAGGTACAGGGTGTGCCAAACCAATCACAAAACCGCAGAATACTTTTTAGGGTACGGGCGGTCAATCTTCCCGAATGCTGTGTTCAGTGCATTGCGATCAGTAGGGCGGCTGACATGGCTTCCTATGGATAAAGGTTTTATGCCTATAGGGGTATCCCAATATATACTCGATGGTACGTGGGAGCACAATCCGTACTGGCACTTATCGTCTCTCAGGAGGAATCACCCAACCATCAGTGAGGCCAACAGTTACCAGGTTTTACGACGCCGGAACACGTCTCTAGCCTAGACCTCTATGTTGTGCATTAAGTTACAAAGCGTTGTTAAGTTCATTCAATTTATTTTAGGTTGATATTTCTTAGAAGTTTGCCTTTTTGGATCACCACGAGATGTAGATACAATTCCTAAATGCAGTCTAAAGATGATAAGCAAGCTTTTATCTCTTTTCAACAATGAAAATCCTAGCTACAAGGGGAAAAGAAAGACACAATCTTTTCTCAAAGAGCATAGAGCACACTGTAAATGCACTTTTCCTAAATCATGCAAACCGTCAAAATGCAAATGCACATATGCATGTATTTGTTTTCACTTTCTTAATATTGATGCCTAAAAAGAAAGTTGTTGTACAAATTTGAATTCGATTTCAAGTGAAAACACAAACAAGCTTCTTTTTGAAATCAAAAAGACGATTACGACACTTTATGATTTTGAAGTAAACACTTGTTTCGACACTAGAAATTCACAAATTCAAACCAAACGAAAAAACTAAAAGCGCAATCAATTGTCAACAGCAAATAAACTTTCTCCTAAGATCAAAACGACACTTACGACAGGTCTAGATCTAAGGGCGACAGTATGACTAGTTTACTTTTGTAATGGGAAACTGCAAATGATGTAACAAATACACACAAAAAAATACAGCTTCTTTTATACAACTGAGGTGGAATTAAGGCAAATAAAAGGGGTTTTCAGATAGGTACACACACTGATAACAGGCTGCAAAAATCAGAGATAAAACTGAACAAAAAGAAGCAAAGAACTACAGTTGCACAGGGAAAAGGCTGATCAACGCACCTGTTGCATAGAGAAACTGAATTGCAGTGCAGGTAGCCCTCTCGGGACCTGCGTTGAAATGCAGAACCTCTTTACAGAGCCTGCGCTGAAGCAGAAACGAGAATTGTCTCTGGGTTCTGGGTCACGGTTTGCTGTTTAATCTATGGTTTTTGGCCGGATAAAAGCTATCAATAAGGTACAATTAGAGGGATGATTTAAAGGAGGACTAAGAGCTATCACAAAGGGAAATTAGAGCATTTTTGGATCAGATGTTCAGATCATAAACAGGCCCAGTGAATGGACTAGAGTAGCAGATCTCTACTTTGCATTTGTAAATGGAAAATGCAGTTCGATTCGCCACTCCTAAGTTTATGAGAAGAACAACAATAGAAACACAAATAAACTAACTAGATACGCTCCCCAGTGGAGTCGCCAATTTGTTGTTGGGAAAAGTATCTATTCAGAACGCCCCTATCCCACTCTAAGGTGTGATAGTGCCTTAGCAACAAACAAGGAAAACTATTCTCGTATTCTTCTTTATGAAATGTAAATGAAGAGGAAGGATGTAACTAACATGTGTCTTTCGCTAGTTTGTTGATCCAATCGCTCTCCTCTTTGTTCGCCTCCTCCTGCCTGCTCCCTTACTGGTCCAGCTTCATCAAGTTCCTGCAAGATCACAGAAGAGGAAAACTACACAAAAGACATAGATTTACATTCATAACTAGCTTAGGATCAGATTTAAACTAAACATGCAAATATAACAAAGCATCATTGATACACAACATGTAGGAGAAACTCAAATAGTTTTATTGATATAATAAGAAAGTCCAAGAGGAGATACAACCAAGTGAGTCCCGATCCAGCATCTACCTCCCAGCAAAGGAATCCCTTCCTCACCTCCAACAAAGCATAAATCACCCAATGCACTAATCTCAATCTCAAACCAACAACAATTCTCTGCAAAGTACAAAATTCCAGCCTATTGGATCTCTGGGTGAGGGATCCATATATAGATGTAAGCAGAGAGGATGAGTCAGCTTATGTTTTGGCTTTTGGCTTCTCTCTGTCAGTTCTTGCTTCCACTTGGAGGCTGAGAGCCTCTTACTCATCACTGGTCGAATTCAGTGAGGCAAGTGTCATTGGAAAAGATTCTGGAAGCTTCCATTGTCTTTCCACCTCATTGAATGACTTTGTCATTTGTCATTTCCCGCTCAACGCACCCTGGTAGTGCATTCACCTGCGTTGCAACGCACCTAGCCAGTGTATTTGGGTGCTTTGCAACGCAGGCAGCTAGTGGAGCATCTGAATTGATCCTGATTTGACTAGTTTTGGGCAGTTTCTGGTGGAGAACTTCTGGGAGAAGCTGTCATTTGTTGACCTTGTTTCTTTAGGAGCTGGAACAAAATCTTTAGGGACTTAGGATCCCTTGGTTTATGGACATTTCATGCTTATAGCTGTAAGGCACAAAAATGTCTATAACACTCTTTAAGATGTTCAAAGGCCTTTGTTGCTTCCGGAGTCCATGAAAATGCATCTTTCTTCAATAATGTTGTTAGAGGTGCTGCTATTCTCCCATAATTCTTAACAAACTTGTGATAATACCCTGTCAACCCTAGAAATCCTCGCAGATGCTTTATGGATGTGGGGATTTTCCATTCCTTAATGGCTTTAATTTTGCTAGGGTCTACCTTAACTCCTTCATGAGATACAATATGACCCAAATATTCCACCTCCTAGACTCCAAAGAAACATTTGGATCTTTTTGCATATAATTTTTTCTCCTTCAATAGTTGTAGCACCTTGTCAACATGTTCAACATGATCCTTCCAAGACTTGCTGTAGATTAGTATATCATCAAAAAATACTAACACAAATTTTCTAAGGAATTGTTTGAAAATTGAATTCATCAAACCTTGAAATGTTGAAGGTGCATTGGTAAGGCCAAAAGGCATGAACAAAAATTCATAATGACCCTCATGAGTTCTAAATGTTGTTTTTGAAATGTCTTCAGTCTTCATTCTGATTTGATGATATCCTGAACGAAGATCCAACTTGGTGAAGTAGATTGATCCATGCAATTCATCCAGTAATTCATCAATGAGAGGAATGGGGAACTTATCTTTAATAGTGAACTTGTTGAGCTCCCTATAATCTGGACACATGCGCCATGATCCATCCGTCTTGTGCACTAATACTATTGGAGCAGAGAAAGAAATTTGACTCGGTTGAATTATACTAGCCTCTAGCATTTCTGCAACCATACGTTCAATTTCACTCTTTTGGACATAGGGATATTTGTACGACCTGATGTTTGGAGGAACACTTCTTGGAATCAGATGAATAGCATGATCATGATCACGCATAGGTGGGAGACCTTTGGGAGTCTCAAATACCTTGGAATGATTGTCCAAGACTTTTTGGAGATCTAGAGAAATAAATGATTCCGATGTGGAAACATCTAGCGAGCATAATTGTGCAATTACACCTCTTTGCTCCTTTTTTAGAAGCTTTGTCATACTATTAGAGTTAATTATCTTTCCTGGTTTCCCTGCAATACCCCTTAATTCAAATTCCTTTCCTTCCATAGAAAATTTGATGAAAAGTTCTTGAAAATTAAAAGCTATTGTACCCAGGGATTGTAGCCATTGGACTCCTAGTACAACATCAGCACCTCCCATTGGAATGGAAAGCATTGGGCTAGTCAATACATATTCTCCCATGGATAGCTTGATATTATGGCACTTTCGAGAGCAATTTATTGTTCCTCCATTTGCAATCATCACTTGACACTCTGGTGCTGGATATAGGAAGCAATTCAATTCTTTTGCTACCTTACAATGAATAAAATTGTGGGTGCTTCCTGAATCAATCAACACTATTACCTTTTTCTTCTTGATTTGTCCTTCTATCTTGATGGTTTGAGGAGTGGTAATTCCCGCCAATGCATTACAAGATATGGCTGGATTTATTTGCTCTTCATCTAGGCTTTGTTCCTGGAGTATATCCTCTTCTTTTGACCTTTCTTGCTCCTTTTCTTCTTCCTCTTCACAATCTATGTAGAATAATTTCTTCTCAGCACACTTATGACCTTTAGTGTATTTGCTATCACAACTGTAACAAAGCCCTTTTTCTCTTTCTTCTTCCAATTGTTGTGGTGTCAACCTTATAGGTTGTGGAAGACTAGGGGAAACAACACTTCCGTCTTTATAGTTGTGAGTGGTATGCTTCCTGGTTGCCATAATTTTGCTTTCCATTTTTCTTGCTAACCTGAATGCCTTCTCTAATGTATCAGGTTCCCAAAGTCGAACATCATGTTGGATATTATCCTTTAAATACCCTATGAACACATCAATCCTATGCTCCTCTGGAATATCTTTTACCCTTATGTTCAATTTTTGGAACTCCTCAATGTGCTCCATTATTGAACCTTTTTGTTTGAGACTTATCAATTGGCTAAAAAAAGTGTTGCTTTTCGTATCCTCATAATGTGCTATCAATTCTTCCGTAAAAATTGCCCAAGTGATAAATGGTTTACGAGAGCAAAGCCATTGATACCATACAAACTGATTTGGTTCCAAATATAAAGTTGCCATACGTACCTTTTGTGTGTTTTGCACATTATTGAGATCGAAGAATTGCTCCATCTGTAATATCCATGTGGCAGGATCCTTGCCATCAAACTTCCTCATATCGATTTTTGGAATATGGTGATTCTTCGATCCAACATTAGCGTCTATGGAATCATGATTAACATTTCTTTTGTTCCCATCATGAGTTTCCTTTAGTACCCTTTCACCCTTAGGGACCATTTCTTGTAGCAACTTATTCATATTTATCTTCAATTCGTCCATGTCTATCTTCAAATCTATCTTCAAATCATCCATCTTAGCTTCCACGTGAATCATCTTAGCTTCTACGCCTTTCTTTAAACAGTCCATCTTAGATTCTAAACCTTTCTTTAAACCATCCATATTAGCTTCTACATCTTTCTTTAAACCATCCATCTTAGATTCTGTTCCTTTTTGTGCAAGGGACAGTTGTTGCACTTGGTCTTGTAATTTTGATATATCATGTTGCATTTCTTCCTCTTCTTCATGAGTCATGCTAGAGCTTTCAGGTTCCTTACTAGGTGTTTGAATTTTCTTTCCTCGGGGCATCAATTACCGATAATAATGCTCTACTATGCCCTTTGAATTCTTTCAAAATAAATTTTCAAACCATGCTTAAGAAAAAATTTAAGAAAATCTACACACATTTTTTCACTTTGTAGGAGCTCGATATTGCCTCTGATGTATCTCATTACTTTCCAATCATCTCGTTCTGAAATTGTGAGCTATAGTAGCCCTCTGTGTCCTCTTTCCAATGCCACAAGTCTGACCCAAATTGGATTCTCCAAGGAAGAGTTATGTGAAATCTCCCACTGTGACTTGCTTATAGACTAGTTCAGTAGAGCGAACTTGTACAACGTGCCACAAGTCACTGTTTCGACCTTTGGATCTGAAACATGCATACAAGAAACCACAGTCCGTCCTATTTCTATACCTTCTTACAAAATTTCAATCCGATCCCCAGAGAGAAATTTATGACGATTTTCCCTAGGTCACCTGTTTTGAATGTAATTAAGGAGTCTGCAAAAAGACCAACTTCCTCAGATCATATCTCCGCAAATATCACACGAAAAGCTCTAAAATTCGGACCCAAGATTCAGTGCGATTTCTTCTCAAATGGTTTTTTTTCGACTTCCGAAACGTCACAGAAAAAAATTTATCGCGAAAATGCCACGATGACCTGTTTGGAGCAGCGAAACCCTAGAATCCAAAGCTCTGATACCAAATGTTATGAAACAGCTCAAGAAAAGATAGAAAAGATAGATCAACGCCTTAGAATTCAGCCTCTTCGAGGGGGAAACCTCCTTTACATTACATAAATGAACAATTCTTGGATGATTCAAATGACAAAACCTCCTTTCTATATATAGGAGTCTAAGGAGTCACAATATAATCCAGCCGACCTAACAATAATAATATAAAGCCACAAAAATAACAATAGAGGGATTCTATGGGGCACAGTAATAACAATATGGGGGTAATAGGGGCACAAAAATATTAATAAGGGGTATAACTACAATAGTAATGGGGTAATAACTAGTATTATAGGGACCCAACAGAAAAACTTGCAATAGAATGCTACATATATCTCAAAGGACTGGACCTATTATTAAGGGTAGCAAAAGGAGAAATTATATGTAAGTGTTGAGAAACTACATAACTCTAACCTGAACTCAGGAAGAGGATCAATCTATCACCTTGAGTAGAGTAGAATCATCGTGAACTGAGAATACTAGGAGAAATATTGAATACCTATGCTCAAATTAAAAGGTCTTGTAACACATTTCTAAGATCCGAAAATCATAAGGTTTTGTGCAATTTTATGAAGGTGATTAAGTTAGTAGTTAAACTCATCTTTTGTTGACTAAAGGTAGTCTTAATAGGAAGCAAGGAAACTACTTTTAAGAAGGTCCAAAACCAAACTATATATAGGCATTTCAAGCTCATTTGGAAGGTTTGATCCAAATCTCAATCACCCTAAAGGACCACAATTGTATTAAAAAATTCTTAGATTTCTACCAGTCTTTCCAAATAGAAACCTCTCACTCCATAGAGTTGCGACACTTTGAAGGAAGATCAATGTTGCATCCTTTTGGCACTATTGAAAGCCCTAAATGGACAAACTTGCCATAGAATTCTACATATATCTCAAGGGACTAGACCTATTGTTAAAGGTAGAAGAAGGAGAAATTATATGTAGTGTTGAGCAACTACATAACTCTGGTCTAAACTCAAGAAGAGGATCAGTCTATCGCCTCGAGTAGATCCTCCTAACTTAGCACCTTGGAAGCTTCTACTACAGAAAGTATTATAAGAAGTATCAAACTTTTGAAAGAAGATATCATTATCATCAGAAGGGAAATAGAAATCCATCGTAAGGCATGTTTGAAAGGAACCTTATGGATATATTGAAGGGACAAGTGCATATATATATTTCTATGTTCCATTTAGAAGAAGATGCCTAAGAGAGGAGCTAGGCCGACTTGAACAAAAGGCCTATAGAAAAATATATTAACCCCAAGCTAGTGGGCCTAGCTGCTTGAGGAAAATTGTTACTGTATATTTTTATTGGACTTGAGGAGACCGACCGAGCTCGTATTTCATAGCTCATAGCCTTACCTCAGATATTTTCCTACTAGACCAGGACTACCATCGGATCAAGACTGACTAGCCTCATGAATTGCCATACGATAAGGAAGGACAATTAGTGCCAATAAGCATGCAACTGGTAAATAGTAATAAATAATTTCATCTCCTTGACAGTTATATATGTTATAATTTTGTTGTTTGATTGTAAAATTCTTTCTATGAGTCATATTTGAGTCTCAAAACCCTCCCATATTGTAAATGCATGCATCTACGTAACCATGTCAAATTTCAATGCATACAAGTACAAACTGCAACAACAAAAAAAAGAAAAAATTCAATGTTGGCCCTATTCTCAAGTCATGGGTAGTCGTGGGCCAGTATTACTTATTTTATGTGGGCACACCATGCCAAGTTTGTTATAGACATTTTTGTGCCTTACAGCTCTAAGCATGAAATGTCCATAAACCAAGGGCTCCTAAGTCCCTAAAAGTGTTGTTCCAACCCCTAAAGGAACAAGGTCAACAAATTTCAGCTTCTCCCAGAAGTTCTCCACCAGAAACTGCTCAGAATAAGTCAAATCAGGATCATTTCAGCTGCTCCACTAGCCAAGTGCGTTGCATAGCACCTAAATCCACTAGCTAGGTGTGTTGCAATGCACCTAAATGCACTACCAGGGTGCGTTGAGCGGGAAATGACAAATGGCAGTGTCATTCCGCGAGGTGGAGAGACCATGGAAGCTTCCAGAATCTTCTCCAATGACACTTGCCTCACTGAATTCGACCAAGGATGAGTAAGAGGCTTTCAGTCTCCAAGTGGAAGCAAGAACTGACAGAGAGAAGCCACTAATCAAAACATGAGCTGACTCATCCTCCTTGCATACATATATATATGGATCCCTCATCCCAGAGATCTAGAGGCTGGAATTTTGCACATTGTAAGGAATTGTTGTTGGTTTTGAGATACATATCAGAGAATTGGGTGATCTATACTTTGTTGGGGGTGAAGAAGGGACTTCTTTGCTGGGAGGTTGATGTTGGGTCAGGAATCATCGGTTGTAACTCCTCCTGGATCTTCTTGTATATCAATAAAACTATTTGAGTTTCTTCTCCATGCTTTTGTATCATTGATGCTTGTTACATTTGTATGGTTAACTTAAATCTGATCCTAAGTTATTTATGAATATAAACCCATGTATTTGTATAGTTTCCTTCTTCTGTGATCTTACAGGTACTTGGTGAAGCTGGGCAAGTAAGGGAGCAGGTAGCTGGAAGCTGTCAAAGAGGAGAGAGATTGGATCGAAGGACTAGCGCAAGACACAGGTTGGGTCATCCTATTCCTCTTTGTTTATAGTTCATAAAGAAGATACACAAGTAGTTTTCTCTGTTTGTTTCTAAGGTAGCTGTCACACCTTAGTGGGATAGAGCAGTTCTAAATAGACACTTTTCCCGTTAACAAAATGGCGACTCCACTGGGGACCGTGTCTAATTAGTTTGTTTGTGTTTCTCTTGTTGTTTATTTCATAAACTTATAAGTAGCAATCGAACTGCATTTGCCATAACAAATGCAAAGTAGACACCTGCTGCTTTAGTCCATTCACTGGATCTGTTTATGATTTGAACAGCTGATTCATAGACTAACTGATTGCCCTTGTGATAGCTCTTAGACCCCCCTTAGATCTACCTCTGATTGTGCATTACTGATTGCTTTTACTCGGCCAAAAACCAAAGATTAAACTGCAAACTGTGACCCAGAACCCGAATAGAATTCTCGTTTTTGCCCCAGCGCAGGCACTGTGAAGAGGTTCTGCATTTCAACGCACTTCCCGAGAGGGCTACCTATGCTGCAATGCAGTTTCTCTGTGTAACAGGTGCGCTGATCAGCCTAGCCTTGTGCAGCTGAGGTTCTTTGCTTCATTCTTTCCAGTTTTGTCTCTAATTTTTATAGCTTGTGATCAGTATAGGACTGTTTCAAACCCCTTTTCCTTACTGATATTCCGCCTCATTTTTACAAAAGAACTGTAGATGTTTTTATGTGTTTGTTGAGTCGTTTACAGTTTTCCATTGCAAAAGTATAATAGTCGTACTGTCATCCTTTGATTCAGATCTGTCGCAAGTGTCAACTTTGATCATAGGAGAAAGTTTATTTGCTGTTGATAGTCGATTATGTTTTTACTTTTGCCTTTGGTTTGAATTTGTGACTTTCTAGTGTCGAAACGAGTATTTATTTCAAAATCATAAAGTGTCGTAATCATCTCTACCTTTTGATTTCGAAAAGAAGCTTGTTTATGTTTGTCGCTTGAAAGCAAATTCAGATTTGTACAACAACTTTCTTTTTAGCATCAATATTAAGAAAGTGAAAAACAAATACATGCATGTGCATTTGCATATTGACAGTCTGTTTGGCTTGATTTAGGAAAGTGCATTTACAGTGTGCTCTTTGCTCTTTGCGAAAAGATTGTGTCTTTCTTTTCCCCTAGTAGCTAGGATTTTCATTGCTGAAAAGAGATAAAAGTTTGTTTATCATCTTTAGATTGCATTTTAGGAATTACATCTACATCTCGTGGTGAACCCAAAAGGAAAACTTCATAAGAAAGATCAACTTAAAATAAATTCAATGAACCTAACAACGCTTTGGAACTTAACGCACAACATTTAGAGGTATAGGCTAGAGACGTATTCCGGCGTCGTAAAGCCTGGTAACTGTTGTCCTCATTGATGGTTGGGTGATTCCTCCACTTTGAGACGATAAGTGCCAGTACGGACTTGTGCTCCCACGTACTGTCGAGTATATATTGGGAGACCCCTATAGGCTTAAATCCTTTATCCATAGGAAGCCATGTCGGCTGCCCTACTGATCGCAATGCACCGAACACAGCATTCGGGAAGATTGACTGTCGTACCGTAAAAATTATTCTGCAGTTTTGCAATTGGTTTGGTACTCCCTCTACCTAGACCTCCAGAGCAGTCCCTTTCGTTCCTTTTCAGACTCCTTAACGGAAAAGGTCCATCTAAGCACTTGTCACTTCAGGCTCATTAAAAATCGAAGGAGACTAGAGTCATCTTTTGTTTCTTCTCGACTCTTAAAAACTGAAAAAACAAGTTGTGTCAAAGCGTGTTAAAATTTATTCTAAACGGAATATTCATACCCCTTTCCTACGTTGATCTTGGGTTGAGAAAATGGAACCTACCAACCAAGGAATTCCCCTTGGTGGAAATCCTAGTCCCTTCTCCTCTTGGGGAGATGTTGGTGCACCCCATATGGCCACATTGTCGCTTCCAAGACTGACAATTGGTTTGCCTGTATGGCTCTTCTCAACCTCTGTCGTTCAGAACACCACCATTCCTGAACAATCGAATCAGCAATTAGACGAGTCCAGAGTTGCCCACCAGCCTTCTACTTCCTCTAATTCTTCCTCTCCTCCTTCCTCTTCGCTTGATGGAGCTGGTAAAGCTAAAAGCCAAGTTCCTAAGAAGAAGAAGAAAAACGAGCCAAAGGTGAATGGGGGAAAACAAGTGTCGTCTAACGAAAATCCACACACTGCACCGACCAGGCCTAAATCGCCATGTGTCATTTGCAAAGGAGACCACTTTCACAGAGATTGTCCTTGCATCCCCTGGATACTAAGGGACTGGTCTCCTCGTTTTCACAACCCAGTGTCATCAACCTCTGATGATCATGTTGAAAGCACACTGTCAACTAGTGAAAGTGAAGCCCCAGGACAAAAAGGGAAAGCTAGATTTCCTTGTAAACTGTGCGAAGGAAATCACGCCATCCACCGTTGTCCCTTCTTAGACGAAGCTAAAAGAGTTTTGGATGATCGTCCAGTTTCACCGTTACGACTTCCTCCTGGATATAAAAAACTCTTGCCGAGTCCGTCACTAGTTGAGAATCCAGCTGGCCCACTCAGGTGGTCGGCTGAAGCACATATCATTGAAGATAAACCATCTGGATCCATACCAGATGAAAGTCAAAAGGTTGAGGCGGCAGTTGACCCGGTCTTGCCTTCAGAGGTTTCATCTTCAGAAGATACAGTCACTGAAGAGAACAAGGATGACACCGTCCAAATTCTCTTCATAAACACAGACTCTGACGAACATGGGGGCAATTTACCCGTTCCTTTACTGCAGGAAGGAAGTTCGTCGGAGCCGTACCCGGCCGTCTATTCGGTCCCACCTCCAAGCAACCTAGTTGTCTCCTTCGACTGGAATCAACTAGGCAGACCCCGTTTACCAGCAAGCATACCATTCCAAATTATCGTTCAAATATATAGAATGGTTATGGTTGGTACCATCATAGATGAGGGGGCTTCTGTGAGTATCCTTTCCTCAACTGCTTGGAAAGCGCTTGGTTCGCCATCGCTTTTGCCTGAGATGAGAAATCTGACAGGCTTTGATAAAGGAACCAGTCGACCTTTAGGGATCCTTCCCGATGTGCCCATAACATTGAGAAGGAAGACAGTTTGCATGAACGTAATGGTAGTTCAAGGACCCTTGGATTATAACCTACTCCTTGGACGAGACTATATTTATTGCATGGGAGCGATTGTCTCCTCACTCTTTAGAGTAATGTGTTTTCCGCACGAAGGAAGAGTGGTCAAGCTCATGGACCAGCTTTCATTTCCCGGATCATACAGAGCAAATAGTCATATACCGTCTCTAAATGGTCCTTTCATGCAAGAAATGTCTCAATCCCCAGTCCGTCCTCCTAATGAGCGCGAGTAATTCGGAGGGATATGACTGAAACCCAGGGGGCATGCGTCCTGGTATGCTTCGGCAGGAAAACTTCGGGTATAGAGTAGGTTTCCGCGGGAGAACATGACTAGTCTGTACCCCGTCCGCGATTGGAAGAGGGGTTATTCTAGGATAAGATTCTTTTGTCATAGTTATGTGAGTTGGCGAGCATCGTCGCTCACCTTTGTTTATCTCGGTAGACATCACCGAAGAAGTGTTATGTTTGCACCGTGAATAGAACAATCTTTGGGTAACCTGTAAGAGGTAGGCCTCTCTCGGTAAAACAAATGTTTTGGCGGAAATGAAGTAGAGGTAACCTTGAAACTCTGTTTTATACCTGGGGGCATGAAAACCTTTTGGAGTGCAAGCAAAGAGCGATTATTTATCTGTTTTTTGGATTAGTCGTTTCCTAACTTGCATAAAGAAAGGATGTGGGGCAAAACTCTAAAAATTGCCATTTTTATATGAGACATTCTTATCATATGACTGGATTAATCGAGCAGTGTTTACCGCAAGGTTCAAGCTCGTTAAAAAATAAACCCGAATCGAGCAGTGTTTACCGCGAGGTTCAATCTCGTTAAAAAATAAACCCAGACTGAGCAAATGTTTCCACCTGCGTTTAAGCTCGTTAAAAAATGAACTATCCCCTGGTAAATAACCACCGTGAATGTAGTACTTCAGCCATTAAAGCCTTGGTCGTGTTTGCACCATCACCTCCACTTTTCCATTGGCCGATCATTCACCTCCATTTGATGGTTTACCCATTTTGAGGAACAGCTGCGAAGAGTGATTTCACTAGCCATCCTTGTGACACTGCCATGATTGGAAAATTCCAAACCTTACCTGGAATTAGCTGCTACCCATTTTATCACTCGTTCCTCAAAAGACGAGTCTTCTTTAAGCTCTTGTATGACTCATAAAATATGAAAAGATTGCCGAGTTCTGGCCTTCCAGCTCGTTAAAGCGACAGGAAGTGCTATCCCTCCTCTAGATTTTAATCTTTTTGGACCTGAGGGATTATTGCGCAAAAAGATCGAGCGCTTGTTTTTTTCGGCTCGTTAAATCTAATCGAAAATTCATCCCTTCTGTATTGTTTTATACTTTTTCGGACTTAAGGGATTAGATGACGAAAAAGGAATTTTGGAGTTACCTTTACGTACCTTTTCAGACTCTCTAAAAATGAAAAGGACTGAGTTATCTTTGTCGTTAGACTCGTTAAAAAGATTAATAGCGACAAACTTGTCTTTAGACGAGAACGAGTTTCACTATCGCTAGGCTCGTTAAAACATAGCGATGGGTTTGCCCGAAGGGAAAATTATAGAACAAGCATATGTTATCCTCCTCAAGCTTGACAAAAATAAAGAGGTACTGGTCAGCAATGACTGGGGAAAAATTGGGAAGAAAACTCAAAGAATCTTTATTGGTGGCAAGTTGCTCTTGAACATGACACTTCCACTCCGTGCCCGAGTCGGGTTGGGTTGTTTCATTCACCGGTCACATCGCCATGGTCTCGCCATACCATCTGCATTTGGGGTTAATGCTACCAATCCATCACATAAGTGTCGCCGACATGTTCAAGAGAATTCATCCAGAAAGGCCACCTGTGTCCCGCCCACTACCATACATTATACTCCATTCTTTCATGACCGTCACCCTGAACCATATATCATCAGATCGTTTTCACCTCCATCAAAATCATTTTCTCCGTTCCGTGTCATTGATGTGGGATTCATTAAGGCCCTCCTATGACAGATCACTTCTTGTCGACATCAGCTCATTATCCAAGAAGTTGATCTAGGAACACCCCATTCAGTACTTTGAAGCTTGCATGCCTCAATGGCAAGTTTCTCACTTCCGGCGACAGGTTTACATCAATGACCTTCGACCGAAATATTTTGCGTGGTGTTCGACACCAAGTCCTTTATTCACACCACGTGAATTGTACTGCAGTACCTTGAGGATCATTATCATTATCGGTGATTCCTCTCGCGCTTGTTAACAGTTTACATCATTGATTGGTAATCAAGCGATGTCTTTCCATGTTCGACTTCAAAACATTTTTCACATGGATCGACTTGTACTTCGAGTGAAGATCGAACGAGATTGAAGACCCCGGATCTAGTTTCATCCATCCGGGCTACGATATATATTTAGGAAAATAAAGACATTGAAATGTACAACATTACAGCACAGATAATCATCCTACCAAAAGGATGATGGCTCTATCAGAATCATCAGTCTACCATCAGACGATTGTCTGTCCTATGTACATGAAAATGAATTTATAAAGTTGAGCATGGGAATTCCCGCCTCAGCTAGATCATGAAAACAGTATGAAGATAATGTATTGTATTTTATCTTATTACAGGTCTCCTCCCAGCATTGAAAGAACTTCGGATCCTCCTAATAAAGCATTTCACCCGATAAACGGCCTCATACTTTAGGGGGCAACTGTTATAGGCATTTTTGTGCCTTACAGCTCTAAGCATGAAATGTCCATAAACCAAGGGCTCCTAAGTCCCTAAAAGTGTTGTTCCAACCCCTAAAGGAACAAGGTCAACAAATTACAGCTTCTCCCAGAAGTTCTCCACCAGAAACTGCTCAGAATAAGTCAAATTAGGATCATTTCAGCTGCTCCACTAGCCAAGTGCGTTGCATAGCACCTAAATCCACTAGCTAGGTGTGTTGCAATGCACCTAAATGCACTACCAGGGTGCGTTGAGAGGGAAATGACAAATGGAAGTGTCATTCCGCAAGGTGGAGAGACCATGGAAGCTTCCAGAATCTTCTCCAATGACACTTGCCTCACTGAATTCGACCAAGGATGAGTAAGAGGCTTTCAGTCTCCAAGTGGAAGCAAGAACTGACAAAGAGAAGCCACTAATCAAATCATGATCTGACTCATCCTCCTTGCATACATCTTTATATGGATCCCTCATCCCAGAGATCCAGAGGCTGGAATTTTGCACATTGTAAGGAATTGTTGTTGGTTTTGAGATACATATCAGAGAATTGGGTGATCTATGCTTTGTTGGGGGTGAAGAAGGGACTTCTTTGCTGGGAGGTTGATGCTGGGTCAGGAATCATCGGTTGTAACTCCTCCTGGATCTTCTTGTATATCAATAAAACTATTTGAGTTTCTTCTCCATGCTTTTGTATCATTGATGCTTGTTACATTTGTATGGTTAACTTAAATCTGATCCTAAGTTATTTATGAATATAAACCCATGTCTTTGTATAGTTTCCTTCTTCTGTGATCTTATAGGTACTTGGTTAAGCTGGGCAAGTAAGGGAGCAGGTAGCTGGAAGCTGTCAAAGAGGAGAGAGATTGGATCAAAGGACTAGTTCAAGACACAGGTTGGTTCATCCTATTCCTCTTTGTTTATAGTTCATAAAGAAGATACAAAAGTAGTTTTCTCTGTTTGTTTCTAAGGTAGCTGTCACACCTTAGTGGGATAGAGCAGTTCTAAATAGACACTTTTCCCGTTAACAAAGTTGGGTCGACCCACCAAATCATCACATGGGTTCCCTAGCATGCCCATCACAGGATGCCCCCATGGGCACCCACACGCCTCGCCTTCATGCGAGCGCACCCAAGTTGCGTGCGTTTTCCCTGTTGTGCAAATCATTGAACACAAATCATTAGCTCATCAATGGAAACAAAATATTATCATTTTTTATTTCCATGTCGCATGATAAATATTTAATTATAAATCAGATTTTAACACCTAAACATTAATTTTTTTAATTTTATAAAAATCATCATGAGACCCCCCTTATGGGAACTCTATTCATGGGTAGTCATGGACCAAAATTATTTCTTTTGTGTGGGCATCCCTTTCCAAGTTGGGTCGACTGACCAACTCGTTGCATGGGTGCCCCTACCAGGTGGGTGCCCTGTCATGCCCAGCACATGACACCCTCATGGGCGTTAGGCACCTTGGCATGCCTAGTACGTGACACCTCCATGGGTACCCTGGAACCCCACCTTCATTCGCTCATCAATTACAACAAAATATTATAATTTTTTAGTACCATATTTCATAATCAATTAATTGTAAACCAACTTTTAACACCCAAATATTGCTTTAGTGAATTTTCTAAAAATCATTATGATACCTCTTGGTGGGAACTCTTTTCATGGGCAATCATGGGCTGAACTTACTTATTTTTTGTGGATGCCCCTTGCCAAGTCAGGCCGACCCACCAACTCATCGCACGGGAACCCTTGCTAGGTGGGTGCCCTAGCGTGCCCAACATGTGACGCCCCCATGGGAATTGGGTTCCCAGGCATGCCTAGCACACGACAACCCCATGGGTGCCCAAGCACCCCACATTCATGCAGGTGTGCCTAGGGCACAAGCGTTTTCCTTGTTGTTCCAATCAGTGAACACATATCATTAGCTCATCAATTAAAAACAAATATTATTATTTTGTATATCCATCTTTCATGATCAAAGTTCAATTATAAACCAACTTTTAACACCTAAACATTAATTTACTTAATTTTCTAAAAATCATATTTATGAGACCCCCTTGTGGGAACTTTTTTCATGGGTAGTCATGGACCGACATTACTTCATTTGTGTGGGCTCCCCTTGCCAAGTCAGGCCAACCCACCAACTCATTGCATGGGTGCCCTAGCATGCCTAGCAAGTGATGCCCCCATGGGTGTCGATCACCCTGATGTGCCCAACACATGACGCCCCCATAAGCATCAGGTTCCTTGGTGTGCCTAGCACATGATACCTCCATGGGTTTCGAGGTGCCCCACCTTTTTCCGCTCATCAATGACAACAAAATATTATAATTTTTTAGTACCATGTCTCATAATCAATCAGTTATAAATCAAATTTTAACACCTAAACATTACTTTAGTCAATTTTCTAAAAATCATTATGAGACCCCTTCATGGGAACTTTGTTCATGGGCGGTCATGGATCTGACTTACTTCTTTTATGTGGGTGCCCCTTGTCAAGTCGAGTTAAGCCACCAACTCATTTCATGGGCACCCCTACAGGGCAGACATCCTTTCGTTCCCAACTCGCAACACCCCCAAGGGCACCCGAGCATTAAAGAGAAGGATATCACCATCGTCAATGCATAGGAGACTAGTTTGTTCAAAGTGAGACACTTTCTAAGATATATAATCATGACCATAATGAAAAACATATTGATATTATTTCGCATTCATCATTGTAATTCCATATTCTTTATTAATGTCGTATTGCACAATATACTTTAAAAAATTATTAATATTTCTACCTAAAAATCCATGATTAGCCTTTGAATCTGCTACGTCCAAATTAACCCCCTAAACAATATACATTAACCCCTTAATATCTTAACCCCATTCCCCTAAGCCCTTAAACCCCTAAACCCTAAGCCCTTAAGCCCTAACCCCTAAACCCTTAAACAATAACCCCTTATACCTAAGCACATAAATTAATTAACCCCTAACTCGACCTAACCCCTTAATCGACCCTAACGAAAATAATCAAATAATATTTCTTTTCCACGTCAAGATGACAACATAGTTCAAACACATCCCAAAATAATATTATAAAATACAATTACAATAGAAAGATAATACAACTTACAATACAAAGGCATACAATCTAAAGAACAATATACATATAAACATTTACGAAAACAATCTACAATACAAAGACATATAATAAATAACTTACAAATGGATGATATTCATGTCTTCCTTTAGTGTGTCCATAGTCTCTACAATGCTTTTTAGTTGATGTTGTTAGAATTCTCCTTGGCCTCAAGCCCCTACAATTTCTACAAGGGAAATAAAATTTTCCATTCTCAGAAGCCCTCGATGTTAATCCCACGTATCTTGGTATCATTAAGGAATGTTACGTGACATTTTTTGGCACCAAATTTTCTATGATGATTTTGTTCAAAAATTAACCTAAAAATAATCCTACAACCTTTCAAAATAATCACAACTAATATATATAGTAGTTATGCCAAAGTTATATGATGTTAGGGCCTCCACAAACATACACATATTTATTATAATTATAATAATATATTTAATAACTTTATATATATAATTTATATTATAATCATATAATATTATAGCAATATTATTATTAATATATTATAGATATTAATATGAATATATATATTAATCTTATATTAATAATATTATATTTAATTATAACATTAATGTTATATTTATTTTAATTTTTCAATTTTATGAAACGAGCTCAAGAAAAAGATAGAAAATATAGATCAACACCTTAGCATTTAGCCTCATCGAGGGGGCAACCTCCTTTACATTACATAAATGAACAATTCTTCGATGATTCAAATGACAAAACCTCCTTTTATATATAGGAGTCTAAGGAGTCACAATATAACCCAACCGACCTAACAATAATAATATAAAGCCACAAAAATAACAATAGAGAGATTCTATGGGGCACAGTGATAACAATATGGGAACAATAGGGGCACAACAATTTTAATAATGGATACAACTACAATAGTAATGGGGTAATCACTAGTATTATAGGGGGCCAACATGCCCCTCTCCTTCAAAAAAGTGTTGTCCTCAACGCTTGAGTAGTTATGGATGCTTCTGTATAAAATTCTCATCCTCCCATGTGGAATCTTCAATGGATAAGTTCTTCCACTTGATAAGATACTCCGAAATTGATCGATTTCGTAGCTGTCGAGTTCTTGTTTCTATGACTGCTTCTCCTTCCAATATAATTTTTCCTTCCTCGTCAAGTTCTGGCAATATTGTTTGAATTGGGAGCTTGTCGCCTATAACCTTCTTTAAACATGACACATGGAAACCTGGGTGCAATTGAAAAGTTGCAGGAAGCTCCAATTTGTATGCCATAGTACCAATCTTTTGCAACACCTTGTACGGACCATAATACTTTGGTGATAATTTATTATCCTTCTTAGCTTGCTTGAGGGACATTTGCTTATATGGTTGTAGCTGTAGGAATACCCAATCACCTACATCAAAATTTCTTTCGCTGCGATGTTGATCTGCCTGTTGTTTCATTCTATTATGTGCCAACACGAGGTTATCCTTTAAGAGTTGGAGGACTTGTTGTTGATGTTTGATGTGATGTTCCACTGCTTGAACCTTAGAATTTTCTCTTAAATATGATGTGATGGATGGTGGCTGATATCCATAAAGTTCCATAAATAGTGTCATTTTTGTTGCTGTATGGAAGGAAGTGTTATACCACCATTCATCCATAGGCAACCATTTGACCCATTGTGTCTGTTTATCAGATACAAAGCAGCGAAGATATCCTTCCAAACATTTTTTTACTATCTCAGTTTACCCATCAGATTGAGGATGATAAGATGAGCTATGAGCTAACTGAGTACCAAGACAAGAAAATAACTCTATCCAAAAATTTCCAGTGAAAATGGGATCTCTGTCACTTACAATAATCTTTGGGTTTCCATGTAGCTTTTGAATTGTTTCCATAAATGTAGTAGAAATTGTACTGGCTTTAAATGGATGTGATAATGCACAAAAGTGTGCATACTTGGTAAGTCTATCAACTACCACCATGATGACACTCTTTCCCTCAGACTTGGGTAAATTGGTGATAAAATCCATTGAAACCTCCTCCCAACATTGGCTTGGAATGGATAAAGGTCGTAATAGACCCGGTGTCTTAATTGTTTCAACTTTATTTTGTTGGCAAACCAAACATTCCACCACAAACTTTTGAATATCTAATTGAAGGCCATCCCAAAAAAATTCCTTCTTAACCCTGTGGTAAGTTTAAAAAATCCTGAGTGCCCTCCTAAGGGAGAAGGGTGCAATTCCATAAGAATCTTTTGTTTTAGATGGGAATTCTTACAGAGGTATAAGTGATCTTTGTACCATAACGAATCATTTTGCTAGCGAAATGTATCACATGTACTGGAATATTGTTGTAACTTTCGAATAAGTGCCCACACTTCTTCGTCATTCTTCCATTCCTCCCTTGCTTCATTTACCCAATCTGGTTGGATAATAGAAATGGCACACAACAATGCTTCCACATCCTCATCCTTTCTTGAGAGTGCATCTGCCACCACATTTTCTTCCCTTTTTTGTAGATGATTTCAAAGTCATAACCCAACTTCTTTGTGACCCACTTTTGTTGCTCTTCATAGGATAATCTTTGTTCTAAAAACTATTTAAGGATATCATGATCTGTTTTTACCTTGAAGTGTCTTCCCATTAGGTAGGATCACCATTTCTTAAGTGCATGGGGTATTGCCAACATTTTCTTCTCATAAATAGCTTTGTGTAAAAACTGTCCCTTGTTTGGACGACTTTCAAAAGCAATGGGTCTTTCATCTTGCATTAAAACAGCACCAATTCCATTTCCTTAAGCATCACATTCCACAACAAAGGTTTTTGTGAAGTCCGGTGTAGCTAAGACTGGTGCTTGGCACATTGCCTCTTTAAGATGTTCGAAGACCTTTGTTGCTTCTGGAGTCCATGAAAATGCATCTTTCTTCAATAATGTTGTTATAGGTGCTGCTATTCTCCCATAATTCTTAACAAACTTGCGACAATACCCTATCAACCCGAGAAATCCTCGCAGATGCTTTATGGATGTGGGGATTTTCCATTCCTTAATGGCTTTAATTTTGCTAGGGTCTACCTTAACTCCTTCATGAGATACAATATGACCCAGATATTCCACCTCTTGTAATCCAAAGAAACATTTGTATCTTTTTGCATATAATTGTTTCTCCTCCAATAGTTGTAGCACCCTGTCAACATGTTCAACATGATCCTTCCAGGACTTGCTATAGATTAGTATATCATCAAAAAATACTAACGCAAATTTTCTAAGGAATAGTTTGAAAATGGAATTCATCGAACCTTGAAAAGTTGAAGGTGCATTGGTAAGGCCAAAAGGCATGCAAAAATTCATAATGACCCTCATGAGTTCTAAATGTTGTTTTTGGAATGTCTTCAGTCTTCATTCTAATTTGATGATATCCTAAACAAAAATCCAACTTGGTGAAGTAAATTGATCCATGCAATTCATCTAGTAATTCATTAATGACAGGAATGGGAAACTTATCTTTAATAGTGAACTTGTTGAGCTCCCTATAATCCAGGCACATGCGCCATGATCCATCTGTCTTGTGCACCAATACTACTGGAGCAGAGAAAGAACTTTGACTCGGTTGAATTATACTAGCCTCTAGCATTTCTGCAACCATACATTCAATTTCACTCTTTTAGGCATAGGGATATCTTTACGAACTGATGTTTGGAGGAACACTTCCTGGAATCAGATGAATAGCATGATCATGATCACGAATAGGTGGGAGACCTTTGGGAGTCTCAAATACCTTGGAATGGTTGTCCAAGACTTTTTGGAGATCTGGAGAAATAGATGATTCCAAGGTGGAAACATCTAGTGAACATAATTGTGCAATTACACCTCTTTGTTCCTTTTTTAGAAGCTTTGTCATACCGTTAGAGTTGATTATCTTTCCCGGTTTCCCTGCAATACCCCTTAATTCAACTTCCTCTCCTTCCATAGAAAATTTCATGAATAGTTCTTGGAAATTAAAAGCTATTGTACCCAAGGATTGTAGCCATTGGACTCCTAGTACAACATTAGCACCTCCCATTGGAATGGAAAGCATTGGGCTAGTCAATACATATTCTCCCATGGATAGCTTGATATTATGGCACTTTCCAGAGCAATTTATTGTTCCTCCATTTGCAACCATCACTTGACACTCTGGTGCTGGATATAAGAAGCAATTCAATTCTTTTGCTACCTTACAATGAATAAAATTGTGGGTACTTCCTGAATCAATCAACACTATTACCTTTTTCTTCTTGATTTGTCCTTCTATCTTGATGGTTTGAGGAGTGGTAATTCCTGCCAATGCATTACAAGAAATGGTCGGATTCATTTCTTCTTTATCTAGGCTTTGTTCCTGTAGTATATCCTCTTCTTTTGACCTTTCTTGCTCCTTTTCTTCTTCCTCTTCACAATCTATGTAGAATAATTTCTTCTCAGCACACTTATGACCTTTAGTATATTTTCTATCACAACTATAACAAAGCCCTTTTGCTCTTTTTTCTTCCAACTTTTGTGGTCTCAACCTTATAGGTTGTGGAAGACTAAGGGCAACAACACTTCCATCTTTATAGTTGTGAGTGGTATGCTTCCTGGTTGCCATAATTTTGCTTTCCATTTTTTTTGCTAACCTGAATGCCTTCTCTAATGAATCAGGTTCCCAAAGGCGAACATCATGTTGGATATTATCCTTTAAAGACCCCATGAACACATCAATCCTATGCTCCTCTGGAATATTTTTTACCCTTATGTTCAATTTTTGGAACTCCTCAATGTGCTCTATTATTGAACCCTTTTGTTTGAGACTTATCAATTGGCTAAAAAAAGTGTTTCTTTTTGTATCCTCATAATGTGTTGTCAATTCTTCCGTAAAAATTGCCCAAGCGATAATTTGTTTACGTGAGCAAAGCCATTGATACCATACAAACTGATTTGGTTCCAAATATAAAGTTGCCATACGTACCTTTTGTGTGTTTTGCACATTATTGAGATAGAAAAATTGCTCCATCTATAATATCCATTTTGCGGGATCCTTACCATCAAACTTCCTCATATCGATTTTTGGAATATGTTGGGTCTTTGATCCCACATTAGAGTCTATGAAATCATGATTAACATTTCTTTTGTTCGCATCATGAGTTTCCTTTACTACCTTTTCACCATTAGTAAGTATTTCTTGTAGAAAATTTGTCAAATCTGTGTTCAAATCTTCCATGTCTCTCTTCAAATATGTATTCAAATCTATCTTCAAATCATACATCTTAGCTTCCACGCCCTTATCTTAGCTTCTATTAGCTTTTGTGAGAGTGACATTTGTTGCACTTAGTCTTGTAATTTTGATATATCATGTAGCATTTCTTCCTCTTCTTCATGAGTCATGCTAGAGCTTTCAGGTTGCTTACTAGGTGTTTGTATTTTCTTTCCTCGGGGCATCAGTTATAGATAATAATGCTCTACTATGCCCTTTGAATTCCTTCAAAATAAATTTTCAAACCAAGCTTAAGCAAAAATTTAAAAAAAATCTACACACCTTTTTTTCACTTTGTAGGAGCTTGATATTGCCTCTGATGTATCTCTGTACTTTCGGATCATCCAGTTCTGAAATTGCAACCTGCAGTAGCCCTCTGTGTCCTCTTTCCAATGCCACCAGTGTGATCCAAATTGGATTCCCCAAGGAAGAGTTATGCGAAATTGTCCACAGTGACCTGATTATAGACTAGTTCAGTAGAGTGAACTTGCACGACGTGCCACAAGTCACTGTTTCGACCTTTGGCTCTAAAAAATATATACAAGAAACTAAAGTCCGTCCTCTTTCTGTACCTTCTTATGAAATTTCAATCCAATGCTCAGAGAGAAATTTATGACAATTTTACCCAGGTCACCTGTTTGGAATGTAATTCAGGAGTCTGCAAAAAGACCAACTTCCTCAGATGATATCTCCGCAAATATAGCGCGAAAAGCTCTAAAATTCGGACCCGAGATTCATCACGATTTCTTCTCAAATGGGTTTGTTTTTTAGCTTCTGAAATGTCACAAAAAAAAAATTATAGCGAAAATGCCACAATGACCTATTTGGAGCAGTGAAACCCTAGAATCCAAAGCTCTGATACCAAATGTTATGAAACCAACTCAAGAAAAAGATAGAAAAGATATATCAATGCCTTTGAATTCAGCCTCTTCGAGGGGGCAACCTCCTTTACATTACATAAATGAAAAATTCTTGGATGATTCAAATGACAAAACCTCCTTTCTATATATAGGAGTCTAAGGAGTCACAATATAACCCAGTCGACCTAACAATAATAATATAAAGCCACAAAAATAACAATAAAGGGATTCTATGGGGCACAGTAATAACAATATGGGGAAAATAGGGGCACAACAATATTAATAAGGGATACAACTACAATAGTAATTGGGTAATCACTAGTATTATAGGGGTCCAACAGTCAAACTGATCAAAAGCAATCCCATATTAGACGTTGTCAATGCAAAAAAACATTAATAGTGGAATTGAACGTTATGCAATGATTATTTACTATTTGTATGAAATTGGACAACACATTTTCATATTGGATATATCATCGGATATCCGACGATAAAAGATCTATCATTGGTTATTTGACGATAGGAAGGATTATAGGAAAACATGTGATAATCGACGGGATAGGCCATTCAGTTGAATATTCGACAAGCAAATAATCGTTGTCATATATTCGACAGTAGTCGAGATTTTAGAAAAAGAACATTTAACTTTTGACACTTTTTCCGATTTTAGCCATTCTGTTAGATTTCGTCATTGGAATTTTCACCCAAATGTAGTAGTGTCATATTGTCTCGTATATGTGTCTCTCTATGATGTGGACATGAAGGTTTATGTGACCTACCCTATTAATGGTTTTGATGAGGCTTGATTAGATCAACGACAATTAGTGATTTAGGGTTTCTTTTGGGTTAATGACTATTCCAACGTTCATTGTTCGCTCATTCATTCAACAGTTTTCTAACCTAGCTCCATTTCTCTGCAACTGAAACTATTTGTCTCCTTATTACACTATGTCAATGAAAAGGGAGTGAAAATTTTGTCTTTGCAAGTCATTTTTCTACGATTTCTCTTGGTGAAACCCTAGTTCTTCATTTATATAGATTTGTATTAGATGTAAGTGGTTCTCATACCTATGTTTGTTTTATTTTCATATTATTGTTTATAACCCTTTCCAAGTTTTCTCTTAATATAATTACTTTTGTTTTTCTTTGATTTTTAGAGGAACACTCAAGTATTTCTCTGACTCTAATCCAATTTCTTTCATAGCTTATGATGTCGATCATGTGGGAAATTTTGGGGGTTTTTCATTCTTGTTTTGGGAATATCTTTGTTGTGATAAATGAAACAACATTTTCATTATCTGGTTAATTTAAAGGTAACCATTGTAATGTATTTTCTTAGATTTCCTTACTGTTATTAATATGATTGCAATTTAAGGTTTTCTTTCAGATCTTTGACTTCTATATTTTTATATTCAACTATAGGGTTGTGAATCTATCTATCTATCAACTGAGCTTTTTAATCCCTTGGGTTTCTACCTCCAATTCATTCCTAAATGGATCTGTGTTTCCAGGTATACCATAAGTATATTTTGTTTTTGTTTAACCTCCTTTCATATAATGCTTGGTTTGGTGCTCAGGTTTTTAGAATAATTTTGGATTTTCCATAGTATTTCTTACCCCACACACACACACACACACACATATATTAAGCCAAAATCTATGTTCTGGAGTTAGTTCCCAATCTCTTAATCGTTATATTGAAATTTTGGATTTTTGTTTCTTGACTCGATTTAGCTATCTCAACTTCCAATTTCATAAATAAATTCTTCTTATTTCTGACTTGGATTATAGGTGTGTCCTATTTATTTCTTTTTTTCAATGAATTTATGAGATCTAAGGAAGATTATGGTCACAACTCATTTCTTTACTAAACACCCTAGTGTTATGAAGGTTAATCGTAAATTTGTAAGAGGTTAATATAAAACCCTAATAATTGTTCATATGATAGGTTTTTTTTTTACAAATATAAAGAAATTATGTTTATAAATTAGCAACATTATTTGTATTGGGCTCTTTAGTCTTAAGGGTTTTTAAACCCTTAATACC
Source organism: Pinus tabuliformis (assembly GCA_031772625.1). Lineage (NCBI taxonomy): Eukaryota > Viridiplantae > Streptophyta > Pinopsida > Pinales > Pinaceae > Pinus > Pinus tabuliformis. The sequence goes on along the minus strand of CM062811.1, from coordinate 497,683,682 downwards.
TCATCTCTTTAGAATGTTCTTATTTCCTTCTACATTTTTTATTTTAATTTATGTAATGTTTCATTAGGGTTTTTGAACCCGTTACTCTTTAATTTGGTACTAGGATTTTCTTTCATTCTCAACATTATAATCTACTAAAATAATGTTGTCCTATTACAGAGGCTTTTGACAAAGAACGTGAATTGAAACCCTTGTAAATAATGTATAATTTTTTTATTCTTTCTACATATTTTCAAATGTAATTCATTTTTCTTACAATTTTTAACAAAGTATTTTCTTCTCTCGCATCTATGTAGGTAAATATTTTACCAGTCTACCAATATTTTTATCCTTCAATGTTCCCATCATGGCTCCTCAACAACTTACATAACGTTTGACTTCTCTACTAGGTCAAATGTTCATGTACCCTCGGTTTCTTGTCTACTTGCACATGATTGAGTTCAAGACAAACATCAAGTCCTAATATATGTTTTCAGTTTAGTAATTAATATGATTTAGTTTCTCACTTCCTTATGAGAAGGTTAAAACTATAGGCTTCTATGCCTCCTTATGTATTGTAATTTGAGGGTACCTTTGTTTAACCCATAATTATTGTTACTTGACATTTATTGAGGTCATTCTCCACCTACATTGTTATTAAAGAAGTTCTTCTCCTTAATGATATACAAAGGATGTTCATGTTATTCATCTCTGTGATTATATAAATGTCTTTCATTTATTTATATATCCAAGTTATTTACACAGTGATGGAATTCTCTCATATTTTTCTGTCACGAAATTATTTTATTATATATATGGAATGTTCAACCTTTCAACTACAGTGTTTATCATTTATTGTATAATTTACAGCCATATCAAAGACATCTCTAATAGATTTTGACTCTTTTTGAAATATTATTTCCCCACTTATTTCTATTAATTATTGTAATTCCTTATACGAATTTTAATTATGTTTACTACACATATCCTTTCCTCATTCTAAAGGATTTGAAAACAGAGTATTGTAAATTTTACAGTAGTATTTATGTTATACTATTACAAAATATATATTCTGTAATAGTATAGCATAAATACTACTGTAAAATTTACAATACTATGTTTTCAAAGCCTTTAGAATATATATATATATATATATATATATATATATATATATATATATATATATATATATATATATATATATATATATATATATACCTGTATTAGCCAAACACATTTTGACTACTTGTACTCATACATATAAGTACAACTTAAAAATAAACCAGAGCATTTTTTATTTAGATATATATGCATAATTTTCTACATAAATTATTGTTACTACATGTACTAAATGTATAAAACAAGGAGTAAATTCTTCAAACTATCTGCTACAAACTTTCTTGTTGTACAAATTCAAAGCATACTCAAATGCATATAGTCAATAAATAATTAAATATCATTTCATTTTCAAATCATTAAGATAATCATTCCATATTGTAATATTTTAGGATACTGACTTCAAAGTTAGTAAGTTTGGGAAATTAATATCAGAACACTCAACTACTCCCAACCATGATATTACTTCCAGCATGTATCCCCCTGAGTACAAGTCTGCAAATTATCTTTTTTGTCTTTTTTTTTTCATTTTCACTTATTTCTCACCACTCTCCCCAATTATGTGTGAGTTCTCTTAGCAAGAAGACAAAAATTATTTTCCATTACCCATATACCACTCATTTTGGTATGTGGTAACTACCTCCACCTCACCAACATGTGGCAGGTAGTTACTATCTCATTAATGAGCTTTTGCTTCCCACTCCCAAAGATGACATCATGTCTTTTAGGGAAGCAATAAATTGGTCAATTCCATAATTCACAATAAATCTAATCATCCAGATTAGATGTCTAGGACTTAATAATGGGAAATTAATATTCATCATCAATTTGTAGCCTCGTCTCTTTCAACCAAGTCTACGCCAACATTAATTTTCCATACCTCTTTATTTATTATAAATTCTTTATATACAAATTTAAATTCATTCATTATCAAAGTTATGACATCTATGTGTGCCTCTTATTTAATTTATGGTCAATTGTGAGTCCCAAAAGACCTTAAGAGAATGAATTTTCTATTCACGAGAAAAGGTCAGAAGAAGTTTGAGGTCCATCAATTTAGCATAGCTAATAGTTCTATCTTGAGTCTCATTTTAAAATGGAAAAAATGGATTTCATATGTGTGTAGAACAATGCCTCAACCACAAATGTTTGGGTCACCCAGTGCTACCCCATAAAAAAAACAAAGTTCTAGATCTATCGATATGAGGAGGGACATTTCTAGAGTGTTGCACAGCCTTTGGCTTTTGAACTTAGTCTTGGTTAATTAAAATATACCTAGGTTAATTAAAATATACCTAAGTTAATTAAAATATCCCTAGGCCTTTTACTTACTAGGTATTATGTCTTGGGTTTTGAATTTATTCAGATTCTCTCGAGATGTGGAGTTTTTTAACAACTAACAATGGATTTTGAATCTCTTTCAAGGTAGTGAGTCCAATTCCACTTTAATATTGTATATAGCTTAATTGAGTGTATATTTGAATTGAGGCTTCTGTGATCCATAACAATTATCAGAAGAAATTTCGGCGTAAATCACAATCAGAAAATCATTGCCGACGCGTTTCGAACCAACCAGTGTGGTTCATCATCAGGACAAGTTGAAGAAAACAGATCCATCTTTGCATGTTAAATAGTCTGCGCGGAGCCTCCAACGGCTAATTTTGACTTAGGGATCAAAGTCAACAAACCATTTTAATAATTTAAAGGAAGTTAGTTAATTCGGTGACCATACCTTTAAGATATACCTAAAATATATATATAAATAATTTAATCGGTGTTTAAGTTAGTTAAAAGGTATCATTTAAAAATTAAAAATTATAAGTTAATTGTAACTTTAATGGGATTTAGTTATATGGAAAAAAATTTAGATAATAGTTATTTAGACTAAATAAATAGTGGAACGAGAAAAAGATAATAAAGATTAAATTAAATAAATAAAATACAGATAAATAAAATAAATAAATAAATAATAATAATAATAATAATAAATAAATAATAAATAATAAATAATAATAATAATAATAAAAATAAAAATAAAAATAAAAATAAAAATAAATAAAAATAAAATAAATTAAATTAAATTTAAAAAAATAAATAAATAAATAAATAAGAATAAGAATAAGAATAAATAAAGAAATAAAAATAAAACATAAATAATATAAAATAAAATGAATAAATGAATAGATAAAAACAATATATAAATAATTATATCAGAATAAAATAAAAATAATAAAATAAAATAAAATAAAAGTAAAAAAAAAAAAAACCGACATAAATTGAAAAGACGGAGAAGGACAGGAAAAAGACCATTAGAAGACCAGAGATCAAAAAAGGATAAAAATAATGAAAGGTTGAAAGGAATGAAAGGGGGGGGGAAGGAAAAGAAAGACTAGGAAGAAAGGGCAGGGATCTAACAGCTACTGATCTTCCAGCCATCATCTCTATTGAGATTGTTAGGCCTTCTTTCAATCTCAATAGCTTCCCTGAATTTATGATGATGAAAATGAGCAACTTTGGCAATAACCTTGGCCTCCTCTATACACACCTGATGCTTGGTTTTTTCCGCATGTTCTGCTAACGCGGAAGACTTGGTTCTCCCATGTCTTAGGTCCACTGCATGTTTGCTAATCCTCTGATGGATGGAGCGCCCTGTTTCCCCGATATAGGGGGTCCTGCAAGAACAAGGGATCAAGTAGACACCCTTCATGTCCTTAGGGTCAACGGGATCTTTCACCGATCAGAGGGATTTACGAATGTTGTTGAGGGGCATAAAGGTTGAGGGAATATCATACCTCCTAAGGATCTGAGCAATATTGTTCGTGGTTCCCTGGACATAGGGAAGATGGACCCCTAGATGGCGCTCCTTCAGCTCTTTTTTAATAGACGCATTTTTAGAGGCTTTAATGAAAGCCTTCTGACCAAGGCGCCTACTATAGCCATTCTCAACAAAGACATTAAGGAGATGGGATTTCTCTTTATCAAAGCTCTTATGATCAGAAATCTTAAGGGCCCGAGTAGCGAGGGTGTTAAGAACACCCAACTTTTGAGTAGGGAAATGATTGGAATCGGCATGAAGATACTTCTCAGTATGAGTTTTCTTTCGGAACACCAAGTGGGAGAGAGAGCAATCCTTATTCTTAGATAAAAGAATATCCAGGAAAGGGAGGCAACCATTAACCTCTTTTTCCATGGTGAACTTAATGGCAGAGGACTGACAGTTGAGGTGATTGAAGAAGAGATCCAGTTCCTTTTGGCCATGGGACCAGATGACATTAGTGTCATCTACAAACCTTTTCCATAGCTTGGGAAGGAGACAAGCCGAGGCTAAATCTTTGGCTTCAAAATCTTCCATAAAAAGATTCGCAACAATAGGGGAAAGGGGGGAGCCCATGGCAACACCGCAGGTCTATTCAAAGAACTCACCCTCGAAACAGAAGAAAGTGGAAGTGAGACAGATCTCAACTAGATACGCGGTATCAGGATCTGTTAGACGATAGATCACTTCTAAGGCCTCCTTTATAGGGATGCAAGTATAAAGGGAGACCACATCAAAGCTGACGAGAATGTCCTCAGAATCCAGCTTAATGTCCTTAAGCTCTTTAATGAAGGATGCAGAGTCTTTCACGAAGGACTCCGTACAACCAACCAGGGGTTTAAGCTTAAGGGCAAGGAACTTAGCAAGAAGGTAGGTCGGACCACCAATGGTGTTGACGATAGGCCTCAGAGGGACCCCTTCTTTGTGAATTTTCGGCAACCCATAGATCCTAGGAGTAATGGGACTGCTCTCAATGAGTTTATGGCAAAGGGAACTCACCGAGCTGCTAGACTTGATAGCAAGAGCCACTGTCCTAGAAACCTTCTTAAGAGGGTTCTTGGGCAGTTTTTTATAACTGCCACTATTGTGAAGATGATCTAACATCTTCATACGATAATCTTCCCTGTTAAGGATGACCGCAGCCCCTCCTTTGTCAGCCTTCAGAACAACGATATCTTTGTTCTGGTTTAAGGACTTAAGGGCCCTGATTTCCTCATTGCTGAGGTTCTTCCGAGGGGGCTTAGCCTTTCTAAGGACGACGGCACAATCTTGCCTAATAGTGTCCTTGATATTATCTGGAAGATCTCTAATCCCGTACTCCACGTCGCAAATAATGTCATCCACCGGGATTTTCCTAGGGGCAAGGGCAAAGTTTAAACCTTTGCCTAAAAGACTAAAAATAGAAGGGGAAAAAGAAAAACTAGATAAATTAACAACTTTATTATTTCGGGGGGGAGGGGGAAGAAAATTCTGGCCAAAATTGCTATTGTTAATAGATTCACATACCATGTTTTGATCCTTAATAATATTAGTACCATCGCATCTAATAATATTATTGTATAGATTCTTATTATTAATACTACATACATTACTATTATTAAAATTATTATTAAAATAATAATAATTATTATTATTATTATTATTATTATTATTATTATTATTATTATTATTATCAATAATATTATTAAAATTACCTACGTTTTCATTATTAATATTATTATCATTATTAATATTATTAATATCATTATTATTAGTATTATCAATATTGATATTATTATGACTATTAATATTACATATATTATTATTATTCCATACATAATTATTATTAAAATTAATATTATTATTATTATTAATACTACATACATTATTATTATTAAAATTATTATTATTATTATTATTATTATTGTTAATATTATTAATATCAATAATATTATTAAAATTACTAAGTTTTCATTATTAATATTATTATCATTATTAATATTATTAATATCATTATTCATAATATTATTAATATTGATATTATTATTATTAATAATATTATATATATTGTCATTATTATTAATAATATTATTAACATTACGTATGTTATTATTATTATTAAAATTCAAATTATTGAAATCATTATTAAAATCAATGTTAAAGACCACCTTACCTGATGAAGACTGTCCAAAGACAGAGTCGCTCCTCAGGTCAGCCTCCTCAACGCTGCGTGAAAAGGGAAGACTCGCGCTGCAGCTACGGGAAGCCAAGGGAGCCGAAAAAACCGGAACAACGCAGCAACTCCGGTCAGCAGGCATCGAAACAAGTTCAGAATGTTCAATCGACGTAGAAGCCACGCGGGAGCAGCTTGGGTCATCCGATGGAGAAAGCTGAAAACCACGACCGTACAACGGAGAGATCGCGTCGTCCCTCAGGTCAACCAAACCACCACTGCGTGTAATGGAAGGGATCGCGCCACAGCTCCAAGAAGCAGAGGGAGACGACATCTCTAGAATAGCGCAGAAACTATGGTCCATAGGCAACGAGACAAGAGGACGGGTACACGACGGGTTGCTTGCTGCATTCACCAATGAGCAGGCAGGTTGACACTTGGAGCAACCCGCTACGCTTTGTTGTTGGGAAAAGTATCTATTCAGAACGCCCCTATCCCACTCTAAGGTGTGATAGTGCCTTAGCAACAAACAAGGAAAACTATTCTCGTATTCTTCTTTATGAAATGTAAACAAAGAGGAAGGATGTAACTAACCTGTGTCTTTCGCTAGCTTGTTGATCCAATCACTCTCCTCTTGTTCGCCTCCTGCTGCCTGCTCCCTTACTGGTCCAGCTTCACCAAGTTCCTGCAAGATCACAGAAGAGGAAAACTACACAAAAGACATAGATTTACATTCATAACTAGCTTAGGATCAGATTTAAACTAAACATGCAAATATAACAAAGCATCATTGATACACAGCGTGTAGGAGAAACTCAAATAGTTTTATTGATATAATAAGAAAGTCCAAGAGGAGATACAACCAAGTGAGTCCCGATCCAGCATCTACCTCCCAGCAAAGGAATCCCTTCCTCACCTCCAACAAAGCATAAATCACCCAATGCACTAATCTCAATCTCAAACCAACATCAATTCTCTGCAAAGTACAAAATTCCAGCCTCCTGGATCTCTGGGTGAGGGATCCATATATAGATGTAAGCAGAGAGGATGAGTCAGCTTATGTTTTTACTTGTGGCTTCTCTCTATCAGTTCTTGCTTCCACTTGGAGGCTGAGAGCCTCTTACTCATCACTGGTCGAATTCAATGAGGCAAGTGTCATTGGAGAAGATTCTGGAAGCTTCCATTGTCTTTCCACCTCGTTGAATGACTTTTCCATTTGTCATTTCCAGCTCAACGCACCCTGGTAGTGCATTCACCTGCGTTGCAACGCACCTAGCCAGTGTATTTGGGTGCTTTGCAACGTAGGCAGCTAGTGGAGCATCTGAATTGATCCTGATTTGACTAGTTTTGGGCAGTTTCTGGTGGAGAACTTCTGGGAGAAGCTGTCATTTGTTGACCTTGTTTCTTTAGGAGCTGGAACAACATCTTTAGGGACTTAGGATCCCTTAGTTTATGGACATTTCATGCTTATAGCTGTAAGGCACAAAAATGTCTATAACAGTTTCCCCCTAAAGTATGAGGTCGTTTATCGGGTGAAATGCTTTATTAGGAGGATCCGAAGTTCTTTCAATGCTGGGAGGAGACCTGTAATAAGATACAATACAATACATTATTTTCATACTATTTTCATGATCTAGCTGAGGCGGGCATTCCCATGCTCAGCTTTATAAATCCATTTTTTATGTACATAGGACAGACAATCGTCTGATGGTAGACTGATGATTCTGATGAAATCATCATCCTTTTGGTAGGATGATTATCTGCGCTGTAATGTTGTACATGCCAATGTCTATTTTTCCTGAATATATATCGCAGCCCGGATGGATGAAGCTAGATCCGGGGTCTTCAATCTCGTCCGATCTTCACTCTAAGTACAAGTCGATCCATGTGAGAAATGTTTTGAAGTCGAACATGGAAAGACATCGCTTGATTACCAGCCAATGATGTAAACTGTTAACAAGCGCGAGAGGAATCACCGATAATGATAATGACCCTCAAGGTACTGCAGTACAATTCATGTGGTGTGAATAAAGGACTTGGCGTCGAATACCACGCAAAATCGTTTGGTCGAAGGTCATTGATGTATACCTGTCGCCGGAAGTGAGAAACTTGCCATTGAGGCATGCAAGCTCCAAAGTACTGAAGGGGGTGTTCCTAGATCAACTTCTTGGATAATGAGCTGATGTCGACAAGAAGCGATCCGTCAAAGGAGGGCCTTGATGTATCCCACATCAATGACACGGACGGAGCAAATGATTTTGATGGAGGTGAAAACGATCTGATGATATATGGTTCAGGGTGGCGGTCATGAAAGGATGAAGTATAATGTATGGGACACGGGTGACTTCTCTAGATGACTTCTCTTGAACATATCGGCGACACTTATATGATGGATTGGTAGCATTTACCCCAAAGGTGGATGGTATGGCGAGACCATGGTGATGTGACCGGTGAATGAAACAACCCAACCCGACTCAGGCACGGAGTGGAAGTGTCATGTTCAAGAGCGACTTGCTACCAATAAAGATTCTTTGAGTTTCTTCCCAATTTTTCCCCAGTCATTGCTGACCAGTTCCTCTTTATTTTTGTCAAGCTTGAGGAGGATAACATATGCTTGTTCTATAATTTTCCCTTCGGGCAAACCCATCGCTATGTTTTAACGAGCCTAGCGATAGTGAAACTCGTTCTCGTCTAAAGACAAGTTTTTCGCTATTAATGTTTTTAACGAGTTTAACGACAAAGATAACTCGGTCCTTTTCATTTTTAGAGAGTCTGAAAAGGTACGTAAAGGTAACTCCGGAATTCCTTTTTCGTCATCTAATCCCTTAAGTCCGAAAAAGTATAAAACAATACAGAAGGGATGAATTTTCGATAGTTTTAACGAGCCGAACAATACAAGCGCTCGATCTTTTTGTGCAATAATCCCTCAGGTCCAAAAAGATTAAAATCTAGAAGAGGGATAGCACTTCCGGTCGCTTTAACGAGCTGGAAGGCCAAAACTCGGCAATCTTTTCATATTTTACGAGTCAGATGAAAAGAGCTTAAAGAAGACTCGTCTTTTGAGGAACGAGTGATAAGACGGGTAGCAGCTGATTCCAGGTAAGGGTTGGAATTTTCCAATCACGGCAGTGTCACAAGGATGGCTAGTGAAATCACTCTTCGCAGCTATTCCTCAAAATGGGTAAACAATCAAATGGATGTGAATGGTCGGCCAATGGAAAAGTGGAGGTGACGGTGCAAACATGACCAAGGTTTTAATGGCTCATAATGTTACATTCACGCTGGTTATTTACCGAAGGATAGTTCATTTTTTAACGAGCTTAAACGCAGATTGAAACACTTGCTCGATCTTATGTTTATTTTTTAACGAGCATGAACTATGTGCTAAAACTGCTCGATAACATGGTCTAGTTTTGATTTTTTACCATAAATAGCTTTGCCTTTTCAAAGATAGTACTATTCTTTCAATTGCTTCATCAAACTAGTTAGAAATGAACAACATTTGCTTGAAAATGAGATTAAAACGCTAATATTTTACTTTGAACTACGTAAAAAGCAATTAAAAAGTGTTTTTACCTCTCATTTTACCATTTCATTTGAACTTGGTTTGTTGGAGCTTTGGAGGTGCCTCTTCCCCCTTGATTTTCATCAGCTGATTTCGGGAGATTCTGTGGACAATTCTCGGCGCCGTCTGGACCAGGTAGGAGCTAAGCCTGAGCTCTTTCATTTCATGGTTTCCTTTCTGCATTCTGTGCTTCATTCCCTGCTTTTCGGAGCCCCTGGGGTTTGATGGGCTCGTTCTGCCATCAGCGCACCTTGGGCACTCGAAACCTGCACTGAATGTTGACCATTGTGAAGGCAGTTTGACATTCAATGCAGGTGGAACACCGTGCAGGTGCGTTGGGCACAGAAAAGGATTTTGTTGCACAGTTTTTGATGAAAAATTTTCGCCTGTTTCTCATCAAAACCAGGATCTAACTCCCCTCTTGTTTGTTTTTCAGAGATCTTGGAGCAAAATGACCCTTACATGGCGAGAACGAGAACATGAAGAAGAGGACATGATTGCCCTACATGATCCGGTTACGGTGAACGCGCTGCGGAACTGTGGTTTGCTGAAGTTCTTCCGCATCTCTAGCATGAGACAGCAGATCAACCTACTGCAGTATTTGCTCGATGCTTGGGATCCTATCAATCAAGTTTTCCAGATTAGGGGAAAATCTATCCCCTTGACTGCAGTAGACATTTACTTCTTCACTGGCTTGTCGAGGCGGGGTGCCCCCATCTCTTTGTCAGGTTCGGCCCGAGGGAGTGACTCTGTGAGAGATTATGTCCGCCAGTATTGCATGGAAGGATCTCAGATGAGTAAAGACGGCAAGATCATCATCCGTGATGTCACTGACAGGTCCCTTAGGTCTATCCTGTTTACTTTTGGTAGGATGGCCGGAAGTGCGTCTCTTCACATAGCCAACAGATCCTATGTGCAGCATGCCTTGGAATGCCTCCAACCGAAAATATTCAACTGGTGTGATGCAGTACTTCTTGTGATGAAAAGTCAGTTGACCAAGATAAAGGACGGGAGGTTGAAGAACTTTGGGTTCCGTTCTATTTTGACCGCCTTTGCCTTGGAGAAGATACCACTGATGCAGCCGCAGTACATTGCTTTTGACTTACCTTCTCCTACTGAACCACGCATGCAGAGATGGGTTGACCATATGTCTAGGCATGCTGGTCAATCTCAGATTTCTTTTTCTGATACCTTCTTCAGGTGGTTTGACCGTCAAGAGATGGTCTATTCCGAGTATCCATATTATTGGAATGGACTTCCGGGGTGATCCGGATTTAGTACTGCCGGATGGCGAGCAGTGGGGCGCTATTGGTAAAATCTTTGACCATATCACTGTTTACCATTTTTATTTATAATGTCCTTGTGCTTTATTCTATCAAGACTTTTAATTAAACTCATGTGTGCATGCAGATGTTGGTCCTGTTCGTCCAGTAGTTCGCCTGAGAGTGCCAGCCGTTGCCCCAGCAGGAGAGGCCGCTGGGAGGGTTATCCTTCGTGACCTTGATGTGGCCGAGACTCTCACAATTGTGTAGGAGCAGGTTGAGAGCCTTACTCTTGGTATTCCAGATGTGAGGATCGATGAGTTACCTTTACAGTTGCAGCGGCATACTACTGGTGTGCCTAGACGATGGACTCGTCTCTTACGCATGATCGCACAGGCTGTGACTTGCTATCACAAGCATCATTAGACTAGGGTGCCCCCTAGCATTTTGAGTTTTTGGGTCATGTGACCGATTTTGTCTTGGTTACAGAACATTATATGTAAACCATAAACAGCTATATATATATATATATATATATTTTGATTTTTGGGGTTTTATTCTGGTTGAGTTATATGATCCACATGTAAAACATTGATGATGTGTTTCTTTTTATAAATGTCGCAAATGTCTATCTAACACATAGTTTTCTAATGAGTCAGTTAATGTGTTTAAGTTTCTGGAAATATGTTGGTATTGAATCAAATCAAATTGTCTTTCCAAAATCTTAACCCTTAGGAACATGCGATCAATGGCCGGGTTTCGGACGGAATATATACCATTGAGTTGTAGTATTACGAGTTGTGAGTCTAGCCTGACGATAAGTCGGCGTATACCATGGGTGATGGCATCAGAGAGAAGTTCTATCAACGCGCTATACTCAGCGATGTTATTTGTTGATTGACCGATACATACACCTCTGAAACTTACTAACTCGCCGCTTGGATCAAAAATGGCCCAGGCTGCGGAGGATAGGTTCCGCAAACTACGACTCGCTCCGTCGGCATATCCAACACATGGTTCCAATGGGTTTGACATCTGCAATAAATGTAAAAAGGTGGAATACTCGACCAAAAAGAACACTCTAGCGAAAACAAAATACAACAAAAGCATATTGGTCACTATTTAAGCATAGTAACGCTTGAGGTACAACCCATTACGAGGTTGCGTCAGTGGAATTCTGTCATAATCCATTAACTCGTAGGCTCCTTTTGCTAACACTCGTTTAACAATATAGGGGCCCATCCATAAAGAATTAAATTTACCTGCTCCCAATTTATCGGATTCTTGGTCGTAAAGCAAGACCAAGTCACCTTTTGAGAAGACACGGGGTTTGACATTTTTGTTGAACTGCGCCTTGACTCGTTTCTTATGGGTTTCGTTAGCCAAAGCGGCATCACGACGGGTTTCATCCAATTGGATTAATTCCAAGAAACGGGCCTCTTCTTCTAAAGTTCCGGGGAGGAGATCGATTGCGAGTTTAAGAGACGAGATTTCGCACTGGACTGGTAAGACTGCTTCTAGGCCATATACTAGTTGGAAGGGTGTGAACCCGGTCGCATTCTTTACCGATGTTCGGTGAGCCCACAAGGCTGAGTACAGGATTAGGTGCCACCTTCTTTTGTGAACTCCAATCATCCTTTGCAACATACGCTTCAGGACCTTATTGATTGCTTCAACTTGTCCGTTGGCTTGCGGATAATACGGAGTAGAGCTGTTGTGAGACAATCCTAGTTTGGCAGCTAATTCGAGCATCATGTGATTGCGAAAATGCGATCCATGATCTGTGACTATAGCCTGTGGTACGCCGAATCTGGCGACTACATGATTGAAAAAGAAAAGGGTAGCTGTTTCACCAGTGTTATCTAATGTAGGCATCGCCTCAGCCCATTTGGTAAAATAGTCCACGGCGACTATAATATACCCATGCCCCCCGGTCGAGGTGGGGTTACATGTCATGAAATCGATGCCCCATTTGGCGAAAGGCCCAACAGCAACTATCGGCTGTAATGGTGCGGGTGGTCTTCTAGTTTTGCTATCAAAAACTTGACAAGCATGGCAACTTCTGACTGCGGTTATGCAATCCTTGAACATTGTTGGCCAGAAGTATCCTGCTCGTAAGATTTTTTGTGTTGTAGCATATCCAGATTGATGCCCCCCACATGCGCCTGAATGACACTCATTCAGGGCTTTTTCGGCCTCCTCATTGGTGAGGCACCTTCTCAGAACTGTATCGATACCACGACGGTAAAGCGTATCACCGACGATCATGTAGTCTTTTGCTTGGTATCGTATACGTTTTTGTTCAGAGTGAGAGGTATTTGGTCTAAATTTTTGGGTCTGGAGATAAATTATTATATCTCCATACCACTCATTGCTTGTAGATATCAGAAACAAATTCTCATCCACGATTGATTCTTCGGATGTTTCATCGTTGGACGACGATGGGAGATCGCATAATAATTCTGCGAAAACTAGAGCTTTCTTTGACTTGGATTTTACAAATTCTAGATCAAACTCTTGAAGGATTGCTATCCATTTTGAATATTTTCCCCCCAGCAACTGTCGCGACAATATGTAAGTCATGGGGTTGCAATCTGACAGAATGGTAGTTTTCCGAAAGAGGACATAGTGTCGAAATCTTTGTATCGCTTGAACAGCTGCAAGCGCTAGTTTTTCAACATAAGAATATTTTCTTTCTGTATCGTTTAAGTTTCTACTTAAATAATATATAGGGTGTTCAATTCCATCGATTTCTTGAACTAAAACCATTGCAATGGTTGTGTCTACTGCAGCCAGATATAGGTTAAAATCCCTTTGATAATCGGGGGCGTACATTAATGATGCTTTTATTAAGGAATCTTTTAAAGCATCAAAGGAAGCTTGCGCAACCTGATCCCAGACGAAGGGTACCTCCTTTTTCAAAAGACGTGTATAACCTTTAGCAAGTTCGCCGTAATTTGGAATGAACCTCCTCAGAAAGTTTGCTTTCCCTTGGAGTTTCTGAATCTGAAGCAAATTTGAAGGTGGAGGCAAATTTATGATTGCCTGGACCTTGCACGGGTCGAGACGAATCCCATCCTTGGAGACTACAAAGCCAAGTAAACGACCAGAACCGACGCAAAACACACATTTGTGTGGATTGAGTCGTATCTTGTAGTGTCGGCAACGTAGAAATATCACTCTTAAGTGCTGCGGATGATCAGTCCGCTTTCGCGAATGAGCCGGAAGGTCGTCGAGGTACGGTTGAACGATGTTCTTGATGTCATGGAAGGCATAATTCATTGCCCTCTGAAAGGTCGCCCCTGCGTTCTTTAAACCAAAGGGTAATTTTCGATATGCGAATGTGCCCCACGGACAAATGAATGCAGTCTTTGACTGGTCCTATGGGCGGATATTTATTTGATTATACCCGGAAAATCCATCCATGAATGAAAAGATTTCGCATCCGGCGCATTCATCAATTATCTGATCGATGAAGGGTGTAGGGTAGTTGTCTTTTGGACAAGCTTGATTTACATCCCTATAATCGACACACACTCTAATTGTCCCTTGTTTCTTCATAACAGGGACAATATTGGATACCCAATCGGTTAGAGGAACTGGGTAGATAAAACTAGCATGGAGAAGTTTTTCAACTTCTGCCTTAATGGCAGCGGCTTTCTTGGGGTGCACCTGCCTAAGCCATTGTCGTACCGGTTTGACATCTGGATACATCTTAATTTCGTGTTCAACGATACTCGAGTCAATGCCTGGCATTTCATCATATGACCAAGCAAAGACATCTCTGAATTCGCGAAAAAGAGCGTTGTATATTTCCAGTTCTGAAGGAGAACAACATTTGTCGACATACATATTCTCTACAACACCCGTTTTAGTCGAGATATTTATGGCTATATTCTCTTCAATGTTGGATAAGTTTCGCTCGGACTCCACCGTATTTACAGTATTTGATAGGAATTCAAAAACTGAAGGATGATAAAGGTCATCTTGAGTATCTTCTTCATAATCTGGAAGAAGGGAACGATGGTGGCAATCATTCCATGGTGCCCCTTCAATCAACATTGATTGTACAATTCCTTCGTCGGTTCCATGCACTCGCGACCAAGGATCTAAAGGGGTACCATATTCTCTAGACCTATCTACCCAAACGCTAGATGAGCGTTGATTTGGGTTTGCCTCCCATGCTAGAAACATTGATTGCTACAATATTTCTATTGGGCTTGGGGGCAAAACCATTGCATGATCCATGTTGGTATCGTTTTCTGAGATCTTTGTGGAAGATATCATATTGCAGGTACCTATCGATACTACTTCCGCCAAGTTGATTGGAGGTGGAAGAGCGAAAGTTCCCATTAGTATAGGATCTTTTAGTAGGCCTACTCCGATATTCTGAAGCGAATGGGGGCTTCCATGGATCATGGGAATGCTTCCTGTAACTTGTGAACCATTGGGGAGGAAGTTTTGTTGGTCGACGATCGTAATCCCCCCCTGAAAGGGAAATGCAATCTTTCTAAAATAGGTCGACACAACAGCTGCCATGGCATATATCCATGGTCTTCCTAGTAGGATGTTGTAATCAAGATTCCCATCGATGACTTCAACATCTATTTCTACTGTTTTTCCCCCTAGTTCAACCTTTAAGTTATTTAGGATACCATATGGGGTATATGTCCTTCCATCGAATGCTTTTAATGTCGTCGAAGATCGCGACAAGGTTGGAGATCCTAAAGTTTTCCAGCAATTCATTGACATAATACATGTAGATGCCCCCTCATCAATAATTGTTCGATGAACAGTTTTGTTGAGGGCTTTCACTTGAATAAGGAAAGCTAGTTGGGCTGGTAACTGAGGATCGTATCCTTTGTGGTCGAAGGATACAAGATTGGAATCCTTAGGATCAACCCCACCAATGGCTGATAACAAAGCCTGCCTTTGGGATGGGCAATTTTGTAGTACTTCAAGAGTCGACATAGCGGATGGCGATTGGGCCAAATCTTCCACTATGTTATAATGTTGTGCCGCTCTAGCGCGGGGATTAAATGTCGACTTGTGTACTACTCCCTTTGGTGGTTTTATTGTTAATTCAAGAATGATGGGTGGTACAACTTCTGTCGAAGTTGTTGTCGAACTACTTGGTTGATCTTTTTCCTTGCCGTTCGACAGCTGCGGATTCCCGTAATCTTTGTTCCTTATCGAAATCAAAGCATCATTTTGCTGCTTCGAAATCGACAACATTAGCACTTGCGACGGGGAAGCATTTCCACTTTCAACCAGATTTGTTCCTGGATTTGGAAACGGATCAGTTAACACAGCTGAGGTTTGCGAACTTTTAAAGAATCTTTTAAGCTCAGCTTTGTATGGACATTCTCTCGTCCAATGATCCTCATCACATATCTGACACCCTGAGGGGGGTGGTTTCCTATTTCCAGGAGGGTTTGAAGAAGTTTTTTCAGGAGATGATTCCCCCTGTTTCTTCTTCTTCCCTTTGCCTTGTTTCTTCTTGCTTCCTGGTTGTTTGGTTTCTTTGCCTTTATCTGCTGATACGGCATTTACTTCCGAAGCAAGAATTTCGTCTTTTGCATTTTGATCTGAAATCTTATGGGCCTTCTTAGATGTGGCCTTTGTCGATTTCGTGTTTGTCGTGCCAATCACACCATCGCTGGAATGAGAGTCATTGTTTGATTTAGGAGGAGGAGGAATTGAGAATTCCGGTCTAGGGGCGTCAGGTATTTTGTCGTAGAGCGTGCCAGACTGAGTATAGACCAAGTCTAGATATTGCGCACGAGCGATAACTTGCTCTTCCGTTACGACTCCCCCCTTTGCCACATCTTCCGTTATGGCAGGAAGTAACGACTTGATAAACCATTCAGCTAATAGATGATCGGGAACGTACGTTTTTACCATCCTACGACGACGTCGCCACTCATGTATATGATCAGATATGTGAGTGGCCATTGTCTGTTTGAAGTTGGTTAGGATTTCCGTTCCCGTTTCATACCTTATCGGTAATTGAAAATGAGTTAAGAAAGTCATGGCTAAGGTGCTGAAATTGTCGAACGAAGCTCTAGGCAATTCAATATACCATTTTGCCACTGGACCCGTTAACGTCCTCTGAAAAAGGCGAAGCCTTATCGAATCATCGTTTAGGGTGTTTGATGAACACCATAGATGAAATGTCATCACGTGATTCGATGGATCTTCACCCGGATTTCCATTAAATTTAGGAATATCTGATGGAAGTTTATGAGGGATCGCTGGCCACCAAGGGGCGTAAGCAATTGGATCGTTTGTTAACCGGTGTAAATCGGGTAACTCTAAAGTTGCCACGAATGGTAACTGTTGATTCAGGTTAGGTGAAGCATACCCAGGATACGATGGAATTGCCTGAGCAGTTGGCCTTTGCATACCAGCATAATGTAGTTGATGCTGGTACGACTGATACGATTGACCATTGTAAAGTGGTTGATTTTGACCGTTTTGAATGTACGGTTGTCCATTGTTTGCAAAGATCTGCTGCTCAGAACCTTGGTATACTTGTTGGAATTGTGGTTGTTGGTATTGCACCAGCCATGGTTGTGAAGCCATGTTCTGTTGCGCTATACTAACCGTTGGACCAAGGTGTGGGGTAATTGTACCCGTTTGGACCTGTGTCGTCCCACCAGTTGGCGATTGTGGTTGAGTCACAGGGTCAAGGGGCTGTTGCATTACAACCTGAGAAATCTGAGGTTGACATACAACAGGCAGCGTTTGAACTTGTGACACTGTCACAATAGCCGGTGTAGTAGGTATATTCGACACAGGTACACATTGTTGCATCGAATATACAACCCTTGGTTGTTGGGGTAGTATAGGTACCCAACCACTTGATGTAACTCCAGTATAACCTGAATACTGTTGTGAACTCCCGTATGGATATCCTCCCGGAGGGGGTAATGAAAGGGTATACTGCCCCCCATACGGTGGTAATCTGGAACTCAAGGGGATTGTCTGCCCTTGGGGACTGGATTGCCCAAATTGACCTCCAAATGGATCAATTTGTCGAGACTCAACATAAGAGTTGCCGGATATTATTCCGGAGGAACAAACAGGAACGGACCATACTATCGAAATAGCCCCTGGATGGACTCCTTCTAGCGGTTGTGAGCTAGTCGGGACAGATGGTACGCCGGAAAACATTGTCGGAGTGACGGCAGGGAGTTCTGTTGTCGCTGTGTCAGTCGACACAGTCCTAGATGTTGACGGTTATTCAGACATTTTAAGTCTATCCAAAAGATTACCTAGCGATTCTACAGGAACTTCCGCTGGTGGTGGACCAACTTCTGATGCCGAAAGAAATAGAGTGATCCCGACTCCAAAATGTGTTGGAGTACTTGCTTGCGGATCTTCTCCAATTTCCTCTATCGCAATCAATCCAGGTGGAAGGGGAAGACCGTCAGGTCCGTAAAATATTTCTGGTGTCGAAGAAGGGGTTGAATCGACAGCGACAGATGTTTGAGGAGCAAGACTCTCCGAACCGGTTGCAGATGGAACTGGTTCAGTAACATAAGTGTTTGCTCTCAGACTAGGATCAGTATCACTGTCCCTCTGTGGTTGTTGAACTTCTTCTGTAGAGGCAGGGTTTCCAGAAATGTTTGGAGTAACCGGAATCTCGAATGTTGTTGGAACACTTGTTCTAACTTTAATAGGAGATTTCGAACCGGTTAAACGAGTTCGCTTTGTTCGTACTATTTTTGATTCCGGAGACAAAGACGGTTGACTCGTAAGCCTCCGCGAACGACGGGGTTTCAATTGACTTTCTTCCACGATTGCGGATTACTCGATCAACTAAAATACAAAAGGGGAAAGTGTGTTTCCGAATTAAATGAATATTTAGACGCTTTAGACACAACTTGTTTTTTCAATTTTAAAGAGTCGAGAAAAAACAAAAGATGACTCTAGTCTCCTTCGATTTTTAATGAGCCTGAAGTGACAAGTGCTCAGATGGACCTTTTCCGTTAAGGAGTTTGAAAAGGAACGAAAGGGACTGCTCTGGAGCTCTAGGTAGAGGGTGTGCCAAACCAATCGCAAAACCGCAGAAAACTTTTTAAGGTACGGGCGGTCAATCTTCCCGAATGCTGTGTTCAGTGCATTGCGATCAGTAGGGCGGCCGACACGGCTTCCTATGGATAAAGGTTTTATGCCTATAGGGGTCTCCCAATATATACTCGACGGTACGTGGGATCACAATCCGTACTGGCACTTATCGTCTCTCAGGAGGAATCACCCAACCATCAGTGAGGCCAACAGTTACCAGGTTTTACGACGCTGGAACACGTCTCTAGCCTAGACCTCTATGTTGTGCGTTAAGTTCCAATGCATTGTTAAGTTCATTCAATTTATTTTAGGTTGATCTTTCTTAGAAGTTTGCCTTTTTGGATCACCACGAGATGTAGATACAATTCCTAAATGCAGTCCAAAGATGATAAGCAAGCTTTTATCTCTTTTCAACAATGAAAATCCTAGCTACAAGGGGAAAAGAAAGACACAATATTTTCTCAAAGAGCATAGAGCACACTGTAAATGCACTTTTCCTAAATCATGCAAACTGTCAAAATGCAAATGCACATATGCATGTATTTGTTTTCACTTTCTTAATATTGATGCCTAAAAAGAAAGTTGTTGTACAAATTTGAATTCGATTTCAAGTGAAAACACAAACAAGCTTCTTTTTGAAATCAAAAAGACGATTACGACACTTTATGATTTTGAAGTAAACACTTGTTTCGACACTAGAAATTCAAAATTCAAACCAAAAGACAAAAGTAAAAGCGCAATCAACTGTCAACAGCAAATAAACTTTCTCCTAAGATCAAAACGACATTACGACAGGTCTAGATCTAAGGGCGACAGTATGACTAGTTTACTTTTGTAATGGGAAACTGCAAATGATGTAACAAATACACAAAAACAAATACATCTTCTTTTATACAACTGAGGCGGAATTAAGGCAAAGAAAAGGGGTTTTCAGATAGGTACACACACTGATAACAGGCTGCAAAAATCAGAGATAAAACTGAACAAAAAGAAGCAAAGAACCACAGCTGCATAGGGCAAAGGCTGATCAACGCACCTGTTGCACAGAGAAACTGAATTGCAGTGCAGGTGGCCCTCTCAGGACCTGCGTTGAAATGCAGAACCTCTTCACAGAGCCTGCACTGAAGCAGAAACGAGAATTGTCTCTGGGTTCTGGGTCACGGTTTGCAGTTTAATCTATGGTTTTTGGCCGGATAAAAGCTATCAATAAGGTACAATTAGAGGGATGATTTAAAGGAGGACTTAGAGCTATCACAAAGGGCAATTAGAGAATTTGTGGATCAGCTGTTCAGATCATAAATAGGCCCAGTGAATGGACTAGAGTAGCAAATCTCTACTTTGCATTTGTAAATGGCAAATGCAGTTCGATTCACCACTCCTAAGTTTATGAGAAGAACAACAATAGAAACACAAATAAACTAACTAGATACGCTCCCCAGTGGAGTCGCCAATTTGTTGTTGGGAAAAGTATCTATTCAGAACGCCCCTATCCCACTCTAAGGTGTGATAGTGCCTTAGCAACAAACAAGGAAAACTATTCTCGTATTCTTCTTTATGAAATGTAAACGAAGAGGAAGGATGTAACTAACCTGTGTCTTTCGCTAGTTTGTTGATCCAATCGCTCTCCTCTTTGTTCGCCTCCTACTGCCTGCTCCCTTACTAGTCCAGCTTCACCAAGTTCCTGCAAGATCACAGAAGAGGAAAACTACACAAAAGACATAGATTTACATTCATAACTAGCTTAGGATCAGATTTAAACTAAACATGCAAATATAACAAAGCATCATTGATACACAGCGTGTAGGAGAAACTCAAATAGTTTTATTGATATAATAAGAAAGTCCAAGAGGAGATACAACCAAGTGAGTCCCGATCCAGCATCTACCTCCGAGCAAAGGAATCCCTTCCTCACCTCCAACAAAGCATAAATCACCCAATGCATTAATCTCAATCTCAAACCAACAGCAATTCTCTGCAAAGTACAAAATTCCAGCCTCCTGGATCTCTGGGTGAGGGATCCATATATAGATGTAAGCAGAGAGGATGAGTCAGCTTATGTTTTGACTTGTGGCTTCTCTCTGTCAGTTCTTGCTTCCACTTGGAGGCTGAGAGCCTCTTACTCATCACTGGTCGAATTCAGTGAGGCAAGTGTCATTGGAGAAGATTTTGGAAGCTTCCATTGTCTTTCCACCTCGTTGAATGACTTTGCCATTTGTCATTTCCCGCTCAACGCACCCTGCTAGTGCATTCACCTGCGTTGCAACGCACCTAGCCAGTGTATTTGGGTGCTTTGCAATGCAGGCAGCTAGTGGAGCATCTGAATTGATCCTGATTTGACTAGTTTTGGGCAGTTTCTGGTGGAGAACTTCTGGGAGAAGCTGTCATTTGTTGACCTTGTTTCTTTAGGAGCTGGAACAACATCTTTAGGGACTTAGGATCCCTTGGTTTATGGACATTTCATGCTTATAGCTGTAAGGCACAAAAATGTCTATAACACGCTTGGAGTAGTCGCCAAGAAGGGAGGGAGGCAGGATCCAAGGAGCGCTGCTCAGAGAACCCTTGACCAACTTGTGGGGGCGAAGAAATGGAAGAAATCCAGCCACGGAGGGCCGATTTTTGGGAAGCAGAAATGCAGCTCTGGGACCCATCATCCATCGAATCAAACCCCGCAGATTTTCGAGCTAATAACTGAAACTTTGCAGCCTGCTTTTGTCGCCTGATCTCCTCAACCCGTAAGGATTTTAATGCAGAGCATGCATCAATTCTAGACCACAGGGAGGGGGAGATCAAGTTTGAAAGCTCTAGGTGCAAATATAGAAGAACCCGAGAGAACCTACTCAGATCTCTCCTGACCCTATTAATTTCAGATCTTAACAGCGCTAAACTGGCTCTTATGAACACTCCATGGTTAGAAGGAGTGTGGAGGTGATGGTTGATCTGAGCAAATAACGGGATAACCGTGGAATCTCTGCATCTTTTCAGAAAAGCTAGATCTGATTTCAACTTCGAGACCTGCACACGTGCCCGTTCAAAATGATGAACTTTAGATGTAATGGCTCTACCGTGTAGGGAATCAATGGTTGAATTGAGGCTTCTGTGATCCATAACAATTATCAGAAGAAATTTCGGCGTAAATCACAATCAGAAAATCATTGCCGACGCGTTTCGAACCAACCAGTGTGGTTCATCATCAGGACGAGTTGAAGAAAACAAATCCAACTTTGCATGTTAAATAGTCTGCGCAGAGCCTCCAACGGCTAACTTGACCAACGGGTAATTTTGACTTAGGGATCAAAGTCAACAAACCATTTTAATAATTTAAAGGAAGTTAGTTAATTCGGTGACCATACCTTTAAAATATACCTAATATATATATATATATATATATATATATATATATATATATATATATATATATATATATATATATATAATTTAATCGGTGTTTAAGTTAGTTAAAAGGTATCATTTAAAAATTAAAAATTTATAAGTTAATTGTAGCTTTAATGGGATTTAGTTATATGGAAAAAAATTTAGATAATAGTTAGTTAGACTAAATAAACAGTGGAACGAGAAAAAGATAATAAATATTAAATTAAATAAATAAAATACAGATAAATAAAATAAAAAAATAAAAATAATAATAATAATAATAAATAGATAAATAAATAAATAATAATAATAATAATAATAATAATAAAATAAAAATAAAATAAAAATAAAAATTAAATTAAATTAAAAAATAAATAAATAAAAATTAAATAAATAATAATAATAATAATAATAATAATAAATAAACAAATAAAAATAAAACATAAATAATATAAAATAAAATGAATAAATGAATATATAAAAACAATATATAAATAATTATATCAGAATAAAATAAAAATAATAAAATAAAATAAAAGTAAAGTAAAAAAAAAAAACCGACATAAATTGAAAAGACGGAGAAGGACAGGAAAAAGACCATTAGAAGACCAGAGAGCAAAAAAGGATAAAAATAATGAAAGGTCGAAAGGAATGAAAAGGGGGGGAAGGAAAAGAAAGACTAGGAAGAAAGGGCAGGGATCCAACAGCTACTGATCTTCCAGCCATCATCTCTATTGAGATTGTTAGGCCTTCTTTCAATCTCAATAGCTTCCCTGAATTTACGATGATGAAAATGAGCAACTTTGGCAATAACCTTGGCCTCCTCTATACACACCTGATGCTTGGTTTTTTCCGCATGCTCTGCTAACGCGAAAGACTTGGTTCTCCCATGTCTTAGGTCTGCTGCATGTTCGCTGATCCTCTGATGGATGGAGCGCCCTGTTTCCCCGATATAGGGGATCCCGCAAGAACAAGGGATCAAGTAGACACCCTTCATGTCCTTAGGGTCAACGGGATCTTTCACTGATCGGAGGGATTTACGAATGGTGTTGAGGGGCATAAAGGTTGAGGGAATATCATACCTCCTAAGGATCCGAGCAATCTTGTCCATGGTTCCCTGGACATAGGAAAGATGGACCCCTAGACGGCGCTCCTTCAGCTCTTTTTTAATAGACGCATTTTTAGAGGCTTTAAGGAAAGCCTTCTGACCAAGGCGCCTACTATAGCCATTCTCAACAAAGACATTAAGGAGATGGGATTTCTCTTTATCAAAGCTCTCATGATTAGAAATCCTTAGGGCCCGAATAGCGAGGGTGTTAAGAACACCCAACTTTTGAGCAGGGAAATGATGGGAATCGACATGAAGATACTGCTCAGAACTGGATCTCTTCTTCAATCACCTCAATTGTCAGTCCTCTGCCATTAAGTTCACCATGGAAAAAGAGGTTAATGGTTGCCTCCCTTTCCTGGATATTCTTTTATCTAAGAATAAGGATGGCTCTCTCTCCCACTCGGTGTTCCAAAAGAAAACTCATACTGAGCAATATCTTCATGCCGATTCCCATCATTTCCCTGCTCAAAAGTTGGGTGTTCTTAACACCCTTGCTACTCGGGCCCTTAGGATTTCTGATCATGAGAGCTTTGATAAAGAGAAATCCCATCTCCTCAATGTCTTTGTTGAGAATGGCTATAGTAGGCGCCTTGGTCAGAAGGCTTTCCTTAAAGTCTCCAAAAATGTGTCTATTAAAAAAGAGCTGAAGGAGCGCCATCTAGGGGTCCATCTTCCCTATGTCCAGGGAACCACAGACAAGATTGCTCGGATCCTTAGGAGGTATGATATTCCCTCAACCTTTAGGCCCCTCAACACCATTCGTAAATCCCTCCGATCAGTGAAAGATCCCGTTGACCCTAAGGACATGAAGGGTGTCTACTTGATCCCTTGTTCTTGCGGGACCCCCTATATCAGGGAAACAGTGCGCTCCATTCATCAGAGGATCAGCGAACATGCAGCGGACCTAAGACATGGGAGAACCAAGTCTTCCACGTTAGCAAAGCATGCAGAAAAAACCAAGCATCAGGTGTGTATAGAGGAGGCCAAGGTTATTGCTAAAGTTTCTCATTTTCATCATCGTAAATTCAGGGAAGCTATTGAGATTGAA
Source organism: Pinus tabuliformis (assembly GCA_031772625.1). Lineage (NCBI taxonomy): Eukaryota > Viridiplantae > Streptophyta > Pinopsida > Pinales > Pinaceae > Pinus > Pinus tabuliformis. Next base: position 497,659,189 of record CM062811.1, on the reverse strand, counting down.
AGAAGGCCTAACAATCTCAATAGAGATGATGGCTGGAAGATCAGTAGCTGTTGGATCCCTGCCCTTTCTTCCTAGTCTTTCTTTTCCCTTCTCCCCCCCCCCCTTTTCATTCCTTTCGACCTTTCATTATTTTTATCCTTTTTTGATCTCTGGTCTTCTAATGGTCTTTTTCCTGTCCTTCTCCGTCTTTTCAATTTATGTCGGTTTTTTTTTTTTTACTTTTATTTTATTTTATTTTATTCTTTTTATTTTATTCTGATATAATTATTTATATATTGTTTTTATCTATTCATTTATTCATTTTATATTATATTATTTATGTTTTATTTTTGTTTATTTATTCTTTTTTTTTGAGACAAAGTTCGGTTGCTATATATTAATCTGAAAAAAAGAAGGCAGTTTGCCATACATAAGATGCTTCCTGAGCATTCTGAATCCAAGGAATTACAAAAAAGTTACTTTCCTTGATTCTTACTTTTGTTTTACTGCCCCTAAGACTGCTTATACTACTGTAGATTCTTACAAACTGCAAGCCCCAAAATTTACATCTACAAACCATGACTAATCTATGTCTATATGACTTATCTTCCTTGCAGTAGACCCTTCTGGGTCCAGGTCTGGTTCGTTCTGCTTTGCACTAGAAGAGGATGTTGCGTCTTTGAATTTTTTATCCATCATAAACTTGAGGATGGATATCTTTTCTTCAGCATGGCTGCATCTGTTATGCAAACTGCTAAACTGTTCATGTAGGGAATGAACTCTATGCAAGAAGAGATTCATCTCAGCCCTGTATTTCTCATGGAGAATTCTACATTGTTCTTCAAGCCTAGTTTCCAGACTGCGCACTTGATCCTCCAGGGCTTGTTGTTGTGCACGCACCTCTTCGAATTCTGCTTGTAAGTCCCTGCAATGAAAGCACTGTTCTGGACGCTCCATTGGGTCTGGAAAATAATTGTAGGCGCTAATCAGCTTCTTATCTCGGTGCCTCTGAGGACTTTTCTTACTACTGGTGAGAGCCTCCGTTCGCGCAGTGGCAGCACCGCTCTTGAAAATGCAGATACCACTTGAGGGTATAACCTCGAGCTTGAAGAGACTATCGCGAACAGCTTGGAGAGGTGCAGCAGCTATTCCGCTCTTGAAACTGTGAATACAAATTTCTCCTGTGGGAAGATGAGTCTGGACACCAGGGGCATATAAAGACTTTTTCGGTATGCTGTGATGGGAGGAAGGTCTGCGCTTCCCAATGTTCCACCGCACCTTCCAACGCATATCTTGGCCAGGATCTAGGATCTGATGGTTAGGACGATTTCCTTCTGCGTGATGCCTGATTCCCATGCTCTGAGTAGATTTCCTAATCTGGATTCTGATACAAGTCCTTTCTACCTTACCTGTGCTGTCCCCTGCGCTGTTGATTTGCCTGCAGTCATGGATTCTGTTGATTACGATTCCCCTAACGTTGACTAGCTGCGTAGTTCTCATGGTAACGGTTGGAAGGATGAGATGTTATTACAGCTAAGATTGCCTTTGGGACGTTCACAAGCCTTGTTGGCGTACTTGTCAGCATCTTTATTTAGTCCACGTAATATATGGTAATATCGGACCTCCTCCAGCAAGTCGTGAAGGATCTGGTTCCTACAGTTGATTTGCTGCAGTAGGGTGTTTGGCGTGCTCTGCCTTTGCACCATGAGTCTGATGATGATTGCTGAATCGCCAAAGACTATCACCTTCTTAATTCCTATCTTGATCAGTTGGGTGAGTCCTTGGTACAAAGCCAATCCCTCTGCCCTGTTATTGGATAGTTCTCCCAGCCCCCATTCGAAATGAAGAATAGTCTCGCCATTGGCATTGCAGATAAGGCCCCCTGCACCTGCTAGGCCAGGATTTGATTTTGAGGCGCCGTCAAAGAACATGTAGAACCTATTGCAATTGCTCAGCCAGAGTGCGAATTCCTCTTCCTTGAGCCTCAGTTTCCAAACGCTGCTTGTCTCCTTCGATTGTAGATTTCCTTGCCTTGGTGCCTGGATGCTGATTTTGTTTCCTTGTACATAGTTGATCAAATTTCTTTCTTCAACGCTGTAATTGGTGGCCTCGATCTTGCCTTGAGTGTGGACTATAATTGCTTCCACCGCTAAATTCTTAGCTTTGTGACACATGACTCTAGTATTGCATCCTTTGTCTTGAAATACCTTTCTGTTTCTTGCCAGCCAGATGCGCCAAACAAGGGTTAAAGGTATAGTATTCCATATCCTTTGCGTTAATTTGCTCTTCTTTTCTTTCCATGGACAATTTTTCCTCCAATTGTAGACAGTTTCTGCAATGGTTGCCTTTGGTTCCCATGTGACTTCCCCGATTGAGGCCATCTGTCTCCAACAATCATCTGCAACCTGGCAATCTATGAACAGGCGTTGTATTGTTTCTTCTGCTTGACAGCAGTTTGGGCACCTGGACGGTCCCATAATGCCCCTTTTTTTTAAGTTTTCTGCTGTTAGAATCTTCCCTTTCAGGAGAAGCCAGAAGAAGAATTTGACTTTAGGGGGAGCTTCAGCTCTCCAAACCAATTTCCATTGACTCCATATGGCATGTGGAAAAGCGTTGTCGCAAAGATGTTGGTACCCTGCCTTGGCTGTGTATTGAGTTCCCATGGGGTCCCAGCGATAGCCATCTTGCTTGCCTTTTTGGGTCGGAGCTTTACTGTGCAAAAGGTTCTTTAATGCTACAATGCTTGTTTCTAGCTCTCTAGGGTAATCCGGTAGTTTCCAACCTGCCCAAGCTTGAGAATGATTTCCCCAATGCGTTATTTGAGCTAAGCACCATATACCTCTGTCATTAAGCCAACTTATGGCAGGAGTTGCCTCTATGTTTGATCCCATAGGGTGCTGTCCTAATATTCTGTCAGTGGAAAAATTTATGCTGCTCCCCCCTCCTGGGACCTTTGATATGTTTTGGGACATAAAGGGTATGACTTTCTTGCAGAGCTTCCAGATTTTTGTGCTGTCTCTATTGGGAATATTGGTGTCCAAGAGTTGATGCCTTGTGCTGTTCAGATACTTGGCCTCTAGGACCGTCTTCCACCATGCTGTGGCCCCTGAAATCAGTCTCCAAATTATTTTAGCTCCAAGGGCTAAGTTCAGCAGTTTTGGAGATCTTATTCCAAGCCCTCCTTTCTCATGAGGCTGAATGACATTCTTCCAGCTAACTAGATTGAACTTTTTTTTCTCCGTTTTTCCTCCTTGCCAGAGAAAGTGTCTAAGAGCTCTTTCCATTTTTTGATGGAAGGCCATTGGAGCTTGGTACAAAGAAAGGCGATAAATGGGCAGAGAGGCCAGACCAGATTTTAAAAGTACAAGGCGTCCTGCTGGGTTCAGCCCCTTAGATCCCCATTGTTGGATTTTTCTCTTTATTTTTTCAAGGATTTCATTCCATGTATCGGCCTTCAGAGGTCCCATACTCACCGGCATCCCTAGGTATGTGAAGTGGCTCCAGTTTAGCTTGTATTTGACTCCTAGAGTGTTTGCAATGATGTGGATGGTGTGATTTGTTGCGTTCCATCCATAGATGCAACTTTTTACCTGATTAACTTTCCCTCCTGAATAATCCATGAATTGATCTAGTATCTTTTTGAAGCGCCTTGCAATAGTGATGGACGCTCCTCCCATCAAGAGGGTATCATCTGCAAATTGGGAGTGATTGATGTTCTTTGTACCTTGCTCAAATTTGATGCCAGTGATTAGACCAATTCTTCGGTTGTAATCCAAGGCTTTGCTAAGAGACTCAGCCATGAGGATAAATAAGTAAGGGGACAGGGGGCAGCCTTGTCTAAGGCCTCGAGAGGATTGGAAAGCAGCACAAGGTCTACCATTGATCAGAGGGGAGATCCAAGGATTCGAAATGCAGGCTTTGATCATATTAATGAAGGAGGAGTTAAATCCCATTTTATGAAGCACTGCAAACAGAAAGGAGTGTCTAACCCTATCAAAGGCATTGGCAAGATCTAGCTTTAGGACAAATCCTTTCTCCTTTCGGCTTATGCTTGAATGTATGGCCTCTTGCACGAGAAGGATGGAATCAGAGATGTGTCTATTGGGCAGAAAGCCTCCTTGGTTTTCTGAGATCAAAGAGGAGAGATGAGGCTTTAGCCTTGTTGACAGAATTTTTGTAATTATTTTGTATGCTGAATTGCATAAGGATATGGGTCGAAATCTTGAGAAGGTAGAGGGCCTGTTTTCTTTTGGAATTAAGGCTAGATGGGTTGAGTTGGTGTATCCCCCCAGTTTGCCTTTCCGTAGAACCCAGCGTATCATCTTTAGGAGATCTTTTTTGATCAGCTGCCAGTACTCTCTGTAAAAACTAATTGGAAACCCATCAGGTCCTGGAGCTTTGTCTGGGTGAAGACTCCAGATTGCTTTTTGAACTTCTTCTTCTTCTACTTCTTGCGTGAGCCTGCTGTTCGTTTCTTGGGTGACATCTTTAGTCATGTATTGAAGTATGCTTGAGTAGTCCTCCTCACTTTTGTCCTCTGTCAGGATATTTTTGAAGTGAGTGGTGGCTGCTTCTTTTATGGAGTCCTGGGTGTCGTAGTTGTTCCCTTCACTATCTCTAATTGTGCTCACAGTGTTCCTGGTCTTTCTAACTGTAGCCTGCTTATGGAAATAAGATGTATTTTTATCTCCCTCGTGCAGCCATAACTGTCTTGACTTTAACCTCCATTTGGTCTCTTCGTCCCTTATTGTTTGCCTCAGCTGGGAATACAGTCTTATCTCATTTTCTTTGGCTTGTTGGGAGAGTCCAACAACTTCAATATTTTGCTGCACTTCCTCAAGATTTTTCTTGATGTCCTTTTTAATTAACTCGGGCTCCTGGTAATTAGTCTTTGCCCAGGTTTTAAGAGCCTGCCTAGTTTGCTTCAATTTTGTTTCCCAGATATATGTCGGGGAGCCTTCCACATGCTGGGTCCAAGCCTGCCACACCGCGTCTCTAGCTGCAGGGATTCGGTTCCAGAGGGAACAATATTTGAAAGGGAGAGGTCCAAGCTGGCAATGACTGTGCAAAGTGAGCGTTATTGGATAATGATCCGAGGCGGAGATGTTGAGGATGTTTGACTGGCCGGTAGAGAAGGAGGACAGATATGTGATATTGATGAGGAACCGGTCAAGCCTCTCCATGATATTGCCTGCTCCTAGTCGCCTATTGCTCCAGGTGTACCTTCGGTTCTTGGGTTTTATATCAACCAAATCTTGCTCCTACATAATATGCTCAAGTCGGTTTCTGAATGGGTCTAGGCTGAAGTTTCCCCCTCTTTTCTCATTGGCATGCAAAACCAGATTTAAATCCCCTGCAAGAATGAGATTGTTGTCTTGGTCTTCTTCTATATTTGTTTCCAAAGTGTTCCAGCACACTTCTTTTTCCCTGTATTGATTCGGTGAATAGATATTGTATATTTTTACAGTTGTTCCATTTTCCTTGCTTTCTAGATTAACACTGATCCAGTTCTGATGTATTTTGGCAAAGTTGCAGCTCCATTTGCTGTTGTCCCACATTGTTAGGATGCCACCCGAGGCTCCTCTTGCTTCACTGGCACAACCGCTGTAATGCTTTTGCTGATTGATGATGCTGTTGATTTTGGATTGATCTTGCTTTGTCTCTTGAATAAGGATGATTTCAGGTTTTTCACTTTGGATTAATTCCTTAAGGGCTGCTATCTTGGAGGGGTGCCCTAATCCCCTACTGTTCCAGGATAGCATTTTCATCATGATTTACCGGTAGCATGGAGAAGTGCTCGCCTCTCTTTGCCTTTGTTATTGTTTTCTTTATCCGAATGTCCAAGAATGAAGGATTCTATAGGAGTATGAGATCCCATGGCAATATCTTTTTGTGCACTTTCTTCTCTCTGCTGTTTAGCCGACTTTCTGCCAGGCCCGTGTCTTTTGGGTATATCGCTGGGTGCTCCATGATCCTTTGATGAACTTCTGGTGATCCTAGTGGAGGGGGTGTCAGGGGAGGGCTGAGAGATATGAGGGGGAGAGGGATGAAGATGAGATTCAGAAGGGGAAGGATCCTGCTCGGTTTCTTCCTCAGAGAGGGCCGCAAAAGGATTAGAAGAAGGAGGAATGGAAGGATCTGAGGGTCGGGGGGGTGAGGAGGGGTGATGAGGAGGGGGCTGCTGAGAGGACGAAGAAGGGTGCTGGTGGGATGAATGAGGATGGATGGGTTGCTGGAGGGAAGGCCCAGGGGCTTCAGATTCCGAAGGTTTCAGAGGTGGAGATGTTTTTTTTCTTTTAACAGATTCCCATTGCCCTTCTTGCTCTTCTGATCCTACATTTATGATTTTAGTGCATCTATTTGCAAAATGTCCATATTCGTGACATACCTTGCATTTGAAGGGTATCTGTTCGTAGTCCAGCTGCTGAATATGGCACCACTCGTCTACTTTCAGTTTGATTGCTTCCGGTAGTCCACGCCCCAGATCAACTTCAACACAAATCCGCGCACAAGCCTGCATGTTGTCCTTGGGTTCGCTGCGATCTATGTATTTTCCGACCGCGTTTCCTATTGCTTTGACCGAATCATCGCCCCAACAGTGAAGAGGGAGATGGGGCAGCCTGACCCAGACTGGAACTGCGCTTGGTATGTCTAGCTCTGGATCGAAATCCGGGGTCCATTTGTTGAGATAGAGACCCCTGGAATCCATGAAGTAAGGCCCGTTTCTGAAGATTAGGTCCTTGTCTTCCTTAGTTTCGAAGTGAAAGGTAAAATATCCTCTGCCACAGAATCTGATGGATATTTTCCCTTGGGTCTTGTCTGCCCAGTTTCGTTCAACCCACCTTTGCACTGTTTTGGGCGAGGGCCATAGTCCTGTAAATTGCCCGATTAAGCCTTTCTCTGCTAAGGAGATGGCTGCCATGCGAGGGATAGTCGGAGGCAAATGAACTTCCTGTAAAACATCTAGTTTCTTCACAAACTTGGTTGCTGTTGGCCTTGGTCTTTGCTGTGGTAGAGATTTAACCAGTTTGGAGAAAGCTTGTTGCAGTTCCGGATCCCCACCAGGCGGATCCGGAGGATCCATGGAGCTGATCGATCGAGCAGTAGCAGGCGGGTTCGATGGCAGGCTCAGGCGCGCGCGCGCGCACAACAGCAGCAACGAAGATCTATTGAAAAAAACTCATGTTTATAATTTAAATGTATATTTATTTATTCTTATTATTAATATTATTTATTTATTTATTTGATTTTTATTTATTTATTTTATTTTTTTTTTTTTTAATTTAATTTAATTAATTAATTTATTATTATTATGATTTATTTATTTATTTATTTTTATTTTTATTTTTTATTTTATTTTTTTTATTTTTATTTTTATTATTTATTTATTTATTTATCTATTTATTATTATTATTATTATTATTATTATTATTATTATTTATTTTATTTATCTGTATTTTATTTATTTAATTTAATCTGTATTATCTTTTTCTCGTTCCACTATTTATTTAGTCTAACTAACTATTATCTAAAAAAATTTCCATCTAACTAAATCCCATTAAAGTACAATTAACTTATAATTTTTAATTTTTAAATGATACCTTTTAACTAACTTAAACACCTATTAAATTATATATATATATATATATATATATATATATATATATATATATATATATATATATATATATATATATATATATTAGGTATATCTTAAAGGTATGGTCGCCGAATTAACTAACTTCCTTTAAATTATTAAAATGGTTTGTTGACTTTGATCCCTAAGTCAAAATTAGTCATTGGTCAAGTTAGCCATTGGAGGCTCTGCGCAGACTATTTAACATGCAAAGCTGGATATGTTTTCTTCAACTCGTCCTGATGATGAACCACACTTGTTGGTTCGAAACGCATCGGCAATGATTTTCTGATTGTGAATTACGCCGAAATTTCTTCTGATAATTGAGTGTATTTTTATTTATTTTTTTATGGGACTTTTAATAATTTTAATAGAAAGTCAAAATATCTATATATATAATTGATTTAGAATAAAATTTTATATATATTTTTATTAATTTTAATAATTTTTGGATGGAGAACTACAAGAATTGGTTTAAAAAGTTTATTTTGTGAGGAGGTCATAGATTGATGGTTTGGGGCTTGAAAACTTCCCAAACTCATTTGAGGAATCAAATGGCCTTTTGGGGGCTTAAAAATTTATTATCTCAGCCCATTCTCCCTTCAATTTGTTCTACACATTGTAAGCATTCCATCAATTAAAATTTATATGCAGAGGTTAGACCTCTGATAGGTTGAGCTACCCTATTGACCATCACAGTATTGAGTGGATGCCACATAAACTCCATTACTCACACATATGGGATACTTACATGTAATTTAAGAAGATTTTATAAGGTCTGGAACCTTAACACTAGTTAAGAGTTGAGTTATATAAACATCGTAACCCTAACCCTAAATAGTTATCAAGCTATGTTAAAAATGGTATTGTCGGAAGAGAAATATGCCAGTGTTTTGGTATTTTTATTGTGTCCGGTTGAGAAAAGAATTTAGAAGTGAAATATTGAAGCATAACAAAGGGGATAGAAGATTTTGTCACAACCATTTGTATCACAATATTAATGATAACTTCATAGTGTGTACCCCTTTCATTGTACTTACATTTCATAACTAGGAAAAACAGAGTAGAGCATAGGGCTCACCTTCTAACTAGGCTTTCTCTTGTATTGGTCTCTCAAGTCACATATTTTGTTCATTTATGTGGATGGTGTGTTCATTTTCATGTTTTCCTTTCATTTTTATAATTTTGAGCACTATGTTGGTAATAATAAATTTGAAATATAATTTAATAATGCATAATAAAAAAAATTAAAATATTGCCAAATCTATTTGACAAACTCTTTGAGTTGACTATTTATTAGAGTTTATAGATGAACCATATCTTTTCCTTTCTCAAAACCCTAGACTCCTATCTAATATATTTTAAATAAGACTTTATTTATGAGGAGAAAAAGATAAGTGAAAGAAGAGCAATAAACTATGTATCTATTTATTAATTTATTGGCAAAAATACTTTGTGGGAAAGAAAAAAGAGAAGTTAAACCCGTTGGGATGTAGAATAGATAGCTATAGGGTGTATTGTTGATAGGGTGTATTGTTAACGCATTCCTTGTGCGAAGGTCAGCTATTCAAAACGCTATGGGTCTAGCTAACAAAAAGAGAGAAAAAGAGAAGTTGAAACTTTAAATGTCAGGATTCCATGTATTATGTAAAAGAGGTTGTTTAAACTTCAACGTATATTTTATTACTCCATTGGAATATCCAAAATGTCATATGCAAATAATTGATAAAGTAATGTATATTACAATGAAGAGTAAATCAAAATTTTCAACCTATATTTACTATTAAATTGATTTCATTTTTTTGCCAATGTCATTCACAGACACTAGAGATTGGTGGCCAATGCGTCCACTAAAACTATCCAAGTATATCCACTCTAACGGATCACTTCCCACTACCTCATTAACAAAGCCTAACCACATCAAGAAAAATTGATCCTATAACCTCTCATTTACAAAATACTTTAACAATGAAAACTCAATCAATTAAACTAACCCTTAAAGTTATTAAATTAATTTCATTTATTATTAAAAAGATATAATTATAAATTTATATCCTTTAATATCATTTAACATTTAATTTTTATTTCTGATTTTTTAAAACTTAAAGGCGATAAAACTATTTATATATAAATTTAAATTAAAAGGTGATAAAACTAATGATTTGTTTCATGAATAAAAGTAAACATCTCATTTTAACAATGCCATCAAATGTCGAAATCTATTCAAACAACTTACTAACAATTCTCCTAAATTAAAATAAGCCCTAACGATGGGCGATCGCTCTGCTAGGGTTTCTGAGACTGTGTCGGCGGCCTCGGCCCTCTGGGCGACTGAGCGGGCTCCCTTCCCGTGTCCCGTTTGCTTTGCTGCGCTGCGCCTCCGGCTGGGCGATTAACTGCACTGTGTTCTGACTCTAGGATTGGATTCTCGGATTTGCAGGGGCGCTGGGGGAATGAGCTGAGTTCCCTTGTTGTGCTCCTTTGCTGCAGTCATGGGTGATCCTGGGGGTGGGGAATCCTCTCCCACCCCTCCGCTTTCCTCTGAAGAAGCCTTCCGGCGATTATTAACGCAGAAAGGAAAGAAACGTCCTGCCCCAGACATCCCAAAATTCATTAAAAAACTTGAGGAAGTGCCTGAGATAGCCCTGCAAGAAGATCAGCCGATCAAAATTGCTCTTGCCCTTGCTGATAGAGGTCTGGTCGGGCAATTTATGGGGCGTTGGCCCTCTACAAAAACCACGGACGATTGGATTCAACGCAACTGGAGGCCTCAGCTGAAAAATAGTGTGATCTGTTATCTGGTAGGTAGAGGTTTCTTCATTTTCGAGTTCACCACCAAAGAAGACCGAGATCTGGTTTTCAGGAATGGACCGTATTTCATGGGAAATCAGGGTCTGTATCTCAATAAACGGACCCCGGACTTCGATCCCTCAGTAGATGTTCCGAAGGAAGTTCCAGTCTGGGTTAGGCTCCCCAACCTTCCGATCCACTGCTGGAGCTATCAGTCATTGCAAAGGATTGGGAATGGTCTGGGCAGATTCATTGACAAAGCAGACAATAAAGGCCAATACACTTGTGCAAGAATCTGCGTGGAAGTCGACTTAGAGGCTGGTCTACCCGAAGCGATTAAAATCACAGTGGGAGAATGGCAACACTATCAAAAGCTGGACTACGAACAACTTCCGTTCAAATGCAGAACGTGCCATGAACACGGACACTTCCAACGGAATTGCCCCAAATCCCAGTCGGGACTAAGGAGGATGAGGAAGGATGGAAAGAGATCAAAAGAGGCAAGGCTATCCCAATACCATCAGGGAAGAAAAATTTTGGTTCAGGGGAGAAGCCGCAGTCCAATCTGAAGACCAATGAAGATCCAAAAGTTGGAACCTCCACCGGAGGGAACGCAGAAACCATCGAGACTCAAGAAGCACCTGAAAACTCAATGAAGGAAGCAAAAGAAACAGGTACTGAAATAATCACCCCCCCAACCTCAGGAGGCAATGAAGGAAATAAAGATAATGAAGAACACATAAGTCTGGCCTCCGAATCTGATGAAGACTCAGAAGGAAGAACCTATGAATCATACAGCTCACAAGCCACCCCTATCAAGTCAGCAAGGGGTCGAAAATCCAAGAAGAAACTGAGAGAGGAGAAAACCTATCGGGATGTTCTCCAAGGATCCCAAAAAACTCTCAAGGGAATGATGAATACAAGGTCTGGGCGCAAGCAGGGCTCGGCTCCAAAAGGAGCCACATTCCCCCAAGCCAATAAATAATGAAGTACGTCTCCTGGAATTGCAGAGGACTAGGCAGCAAGCTAAAAGAAGATGCCCTCAAAGATATAGTCAGAACGTACTCGCCTGAAATCCTCCTAATCCAGGAGACAAAGTTGGAGGAAAATCTCCTCCTCAATGCTAGCAAATCCTTCTGGCGTAAAGGTATTGGATGTGCTGTCAGTGCAAGAGGCGCCTCCGGTGGAATCGCTACCTTCTGGGACAGCTCTATCTATGACCTGATTCAAAAAGATAGCTCTTCCCACTGGATTCTCACGAAGCTCCTTCATAAAGACTCCGGCCATCAAGTAAGTTTGTTCAATATTTATGCTTATGTTCTTCCTTCTGAGAAAAAACCCTGCTGGGACTCGATTTTGTCCTATCTATCGCTGAACAACCTTGAAAACATTATTATAGCTGGTGATATGAATGTCACTCTTGTTGCAAATGAGAAAAGGGGAGGATCCCCGGTCAGGGACCCAGCAAGAGAATGGGTTGAAGATCTCATGTTAGGATGGGAGCTGGAGGATATCAAGCCCTCTTCTGGGAAGTTCACCTGGTCCAACAAAAGGGTGGGCCCAAATCATATTGCAGCTCGGTTAGACCGATTTCTGGTTCAATCCTCTTTCCTGACTTGTGGTCTTATGGCTTCGTCCAAAATCCTGCCAAACAGCACCTCGGATCACAAACCCATTATTCTTGAGCTCTCCACGGATGAAAATATTGGCCCCATTCCCTTCAGGTTCAGTTCATTATGGCTTCAGCATGAGGGGTTCCAAGAGATGGTTTCCGAAGCCTGGAAAAGACCGGTTCAAGGTTCCCCCTTCTATGTGTGGGAAGAAAAGCTGAGGGGGCTCAAAAGAAGACTCAAGGAGTGAGCAAGAACGCTGAAATATCCCTCCTTAAAAAGGAAGACGGCCCTGGACAATCTTGTTGCCCATCAATTATCTTTGGAAAATTCTGTTGTCACCCAAGACCTTCTTCAGAGAGAAATTGACCTACAAAAAGAATTTCACAAAGCAAGCAGGGAAGAAGAAGAACTCTGGAGGCAGAAATCCAGAGCTCTCTGGTTACAAGCTGGGGACAAAAATACCAGCTTCTTCCACAAGCAAGCTGAAGCCCGCAAGCAATTCAAATCCGTTAAAGAAATTCATCACCAAAATGTAGTGGTTAAGGACTTCGAAGAAATCAAGCGGGCAGCTCACACTCACTTCAAAGACCTTTACTCCGCCCCTGATGAACCACCATTGGATCCCCAGGTCTACCCGATGAATTTGATCCCTCAATGTGTCCAAGATCCTATCAACGATATGCTGACGGCTCCGATTAGCATGAATGAGCTTAGAAAAGCATTGGACAGTATGGAACCGGACAAAGCTCCGGGTCCGGATGGGTTCCCAGTTAGATTCTATCTTTCCTGTTGGGCCATAATCAAATCTGACCTTCTGAGAATGGTTAAGAAATCTCAAACTTGTACAAAGATCGGAGGCGGCATCAATTCAACGTTTCTGGCCTTGATTCCAAAAGAGAAAGGAGCAGCTAATTTCAGCAGATTCAGGCCAATCTCGTTGTGTAACTCCAGTTACAAGCTAATAACCAAAATTATAGCCAATCGCCTCAAGAAAATCTTACCCGCCATTATTCCTGAAAATCAAGGTGGATTCATCAAAGGGAGAAAGATTCTGGACAATATAGTGCTGGTGCAAGAAGCTGTTCATTCAAGCTATCATCGAAAGGAGAAAGGTATGGTGATTAAGCTTGACTTGGCAAATGCGTTTGACAGGGTAAAGCATGAATTCCTGTTTATGGTTATGAAGAAAATGGGCTTTTCTTCAGCCATCATTAACTGGATAAAAGCCTGCATTGCCTCTCCTTGGATTGCGCCTTTAGTAAATGGGCGTCCTTCAGATTTCTTCCAAGCCTCTAGGGGCCTCAGACAAGGTTGCCCATTGTCCCCGCTCCTTTATGTGATTCAAGCCTCAGTTCTTAGTTTTCAACTGGACCATAACCTTCAGACTCAAATCCTTCCTGGGCTCCGCATGGTTCACCAGGTCAAAGACATTAATCATGCCCAATTTGCTGATGATACGCTATTGTTGGGTGGGGCAAGCATAAACTCAGCTAAATCCTTCAAGAAGGAGTTGGACAGCTACAGAGAAGTCTCGGGCAGCAAGATCAACTTTACAAAAAGCACAGTCTATGGCTGGAACTGCTCGGTCAAGGAATTATCAGATTTTGCAAGGATTCTCCATATGGAAGGGTCCTGGGCCTGGGACTCCTTCAAATACCTGGGGATTCCAATCTTCAGGACCATTCCCAAAGTTTCCCATTGGATGCCCTTGCTGGACAAGATTAAAAACAGAATTCATGCCTGGGGAGCTTCTTGGCTGAACAATGCGGGGAAGATCATTTTGATGAAAGCGGTCCTCTCAAGTCTTCCGTTATATCAGCACTCCATCCTCCTGGCCCCTAAAACCTTCATCAACAAAATGGAAGTACTTCTCAGGCGCTTCCTGTGGGAAGGGGGGAAAAACAACGAAAGAAGGTTGCATCTGGTTAAATGGGATACTATTAAAAAGCCATTTATGGAAGGAGGATTACAAATCCGCGATCTGGCTGCCCAAAATCTGGCTTTGGGAACCAAGCTCCTCTGGGACATTGTCTCTGGAAAACTTAGTTGGAGCAAGAAGGTCCTGTGGAGAAAATATTTCCATGGGAAGCGCCTCAGATGCCTGGACCATCCTCCTCGTTCCTCCAAAGGTTCTCCTGTTCTTAAACTCTGCATCAAAGCTTTGGAACATTTTAGTCATAAGCTGTATTGGATTCCAGGTAATGGGCAAAAAATAAGAATTTGGGATGATCCTATTCTAGGTGACCAACCGATGAATCAGGTGGAAGAAATCACCAATATCAGAGACTGGCTCCAAGATCGCAATCTGAACACTCTCTGGGATATCTCTTCCTGGTCGGAGGATGGTCTCTGGGAAAGCTGGCATCTGGGGGAGGTCCCTCAGTGGATGGAGGGTGAAGCCTCTGTTCTATTGGATAATCTTCAAGGGAAATCTCCAGTAAAAACTTCTGTTAAAGACAAATGCGGGTGGGGATCTGTCACAGGTTCGTACTCTGCTTCCGAAGGATACAAAAGTATTATGGCCATCCCGAATGCTCCCCCAAATCCGGCTCAATGGAAATTTATTTGGAATTCCCCCTCTCTTCCCAAAATTGATTTCTTCTGCTGGACATTAGCCCACAATAGTATTCTCACTCGAGATAATCTCCGCAGGCGCGGAATGGAAGGTCCGTCTTGGTGCAATCTTTGCAAGTCAGAGGAAGAAACAGCTGATCACTTGTTCTTAACCTGCCCTTTTGCATCAGAAGTCTGGAAGGGGGTCCTTATGCTAAATCCTGATAATTTCGAGCTCCCCAGGAACATCCAAAACCTTTTCCAATCCTGGAGCAAATTATCTCCGTTTGGTCTTTCCAAAAATATCCACCTCAAAAATTGCTGGCTGTGGATCCCCAAGTTCGTTTGCTGGAAGCTGTGGCTGGAAAGGAATAACAGACTATTCAGAAACGAAAGCTGCAATCCGATCAAAGTCATCACCAAAGTTAAAGCTCTTTTAGGAGAAACTCTGGATGCCAACTCTGCCAAAAAAACTGGGAAAGCTCTGAACAGAGAAGAGGAACTCTGGTTGAATGGTCTGGTCCCAAACCATAAAGATTGTGCTACCATCGCTACCAGCGTCCTCTCCAATTGGGAAATCAGGCTGGAGGAGCAAGAGTTCATTAAATGGAGGTCGGCTCTGAATGAACACTGTCTGTTTTTTGATGGGGCCTCCAAAGGCAACCCTGGTGTAGCAGGAGGCGGCGGAGTTCTACTGAGTCTGGATGGCTCTGAGGTGTTAAGGTTTGCTTGGGGATTAGGCAAGGAATCCAACAACAGAGCGGAGGCTCTGGCTTTGTGGCAGGGGCTCTCTCAAGCGATCAAAGGCAACTTCCTTTCCATTTCAGTCTTCGGGGACTCCAGGATTATTATCCAGGCACTGCAATCCAAAAAGAACCCTTCTCAGCTCCACTTATCAACCATCATCAGGAGAATTAGACTTATATTGCCCAAATTCCACAAGATCTCCTTCTACCACATCCCCAGGAAATTAAACTCCCAAGCAGATTTGGAAGCCAACCAAGGCGTTCTGAGAAGCAAAAGTTCGCTGTCAGTTAACCAGGTCGATTTCTTCTGCAATATCCCCTAAGAAGTGTGTTCCCTGGACCTTTTGCTGATGACTTATCACCCTGAGTTTATTCTCTGCTGTAAGTGCAACCAAAGGATTAAAAAGAAGAGCGCATATCGTGGTGTTCTGGGAAATCTAATGATGAACCCGTTAGCTGCTCTGGAGGGATCTATTGCCTCTGGCCCTTTCAGCTCCCAGCGTTCTGCTACAGGTCTGTAGATACAGCGCTGATGTTCCCGTTGCCTTCTGCTGACCATTAGTTTCCAACAGTGGGATTTTTCTAACTCCGGTTATCAGTAATTTGTAATAGCAGGAAATTCAGGCTCTCCGCCAGTTACCAGAAAAGCTATGTATTCGCTCTATGCCTTAGTGTTGGCGCTTTTTAATAAATTTAACCGTTTATGTCTAAAAAAAAACAATGCCATCAAATGTCCACATCTTTCTTAATTAAAATTATGTGGGACTGCCCTCTTCTCGTTACCTTTTCAATGCGACATTAATGATTTTGAGGGGTAGCTGAGTATTTAAGTGGAGGGCCCTTCCATGTGTTTTGCAATGTTTCAAAGTCTATATATATTCTTTTTCCTGGGCAAACCTTTGATGTTTTTCCTATAGGTTGAAATTCCTTTCGATTTTTTATATGAAAATTAGAGAATTAAGTTTGTTTTTTCTTTGAATATGTTTTTGGATTTGATAAGGTACTATGGCTCTATCACCATTATTTTATTTTCATTTGATGGTGATATCTATTTTGTTTCCCCTAACACCAAACTAGTAACACAACGGTAAAAAATTAATGAAAAAGTGATATATTTTGTCTAAATAATTTAAATTGATAATAAGATGGAAGCATTATATTTCTATTGTATTCACAATGACATTAATGACTTGAATTGATTATATGATGGAAGTGTTATATTTCTATTGTACTCACAATGGCATTAATGAAAAAGCGATATATTTTGTCTAAATAATTTGAATTGATAATAAGATGGTAGCGTTATATTTCTATTGTACTCACAATGACATTAGGGATATGAATTGATAATAGGATGGAAGCGTTATATTTTTATTGTACTCACAATGACATGAATGAAAAACCGATATATTTTGTCTAAATAACTTGAGTTGATAATAAGATGGAAGCGTTACATTTCTATTGTACTCACATTAATTGATAATAGTATCGAAGCGTTATATTTCTATTGTACTCACAATCACATTAATGAGGTGATTAACCCCATTTACTAACCTACCTTGGTGTTTCAACTAGTATGTCATGGTTATATCATTTTAAATTTTAGATTATATATATGACATGTTTGTTTTATTTAAATGAGACTCATAAAATATATGTTAATTAGTTTGTATGGAGTTTAGTCTTTATTAGGTTACTAGTTCAAATTTAATGAGGGGTTGAGGATGTGGGAGCCATATATGGGGAATAAAATTGTCTCACAAGCCATCTAGACTCAATTGATTCTCGCACAAACATGGTGACAACATCCCACAAATGATCAGATCATTCTTCCATTCAATGTCATTACTAACTTCAATCTAGACTCGACTTAGGTTGGAAAAAAAAAAGGAAAAAATTTGAGATTTTTTATTATTTTTATTATGTTATATAATTGTAAAATTTGAAGATACAACATTTCCAAAAAATTATAAAATAAATTCAAAAATGTTTTATAATAGAATTTTAAAATTAAAAGTGATACACTCTATGTTATTTTCCCTATAAAGAAAGTATTTCCCATTAAAAACATTATTATGATGAGATATTTTTGTATAAGAATAAGATAAACCACATAAAGGACAAAATGTTTTTCAAGGTTATTTCAAATTCCAAAATCACTCATTATTCAAATGGGATTGGTATAAATATGTCATTCTTGATTAAATCATTGAGGTGTCAGGGAAGATAACATCCCTGATCCCATAAGAAATCACTATAGGTGTAGGAATTGAGTAAATGTTCCATTGACTCCCCTTATTGTTGCATAACATACATAAGGTAGTAACAATATATCCTCTTTGATATCATTCGGGCGAGCCCAATAGAGCTCTCATTAGCGTAGGGAGGACTCAAAGAGGGGCTTGTTGTCCACGTAAGCCGGGTGCAATGAACTGGTGGGCAACCAAGTGTGTAGAGGGGCCAAGTGGGATGACGTGGATTCGATGAGTAGTTGATCAACAAATTCAATAGCATGCAGGTCTCGAGTGGGTTATTACCCCGTAATAGATCTGGGCCATTAATTAAGGGACAGGCAGCTTATCAAACTACCTTTTAGATCACCTCACTCATTATAGCATGAAAAGTGATGAGCCCCTTGGAATAGGCTTTAGTTGTCAATTTAGAGGTGAGCGGCTTGATCAACTACCTTCTGACAACATCCCACTCGTTAAAGTACGTGAGTGATGATATGTCGGACATAGTTTAGATGTCACAGGAACCGCTCTAAACTGTTGATCATGTTTGAGATAGGAGGGCTATGAGTGAAGCCTTAACCATTGGCCATTTCGTATAGAAATGGACCAGGGGTGTGGTGGAATAAGAAGGGGCTTGGAAGCTCCGACATTAGTGCCCAACCTTTGGTAGTTTCATGTAGAAACAAGGCCAATAGTGTCGATCCATTAGAAAAGGGAATACATCCTGCGAAGGACTTAAGCAATCTAAAAACCTATAGGATTAGTCAGCAGTCGTGTGGTAATTCTGAGATCTACATGGGTTATAGGAAAGAGGAAAAAAAAAATTACCCCATTCCTTCGACTAGAAAGGAGCGGTTGGGTACGTTACAAACTTTTTCAAGGAATATCTCCCAAATTATAGTAGAGCAAGTTATGAAAACTTAACCAAATTATTAGCGGGAGTTCTCCTCACCATTGTTCACGCTTCATCCTTTATAACCTCCCAAATGAATAGTTATAGAAGATATTTCAACATGGCATGTTTGATGCATTATTTTAGGATCATCCAAGAAGCTCAATTTCCTCTTATTATATCTTATAAAATATCGAAACCCCAAGATCTGAAGGTTGGATCAAATGAGTTGCAGGATTTCCCCTCATTATGTTCTAAGCTTTAGCTTCTATAACATCACAGAAGAAAAGTTATAGCATAAATTCCAACATGACCTATTTGATGCAAGATTTTAGGAGCATCCAAGAGGCTTGATTTCATATAATCATATCTCCTAAAATGTTATGACCCAAGATCTAAAATTTGGACCAGATTATTAGCGGGATTTACTATCACTGTGATCCATGTTTCAACTTCTAAAACCTCCCAAAAGAAAATTTCTAATAGAAATTCCAACATCACTTGTTTAATATTCATTTAGGAAGTTCAACTTTCTCTTACCATATTTCTTAAGGTTTCATAATCAAAGATATAAAAATTGGACCAGGAAATCAATAGACTTTTCCCTCATTATGGTCCAAGTTATAGCTTTTGGAACCTCCCAAAAGAAAAGTATAGCATAAATTCAAAAATGACCTATTTAAAGAAGAATTTAGGAAATTATCTTCCTCAACTAATGTTGCTCTAAAATTTAATACATATAAAAAGCTACATCAAAATAGTATAATAGCTAAAACCATGATAAATTTGTTGAAGGGTAAATTCATGTACATATAAACTTGGTGCAAAAATAATTAACTAATCATGCATGTTGCTAGACCATCTATGCCATAAATACCATTAACAAAGAAATAAATATTTATCTAGTGCTGCGAAAAAAATACTGGGAACTGAAGTAGGGTAAGCCACGTTCCACCCCACCATAGTCTCAATTGTGCTACAAAGTTTCTCATAACCGAGCACCCCCCATGCAAAATATTGATTCCTTAAGAAGAACTTAGCTCAAGGGCATTTCACAAACTCAAATTCACACCAGGTTTTAACACCAAAATTGAAGGTCATTCTCCTTCACATGCACACACATAAAAACTCAGTGATTAGCCTTTCCATCTTTGACTAGGCTCATATTCCAAAAAATGCCATGCAAGTATGCATAGCATAAGGGGTCCCTTCTCTTATATCTATAGTACATTGGCCATCCCATCTTCAATGCTCTATGTGCCACACGCAATCAGGACCATTCCCAGACCTCGTAGTTGTAACAACCCTGGTCAAAATTCATGTAACAAAAATAAGAGCAAGGTCATGGGGCACGTATTCTAACTTAAATGTTGGGAAAAACACTAGTGGGTGTTCATTCAGTTATTATGGCTAAAGGACATTGGCAAAGGCAGGTGGCATTAATTGTCATTTTATTTATGAAAATAAAGGAAATTATGAGAAAAGGAAGATGAAAGGTCACAAGTTGCATGTGAGGAGGAAATTGAAGGAAAATAATGGACAATGAAGAAAATAGAGACCTCATTAATAAAAAGGGTTCTAAGGATCAGTTCACAAGCCTTTCGACAGTTTTCGGGGTGGATCTCTCTCTCCATTCTCTCTCTCTCACTCTTGGACACTTAGAGCATTCTTAGAGCACTCTAGCATTGGATCAAGGAAAGCAAAGGAAGGAAGAGCAACATCTAGCAGTTACAACGAGATTATTGGTAGGTATCGATTTGCATGTGTGATTTCCTTGCTAGTTTTGGCATGCATGGTACATGCATGTGTGTATTTGGTTCTCTTGCTATCATTGGCATGATTTTTTCCAGGTGTAACAATGTTCTTCACCCTTACCTTTTCATTTCTGGATAGCCATGATGTGATGGGTTCTCTTGTATATGGTTGAGCTGAATTTTTGGATGGTTTCGAAACTGAGTGAGATGGTCTCTGAAAGAAAGAACACATGGCCTAGGAATCCCTAGACTAGATTGGGATTGTGGTAAAGCAGAATTTTTTGTGCCTCGGTGGACCTAGGAATCCTCAACCTGTGAATGGTGGGATATACATTAAATCCTATAGGTATGTTCCCTCGATCCGGCCTAGGAATCCTTGACTGGTGAATGGAAGGATATATGGTAAATCCTAGATGGTGCAATCTTGATTAGGCCTAGGAATCCTCGATTGTTGTATGGTGGGATATACTGTAAAGCCTAGAGACTAGGAGACAGGAAATTTCCTCACAATGTAGTTGGATAAATCTAGCGGTATCCATGCTTGTTTAGGGTCTAGTTATCTAGTGGGGATTGTAGTAAAGCCTAAGGAAACCTGGTTTGGTTTCGTTTTGAGTCCCACATTCATGCTTGGAATATGGCACAGGGGTGATTGGATGAAAGAAAGATTTGGTTCATCCAATCTATGGTCGGGTGGTTTGTGGAAGTCCCATACCTAGTTTGCTTTTGCATTCATTAAAAATATCTCTTTATCCTTAGCATTTCATGTGTAAATGTACTGGCTTATATGTGGATTTTATGGTTGTTATATCTTTGTATTTATGTTGGTTATGAGTATATTTTATGACAGATTTGATGTATGTCTCTCATCATGTTTTGATTTTCAAATGAATATAACATGAATATATGACCTAATAGATGATAATGAAGTTATTGTGATAAGACAATAATGCTTCTTTACGAATCTCATATAAGTATGAGACCCCTATGCTCAGATCTGTTGTTATCACCTGTTGATTACATATTTGTGACATGTTTGACAAAATTCCTATCATGGCTAGTAGGGGCCTAATCAATTCATTGATCAAGTTTTTTCTTTAGTACCTTTATTTCAATGTTATTTATCATTTCTGAAAGTTTCATGAAGTTGTGGGCAGTGGCTTGAGTCATCGCCCTGAAACAGTGGCATGGAATTTAGGGTCATTTGCTCAGAACTAGCTGGAAAAGTCCATAGTCGTTGGCTTGCCCTTGTTATGGGAGGAATTGGAAGGCCTCAGTCGCATGCATGGCTTGTCATGGGAGTGACTGAGGGTCCAAATCAATGAAATATCAAGTTGTCTCAAGGGTTAGTCACTTGGAAGGGTTGGTTGGCTCTTGAAGGTTTTGTAGCATGTGTGAAAGGTTAGATTTGTTTGGTTTTATTGGTTCCAATTCCTTAACTATACATGGGGAGTTAAATCACATCATAGTAGCCTCTCATCACATGTACCCCAGTGTACCGATTAACTTGGGTAAATATGGGAGGAGGGTGTTACAGAGTGGTATCAGAGCATGGTTCGAATCTTGGGCTGGATGGTTGGAATGTGTTTGTCATGCATACATGTAGGTTGTATGTGTGCTTGTTATGTATGCATGGTAGTGTTCATTGTTACAGTTGTGTTTCCATGTAGGAGTTGATGATTTTGTTGTTGGGATGCTTTAGTCATGAATGCATGTCAATTGTATATGCATTTGTTATGCATGTCAGTGTCTATATGTTGTTATGCATGCATTGTCATGGTTATAGTTATGCATGTATAGTAGGTCAAACATGAATTGTGAGGTCACTGTGTGTAGTTTGTGTCATCATGATGTTGTTGGGTTTTATGATGCTAATGTGTTGGTTGAGATAGAGCAGGAGATGTAGATCATCAAAGTGAGGTTGAAACACTGGACCTTAGGGTAAGAGAAGACCGTCAAACAATTTTGTGTGGTGGGGTATGTAGTTATATTGGTTAATGGTTGTTATCAACATTAGGGTCATGTACATGTCTGTTAGTTTATGTCTGTTGCAGTTACATGTATGATAGATGTTAGTTAATAAGTGTGGTTATATGCATACGCCTTGGATAGTCATGAATGATAGTAGCTTTTTTTGTATGAATTGTGGTCATGTGCATGATAAGTATGGTTATTGTGTTAAGTTATTGATGTTATATATACCATGCTAATCTATATTAGCTTGTGCAAATGGTTATGGTTATGATAATTCAAGTATGAGCCGACATATTTGTGATACTGTGTTGTAGTAATCTAGACTGGTTGTGCATATGTGATTGTTATGCATGAATTACAATTGCTTATGAGCTTATGATGTTAACATGTTATCTAGTTACTCTCATGGATATCATCACCTTATTTATGTTTGAGTTGATTTGTTGTGAAGTTATATTGTGCTAATCTAGATTGATTGTGCAAACAATATAGCCTCCTCGGAGATACATTAAGGTATGAGTTTTCTTACGTCATCTATTTGGTGTTTGAATGTTTGATTATGTCATTCATTTAGTGTTTGAGTGTTTGGTATCTATTATGCCATCTATCGATTGTCTGAATATTTGATTACTTGCATGATATGAGTATGTGTCTATAAGATTGCATGAAGGAATGATCTTGTTTTATGACGTTTGTACTAACACATATGTGCTTAGACAATTGATATGTGCTTCAGTGTAAGTAGGTGTTAGTTTTAGTATTATGATTAATGACTATGAGTTGATTATGACATGGTTGTTCATCCTGGAAAATGTTGATTTCAATTAATAGACATGATGTTTTGATCCTTGGAACATGTGGATGACATGTGTAAACAGTTGTAGGGCAACATGATTGGTATTAGCATGACAAGGTAATAGTTGATTTGTTTATATAACTATTTGTTGGGTGATGTGATAGTACATAGTAAGACTCAGTTGTAGCAAGGTAAATGTAAAAGAAAGGAATTGGGTGAGAATTCCTTTGGCTATGTTTGGAAACCACAATTCCAAATGAATGAATGCTTTGAATATAGGACATCTTCTTAACCTTGATTTTCGTCTAACATTGTGTGGATATGTGCTATATTTATGAACATGTGTTTAGTAGGTATATTAGCTAGTTTCTAGTTATGGTTGGATTCATCAAGGGAATTGAATTCCCTTGAGAGATGATATATGTATGTGTTAAATTACAAGGAAACCTGCTTGGCACATTGAGTTAAGATGTCTAGTATATTGCTATATGTATTTATGTGTTGACAGTTATGTGTTTATGGAAGTATGATACAGGGAATTGCATGGAAAAGAGACTGCCATGAAATATTAGAGAAGGATCAGGTTGAGTTTTCCTTTAGAGGCATTGGGAACCCAGGGGGGTTGAGTCATGGTGTTTGTTGCTAGTTTTGTGCCTTCAGTATTTTGTGATTTTTTTGAGCTTGATTATGGGTTTTGATTGTGTTTGGTGCAAGGCCATGCCACTTTGTTTGTGATGTCGTATTGCTATTGGTTTTCATGGTTTTCTTATTGTTGGATTTCTTTTTCTTGCCTTTTATGTTTTGAGGGTCTTGGGATTTGGTTGGGAAAGAGGGAAGATAGTGGAGCTCGGGGAGATATGAATGAAACCCAACATTTGATACAAGACTCAAATGAAGCTCAGTGCATAAGTAAGGGTTGTTGAAGGAAACATTATGATAGTGAATTGGATTGGTTGGGTCCATTGGTGTAAATGGACAGTGGTAGGACAATCATGAGAAAAGTAATAGGAAAGGTAAAGTACAAATGTATATGAGATAACAGATGCCTTGGCTAGGTTGAGAACTCTTGTTCTCAATGTTTTGCTTGTTCTGCACGGATAAAGGGATTTCTTTTAACCTTGACCTTATGATATCTGGTAATTATGGTTTGATCATGATTATGTTGATGTCTATATATGTATACATGTATGTATGTATATATGTATGTCGTGTCTGACAGTGTCATAATGGATCATGATTTTTTTATGTTAATGTTTATATATATGTGTGTATCTATGTATCTATGTCACCGTCTGATAGGGTTATCAGGGTCCATTCTTATGGAGGAATGATTTCTTATGCAGGTGAATGGCATGCAGATATCCTTGGGATTATGGGGAATCAAGTGGGAAGAGTAGTCCTGATAAATCTACGAGGTCAGTATCATATGGTTATGAGTTTATATTATGTGATTATATTGTGTTTATGTTATGGATAGGTAATGCTGAGGGATACATCAGCGGAATGAAAGAAGTGTTTTTTGCAGCATGCTAGGACAAGCATGGATAAGGCAATAGAAGCAAGGTAATTTGGTAAGGATAGTGTGGTCTTAGGATGTGAAGTATTGATGTTGTGTACATGTAGCATATGTAGTATTGTGTATATATGATGTTATGTGTCTATTGTATATGTGGTGTTGTGTTTATATTGCATATGCAATGTTAGGTACAAATGGTACTATGTACATGTTGGATATGTGGTGTTGTGTGCATGTTGGATATGCGGTGTTGTGCACATATGGTGCTATATACATGTTGTATATGTAGTGCTATGTACATATGGTGTTGTGTGCATGTTGTACATGTGGTTCTATGTACATATGGTGTTGTCCGCATGATTGTACATGTGGTGTTGTGTACATGTCATGCATGTGGTGGTGTGTACATGTGGCATTGTGTACGTTGTGAATATGGTATCGTATACATGTGATGTCATGTACATGGGATTTTTTGTACACATCGTGTAGGTGGTGTTGTGTACAGGTGGTACTATGTACATGTTGTACATGTGGTACTGGTGTACATGTGGTATTGTGTGCATGTCATACATGATGTGTTGTGTACATGCGGTACTACGTATGTGCATTGTGTAGCCAATGTATCGTGACATGTTTATTTGTTTTGTTGTACTTTGTGTGTGTATATGTATTGTGTTGTACACCAAGTGTAAGTGTATGTATGTGTTGTGTTGTACACCAGGTGTAGGTGTATGTATTGTCTTGTAATGTACACTAGATGTAGTGTATGTGTTGTGTCGTATGTCAGATGTAGGTGTATGTATTATGTGGTGTCGTATGCTATGTGTGGTTGTATGTGTTGTGATGTACATTGTGTGTATATGTGATTAAAGAATAGAAAAGGCATCGGGCTTTTGCTGGGTGTGGAAACCAATCCATTGTGTGTACGAAAAGGGCAAGGACAAAGGTAGAAGAAAAGGACCGATTAAAGGATAAGTATCAGTATTTTATTGCAATTTTATTATGCATGCGATTTATGACTCTAATTTATGATGGTCACATGTGATCTATGATTCTTGTTTATGATGATTGCATGTGATTCATGATTTTGATCTATGATGGTTTTGTTTTGAGCTAACGGGATGTGATATGTTTATACATGATGATTTGGTCAAGAGTTGGTTTGGCTTGTTGTGACAAGAAGTGATCATAAGTGAAATTGTGCCTTATTGATGGGCCACAAACAAGGTATGATTTGGATTTATTTCAATTAATTTTGAATCTAATGAGAATTATGTGCTTGGTACAGGAAAGCATGGAAATGCCCAGACTAGGTGGTTGAAACTGACTGCAAGAATTAGTATTATCAGTGAAAGGAATTGGAATATGTAGGATTATTTGGTTGCGATGCATATGTACATGTTCCAAAGGAGAAAAGAACCAAGTTGGATAGTAAATATGAAAGGTTCATATTTATTGGGTATAAGGATGGTTGAAAAGGTTATAATATTTGCAACCCAGAAACAGGGAAGGTTGTGTACAACATAGATGTGGTGTTTAGAGAGGTGAAAGATGTTATTAAACATGAAGTCATACCAAAGGAACTTGAGAAGATAGAGTTTGAGTTAAAGGAGGAAGAATCAGACTCTACAACATAACAAGAATCAGAAGATGAAGAGCCATAAACTCCAGGTGTGAGAAGGTCAGTTTGAGAAAGAAGGCAGCCATAAAGGTATATTCCATCTACTTTTTGTTCAAATTTCGCTTTATCTATTACTGATGATGATCCCAAAATTGTTAGGGAAGTAGTAGATTTAGAGGATGGAAAACTCTGGAAGGAGGCCATGGTTGATGAAATGGCATCTTTAGACAAAAATGAGGCTTGGGATTTGGTGGATTTGTCGGCTGGAAGGAAACCCATTGGCAGAAAATGGGTGTTTAAGAAGAAGAAGAATGCAGAAGGAAAGGTGGATAAATACAAAGCTTAGTTGGTAGTAAAAGGTTATTCTGAGGTGTAAGGAATTGATTTTGGTGATATTTTTTCTCCTGTTGCTAAGGTATCTTTTATTAGATTAATTTTATCTGTTGTTGTTGCTTTTTCTTTTTAGGTAGAACAAATGGATGTGAAGACAACATTTCTTCACAGGGATTTGGAAGAATAGATATACATGAAGTAACCCAAAAGTTTTGTAGTGAAGGGAAAGAAAGAATTGGTATGGAGGTTAAAAAATTATTTGTATGTGTTACTAACAGTCACCAAGGATGTGGTATCAGAAATTTGATACATATATACGGGGACTTGGCTTCACCAAAAGAAAAGTGGATCATTGTGTATATTTTAAATTAATTAGTGACCATGTTATTTATCTAGTCTTGTATGTGGATGATATGTTTTTGATTGGAAACAACAAAGAAATTATCTAGGAATTGAAGACCCAATTTTCCTCCAAATTCGACATGAAAGATCTTAGCACTGAAAACTATATTTTGGGTATGGAAATTAAATGAGATCAGGCAAAGAGGAATCTCTGGTAAAACCAGAGGAAGCATGTCGAGAAAATATTGTAGAGGTTTAATATGTAGGATAGTAAACTGGTGAAGGTTCTTATTCCTGTAGGCATAAATTTATATGTTGAACAGTGTCCCAAGACACAAGAAGAGGAAGAGAACATGTCCTGTGTTCAATATGCAAGTGCAGTCAATAGCCTACTGTACACAATGGTTTGTACTAGACTAGACATTGCACATGCCGTGGAAGTATTGAGCAGGTTTATGTCAAAACAAGGGAAGGAGCATTGGACATCAGTGAAGCGAGTTTTCAAGTATTTGTGTGGAACTAGTGATTACAGTTTGTGCTACAAAGGAATACTAGGAGTGGATAGTGTTTTTGACATTCATGGCTTTGTTGATGTAGACTGGGCTAGAGATATGGATCAGAGAATATCTACAAGTGGGTATGTGTTTAATCTATTTGGAGGTGTAGTCAGTTGGATGAGAAAGAGATAGCCTATAGTGGCACTTTCAACTACAAAGGCAAAATACATCGCAGACACTCATGCAAGCAAGGAAGAAGTTTGGTTGCAGAGATTGTGTTCAAGTATGGGGATAGTACAGCGAGATATAAGGATAAACTGTGATAGCCAAAGTGAAATTTTCTTGGCAAAGAACCTTTCTAGTCATTCAAAGAAAAAGAACATTGATGTTCAGTATCACTTTGTGAGGGATATGGTTGAGAACAAAAAGGTGTTGTTGGTAAAGGTGGACACTTTGAAGAATGTTGTAGATGCATTGACGAAGTCTGTGAGCATTGAGAATTTTTCTTCGTGTAGAGAAACGATGGGAATTGCGAGACTGGACCAATGACTAAGCTCCCCTGTGACCTCCCTGTGTGGAAAAGAAAACAACAAGTGGGAGAATGTTGGGTGTGTGTTATATTCTTTCCACGAATAACCTCACATGTGGTGGGAAGACCTGCCTATGGTTTTTTGTATGGGTTTTACACATGGTTTTGGGTATAATGGCTTTTTACCCATGGTATCCTATATATTCAGTCAAGGGAACTACGGTTATGTTAATATAGGGTTAATGGATTGGGGGTTATGAATGCTTCAGCATGTATATGTGTGTGTGTGTGTGTGTGTGTGTGTGTGTGTGTGTGTGTGTGTGTGTGTGTGTGTGTGTGTGTGTTGTAACATTGAAAGGAATATAATGAAAAATCAATATAGTAGTCTCAATTTTGGGATCTAGGAGAATCTTTGTGTATATTTGTTTTATGTTTTATGTTTTATGTTCTCTGTAGGAATTTACAGGGTAAGTTCCTCAGACAGAACACCAAAGGACACCGCTCACAACCAGATCGCAGATCAATACACCAGTATTTTTGACGTGGTTAAAACCCTCAAAGAGGGAAACAGTCCACGGCCTGAGCCAACGCGGCCACTTCAGGCAATTTATTAATAAAAGAATGAAAATTTACATATGTTTCTCTCATGCACGGATTACCCTACAAATGACCCTCCATGTGCTTTAAATAGAATTCATGGACCAATCGGGTGTCAAGCCATAGATCAAGTGTCGGTAATACCGAGGAGAGAATGAACCGTCAGATCACTACATATCATGACCGTCGGATTGTAAGTTACAAAATGTACAACGGTAAAGAAACACACTTTACCTAACTCTATACCTAACTCTACACTAGACCAAGTTGTACTTAACTATTTCCTATGTGTCGGAATATCCTAACATCCCCCCTTAAGAACAACTTGGGATAGGATTGAAGGATTTACAAATATGACACAATAGGAGAAGGAAGGAGGCACTAGAGCCTATCCCCCCTTAGTGACAACTTCCTGAACTCCAACCAGAAATCGAAGTTTAGTGAACTTCGCCTCTATGAGAGCCTTTGTGAAGATGTCTGCAACTTGATCATCTGTTGAACAATATTGCACTTCAAGAACATGGTCGTGAATGAGCTTTCTGATGAAGTGCATGTGTAGTTCAATGTGTTTGCTGCGCTGATGTTGGATTGGATCTTTGCATAGTTGAATGGCACTTTGATTATCACACCAAAGTGTAGTCGGATGCTGCTGCTCAAAGCCAAACTCTGACAGGATCTGACAAAGCCACAAGGCTTCCTTACTAGCTTCTACGGCACCACGATACTCTGCTTCTGCTGATGAAAGAGAAATGGCACCTTGTTTCTTGCAAGCCCATGTAATAGGTCCTGAACCAAGAGTGAACACATAACCGGCAGTAGACTTCCGATCATCAGGGTCACCAGCCCAATCGGAATCAGTGAAACCAACCAATAGAGGAGCTGCTTCGGCACTGTAATGAATCCCAAACTGAACTGTACCTCGAACATAACGAAGTATTCTTTTAGCTGCTTTCCAATGACTTTCACGGGGGTTTTGCATGAACCGAGCAACAAGGCCAACAACAAAGGAAAGGTCAGGACAAGTATGGGTTAGATACAAAATTTTCCTACAAGTTGACGGTATAAGGTAGCATCAACTTCAGGAGAATTACAAGTGACTGAAAGTTTGACTCCAGACTGAAAGAGAGAAGGGGTTGGCTTACAGTCTTCCATGTGAAAATGACGTAGAATATCACAAGCATACTTGGACTGGGAAAGGGAAATACCCTCCTTGGATTGCAATACTTGAAGACCGAGAAAATAGTGTAAGTGTCCTAAGTCTGTCATTTCAAATTTCCTTTTGAGGCTAGACTTCACATGGTTTATAAGGTTGGGATCACTACCAGTAAGGATAAGATCATCAACATAAAGAACAAGGATGATAAGAGAGTTGCCCACTTTCTTGGTGTAGACAGTATTGTCAGAATGACACCTAGAAAAGCCAGATTCTAAAAGAAAGCTATCCATTTTGGCATACCAAGCCCGAGGAGCTTGCTTGAGACCATAAAGGGATTTCTTAAGTCGACATACAAGGCTGGAGTCTGTTTGTATGAAGCCAATGGGTTGTTCCATATAGATTTCTTCATGCAAGTCTCCATGCAAGAAGGCAGATTTAACATCCATCTGATGGACTTCCCATTTGAAAGAGGCGGCAAGGGAAAGAACAAGGCGGATAGAGTTCATTTTGGCAACAGGGGAGAAGGTTTCAGTGTAGTCAATGCCTTCAACCTATGAAAAACCCTTAGCAACAAGACGAGCTTTATGTTTATCAACTTTCCCATCTGGCCCATACTTGGTTCTGTAAACCCATTTGCATCTGACAAGTTTTCGTCCCTTTGGTAGAGGAACAAGATCCCATGTATCATTTGCCAACAATGAATGATATTCTTCATTCATAGCTGCTTCCCAATATGGTTGGCCTGAAGCTGCTGCAAAGGTGTCAGGATCATAATTTACTGGAGCTTGAGCCAGTAAAGAAGAGGCTCTCTCGAACTGAGAACGTGTACGTCGTTGATCTGTAGGATCACCGGCAAGATCACCTGCTGCATCTCGAGTAGCACGAACCCATTTTGGAAGCTCAGGTGCTGAAGGAAGATCCTGAGATGGTGGGGGAGGATTGTCATCCTCACTTTCATCATCTGAAGAAGAAATGTTTTCAAAGGTAGAAGAGATAGGGAGAGGTGGCACATCCGCCGGACTAGGCTCGCAGGCCGATATATTTTCATCAAATTTTACATCTCTTCTAATGATAACATTTTTGGACTTAAATGGAATAATTCTATAGCCTTTGACATCTTCAGAATATCCAACAAAAGTACATTTTTCACTCTTAGGTTCTAAAGCTTTATGCTTTTCATCTGGAATATGGGCCCACGCTTCACTTCCAAAAACACGAAAGTGACTTACATCTGGTTTGATTGAGCTCCATGCTTCTTCTGGAGTGATATTCTTTAAAGCCTTAGTAGGAGTGCGATTTATTATGTAATTTGCACAGTTAATTACTTCTGCCCAAAAACTAAGACCAAGTCCTTTAGATTGTAGCATACAATTAGCCATTTCCTTTAAGGTGCGATTCTTCCTTTCAGCTACACCATTTTGTTGTGGAGTATATGGAACAGTATGTTGCATTTGAATTCCATTCTCAGTGCAATAGTTGATGAATGTGTTTTTAACATATTCTCCGCCATTATCAGATCTTAACTTAAGAATTTGATGTCCAGATTGTTTTTCAACAAAGGCCTTGAAGGCCAAAAAAGTGTTAAATACTTCACTCTTGAGTTTTAAGAAGTATACCCAAGTGCGTCTGGAGAAATCATCAATGAAAGTTAAGAAATACTTGCAGCCAGAGAATGACACAACTGGAAGTGGACCACATAAATCACTATGCACAAGCTGTAAAGGGGCTGAGGCGTGCCAAGAGGCACGTTTTTCAAAACTATCCCGATGATGTTTTCTGAGTACACATCCGGAACAAACACCATCTCTGCAAGATACCATAGGAAGACCTGTCACCATATTTTCTACATAGATGCTGAAGGGAGCGATAGTTTAAGCGACCAAATCGCTCATGCCAAAGTTTGCTCACTTCATCGTTATGAGCAACAAATACTGAGGGAAGATTTGATGACCCAAAGTTGTGAAACTTATACAACCTTGTAGAATCATCAGCAATGCCAGTAGCCAAAATCTGTTTAGGATCTCTTAAGTCCTTGATTACAACATCATGAGGTGAAAATTCAACGATTTTACCTTCACCTGAATGAGTTATCTGATATACAGATAGAAGGTTGCAGGATAAGGTTGGAACACATAATACATCATTAAACTGACCATTGTCTAGATGAACAGTTCCAGTCCCTACAACATTAAGAGATCTATCATCACCAACATATATATTTTTGGTGTTACAATCATTTAAAGAAGAAAACATGGCTTTGTTTTTGGCCATGTGATAAGAAGCTCCAGAATCAATGAGCCACTCATGAGAATGAGAAGAAGAAGATACATTTAATGCATAGCCAGACCGAGATGCTTGACAACCACATGCAGAAAGTGTCATTCCTGAAGATGAAGTTGAAGTTGAAGATTGCCCCAAATGGATGTTATGCTTCTTCATTGCTGTTTCCAAGGCTTCCATCTTCTTAAAGCATTTTGATTCTAAGTGGCCATCTCGATTACAAAAATTGCAATGTCTATCAGTCTTCTTCCCTTTGTTTTTATTCGTCTTATCATTTTGTTGAAATGATTTTTCATTTTGGGGATGAAATTGCTTAGGACCCTTGTTTGGTTTAGGACCATTATTTTTAGGATATGACTTCTTAGGATTCTTTGAATTTGGTTGCTGCTGGGCGGCTAACGCTTTCTTGGAAGAGTTTCCAAGAGTAAGAAGACCAAGGTGTAAGAGTTTTTCTTGTTCTCTTATTAAAGAATCACAAAAAGAGTCAAAGGAATGGGGCTTGTAGTCTGTTCCTTGAGAAATGAAGGCTTCTCTTGTGGAATGGAAGGTGGAAACAAACACAGAGTAGGCTGGTCCCAACTTTGTAAGAATGGAATAGATAAGGTTACTATCTTCTTTCTTAACTTTAACACCTTCCAAAAGATATCTAAGGGTCTTGAACTTGGACAAGAAATCTTCAATGCAAGAAAAATTATTAGGGTCCAATGTAAGCAACTCATTTTCAAGTTGATGGGCTCTAATTTCATTTTTAATCCCAAAAACTTTATTGATTTGTTTCATTGCTTCATCAGGAGTATCAATTTCTGCAATATGGAATCTAAGATCTGGAGAAATAGACATCCCTATCAATCCACATGCTTGATCTTGCCTATTTTCCCATTTAGCAGCCTTATCTTCATCCTTCGGTTTCTTTTCTTGGCCTGAGGCTATTCTGTAGAGACCTTTACTTCTAAGTAAATCCTCAATGTAAGCCAACCATTGGAAGTAGTTGGTGCTGTCAAGGGTAACTTGGTATTGACTTTCCATTTCAATGGAAACTGAAGCTAAAGATGTTGAAAATAAGTGTTCCAATGGATAGATCTCGAAAAATTAGGCTGGTTTAAAAAAACGGCTCTGAAAACGGCTTCCGGATGAAGAAGTTATGGCTTTTTGAAAAAAAGTTGTTGAAGTTGCCGACGAAGTGCGGGAATGTGCGGAAATGAAAAATTCTGCCCCCACAAAATGGAGACTTGAACCCAAGACCTCTACTCTCTTAAAATCTATACAAAAAATTTGAGAGAGAGAGAGGGGGGGGGTGCTTTGGGTTGCGTGCTTGCTTTGAGAAACCGCTTTTTCCCTACAAAACAAAAAACACAAAACCCAACACGGACATGCGGCTCGAAGTTAGCTTTAGTCGAAAAACTAAATATTTTCAAAAATGAACCTTGCGGCTCAAAGTTAGCTTTGGCCGAAAAACTAAATATTTTTCTCAATGTTTCTGATTTTCCGAGATCACTCTAAGGTGCAGGGAAAAGAGCATACGCATGAGAAAAATCCTTCCTTTCTGTTTCTGATTTGCCCAGATCGCACAGAGTCTCAGGGCAAAGAGCATACGCAGAAATGAAAGGTATAGATCTGGTTAAAAAAAAGCTAAATAAACCGAAACCGAAATAGCAGAGAGAAAATAACAGTAAACTGCAAATAAACACTGTATACCTCCAGATCTTAAAAATGACGCAGCTACGGCTACCGGAAACCTTTTTGCGTGAAACGAAAGGGGTTCCTCACTGGAACAGATGCTCCCAACACAACAGAGCAGTCCTCTCGGCCTGAAAGTAGTCAGAAACAGCAGATCTAGGAAACGGCAGTCGGATGCAGTTCTACCGGCTTCAGATTTGGATCACCAACGGACGCGGCCCTCAAATAGCTCTGATACCATGTAGGAATTTACAGGGTAAGTTCCTCAGAAAGAACACCAAAGGACACCGCTCACAACTAGATTGCAGATCAATACACCAGTATTTTTGACGTGGTTAAAACCCTCAAAGAGGGAAACAGTCCACGGCCTGAGCCAACGCGGCCACTTCAGGAAATTTATTAATAAAAGAATGAAAATTTACATATGTTTCTCTCATGCACGGATTACCCTACAAATGACCCTCCATGCGCTTTAAATAGAATTCATGGACCAATCGGGTGTCAAGCCACGGATCAAGTGTCGGTAATACCGAGGAGAGAATGAACCGTCGGATCACTACATATCGTGACCGTCGGATTGTAAGTTACAAAATGTACAATGGTAAAGAAACACACTTTACCTAACTCTACCTAACTCTACACTAGACCAAGTTGTACTTAACTATTTCCTATGTGTCGGAATATCCTAACATTCTCGCCATTGTTTATTTTATGTTTTTAAGAATTCATTTGCAAGTAATTTCTATACAGGGTTAAAACCTATAATCGTATCAATATAAGAGATCTTATAGTTGAATGATGTTGTATTAAATCTAACATGGTGCCATACTACTATGTTGCATACATGTGCAGTGTCATGCCAATAATGGATTGCAATGTGTAAATCAAGCCATGCTAATATCATATCAATATAATAGATTGTATAGCTTAACGATGTTGTGTTATGTTACAGCGAGATCATCATACAAAGAAAGCCAGATATATATATATATATATATATATATATATATATATATATATATATATATATATATATATATATATATATATATATATACCTACCAACTATACCATGCAATGAGGTTGCATAGTAGAGGTGGCATATATACAACAAGGGGCACCAATATATCACAGTAAACTAATTCCTAGAAAAACAATGTCGACAATGGAGAGGAGACTTTATCTGAAGAGGGGCCTTGTGATTCCAAGGCTATAATGTGAATGTGATGTATAATACTTGAAATTTCATATAGATGTAATTCCAGGAACTAAATTTATATGTGACTGAGATTGTATGCAATGTGCTAGACCATGCAATCGCATGGTGCCAAGATCATTGTCTCATGTGATGCAAAGATGGTACCATTATGTGGTGGCAAGACCATACCCTCATGCGATGCTAAGAGATTTCCATCATTTGGTGTCAACAACATACCCTCATGTGATGCCAAGACAGTGCCATCATGCAGTGTCAAGGAGTTTCTCCTAGGTCGAGATTCTAAAGAAAGTAAAAATCCAAGTTCTGAGCATAAATCCAAGACCAATCACTATAATAAAACCACAGTCTTATTCAAAAGTAGGCATAGGTGTCTTAATCCTATTTTCAAGGGACCAAATAATTAATAAATCCATCCTCTCACTATTGAATGCATTTTTAATTGGATCATATTTCTCGACACTATACGTAGCCCTATTCTCAAGTCTATAACTGCATACTTGCATTCAAAATCATTAAACTTTGTAAGAGAAAAACATCAATATTTTCAAGGGTCTAAATAGCCACGGTCTTCACAAATCTAAGTTATTGGTTGAGCTTAAACGATGAATATGTGACAAAGAAAAAAAACTAAACCACTCATAATTACAGTCCAAAGTAGCCTGGGACAACGATACAACACTAGTATATTGACTCTTTTTTTTGTAAGTAAGCATGTATAATTATATTAACTGAACTAAATTTACCATATGTATATTCATGAGTTTCATCTCTACCTCAGAATGAGGAAACTAGAGAGATAAGATAAGAGTTCTCTGCCCCTGGAGGGTGAAGCCAGAGTTAACATTGTTTTTCCAAATGATAGAACCATAAAAATTGCAAAGGAAGGCAAGGCGTCGTGGTGCCTAGACCGTGGAATGATGAGAAATGGTATTTTCACATTAAGGCATACCAAAAATATCCTTAGTATCAGAATGAGCACATTTATGCCGAGTTGCAACTGAGTTATCGCATTGGTAATTGCTAAAGCAAAACGGTCTTTAATAGTCCATTGATCGAAAGGAGAAAAAGGCCAACCTGGGTCTACTCAAGATTTTTTTAGGTGATGTGAGCTACTGTGAAGCCAGATAAAAGTCAAGTTGGATCCACCATGTGCCTGAGAAGTTCCACGAGCATATAGGGAATTGACGTCCTCTAGGATTTCCTTCAGAATGAAGCATTCGTAAGGGCTAGGCCTAGGCATTGAAGAAGGGGGAGCATTGGGGGTGACTGGAAGTGGGGGATCTCTGTGAGAAGGAGGGGGGGGGGGTGATTGCAAGAGGGGAGTGTGCAAGAGACCTGACCTAGGAGGGGACCATGGGAGGGTAATCAATGCCCAGGTCCCTATAGGCTAGCTACTTCAAGGAGGTAGAAGAGTGGTTGAGGAAAGCAGAGAACTCAACAACACGATGAGTGGCTTTGTCCTTAATATCTACTCATTCTTTCAATTATCGGGCCAGAAGGTTGCATAGGGCCAAGAGGGCCAATTTCCCATGGTGCATCCCCTCTTCCTCCATAACCACAACTTTCTTGCAGATACTCTATGGAATGGCATGGTCGAACATGGTGGAAATGGAGTGGTCATCCAAGATGGTGGAGGGTCCCCCTTTGCCTCGTCCAAGTCCAAGACGATGGCCATGCCCTTTTTCCCCACTCATGGTTGGAGTACTGGAGCTGGTTAATGTAGTAGCGAGGCTGGGAAAGAAGGTGTTGGGCAGAAGGGTAGGTACCAAGAGAAGGAATGGCATGGCATGAAGTGCAGGTCGCCACAGATTAAGAAGCCTGGAGAAAACGCAAGGTGGTCCTCACAAATCGAGGCAATATGGTGTGTGGAGTAAATATGTTAGGCTATATTAATGTGACACCAGACTCCCACCACATGCCTAAGCCTGACAGTCAGAAGGGGCCCTCTCTATATGGACGCTCGGATCCGGGATAGTATATTGACTTTTTACCCTAACTTTCCTTATGAATTCTTCTAGATACCACATATCATCTGTCCGGTACCATGTATGAACTTATTTGTCTCATGTTATCACCGATGGGTTGCTCGGTTCACCACCTCTAACTGCCCATGACTAAATAAGATATTCATAGATGGATGAATAAGTCATAGCCCATGACTAAAGAAAAGAATCAATAAGGAATGAATATATTAATTAATTGATAACCATGCTACTACTCTCTTATTAATGCATACATGAAGAAAATAAGTTTTGTTTTTATGGCATAAATGGTCTCAATTGTGCCTATCCTTAGTATTGTGACAAGTTTTTGAAAACCCTAGAATTGCAGGTGTTCAAGAAGGAATGTGGAATACCATTGCTTAACCCTGATGCCTAAATTTTCCAATTACTATGGATTCTTGAAGGAGTCCACACAAGGAAGGGAATGTTGAATCAAATGTAGGGAGGAGCCACTGAGAATCGCCCATCTCGGTCTACAAGAATAGAATGTATGGAGGAGGCACCAAGAAACACTCAATTGAACACCGAATGGAATGTAGGGAGGGGCAACTGAGAAACACTCAAGTTCACAAGAATCGAATGTAGGGAGGAGCCACCGAGAAACCATCAGATTTGCAGTAAGAATCGAACGTAGGGAGTGGAACCACCGAGAAACCCTGAGGTCTGCTACAAGAATCGACTATGGGGAGAGGAGCCACTGAGAAACGCTCAGGTCTACTGTAAGAATCAAACATATAAGGGAGCGGAGCCACCAAGCAAACTCGCAGTCTATGCAAAAACCATATGCAATAACATGTCAAAAATGTATAAGGGAGCAGAGCCACCAAAACAACTCACATTTTATACGAAAATCATATGCAATGACATGCCAAAAACATATAAGGGAGCAAATCCACCAAGAAAACTCATAGTTTATGCAAAAACCATATGTAATGACATGTCAAAAAAATATATACTAGCTAGGAATTAATAATATATAATTAATATGATATTGTTTTGATTTAATAATATAATAATTAATATAATGTGGTTTTGATTTAATATAATATAATTTATAATGTAATTGTTAATTTCAAAAAACTAAAATATTATTAAAAAATTAAAATCAACAATTATGTGATAGAAAATAGTGATTAATTTTATTAATTAATATTCAATTTACACTAATGGTTACATTTACACTAATTTGCTCATCTTTTGTGGACTATAGGTAGACCTAATAGGCAGCAAGAAAAGTACTTTTAAGGACTAGGACTGAACTGTATAGAGGCATTGTAGGCGCATTTGGAAGGTATGATCCAAAGCTTAGTCACACTAAAGGACCATAATTATCTTCAAAAATTCTGAGATTTTTACAAGTCTTTCCAAATATAAACATCTCACTCCATCGAGTTGTGACACTTTGAAGGAAGATCAATATCGCATCCTTTTGGGATTTTTGAAAGCCCTAAAGGGACAAAATTGCAATAGAATGCTATATATATCTCAAGGGAATAGACCTATTATTAAAGGTAGCAAAAAGAGAAATTATATGTAAGCGTTGAGCAACTACATAACTCTGACCTGATCTCAATAAGAGGATTAATACATCACCTTGAGTAGAGTTGAATCATCGTGAGGCTAAGAATACTATGAGAAAGATTGAAGACCTATACTCAAATTCAAAGGTCTTGTAATGGATTTCAAAGATTTGAAAATCATAAGGTTCTGTCCAATTCTATGAAGGTGATCAAGTTACTAGTTAAACTCATCTTTTATGGACTAGAGGTAGTCCTAATAGGCAGCAAGGAAACTACTTTTAAGAAGGACCAGGACCGAAATGTATAGAGGCATTGTAGGCTCATTTGGAAGGTTTGATCCAAAGCTCAGTCACCCTAAAGGACCACAATTATCTTCAAAAATTCTAAGATTTATACAAGTATTTCCAAATAGAAACCTCTCACTCCATCAAGTTGTGACACTTTGAAGGAAGATCAATTTCACATCCTTTTGGGACTATTGAAATCCCTAAAGGGAAAAACTTGCAA
The DNA here is from genome assembly GCA_031772625.1 of Pinus tabuliformis. NCBI lineage: Eukaryota > Viridiplantae > Streptophyta > Pinopsida > Pinales > Pinaceae > Pinus > Pinus tabuliformis. The sequence continues at coordinate 497,620,428 of CM062811.1, read as the reverse complement.
TAGAATGCTACATATATCTCAAGGGACTAGACCTATTGTTAAAGGTAGCAAAAGGAGAAATTATATGTAAGTGTTGAGAAACTACAAAACTCTAACCTGAACTCAAGAAGAGGATCAATCTATCACCTTGAGTAGAGTTGAATCATCGTGAGGCTGAGAATATTAGGAGAAATATTGAAGACCTATGCTCAAATTCAAAGGTCTTGTAACACATTTCTAAGATATGAAAAGCATAAGGTTTTGTGCAATTCTATGAAGGTGATTAAGTTAGTAGTTAAACTCATCTTTTGTTGACTACAGGTAGTCTTAATAGGAAACAAGGAAACTACTTTTAAGAAGGTCCAGAACCAAACTATATATAGGCATTTCAAGCTCATTTGGAAGGTCTAATCGAAATCTCAATCACCCTAAAGGACCACAATTGTCTTCAAAAATTCTTAGATTTATACCAGTCTTTCCAAATAGAAACCTCTCACTCCATCGAGTTGTGACACTTTGAAGGAAGATCAATTTTGCATCCTTTTGGCACTATTGAAAGCCCTAAAGGGACAAACTTGCAATAGAATTCTACATATATCTCAAGGGACTAGACCTATTGTTAAAGGTAGAAGAACGAGAAATTATATGTAGTGTTGAGCAACTACATAACTCTAGTCTGAACTCAAGAAGAGGACCAGTCTATCACCTCGAGTAGATCCTCCTGACTTAGCACCTTGGAAGCTTCTACTGCAGACAATATTATAAGAAGTATCAAACTTTTGAAAGAAGATATCATTATCATTAGAAGGGAAATAGCAATCAATCATAAGGCATGTTTGAAAGGAACCTTATGGATATATTAAAGGGACAAGTGCATATATATATTTCTATGTTCCATTTAGAGGAAGATGCCTAAGAGAGGATCTAGGCCGACTTGAACAAAAGGCCTATAGAAAAATATATTGACCCCAAGCTAGTGGACCTAGCTGCTTGAGGAAAATTGTTACTGTATATGTTTATTGGACTTGAGGAGACCGACCGAGCTCATATGTCATAGCTCATAGCCTTACCTTAGATATTTTCCTACTAGACCAGGGATACCATCGAATCAAGACTGACTAGCCTCATGACTTGCCATACGATAAGGAAGGACAATTAGTGCCAATAAGCATGCAATTAGTAAATAGTAATAAATAATTTCATCTCCTTGACATTTATATATGTTATAATTTTGTTGTTTGATTGTCAAATTCTTTATATGAGTCATATTTGAGTCTCAAAACCCTCCCATATTGTCAATGCATGCATCTACCATAACCATGTCAAATTTCAATGCATACAAGTACAAACTGAAAAAAAAAAAAAAAAAAAAAAAAAATAAAAAAAAAATAAAATAAAATAAAATAAAAAATAAAAAATAATAAAAAAATAAATAAATAAATAAAAATAAATAAATAAATAAATAAATAAAAAATAAATAAATAAATAAATAAAATATTAAAAAAAATAAATAAATAAAAATAAAAAATAAAAATAAAAATAAAAAAAAAAAAAAATCAATATTCGCCCTATTCTCATGTCATGGATAGTCGTGGGCCAGTATTACTTATTTTATGTGGGCACACCATGCCAAGTTGGGTCGACCCACCAAATCATCACATGGGTTCCCTAGCATGCCCATCACAAGACGCCCCCATGGGCACCCAAGTACCTCGCCTTCATGTGAGCGCACCCAAGGCGTGTGCGTTTTCCCTGCTGTGCAAATCATTGAACACAAATCATTAGCTCATCAATGGAAACAAAATATTATCATTTTTTATTTCCATGTCGCATGATAAATATTTAATTATAAATTAGATTTTAACACCTAAACATTAATTTATTTAATTTTCTAAAAATCGTCATGAGACCCCCCTTGTGGGAACTCTATTCATGGGTAGTCATGGACTGACATTATTTCTTTTGTGTGGGCATCCCTTTCCAAGTCGGGTCGACTGACCAACTCGTTGCATGGGTGCCCCTACTAGGCGGGTGCCCTGTCATGCCCAGCACGTGACAACCTCATGGGCGTTGGGCACCCTGGCATGCCTAGTATGTGACACCTCCATGGGCACCCAGGAACCCCACCTTCATTCGCTTATCAATTACAACAAAATATTATAATATTTTAGTTCCATATTGCATAATCAATTAATTGTAAACCGACTTTTAACACCAAAATATTGCTTTAGTGAATTTTCTAGAAATCTTTATGAGACCTCTTGGTGGGAACTCTTTTCATGGGCAGTCATGGGCTGAACTTACTTATTTTTTGTGGATGCCCCTTGCCAAGTCAGGCCGACCCACCAACTCATCGCACGGGCACCCCTGCTAGGTGGGCGCCCTAGCGTGCCCAGCATGTGACGCCCCCATGGGAATTGGGTTCCTTGGCATGCCTAGCACACAACAACCCCATCGGTGCCCAAGCACCCCACATTCATGCAGGTGTGCCTAGGGCACAAGCGTTCTCCATGTCGTGCCAATCAGTGAACACATATCATTAGCTCATCAATTAAAACAAAATATTATCATTTTGTATCTCCATATTTCATGATCAAAGTTCAATTATAAACCAATGTTTAACACCTAAACATTAATTTACTTAATTTTCTAAAGATAATATTTATGAGACACCCTTGTGGGAACTTTATTCATGGGTAGTCATGGACCGACATTACTTCATTTGTGTGGGCTCCCCTTGCCAAGTCAGGCCAACCCATCAACTCATTGCATGGGTGCCCTAGCATGCCTAGCAAGTGATGCCCCCATGGGCGTTGATCGCCTTGATGTGCCCAACACATGATGCCCCCATAAGCATCAGGTTCCCTGGCGTGCCTAGCACGTGATACCCCCATGGGTTTCGAGGCGCCCCACCTTTTTCCGCTCATCAATGACAACAAATATTATAATTTTTTAGTACCATGTCTCATAATCAATCAATTATAAATCAAATTTTAACACCCAAACATTACTTTAGTCAATTTTCTAAAAAACATTATGAGACCCCTTTGTGGGAACTTTGTTCATGGGCTGTCATGGATCGGACTTACTTCTTTTATGTGGGTGCCCCTTGTCAAGTCGAGTTGACCCACCAGCTCATTTCATGGGCGCCCCTACAGGGCAGACATCCTTTCGTTCCCAGCTCGCAACACCCCCAAGGGCACCCGAGCATTAAAGAGAAGGATATCACCATCGTCAATGCATAGGAGACTAGTTTGTTCAAAGTGAGACACTTTCTAAGATATATAATCACGACCATAATGAAAAACATATTGATGTTATTTTTCATTCATCATTGTAATTCCATATTCTTTATTAATGTCGTATTACATAATATACTTTAAAAAAATTATTAATATTTCCCCCTAAAAATCCATGATTAGCCTTTAAATCCTCTAGGTCCAAATTAACTCCCTAAACAATATACATTAACCCCCTAATATCTTAACCCCATTCCCCTAAGCCCTTAAACCCCTAAACTCTAAGCCCTTAAGCCCTAACCCCTAAACCCTTAAACAGTAACCCCTTATCTCTATGCACATAAATTAATTAACCCCTAACTCGACCTAACCCCTTAATCGACCCTAACGAAAATAATCAAATAATATTTCTTGTCCACATCAAGACGACAACATAGTTCAAACACATCCCAAAAGAATATTAGAAAATACAAATACAATAGAAAGATAATACAATTTACAATACAAAGGCATACAATCTAAAGAACAATATACATATAAACATTTACAAAAACAATCTACAATACAAAGACATATAATAAATAACTTACAAATGGATGATATTCATGTCTTCCTTTAGTGTGTCCATAGTCTCTACAATGCTTTTTAGCTGATGTTGTTAGAATTCTCCTTGGCCTCAAGCCCCTACAATTTCTACAAGGGAAATAAAATTTTCCATCCTCAAAAGCCCTCGATGTTAATCCCACGTATCTTGGTATCATTGAGGAATGTTACATGACATTTTTCGGCACCAAACGTTCTGTGATGATTTTGTTCAAAAATTAACCTAAAAATAATCCCACAACCTTTCAAAATAATCACAACTAATATATACAGTAGCTATGTCAAAGTTATATGATGTTAGGGCCTCCACAAACACACACATATTTATTATAATTATATATATATATATATATATATATATATATATATATATATATATATATATATATATATATAATATTTATAGCAATATTAATATTAATATATTATATATATTCATATGAATATATATATTAATCTTATATTAATAATATTATATTTAATTATAACATTAATGTTATATTTATTTTAATTAGTCAAACTGATCAAAAGCAATCCCATATTAGATGTTGTCAATGCAAAAAAACATTAATGGTGGAATTGAACATTATGCAATGATTATTTACTATTTGTATGAAATTGGACAAGACATTTTCATATTGGATATATCATCGAATATCCGACGGTAAAAGATCTATCGTTGGTTATTTGACGATAGGAGGGATTATAGGAAAACATATGATAATCGATGGGATAGGCCATTCAGTTGAATATTCGACAAGCAAATAATCGTTGTCATATATTCGAAAATAGTCGAGATTTTAGAAAAAAACGTTCAAATTTTGACACTTTTTCCAATTTTAGCCATTCTGTTAGATTTCGTCATTGGAATTTTCGCCCAAATGTAGTAGTGTCATATTGTCTCATATATGTGTCTCTCTATGGCGTGGACATGAAGATTTATGTGACCTACCCTATTAATGGTTTTGATGAGGCTTCATTAGATCAACGAAAATTAGTAATTTAGGGTTTCTTTTGGGTTAATGACTATTCCAACATTCATTGTTCGCTCATTCATTCAACAGTTTTCTAACCTAGCTCCATTGCTCTGCAACTGAAACTCTTTGTCTCCTTATTACACTATGTCAGTGAAAAGGGAGTGAAAATTTTGTCTTTGCAAGTCATTTTTCTACGATTTCTCTTGGTGAAACCCTAGTTCTTCATTTATATAGATTTGTATTAGATGTAAGTGGTTCTCATACCTATGTTTGTTTTATTTGCATGTTATTGTTTATAACCCTTTCCAAGTTTTCTCTTAATGTAATTACTTTTGTTTTTCTTTGATTTTTAGAGGAACACTCAAGTATTTCTCTGACTCTATTCCAATTTCTTTCATAGCTTATGATGTCGATCATGTGGGAAAATTTGGGGGTTTTTCATTCTTGTTTTGGGAATATCTTCGTTGTGATAAATGAAACAACATTTTCATTATCCGGTTAATTTAAAGGTAACCACTGTAAAGTATTTTCTTATATTTCCTTACTGTTATTAATATGATTCCAAGTTAAGGTTTTCTTTCAAACCTTTGACTTCTATATTTTTATATTCAACTACAGGGTTGTGAATCTATCTCTCTGTCAACTGAGCTTTTTAATCCCTTGGGTTTCTACCTCCAATTCAATCCTAAATGGATTTGTGTTTCCAAGTATACCATAAGTATATTTTGTTTTCGTTTAACCTCCTTTCATATAATGCTTGGTTTAGTGCTAAGGTTTTTAGAATACTTTTGGATTTTCCATAGTATTTCTTACCCCCCCCCCCCCCACACACACACATATATATTAAGCCAAAAACTATGTTCCGGAGTTAGATCCCAATCTCTTAATCGTTATATTGAAATTTGGGCTTTTTGTTTCTTGACTCGATTTAGTTATCTCAGCTTCCAATTCCGTAAATAAATTCTTCTTATTTCTAACTTAGATTATAGGTGTGTCCAATTTATTTCTTTTTGTCAATGAATTTATGAAATCTAAGGAAGATTATGGTCATGACTCATTTCTTTACTAAAAACCCTAGTGTTATGAAGGTTAATCATAAATTTGTAAGAGGTTAAACTATAAAATCCTAATAATTGTTCATATGATAGTTTTTTTTTACAAATATAAAGAAATTATGTTTATAAATTAGCAACATTATTTGTATTGGGATTTTCAGTATTAAGGGTTTTTAAACCCTTAATACCTCATCTCTTTAGAATGTTCTTATTTCCTTCTACGTTTTTTATTTTAATTTATGTAATGTTTCATTAGGGTTTTTGAACCCGTTACTCTTTAATTTGGTACTAGGATTTTCTTTCATTCTCAACGTTATACTCTACTAAAATAATGTTGTCCTATTACAGAGGCTTTCGATAAAGAACGTGAATTGAAACACTTGTAAATAATGTACAATTTTTTTGTTCTTTCTACATATTTCGAATGTAATTCATTTTTTTCACAATTTTTAAGAAAGTATTTTCTTCTCTCGCATCTATGTAGGTAAATATTTTACCAGTCTACCAATATTTTTTTCCTTCAATGTTCCCATCATGGCTCCTCAACAACTTACATAACATTTGACTTCTCTACTAGGTCAAATGTTCATGTACCCTCGGCTCCTTGTCTACTTGCACATGACTGAGTTCGAGACAAACATCAAGTCCTAATATATGTTTTCAGTTTAGTATTTAATATGATTTAGTTTCTTCCTTATGAGAAGGTTAAAACTATAGGCTTCTATGCCTCCTTATGTATTGTAATTTGAGGGTACCTTTGTTTAACCCATAATTATTATTACTTGACATTTATTGAGGTCATTCTCCACCTACATTGTTATTAAAGAAGTTCTTCTCCTTAATGATATACAAAGGATGTTAAGGTTATTCATCTCTGTGATTATATAAATTTCTTTCATTTATTTATATATCCAAGTTATTTACACAGTGATGGAATTCTCTCTTATTTTTCTGTCACAAAATTGTTTTATTATATATATGGAATGTTCAACCTTTCATATACAATGTTTATCATTTATTGTATAATCTATAGCCATATCAAAGACATCTCTAATATTATTTTGACTCTTTTTGAAATATTATTTCCCCACTTATTTCTATTAATTATTGTAATTCCTTATACGAATTTTAATCATGTTTACTACACACATCCTTTCCTCATTCTAAAAGATTTGAAAACAGAGTATTGTAAATTTTATAGTAGTATTTATGTTACACTATTACAAAATATATATATTCTGTAATAGTATAGCATAAATACTACTGTAAAATTTACAATACTATGTTTTCAAAGCCTTTAGAATATATATATATATATATATATATATATATTCTAAACCAATATATATATATATATATATATATATATATATATATACTTAAAAATAAACCAAAACATTTTTTATTTAGATATATATGCATAATTTTCTATACTATGTTTTCAAAGCCTTTAGAATATATATATATATACCTGTATTAGCCAAACACATTTTGAGTACTTGTATTCATACATATAAGCACAACATAAAAATAAACCAAAACATTTTTTATTTAGATATATATGCATAATTTTCTACATAAATTATTGTTATTACATGTACTAAATGTACAAAACAAGGAGTAAATTCTTCAAACTATCTACTACAAACTTTCTTGTTGTACAAATATTCAAAGCATACTCAAATGCATATAAAATGAAACTAGTCAATAAATAATTAAATATCATTTCATTTTCAAATCATTAAGATAATCATTCCATATTGTATTATTTTAGGATACTAACTTTAGTAAGTTTGGGAAATTAATATCAGAACACTCAACTACTCCCAACCATGATGTTGCTTCCAGCATGTATCCCCCCGAGTACGAGTCTGCAAATTATCTTTTTTGTTTTTTTTTTTTCCATTTTCACTTATTTCTCACCACTCTCCCCAATTATGTGTGAGTTCTCTTAGCAAGAAGACAAAAATTATTTTCCATTACCCATATACCACTCATTTTGGTATGTGGTAGCTACCTTCACCTCAGCAACAGGTGGCACGTAGTTACTAGCTCATTAATGAGCTTTTGCTTCTCACTCCCAAAGATAACATCATGTCTTTTAGGGAAGCAATAAATTGGTCAATTCCATAATTCACAATAAATCTAATCATCCAGATTAGATGTCTAGGACTTAATAATGGGAAATTAATATTCATCATCAATTTGCAGCCTCATCTCTTTCAGCCAACTCTACACCAACATTAATTTTCCATACCTCTTTATTTATTATAAACGCTTTATATACAAATTTAAAATCATTCATTATTAAAGTTATGACATCTATGTGTGCCTCTTATTTAATTTATGGTCAATTGTGAGTCCCCAAAGACCTTAAGAAAATGAAATTTCTATTCATGAGAAAATGTCAGAAGAAGTTTGAGGTCCATTAGTTTATCATAGCTATTAGTTCTCTCACTGAGTCTCATTTTAAAATGGAAACAATGGATTTCATATGTGTGTAGAACAATGCCTCAACCACAAATGTTTGGGTCACCGCATGCTACCCCATAAAAAAAAAACCAAGTTCTAGATCTATCGATATGAGGAGGGGCATTTCTAGAGTGTTGCACAGCCTTTGACTTTGGAACTTAGTCTTGGTTAATTAAAATATACCTAGGTTAATTACAATATACCTAAGTTAATTAAAATATCCCTAGGCCTTTTACTTACTAGGTCTTATTTCTTGGGTTTTGAATTTATTCAGATTCTCTCGAGATGTGGAGTTATTTAACAACTAACAATGGATTTTGAATCTCTTTCAAGGTAGTGAGTCCAATTCTACTTTAATATTGTATATAGCTTAACTGAGTGTATTTGTGTTATTTTTGTTATGGGACTTTTAGTAATTTTAATAGAAAGTCTATATATATATATATATATATATATATATATATGATTTAGAATAAACTTTTATATATTTTTTTATTAATTTTATTTTTTTTGAATGGAAAATTAAAAGAATTGGTTTAAAGAGTTTATTTTGTGAGTAGGTCATAGATTGATGATTTGGGGCTTGAAAACTTCCCAAACTCATTTGAGGTATCAAATGGCCTTTTGGGGGGTTAAAACTTTATTATCTCAGCCTATTCTCCCTTCAATTTGTTCTACACATTGTAGGCATTCCATCAATTAAAATTTATATGCAAAAGTTATACCTCTGATAGGTTGACCTACCCTATTGACCATCACGGTATTGAGTAGATGCCACATAAACTCCAATACTCACACATATGGGCTACTTACATGTAATTTAAGAAGATTTTATAAGGTCCGGAACCTTAGCACTAGTTAAGAGTTGAGGTATATAAACATCGTAACCCTAACCCTAAATAGTTATCAAGCTATGTTAAAAATGGGACTGTAGGAAGAGAAATATGCCATTATTTTGGTATTTTTTATTGTGTTCGGTTGAGAAAAGAATTTAGGAGTGAAATATTGAATCATAACAAAGGGGATAGAAGATTTTGTAGCAACCATTTGTATCACAATATTAATGATAACTTCATAGTGTGTACCCCTTTCATTGTACTTACATTTCATAACTAGGAAAAGGAGAGTAGAGCATAGGGCTCACCTTCTAACTAGGCTTTCTCTTGTATTGGTCTCTCAAGTCACATATTTTGTTCATTTATGTGGATGGTGTGTTCATTTTCATGTTTTCCTTTCATTTTTATAATTTTGAGCACTGTGTTGGTAATAATAAATTTGAAATATAATTTAATAATGCATAATAAAAAAATTAAAATATTGCCAAATCTATTTGACAAACTCTTTGAGTTGACTATTTATTAGAGTTTAGAGATGAATCATACCTTTTCCTTTCTCAAAACCCTAAACTCCTATCTAATATATTTTAAATAAGACTTTATTTATGAGGAGAAAAAGATAAGTGAAGGAAAAGCAATAAACTATGTATCTATTTATGAATTTATTGGCAAAAATACTTTGTGGGAAAGAAAAAAGAGAAGTTAAACCCTTTGGGATGTAGAATAGATGGCTATAGGTGTGTTGTTGATAGGGTGTATTGTTAACGCATTCCTTGTGTGAAGGTCAACTATTCAAAACGCTATGGGTCTAGCGAACAAAAAGAGAGAAAAAGAGAAGTTGAAACTTTAAATGTCAGGATTCCATGTATTATGTAAAAGAGGTTGTTTAAACTTCAACGTATATTTTATTACTCCATTGGAATATCCAAAATTTCATATGCAAAAAACTGATAAAGTATGTATAGTACAATGAAGAGTAAATCAAAATTTTCAGCCAATATTTATTATTAAATTGATTTCATTTTTTTTCCAATGTCATTCACAAACACTAGAGATCCGTGGCCACTACATCCACTAAAACTATACGAGTATGTCCACTCTAACGGATCACTTCCCACTACCTCATTAGCAAAGCCTAACCACATCAAGAAAAGTTGACTCTATAACCTCTCATTTACAAAATACTTTAACAATGAAAACTCAATCAATTAAACTAACCCTTAAAGTTATTAAATTAATTTCATTTATTATTAAAAAGATACTAATAATTTTGTTTTATATTTATTAACAATATAATTATAAATTTATATTATTTAATATTTAATTTTTATTTCTGAATTTGTTTTATATTTATTAACAATATAATTATAAATTTATATTATTTAATATTTAATTTTTATTTCTGAATTTTTAAAACTTAAGGCGATAAAACTATTTATATATAAATTTAAATTAAAAGGTGATAAAACTAATGATTTGTTTCATGAATAAAAGTAAACATCTCATTTTAACAATGCCATCAAATGTCCACATCTTTCTTAATTAAAATTATGTGGGACTGCCCTCTTCTCGTTACCTTTTCAATGCGACATTAATGAGTTTGAGGGGTAGCTGAGTATTTAAGTGGAGGGCCCTTCCATGTGTTTTGCAATGTTTCAAAGTCTATATATATTCTTTTTCCTGGGCAAACCTTTGATGTTTTTCCTATAGTTTGAAATTCCTTTTGATTTTTAAATATGAAAATTAGAGAATTAGGTTTGTTTTTTCTTTGAATATGTTTTTGGATTTGATAAGGTACTATGGCTCTATCACCATTATTTTATTTTCATTTGATGGTGATATCTATTTTGTTTCACCTAACACTAAACTAGTAACACAATGGTAAAAAATTAATGAAAAAGTGATATATTTTGTCTAAATAATTTGAATTGATAATAAGATGGAAGCGTTATATTTCTATTGTACTCACAATGACATTAATGACTTGAATTGATAATATGATGGAAGCATTATATTTCTATTGTACTCACAATGACATTAATGAAAAAGCAATATATTTTGTCTAAATAATTTGAATTGATAATAAGATGGAAGCATTATATTTCTATTGTACTCACAATGACATTAATGATTTGAATTGATAATAGGATGGAAGCGTTATATTTTTATTGTACTCACAATGACATTCATGAAAAACCGATATATTTTGTCTAAATAACTTGAGTTGATAATAAGATGGAAGCGTTACATTTCTATTGTACTCACAATGACATTAATGATTTGAATTGATAAATAGTATTGAAGTGCTATATTTCTATTGTACTCCCAATGACATTAACGATGTGATTAACCCCATTTACTAACCTACCTTGGTGTTTTAACTAGTATGTCATGGTTATATCATTTTAAATTTTAGATTATATATGTGACATGTTTGTTTTTTTTAAATGAGACTCATAAAATATATGTTAATTAGTTTGTATGGAGTTTAGTCTTTATTAGGTTACTAGTTCAAATTTAATGAGGGGTTGAGGATGTGGGAGCCATATATGGGGGATAAAATTGTCTCACAAGCCATCTAGACTCAATTGATTCTTGCACAAACATGGTGACAACATCCCACAAATGATCAGATCATTCCTCCATTCAATGTCATTGTTAGCTTCAATCTAGACTCAACTTAAGTTGGGAAAAAAAAAGGAAAAAAATTGAGATTTTTTATTATTTTTATTATGTTATATAATTGTAAAATTTGAAGATACAACATTTCCAAAAAATTATAAAATAAATTCAAAAATGTTTTATACTAGAATTTTAAAATTAAAAGTGATACACTCTATGTTATTTTCCCTATAAAGAAAGAATTTCCCATTAAAAACATTATTATGATGAGATATTTTTGTATAAGAATAAGATAAACCACATAAAGGACAAAAGGTTTTTCAAGGTTATTTCAAATTCCAAAATCACTCATTATTCAAATTGGATTGGTATAAAGATGTCATTCTCGATTAATTCATTGAGGTGTCATGGAAGATATCATCCCTGATCCCATAAAAAATCACTATAGGCGTAGGAATTGAGTAAATATTCCATTGACTCCCCTTATTGTTGGCATAACATACATAAGGTAGTAACAATATATCCTCTTTGATATCATCAGGGTGAGCCCAATAGAGCTATCATTAGTGTAGGGATGACTCAAAGAGGGGCTTGTTGTCCACGTAAGCCCGGTGCAACGAACCGGTGGGCAACCAAGCACGTAGAGGGACCAAGCGGGATGACGTGGATTCGATGAGTAGTTGATCAGAAAATTCAATAGCATGCAGGTTCCAAGTGGGTTGGTACCCCGTAATAGATCTGGGCCATTGATTAAGGGACAGGCAACTTATCAAGCTACCTTTCCGGTCACCTCACTCGTTATTGCATGACAAGTGATGAGCCCCCTTGGAATAGGCTTTAGTCGTCAATTTAGAGGTGAGCGGCTTGATCAAACTACCTTCCGAGGACATCCCACTCGTTAAAGTACGTGAGTGATGAGATGTCAGACATAGTTTAGATGTCACAGGAACTGCTCTGAACTATTGATCATGTTCGAGATAGGAGGGCTATGAGTGAAGCCTTAACCCTTGGTCATTTCGCTTAGAAATGGACCAGGGATGTGGTGGAATAAGAAGGGGCGTGGGAGCTCCGACATTAGTGCCCAACCTTTGGTAGTTTCATGTAGAAACAAGGCCAACAGTGTCGATCCATTAGAAAAGGGAATACATCCTCCGAAGGACTTAAGCAATCTAAACACCTATAGTATTAGTCAGTAGTGGTGTGGTAATTCTGAGATCTCCATGGGTTATAGGAAAGAGGAAAAAAAATTACCCCATTCCTTTGACTAGAAAGGAGGGATTGGGTACGTTACAAACTTTGTCAAGGAATATCTCCCAAATTATAGTAGAGCAAGTTATGAAAACTTAACCAAATGATTAGCGGGAGTTCTCCTCACCATTGTTCATGTTTCAGCCTCTATAACCTCCCAAATGAATAGTTATAGAAGAAATTTCAACATGGCATGTTTGATGCATTATTTTAGGAGCATCCAAGAAGCTCAATTTCCTCTTATTATATCTTATAAAATATCGAAACCCCAAGATCTGAAGGTTGGATCAAATGAGCAGTGGGATTTCCCCTCATTATGTTCTAAGCTTTAGCTTCTATAACATCACAGAAGAAAAGTTATAGCATAAATTCCAACATGACCTATTTGATGCAAGATTTTAGGAGCATCCAAGAGGCTTGATTTCATATAATCATATCTCCTAAAATGTTATGATACAAGATCTAAAATTTGGACCAGATTATTAGTGGGATTTACTATCACTGTGAGCCATGTTTCAACTTCTAGAACCTCCCAAAAGAAAAGTTCTAGTAGAAATTCCAACATCACCTGTTTAATACTCATTTAGGAAGTTCAACTTTCCCTTATCAGATTTCCTAAGGTTTCATGACCAAAGATATAAAAATTGGACCAGGAAATCAATAGATTTTTCCCTCATTATGGTCCAAGTTATAGGTTTTGGAACCTCCCAAAAGAAAAGTATAGCATAAATTCAAACATGACCTATTTAAAGAAGAATTTAGGAAGTTAACTTCCTCAACTAATGTTGCTCCAAAATTTAATACATATAAAAAGCTACATCAAAATAGTATAATAGCTAAAACCATGATAGATTTGTTGAAGGGTACATTCATGTACATATAAACTTGGTGCAAAAATTAATTAACTAATCATGCATGTCACTAAACCATCTATGCCATAAATACCATTAAAATATTTATCTAGTGCTGCAAAAAAAATATTGGGAACTGAAGTAGGTTAAGCCATGTTCCACCCCACCATAGGTTCAATTGTGCTACAAAGTTTCTCATAACCGAGCACCCCCCATGCTATATTGTTTCCTTAAGAAGAACTTAGCTCAAGGGTATTTCACAAACTCAAATTCACACCAGGTTTTAACACCAAAATTGAAGGTCATTCTCCTTCACACATGCACACACATAAAAACTCAGTGGTTAGCCTTTCCATCTTTGACTAGGCTCATATTCCAAAAAATACCATGCAGGTATGCATAGCACAAGGGGTCCCTTCTCTTATCTCTATAGTACATTGGCCATCCCATCTTTAGTGCTCTATGTGCCACACACAACCAGGACCATTCCCAGACCTCGTAGTTGTAACAACCTTGGTCAAAAATTCATGTAACAAAAATAAGATAAAGGTCATGGGGCATGTATTCTAACTTAAACGTTGGGAGAAGCACTAGTGGGTGTTCATTTGGTTATTATGGCTAAAGGAAATTGGCAAAGGCAAGTGGCATTAATTGGCATTTTATTTATGAAAATAAAGGAAATTATAAGAAAAGGAAGATGAAAGGTCACAAGATGCATGTGAGGAGGAAATTGAAGGAAAATAATGGACAATGAAGAAAATAGAGGCCTCATTAATAAAAAGGGTTCTGAGGATCAGTTCACAAGCCTTTCGACAATTTTTGGGGAGGAGCTCTCTCTCCATTCTCTCTCTCGCACTCTTGGACACTTAGAGCATTCTTAGAGCACTCTAGCATTGGATCAAGGAAAGCAAAGGAAGGACCAAGAAGACAAATGTCAGGCAAGGAAGAGCAGCATCTAGCAGCTACAACGAGATTATTGGCAGGTATCGATTTGCATGTGTGATTTCCTTGCTAGTTTGGCATGCATGGTACATGCATGTGTGTATTTGGTTCTCTTGCTATCATTTGCATGAGTTTTTCTAGGTGTAACAATGTTCTTCACCCTTACCTTTCCATTTCTGGATAGCCATGATGTGATGGGTTCTCTTGTATATGGTTGAGCTAAATTTTTGGATGATTTCAAAACTGAGTGAGATGGTCTCTGAAAGAAAGAACACATGGCCTAGGAATCCCTAGACTAGATTGGGATTGTGGGAAAGCAGAATTTTTTGTGCCTTGGTGGACCTAGGAATCCTCAAACTGTGAATGGTGGGATATACATTAAGTCCTATAGGTATGTTCCCTCGATCAGGCCTAGGAATCCTTGACTGGTGAATGGCGGGATATACGGTAAATCCTAGATGGTGCAACCTTGATTAGGCCTAGGAATCCTCGATTGTTGTATGGTGGGATATATGGTAAAGCCTAGAGACTAAGAGACAGGAAATTCCCTCACAATGTAGTTGGATAATTCTAGTGGTATCCATGCTTCTTTAGGGTCTAGTTATCTAGTGGGGATTGTAGTAAAGCCTCAGGAAACCTGGTTTGGTTTGGTTTCAAGTCCCACATTCATGCTTGGAATATGGCACAGGCGTGATTGGATGAAAGAAATATTTGGTTCATCCAATCTATGGTTAGGTGGTTTGTGGAAGTCCCATACCTAGTTTGCTTTTGCATTCATTAAAAATATCTCTTTATCCTTAGCATTTCATGTGTAAATTTACTGGCTTATATGTGGATTTTATGGTTGTTATACCTTTGTATTTATGTCGGTTATATGTTGTTTATGAGTATATTTTATGATAGACTTGATGTATGTCTCTCATCATGTTTTGATTTTCAAATGAATATACCATGAATATATGACCTAATAGATGATAATGAAGTTATTGTGATAAGACAATAATGCTTCTTTATGAATCTCATATAAGTATGAGAACCCTATGCTCAGATCTGTTGTTATGACCTGTAGATTACATATTTGTGACATGTTTGACAAAATTCCTATCATGGCTAGTAGGGTTCTAATCAATTCATTGATCAAGTTTTTGCTTTAGTATCTTTATTTCAATGTTATTTATCATTTCTGAAAGTTTCATGAAGTTGTGGGCAGTGGCTTGAGTCATCACCCTGAAAAAGTGGCACGGAATTTAGGGTCGTTTTCTCAGAACTAGCTGGAAAATTCCATAGTCATTGGCCCGCCCTTGTTATGGGAGGAATTGGAAGGCCTCAGTCACATGCATGGGTTGTCATGGGAGTGACTGAGGGTCCAAATCAATGAAATATCAAGTTGTCTCAAGGGTTGGTCACCTGGAAGGGTTGGTTGGCTCTTGAAGGTTTTGTAGTATGCGTGAAAGGTTAGATTTGTTTGGTTTTGTCAGTTCCAATTCCTTAATTGTACATGGGCAATTAAATCACATCATAGTAGCCTCTCATCACATGTACCCCAGTGTACCGATTAACTTAGGTAAATATGGGAGGAGGGTGTTATAGAGTGGTATCAGAGCATGGTTCAACACTTGGACTGGATGGGTGGAATGTGTTTGTCATGCATACATGTAGGTTGTATGTGTGCTTGTTATGTATGCATGGTAGTGTTAATTGTTACAGTTGTGTTTCCATGTAGGAGTTGATGATGTTGTTGTTGGGATGCTTTAGTCATGAATGCATGTCAATTTATATGCATTTGTTATGCATGTCAGTGTCTATATGTTGTTATGCATGCATTTTCATGGTTATAGTTATGCATGTATAGTATGTCAAACATGAATTGTGAGGTCATTGTGTGTAGTTTGTGTCATGATGTTGTTGTTGGGTTTTATGATGCTAATGTGTTGGTTGAGATAGAGCAGGAGATGTAGATCATCAAAGTGAGGTTGCAACACTGGACCTCAGGGTAAGAGAAGACTGTCATACAATTTTGTATGGTGTGGTATGCGTTATATTGGTTAATTGGTTTTATAAGCATTAGGGTCATGTACATGTCTCTTAGTTTATTTTTGTTGCAGTTACATGTATGATAGATGTTAGTTAATAAGTGTGGTTATATCCATATGCCTTGGATAGTCATGAATGATAGTAGCTTGTTGTTGTATGAATTGTGGTCATATGCATGATAAGTATGGTTATTGTGTTAAGTTATTGATGTTATATATACCATGCTAATCTATATTAGCCTATGCAAATGGTTATGGTTATGATAATTCAAGTATGAGCCGACATATTTGTGATATTATGTTGTAGTAATCTATACTGGTTGTGCATATGTGATTGTTATGCATGAATTACAATTGCTTATGAGCTTATGATGTGAACATGTTATCTAGTTACTCTCATGGATATCATCACCTTTTTTATGTTTGAGTTGATTTGTTGTGAAGTTATATTGTGCTAATCTAGATTGATTGTGCAAACAATATAGCCTCCCCGGAGATACATTAAGGTATGAGTTTTCTTATGTCGTCTATGTTGTGTTTGAATGTTTGATTATGTCGTTCATTTAGTGTTTGAGTGTTTGGTATCTATTATGTCATCTATCGTTTGTCTGAACATTTGATTACTTGCATGATATGAGTATATGTCTATAAGATTGTGTGAAGGAATGATCTTGTTTAAGGACGGTTGTACTAACACATATGTACTTAGACAACTAATATGTGCTTCAGTGTAAGTAGGTGTTAGTTTTAGTATTATGATTAATGACTATGAGTTGATTATGACATGGTTGTTCATCCTGGAAAATGTTGATTTCAATTAATAGACATGATGTTTTGATCCTTGGAACATGTGGCTGACATGTGTAAACAGTTGTAGTGCAACATGACTGGTATTATCATGACAAGGTAATAGTTGATTTGTTTATATAACTATTTTTTGGGTGATGTGACAGTACATAGTAAGACTCATTTGTAGTAAGGTAAATGTAAAATAAAGGAATTGGGTGAGGATTCCTTTGGCTATGTTTTGAAACCACAATTCCAAATGAATGAATGCTTTGAATATAGGACATCTTCTTAACCTTGATTTTCATCTAACATTGTGTGGATATGTGCTATATTTATGAACATGTGTTTAGTAGGTATATTAGCTAGTTTCTAGATATGGTTGGATTCATAAAGGGAATTGAATTCCCTTGAGAGATGATATATGTACGTGTTAAATTACAAGGAAACCAGCTTGGCATGTCAAGGTAAGATGTCTAGTATATTGCTATATGTATTTTTGTGTTGAGAGTTATGTGTTTATGGAAGTATGATACAGGGAATCGCATGGAAAAGATACTGCCATGAAATATTGGAGAAGGATCAGGTTGAGTTTTCCTTTAGAGACATTGGGAACCCAGGGGGGTTGAGTCATGGTGTTTGTTGCTAGTTTTGTGCCTTCAGTATTTTGTGATTTTTTTGAGCTTGATTATGGGTTTTGATTGTGTATGGTGCAAGGCCATGCCACTTTGTTTGTGATGTCGTATTGCTATTAGTTTTCATGGTTTTCTTATTGTTGGATTTCTTTTTCTTTCCTTTTATGTTTGGAGGGTCTTGGGATTTGGTTGGGAAAGAGGGAAGTTAGTGGAGCTCGGGGAGATTTGAATGAAACCCAACATGTGATACAAGACTCAAATGAAGCTCAGCGTATAAGTAAGGGTTGTTGAAGGAAACAGTATGATAGTGAATTGGATTGGTTGGGTCCATTGGTGTAAATGGACAGTGGCAGGACAATCATGAGAAAAGTAACAGGAAAGGTAAAGTAAATGTATATGAGATAACAGATGCCTTGGCTAAGTTGAGAACTTTTGTTCTCAATGTTGTGCTTGTTGTGCACAAATAAAGGGATTTCTTTTAACCTTGACCTTATGATATCTGGTAATTATGTTTTGATCATGATTATGTTGATGTCTATATATGTATACATTTATGTATGTATGTATGTATGTCGTGTCTGACAGTGTCGTAATGGATCATGATTGTTTTATGTTAATGTTTATATATGTGTGTGTATGTATGTATATATGTCACTGTCTGATAGGGTTATCAAGGTCCATTCTTGTGGAGGAATGATTGCTTATGCAGGTGAATGGCATGCATATATCCTTGGTATTATGGGGAATCAGGTGGGAAGAGTAGTCCTGATAAATCTACGAGGTCAGTATCATGTGGTTATGAGTTTATATTATGTGATTATATTGTGTTTATGTTATGGATAGGTAATGTTGAGGGATACATCAGCAGAATGAAATAAGTGTTCTTTGCAGCATGCTAGGACAAGCATGGATAAGACAATAGAAGCAAGGTAATTTGGTAAGGATAGTGTGGTCTTAGGATGTGAAGTACTGGTGTTGTGTACATGTAGCATATGTAGTATTGTATACATATGATGTTATGTGTCTATTGTATATATGGTTTTGTGTTTATATTGCATATGCAGTGTTAGGTACAGATGGTACTATGTACATGTTGGATATGTGGTGTTGTGTGCATGTTGGATATGCGGTGTTGTGCACATATGGTGCTATATACATGTTGTATATGTAGTTCTATGTACATATGGTGTTGTGTGCATGTTGTACATGTGGTTCTATGTACATATGGTGTTTTCTGCATGATTGTACATGTGGTGTTGTGTACATGTCATGCATGTGGTGGTGTGTACATGTGACATTGTGTACACGTTGTGAATATGGTGTCATATACATGTGATGTCATGTACATGTTGTACAAGTGGTGTGGTATACATGTGGCATTGCATACACGTTGTGCAGATGGTGTCATGTACATGTGATTTTGTGTACACATTGTGCAGGTGGTGTTGTGTATAGGTGGTACTATGTACATGTTGTACATGTGGTACTAGTGTACAAGTGGTATTGTGTGCATGTCATACATGATGTGTTGTGTACATGCGGTACTATGTATGTGCATTGTGTAGCCGATGTATCGTGACATGTTTATTTGTTTTTTTGTACTTTGTGTGTATATATGTATTGTGTTGTACACCAAGTGTAGGTGTGTGTATCTTTTGTGTTGTATTCCAAGTGTAGGTGTGTGTATCTGTTGTGTTGTACACCAGGCGTAGGTGCATGTATTGTCTTGTGATGTACACTAGATGTAGGTGTATGTGTTGTGTCGTATGTCAGATGTAGGTGTATGTATTGTGTGGTGTCGTGTGCTATGTGTGGTTGTATGTGTTGTGATGTACATTGTGTGTATATGTGATTAAAGAATAGAAAAGGCATCAGGCTTTTGCTGGGTGTGGCAACCAATCCAGTGTGTGTACGAAAAGGGCAAGGACAAAGGTAGAAGAAAAGGACCGATTAAAGGATAAGTATCAGTGTTTTATTTCAATTTTATTATGCATGTGATTTATGACTCTAATTTATGATTGTCACATGTGATCTATGATTCTTGTTTATGATGATTGCATGCGATTCATGATTTTGATCTATGATGGTTTTGTTTTGAGCTAATGGGATGTGATATGTTTATACATGATGATTTGGTCAAGAGTTGGTTTGGCTTGTTGTGACAAGAAGTGAACATAAGTGAAATTATGCCTTATTGATGGGCCACAAACAACGTATGATTTGGATTTATTTCAATTAATTTTGAATCTAATGAGAATTATGTGCTTGGTACAGGAAAGCATGGAAATGCCCAGACTAGGTGGTTGAAACTGACTGCAAGAATTAGTAGTATCAGTGAAAGGAATTGGAATATGCAGGATTATGTTGGTAAACCACTTTAGGAGCAGGGACGTTGTGGGACACTAGTACCCAATAGTGTCCATTAATTTCCATGAGTATGCTATGACCAGTATGATGATTTGAGGCAGGTATATGCCCTGGTTTTCTGATCTTTTGTTGGCATTATGACAAATGTGTTGTCCTTGATGGCACCCTACTTAACAAATATGCCAACATGATGGTAGAAGGATGAGTATTTAGGAAAATATAGATGTGACAGAAAAGGAATATGAGTTCAGAGACAAAGGAATGATAAAGATGAAGTTTGAAGAAGTATTCATGGGTTTTGTGAAGCAAAGTCGTGTACACATGCGGGAATGAAGAAGAAAAGGTGCATACAGTTTCATCACCGTGGTATTCTAAATACCAATGGTCTTTACCATGGTATTGACCCATAATATTGAGCCCAATCACGGATATTTGATCCCATCAAAGAATACCATAGGCATTATTGTGATTTTGACCTGTGGTATTGGCTAAGGGCTAAGATATATAAGGAGATGAAGATCAAAGTACTTGGTGTGTACAAGTGATGAATATTTTATGAATAGTTAGAAATGAAGCAAGTGTGCATGTAATGGGATATTAATGAATTGTTTTATCTGAAACTAAGTATGCACCCGGGAATTTGATGATGGATCTTTGAAATGACTATCTTGATAATGGATTGATTTGATTTGTAATATTTATGTTTGAATCATGTTTTATTATGTATGTCTAGAGATGGGTTTTTTATGAAGGTTTGATGTGCAGCGAAGCTATAATTCAATAGTTGCATATGTGTACGTAGGTTTGATTACCTGAAAAGTGCATACATACGCGGGTTTAATGTTGGTAAATCGTGTATCGATTCTGCTCTTTGGACAGATCTGTATGCAGGTTTGATTCCTGAAAAGAACGTATACACACAGAAGTGTTTTGTGGAATGCATGTATATGAGCTAAGGTTTTGCTAAATAAAATTTCTAAACAGTCTAATCAGTGTTGTTGTGTTTCTGTTATATGGCAATGAAGTCTTACTTGATTATCTGGGTTTAACAATGATGATTGAAGTTGAATTGTTTGATTGAAGAATGATGATGCTTCTAGTTGTATGTGATTGAATATTTTTGATGGTTCTGTGATTATTTAAAAATGATTCAGTGGTTCATGGTGTAACTCAGTGTTTGTTTAAGAATAATTGTGATTCAGTTTCAGGCTTTAGTGTTTTGATATATGTACACGGGTATGCTTATTGGAAAGTGCATATATATGCGAATATTCTTAAGAACAGGAGCATATATATTTTGATATATGATTGATTAGGGTTTGCAGTGACAGAATCTGGTTTCTCTTATGAACAGTATGTGTATTGGTATTATGATGAATTGATTTACAGTGATCTAAGTACTTTGGTTGTTTGAGATTATTTGGGTCTTAGTTTGTACAGTGATTAAGTGATTTTATATGATGATTGGTTTTAGTTTTATTATTTTATATTGAGCTTAAGTGATGATAGTGGGTAAAGTTTGAAAATTTGATGAAAATTGGCCTACAGGTTTTGATGTTTTATTTTTTTTTTTTTTTTTTTTTTTTCAGGTGGATCCAGAGTGAAAATTTATGAAACACGGTCCATAGTGATGATGAGAGTTGGAGCCTTCAATAAGGGGGTTGGATCTCCCTTCCAGAGGGTGCTAGAAAATGAGATAACATTGTAGCCTTTTGCAGGTGGGTGCCTGCGTGCTAATATGAGCCTGTGCCAGTACAAGTTTGTAATAAATATTTCATCATAATAAAAATAATATAGAGACGACAACAATGGTGTTTTTTTCCCACATTAGGTTTCCACCTAAAAAATCATGGTGTTCATATGTGTTTCTATGTGTGTTGCTTTATATTGTTCTTAATACACATGGTTACTATATATCTAATGTTGATGAAGTACTAACATACCAGCTCAAAATAAAATTGACTAAAAAAATTAAGTTGACTGGATATACACTCGTTGTCTACATTAAAGTCACATACATACGTAGCTTTACTTTAGAATAGTCACGTACAGAAATTAGAATAAGAAAATTAAATCAAGTTCTATTAAAATATTGATTCAGCACCCCCCCCAGTGTTTTTCCTAACAATTGGTATTAGAGTAGGTCCTTCAGAAGAAGCTTGATTGCTTCAAGGAAGATTCATCAAGATGAGCAATCAAGAGGGGACAACATCTATCAGGCCACCATTGTTCAACAGAACCAATATTTTTTTATGGAAGGTAAGAACAAGAGCATACTTATAGTCGCTTGGAGCAGATGTATGGGGAATCATTGAAGGAGGCTATCAATATCCATCCTCCATTCTCACATATGAGGCAAAAAAGAAGAAATATGAGCCCAATGCAAAAGCTACCAATGCTCTGTTAGGAAGCTTGGAAGAATCATAACTTGTCAAAGTCATGTAGCTAAATACAACAAATGATATATGGGACAAGATATCCAAAGCTATGGGTCCCACAAATATCGAAAAAGTTACATTCAAAGCTACTGCAAAAGGAAAAAAAAAGGAAGAATCAGGTTATGTATCAGAAGATGAAGAGGCAAACTTCATAAAGAAACTCCAAGTGGGTACTAGAAGATTCAAAGGTAAGCTTCCCTTCAAGTAGTTTGCTTGTGGTAAAGTTGGTCATTACGCTGCTAAGTGTCCCTATAGAGAAAATCATGAGAAAGGGAAATAAGTTGCAAAAATAAATAGGAGAAGGCTTGAAAACAAGAGAAGTTTTTATACACATGAACATAGTGATGGTCTTTCAAATGGTGAAGAAGGTGAGTCTGATCAAGAATATCAATTACTTATGGAATTTGAAGATAGAAGTAGTAATGAGTCCGGATTTAACTTCATGGATTCCCTAGAAGAAAAGGATATTTTTATTGAATAAATAACTAAGCTTAAGATTTGTTTAGAAGAAGCTAAATTAGCAGAAGAAATTTTGAAAAAACAAATCATAGAAAAGGAAGAGCATAATGAAAAGCTAGAAAGCAAAATAGTAAGTCTAAGGAAATAAATTGAGAAAGAAGAAAATATTAACCTTAGATTTGCTAAAGGATCTGAAACCTTAGATGAAATCATCAAAGTTTAACACTCTCCTCTTATAAAGACAGGTCTTGGATACAATGAAGAAACATCAAAGACTGTAAATACTTCTACAGAAGCAAGAAGTTATCTCAATGCAATAAAAAGAAGAAGTCAACAAAACTCTAGCCTAGAGAAAAATAATAAAGGACCAAATACATCCCACGTAAATTATGCTTGGTTCAATAAAAAAGAAAACACCACTAGAAGGTATTACACTCCTAGAAACTTCTACTTTAATGGAAAATGTTTCACTTATCTCAATTTTGGTCATAAGGTTTCTCAACGTGTTGCTTGCAAAACTATCATGACTAGAGAAGAAATAAAACAAAAGAATGAGATTGTGCTAAAGAAATAATTGTATAATTCCTTCTCTCCTCTTCAATATGAAACTCAATGCTCTTTTTACAATCAATTTGGGCATAAAGAATCTGAATGCAGGAGCAAATGACGATCAACACCTCAGAAAAAGAAAATGGCAACAATATCTAAGGTATGGAAGAAGAAAACCATTGAATCTAAGAACTGTGGTTTATCTTTATATGCAGGAGATCAAGAAAACCTGTGGTACATTGACAGTGGATGCTCAAAACAAATGACAGGTGATAAAGATAATTTTATGTCTTTTAATGAAATAAAGAAAGAAAAGAATATAACCTTTGTTGGAAATAACACTGAGAGGGGGGAAATATAAGTATTTACAAATCAATAACTTTTTCATTTCCATAATTAGATTTATATACACTACTCCAAAGAAGGGAACTCACGTGTGCATGCAACTATTCTTAAGGCAACATATATCCAGTGAACTTATGATTCAGTTAATTCATCATATGTTGATATTTAATCAGTTCATCAGTACTTTATTAAACATTATATAGTAACCATGTGCACTAATAACAAAATAAACCATCACACATAAGAAACACACATGAACACCAAGATTTAAGGTGGAAACTAATGTGGGTGAAAACCACCTACTGTTGTCGTATCTGTCTTATTTTAATAATAAGAAAATCTGTTTACAATATTGTATTGGTGCAGACTCATACCAATACGCAGGCACCCGCTTGCAGAAGGCTACAACCTTCTCTCATTCTCCAGCTTCTGCTGGAAGGGAGCTACAACCCCCTAGTTCTTGTACTAGCTTATACGTTTACTAGTACATAGGCTTCGACCTACAGAAGGCTCCAACCTTCACTCGTTTTCTAGCTGCTACTGGAAGGGAGCTCCAACCCCTTACTCTTATGCTGGCCAATATGTTTACCAGTACGTAGGGGTCGGCCTAAAGAAGGCTATGACCTTCTTTCTTCCTCCAAGGACCACGTTTCATAAATTTTCAGACTGGATACTCCTAGAACACAACAACACAATCTGAAGGCCTCATTTCATCAAATTTTCATACTGGACCCATCAACAACATTGAAGCTCAAAATCATAACTGCAATACAACCATAAAATACATTTGCATCAACCAATCACTAAAACTCAATCATCACTCTCTGAACCAACCATAACTAAATCAATCAATCGTTGACAACCTCTAAACCTTTGACACAATTGAATCAAACAATCACTGAACCTCTGACACAATTGAATCAACCATTCACTCATACTTAATCAAATTCAACCAATCAACTGGAACAGACAGATCACTGTAACCAATACACAGATATGAACCCAGAACATTGCATCAACAACTAGAACTATCTGTAACCTCAAAAGGTATGTGTCAAAATGTATACACCCCTTTAATGAATCAAACCTGCATGTGTACGCTACTTCCTTTTTCCCAATCTGCATATACCTCTAAAGATATTGAATCATAAAACCTTTGAACCACAAACTGTACCAATTAGTGACATTCTGAAGATCTACTGTCATATTATAGAGTTCTAAACAGATAGCAACAAGGATCACCCTTCTTTCTTAATCAATTAATCAATGAGACACAAACTCTTTATGCATTCAGTTTTACTTTCAGATCGAAGAAGACTTCATTGACAGATAGCAGTAAAACATCAACACTGATCTGATAGATTAGTCATCCTTAAACATCAAGTTTTTCTTTTGCATACGCTACTTAGAAGAGCCGAACTAGCGTGTATACACATCTTCACCAAATCGAACCAGCGTATAGATCTATGAATACTTACTTATAGCTTCACTACAATTCCCAACTTCAGACATACCCATATCATCACATATAAAGGATAAAACATGTGTTAGCAATCAGATCTAGCCCATCCATTATTAGATCACATATTGATAAGTCATTGTGATCTTAATCCATCATTATATCTCATCGATGATCAAACACTTAGGTGCATACTTAGTTCATATCAAGCAAAGCATCAGAAGCCCATAACCTACATATTTGATCTAACACTTCATAAGATATTCAATGCTTGCACACTTGGCCTAATGATCTTCTCCTCCTTATATAGTTTTAGGCCTTTCTCAATACCTTGGACCAAAACCACTTAGGACCAATACCTTGGACCAAATACCTAGGGTCAATACCTCGGACCAAATACCTTGGATCAATACCTTAGACCAAAATACCTTGGACTAAATACCTCAGACCAAAACCTTGGTTTTCCAACATGTACGCTCTTTTCCTCTTATGAAAGTGTGTGTATACATATACGCTCTTTTTGTTCCGTGGACTAGTGTGTATACGCTATTTTGACTAAGAGGACTTGCGTATACTTCTTAAACTGCTTTTCATCAACCTTTTCCTTCACCTTCTTTATTCTGACAAAAAGACCTTAGTTCCATCTTCCTGTATTTCTGTACTAATGCCCTGTTACCTTTGAATAGACCTGTTACACTCTAATTTGCCATATTACTTATGAAATGATTCCTTTGAAATGTCATGCATTTTGTCACTGTTAGCTTTGCCATATAACAGTGATTTTCTAGAATCGGAAGCATATTCTGCCCGTGGTCACATTCAAAGGAGCAGCTATGGTGGTTTCTCTCACATTCTCCTCTACTCCCCTCATCCTCAATTGGTCTTTATTTCCCGTGATTTCATCGAAAATTACATAAAATACTTTTCCTTAAGCCCCGGGCATTAAAAACCCTGAAACCCATATAACCGCGTACCTTTGCAAAACCCCTGTTGTAACCTTAACCGTAGCCATTCACTTTCCCCGCTAAGCCATTGTTTCCCTGTCACATCAAACAAAACCCACACGGTTAAATCCCTACCGTCCGATCATCCCCCCTGTGATCGGACAGTCGTTGCTTCTCTCGCACCATCAAACTGACCGCGTGATAACACGCGATCAAAGGCAGTTTCATCCAGCCCCATCTGCCACGCATCGCACGATGATTGTGATCACAAGCCCTTGTATGTTTACTACTTTTACCCAATGGTGGTGCGGGGAATACCGCTTACTGCCCATCCAACCGTTCCCGCTCATTAACCCCCGCGCATCTCCTCCGCCCAATAGTCGTTGGATCTGCCAACCCGAGATCCAACGGCTCACAATCATCTTTCTCCCACTTCCTCTCGATACCTTCCACCGAGTGACCTCCGCCGTCCATCCATTTGATCCAACGGCTGATGTCCCTCCTCCACCCTGCTTGTGCATCTATCATGTAGTACGCCACCTTTGATTGTTCTGTGCTCCCGGAGGACGAAGGCGATCACCTACCAGTACCTGGCACATTTCATCTTCAACGACTGCATTTGAGAAACAGTATGGCCGAGGAGAAAAGGTACAAAGTCAAGCAGGTAAATGCATTCAATGGTTATGGGATTGCATCCCATATAACAGTCCACTTGCCCAAGAAGAACAATTTTGTTCACTACAGCAAGCAATTGCACTCAGAAGATCTTCCAAGCAGTTAAAGTGGTTGGTGGTCCATTATGACCCCTCCACGCCTAGAATAGCAGAACATTTTTGTAATCAAACTCTATATATACCCAGAAAACAAATGTAATCAGGGTTGATGGTTGTTGTTTTGATGTAAGGTTCAACTTCTGGAGACTATAACTGCTTTGATACTTGTAGCATCTCGTCGGCATTTTGAGCTAATACAAGCTTCTTTTGCTGTTAATTGCTCACTTTCCACCTCTTTTCTGTTCTAGGCTGTGCTTGATTTGCATTTTTTCTTGAACTCTTGATGTGTAGCATTAGAGGAGCTTTGATCCTACCTCTATGTTATAATCTTGCATGTATCAGTGAATGTATTGGTCAGGTTTCTTTTAACTTAGTGACAGAGGGCTGTCATCTTGTCTGTGCACTAGGGAATTAGATTTGCAGACCTTTTGACTGGTTGCAGCCGGCCATCACAGGGTCCTGTGCATCTGCTGGTGTAGTCAATATTCTCCATATCCACCCAATCCTTAAATTGTGAGTAATTGGTGGTCTAAAGCCTTGTGGTTTGGGGGTGTTCACGCATGTCTGGAGTCAAACAAAGTAGGAGTAGTTATCTGGCTTGAATATGCATCATTCCTTCCATTCATCCATTTCCAACATTAAGTTGAGTTTGTGATGTCTCGAGCATCTCCGAGCTACAACCTAGGAGAGTTTCTTGGGGTGATAACATTGATTGGCACTGTTTCCGGGGAGAGGAGATTGAAGCTCAGCATCCTTGGGAGAACAACTCAGTTCCATGCTTTGATGATAGACAAAGTTTGGGCACATTTCTGGTTGTAATCATCTATCTGGCGACTCTACTAGAGAACCTACCTGGTGGCAACTCCACATTTTAGTTCTGGCTCAGTTTGTGAGGCATACCTGGAGAAATCCTCAGAAATCACTAGCTGACCCAGTGCCTGACCCTGAAACGATTTCTAAGCAAAGGAAAACATCACAGAAAGGAGCATCAGGATCAGGTAAGCCCAAGAAAAATTATGCATCTCTAAAAGATAAGGTTATAACTGAGGATATACAGTTTGAAGATTTAGAGATCAGCATTGTTATCAAGAAATTCCTTCAGAGATTAATAGAGCTCCTTGTTTAGTCAGTTCCCCTTTGGATCTTAGTCCAAAGAAAGCCTCCCATACAGTCCATCATTTTCCTTCAGTTCTGCCATCTATTTCATTACTCCCTACCATTCAATCTGCCAGTATCCTTTCACATATCCCAGTCATGGTAGGTCAGCAAGCTCCCACAAAGATGGAAAGAATCATAGCTGCTAGGTATGGACCCCTAGTCTTGCCTGTTCCTTTGAATGCCATGCCTGTAGGAGAATATCAGAAATATATGCCCAAATTCACTAGTACGAAGGGAGTAATAGCTGAAGAACACCTTGAATCTTTCTATAGTTATGCTGATAACTTAGATATCAGTGAAGATGATGTGTGGATGAGAGTGTTTGTCAAGAGCCTTGATGGAGAGGCTAGAAAGTGGTTCAGAGAATTTCCCCATAGGTCTATAGCTGACATTGAGGCCTTAGATGATGTGTTCCTAAAGCATTGGTGGAATAGGAAAGATCTGATCTCTTATCATACTGAATTTGGTAACTTGCAGAGGGATGAGCTCTCATCATCCTCAAATCCCAAGATCGACAAAATGGCCAGGATGATTGAGTCATTAGCCTCTGAAGTTTTCAAATTAAGAGTTGAGCAGCATTCTAGGAAAGTAGGAGCTCCTAATTCCTTTTCTCTTCCAAATCCAAATCCATACGGAGGAGCACAGGAGCAGTTGTAGAGTTTGCAGAGAAGCAAAGATGCAAATGAAGACCAAAGGGTGAAGACCCTTTTCCAGAGTATAGTCATGGAAGAAGAGCAATTTGAAGAAGAGGATGAAGTCCATGGTATGGAAGACAAGGGCAGTGCCCCCTTCTTAACCAGAGCTACCTATGAAAAGTCATTATCCAAAGGCCCTGCTCATAATTTTGTTGTACCTGCAGAACAACAAGCTTATAAGCAGAAGCGACCAGCAGCAGGTCCCACCATCCTTGAAGAGCCTGAGCCTAAAGCTTGCCCAGCTTCTGATGACTATGCATCTCTGCAAATTGACCAACCTGTTGTTATCCTCAGGCCAGTGATCAAAAAGGGTGAAGAAAGCTCCCCATCATCTTGTGCTTCTCTGTTTGTTCAAGATAAAACCACTCATAATTTCCTCCTAGGCTCTGAGGCCAGCTACAACTCAATGCTCAAGGCTGATATTGATAATCTTAGTCTTGATATCATGAAGCCTGCCCCGATGGACTCAACACAGCTTGAAAGGGCAATTTTCCAGATCACATAGGAAGAGGATGCACAGTTTTGGGATACCTCCTTAGATGTGGAATGTTCTAAGAAAGATGCAGGAGCAGGTGAAATCTTTGTGTCCCCCACACAAGAATACATTGGTTCACCATTTATATTAATTGTGCAGGCCACAGATGACACAGTCAAGTACACAGCAACCATTTTTATTCAGCAGATGTACAAAAGCTCCCATGAAGAACATCCAAGGATGAGAGCATACAGAGAGGGGGTGAGATACAAACCATCTCTACCTGATAAGGTCAAATGCCCTAAAATTTTTGAGGTAGATGATCAAATAAATCCGATTTTGCAAATCTTTGATGAACCTGCTGACCAAGAGAAGGGGAAACAAATTTTGGTGACCCAGCAAATGGGCAGTTTTTTGAAGATTTTGGTCGTTTGAGGTTTCAAGCCTTAATGTTGTAAATGTGTTCTTTTTAGTGTAAACTTAATTAGACTCCATGCCCAATGGATAAGGCAGTGGTCTACGGTTCTTGAGACCTCACAGGGAGGATCTCATCCCCAGAAGGAGCCAGTGTTAGCTCTGCCATATAATAGTGATTTTCTGGAATCAGAAGCATATTCTGCCCGTGGTCACATTCAAAGGAGTGGCTATGGTGGTTGCTTTCACATTCTCCTCTACCCCCCTCATCCTCCATTGGTCTTTATTTCCCGTTCTTTCATTGAAAATTACATAAAATACTTTTCCTTAAGCCCCTGGCATTAAAAACCCCAAAACCCATATAACCGTGTACCTTTGCAAAACCCTTGTCGTAACCTTAACCATAGCCATTCACTTTCCCCTCTAAGCCGTTGTTTCCCTGTCACATCAAACAAAACCCGCACGGTTAAATCCCTACCGTCCGATCATCCCCCTTGTGATTGAACGGTCGTCGCTTCTCCCGTACCGTCAAACTGATCACGTGATAACGTGTGATCAAAGGTGGTTTCATCCTACCCCATATGCCACGCATCGCACAATGATTGTGATCGCGAGCCCTCGTACGTTTACCGCTTTTCCCCAACGGTGGTGTGGGGAATACCGCTTACCGCCCATCCAACCGTTCTCGCTCGTTAACCCCCACGCGTCTCCTTCGCCCGATAGCCTTTGGATCTGCCAACCCAAGATCCAACGGCTCACAATCATCTTTCTCCCACTTCCTCCCAATACCTTCCGCCGAGCGACCTCCGCCATCCATCCATTTGATCCAACAGTCGATGTCCCTCCTCTGCCCTTCTTGTGCATTTTTCATGCACTATGCCACCTTTGATTGTTCTGTGCTCCCGGAGGATGAAGGTGATCACCTACCAGTACTCGCCGCATTTCATCTTCAACGACTGCATTTGAGAAACAGTATGGCCGAGGAGAAAAGGTACAAAGTCAAACAGGTAAATGCATTCAATGGTTATGGGATTGCATCCCATATAATAGTCCACCTGCCCGAGAAGGAAAATAGAGCATCCAAGAAGATCAATTTTGTTCACTACAGCAAGCAATTGCACTCAGAAGATCTGCCAAGCAGTTAAAGCAGTTGGTGGTCCATTATGACCCCTCCATGCCTAGAATAGTAGAACATTTTGGTAATCAAACTCTATATATACCTAGAAAACAGATGTAATCAGGGTTGAAGGTTGTTGTTTTAATGTAAGGTTCAACTTCTGGAGACTATAACTGCTTTGATACTTGTAGTGTCTCGTCAGCATTTTCAGCTAATACAAGCTTCTTTTGCTGTTAATTGCTCACTTTCCACCTCTTTTCTGTTCTAGGTTGTGCTTGATTTTCATTTTTTCTTGAACTCTTGATGTGTATCATTAGAGGAGATGTCATCCTACCTCTGTGTTATAATCTCGCATGTATCAATGAATTTATTGATCAGGTTTCTTTTCACTTAGTGACAGAGAGATGTCATCCTATCTATGCACTAGGGAATTAGATTTGCAAACCTTTTTACTAGTTGCTGCTGGCCATCACAGGGTCCTATGCATCTACTGGTGTGGTCAGTATTCTCCATATCCACCCAATCCTTAAATTGTAAGTAATTTTTGGTCTAAAGCCTTGTAGTCTGGGGCTGTTCATGCATGTCTAGAGTCAAGCAAAGTAGGAGTGGTTATCTGGCTTGAATATGCATCATTCCTTCCATTCATCCATTTCCAACATTAAGTTGAGTTTGTGATGTCCCAAGCATCTCTGAGCTACAACCTAGGAGAGTTTCTTGGGGTGATAACAGTCACATCTGTAAACACAACTGCCATGCATTCTGTCACATCTGATATCTCTCCTGTAGATTCATCCAGTTACTATATACACATGAGTTTTTCTACTACAAGTGGGTTGCCATCAATTACAACACATGTATCATAATGCCAATAATCTCCCCCTTTGAACTTGATGGCAACCATGTTGGTGTTGATTACTGTACGTTGTATAAACTATTAGAGATAACAAGTAACACCAAAATACTCTCCCCCTTTGACATCAAGGGAAAAGGGCGGACCAAGATACTCTCCCCCTTTAATATCAAGGGTAAAGGGCTGACCAAAATGAAGACTTTCATATCTAAACAGCTGAATATGAACATTGATCATGCTCCCTGATCTGAAATCACTTTTGAATGATCTTAGTTAATTAATGTAGGTATTACAGACTCATGCATTGGGAAATGCCTGTGTATTTCACAATCTTATCGATGCTTGAAAACCAACTTTGGTGGTCCAAAAGCTTTTTCAGTAGGAAGGTCGTGATCTGAATTGGATCCTTGAAAATTATCAGAGTTTCTATGACTGTTTCAAATCATGTCAAACTTCAAAATCTTGTAAACAATGAGCTATCAGGAAGGACCTCTGGACAGTGGCAGTTGTAGCCAGCATGGAACAATGAGGACCCTCGGTCAAAGCACGCTAACCATTGGCCCATGGAGACTGCGCAGTGGCACAAACTAGCAAATAGGGAGTCCAGATCAGAAAACAAAGGCCGATTCTGATACGCAATTAGCGTTAATCGCGTATCATAGGATAAAAACCTCATAGAAGGAAAATACCCAGCACCTAGTCATTTGAAAAATAGGTAAAACCATGTGGAAATACCCAAACTGTCAGAAGGCATGTCCCGTGCCCAAAACTGGTGGGATATCGCAAGCCCCTCAAGCAATAAGTGGGTTTGGCAGAGGACCAAGTGATGCCATACGCTGAATGATGCGTGTCCGACGGATGAGAGAGAAAATCGCTCTCATCGCAAGGTAACGGTCAGGCAACTCACCCATGTGATAAAAGCGATGACCACAGGATCTGGAGGCCCCAGATTGACGGTAGAGATTGCACCCAATGGGAGATTGGATTTGACAGAATAATAGGTTGAGGCATATGAAATTTTGGGTCTGACATGACTGATGAGCTGGAAGATGAAGCATTTCACAGAACAACCGAAATAACAACTGTTCAAGGAAAAGCTGGCACCCAGTTCGTAAGGAGGCAAGTGGCCACCTCTCTGTGAAACGTTACACAGTGGCGATGACACAGAAGCAAGGAATTCCAGCGGACAGAGGCAAGCATCTGAAGAGCTGGAAGAGGAAGTGAACAGTCACGGGACATATTGGCTTTAAGCCACGAATAGACAAAGATCAGAGGGGAGACAGAATAGAGAGTGAAGCAAGAAGCAGAGAACAAAGAAGTTGAGCTGACCTGTAGAGCTAAGGCAGCATCGAGCAGACAGAACTGAGAAGGCTTGAGAGGTTCAAGCAATCCTTGTGAGGATATCTGTCGGGAACTGAGTACCAAATTGGACTCATCCCATTAAGACCAGTTGAGGTCGAGACTTGGTAAGGGGGAGTCTATGTACTTTAGTGGCTTGGGGAATCCAAGTACCACCCTATTGAGTGTCGTTTGTTACAGGAGACTCAAATTGAGCTCCACATTGTAAAAACTCTGCTTAAAGACACAATAAAAAAAGGCCACCACTAAAAGTTGGACCAGAAGACATAGCCCAAGAGGATTGGGTGAACTCCATATTAAATCGTTGTGTTTTTGCATTTGCTTGTTGTGTTTCTCTTACTGTTCCCCAATGCCTGTGTATTTCACAATCTTATCAATCTGTTGCTTAAAATAACATAGGCATATCCCAGCACATGAGTCTGTAATACCTACATTAATTAACTGAGATCATTCATAAGTGATTTCAGATCACTCCCCCTAGGCACATGCCGAATTCTCTTATTAAACTCCCCCTTTGTACATGCTGAGATGCACTATACCATCCATGCTCCCCCTGAGAACATGCAGAGTCTGCAAATATATTTTCTAAAAAAATCATGACTCTATAACTCAACTATGTGAGTATGACCTTCCTATCACCAATGACTCATATATACATCAATCTCCCAATAAAGTTGGGATATACCAAATTTGACTCATCTACCCAACCAAGTGGGGACATACCAAATGTTTATACATGACTGAAATATAACAATTATTACATCATCCTTCCCATGCATAGTGGGGGTATAAATTACATTATATGACCAAAAAGACTCATTAAAAGACTATGACAGATAGAGACATATTATTACATCATGGGCCTTTATATGACCTTTTCATCGAGTGATATACATGACCTTTATAACAAATACCAAAGTTCTAAACAGGACCATGATATTCATCAACAACTATCATACACCATATATGATTTGCACCATAAGCATCTATCAGCAACATCCAGACCTACAACCTGTATATGTCCATCATCAGTTCTAAAGATATGACAAAGTAAATATCATCAACATGTGACAAATTATGTTGTATATAGATATCAACTCATCCTCTTGATCTCATCAAGATCAACTTGCTTCATTTCCTTAGTAGAAAGAGCCTTATCATAAACTTCCATGAATCAACTAAGCATATGTCATATCTCCAAGAAGTAAAAAAAAATCATTCACGTCATATCATATGCATGTGAAAACACCATATTCATCATCTATGATCATAACATCATCATCAAGAACTGCATGATCTTTCCACAAGAACCCTCAATATATAAACCATGTATCATCACTAGGGAACATCCCCCATCTGATAAGAATTAACCATGCTAATCAACATATGTGATTATTAAACCTATCATCATAAAGTAAGAAGGCATCATCATTATGTGTCTAGGTAAGCCATGTCTCTGAATATCCATGTCTTCAAATAGCTATGTCTTCATGAGACCTGTAATAACACCATTCTCTTGGCCAACCAACAATATTTATCAATATGCAACTTAAGTAATCATCCATGTATCCAACATAATGTGTATCCATCAAAGAGATAGCAATATGTATCTAGAAAACCATGAGCTCATAGTCATTTGTCAAGCTTTCTTGATACCAACAACAATCCTCAACCATGTGAGAGCCAAGAACTATAGGAATCCTACATCATAACTACACCATATGAATTTTATGCATATTTGAAGGCATGATGACAACAACATAAAATAAATGAGTGACTCATCATCAAATAATGAAGTTGTGTACTCAATCTTTGTACTTCTCCTTGTCCTTATGAAGATCACCATGTATATGTACTGTATGCATCATCAAAAGGTCATCCACTATCGTCCATAAATCTGATTTGAATAACAACTATGTATCCCCAAGCAATACAAGTATCATCTAAGACTTTATCATAGGCAACTCATAACTGCAACATAGCATGATGTATCATTTAAACACTTCAACAACATAAGCACCATAGAATTCTGAACATAATGCCAACAATGAATTATTAGAAGCATAACATATTCTCCCCCTGAACCTATGCCACCCGTTCATTGTTAGATCTAATCATTACATATATCAGTAAGAAATATCAAGGCATCATCATGAATCAGATATACATCAAGTCATCAACAACTTATGAGCATCAAAAGCACTTCTAAATAACATCCACATACTATAATCATCAATCGTCAAAATGGAAAAGATAATTAATAATTGTCTGAACCATATCAAATCATTTTTCTAAGTCTGTCCCACTGCTTCTTCATCAAACCAACATATACGCAATTGTGCAGCTTCTAACTTGCGTATATATGCGACTTGTCTTCATGATAATTGCGTATGAGAATTAGGACACTCGAATTTCATACTTTCGGTTCCTTCTGAGTTTTTTTTGTCTATATACTGAGCTATGCCACATCTTTCTGTCTGTGATTCCTTATTCTTCCATAACTTGGAGTGTGATGATGTTTGTTCCTTTTGGTATGTTGGCAGAAATTTTCTCCTGCATTCTTTTTCTATATGCCCAAAATTGTTACAAGCATAACATCTTATATGTTTCATATTCCTTCTAAAGCAGTCAATGGCTTTGTGACCAAACATATTGCAAGAAAACAATATCACTTATAGTACCTCAAAGCTGATGATCTTTCTATGTGACGGTTATTAACTTGAACCATTCTACTTCTGCATCTTGCTACAAAATGTCCAAAATTATGACATACAAAACATTCAACATTATTCATCAGAGGAAAGAACTCATTATCACTTCCATAGTTAGGAGTAAATTATTTTCTTTGAAGTCTTTCTTTCATTGGTTTTTGATGGGGTTGACCTCTTATCTCATTGTTGAGCATTTTAGATTTAGAGTTCCCTGCCTCATCTTGTGAACTAGATTCACCTTCAATAGTTTCATGAAAAGCATGACCAGATTTGATGGCAGGAGACCTTTGACTACTAATAATATCATCCAAAATCTTAGTACTATCTTGAAATCATAAAAGTTTATTCTTTTCTTCTAATTTACCTTTTAGGATATTTACCTCAACCTGATATTGTTATTCCTTTTCAAGGTACTGCTTCTTCATGATTTCTTTAGCTTTTCTTCCTTCTTTCACTTGTTGCCTTAATTCGAGAACTTCATTTTCTTGTTCTTCAAATGCTTGGAGTAGTTCTTAATTTTGCTTATTTGAATTTTTGAGATCTTCTTTTAGAGAAATGACCATAGCTTCAAGACCTTCACAGTAGCTGGTTATTTCTATAAGTTCCTTGGTTGTTGTGTCCTTTTCATTCACTTCATTTCTCAATGATGTCACTTCATCCTGTAGCCTTTGACTTTGATCTTCCTTTTCTTTGTACTACTTCTTTATTTTGTTTCCTTCCTCCAATTGGGCTTTTAACCTGGTAACTTATTCTTTGTAGGCACATTCCCTTTTATCAATTAGATCTTTTTGATCTCTAATTGTGTTTGTGAGCCTTTTAAATTCTACCTCTATTTGATTTCTTTCTCTTTCACCCATAAGAGAAAATTCAGTTGTTTCGTTGTCACTTTCATTATCTTCAAATGCACAGAGAAATGTATCACCATAGGACAATAAATTCATACCTGATAATTTTTTTTCTTGTTCATCTTCATTCTGAGGTGATTCTGAATCTAAAGATTTGCTTCCACATAATCCCCAATCATCTCTCCCACTGTCACAGTTCCTTTGAGATGCCTTCTTCTTTCGAGGTGCTTTATTCTTTAGCTTCTTTCCCATTGTTTATACGGATCTCCTTCAAGCGATCAAGCTTCTGCCAAAGGACCTGCTCTGATACCAATTGTTGGAAATAATACTGAGAGGGTGGGTGAATTAGTGCTTACAAATCAATAA
Organism: Pinus tabuliformis; assembly: GCA_031772625.1. Taxonomy (NCBI): domain Eukaryota; kingdom Viridiplantae; phylum Streptophyta; class Pinopsida; order Pinales; family Pinaceae; genus Pinus; species Pinus tabuliformis. The sequence continues at coordinate 497,582,826 of CM062811.1, read as the reverse complement.
CTTTTTCATTTCCATAATCAGATTTAGATACGCTACTTCAGAGAAGGGAACTAGCGTGTGCACGCAACTGTTCTTAAGGCAACCAGCGTATATCCTGTGAACTTATGATTTAGTTAATTCATCATATGTTGATCTTTAATCAGTCATCAGTACTTTATTAAACATTAAACAGTAACCACGTGCAGTAATAACAAAATAAACCATCACACATAAGCAACACACATGAACACCAAGATTTAAGGTGGAAACCTAATGTGGGTGAAAACCACCTACTGTTGTCATCTATGTCTTCTTTTAATAATAAGAAAATATGTTTACAATATTGTACTGGTGCAGACTGATACTAGTATGCAGGCACCCACCTACAAAAGGCTACAACCTTCTCTCGTTCTCTAGCTTCTACTGGAAGGGAGCTACGACCCCCTAGTTCTTGTACTAGCCGATGTGTTTACTAGTACGTAGGATCCAACCTACATAAGGCTCCAACCTTCACTCGTTTTCTAGCTACAATTGGAAGGGAGCTCCAACCCCCTGGCTCTTGTATTGGCTGATATGTTTACCAGTACGTAGGCGTTGACCTACAAAAGGCTATGACCTTCTTTCTTCCTCCAGGGACCACATTTCATAAATTTGCAGACTTGATACTCCTGGAACACAACACCACAATCTAAAGGCCTCGTTTTATCAAATTTTCATACTGGACCCATCAACAACATTTAAGTTCAAAATCATAACTGCAATACAACCATCAAATACATCTGCGTCAACCAATCACTGAAACTCAATCATCACTCTCTCAATCAACCACAACTGAATCAATCAATCACTGACAACCTCTGAACCTCTGACACAACTGAATCAAACAACCACTGAACCTCTGACATAATTGAACCAACCATTCATTCATACTTAATCAAATTCAACCAATCACTTGGAATAGACAGATCACTGTAACCAGTACACAGATATGAACCGAGGACACTGCATCAAAAACCAAAACTAATTGTAACCTCAAAAGGCATGTGTTAGAATGTATATGCTCCTTTAATGAAGCAAACTTGCATGTGTACGCTACTTCCTTTTGCCCAACCTACGTATACCTCTAAAGATACTGAATCATAAAACCTATAAACCACAAGTTGTACCAATCAGTGACATTCTGAAGATCTATTGTCATATTACAAAGTTCTAAACAGATAGCAACAAGGATCACCCTTCTTTCTCAATCAGTTAATCAATGAGACACAAACTCTTGATGCATTCAGTTTTACTTTCAGATCTAAGAAGACTTCATTGACAGACAACAGTAAAACAACAACACTAATCTGATAGATCAGTCATCCTTGAACAACAAGTTTTTCTTTTGCATACGCTACTTGGAAGATCTGAACCAACGTGTATACGGATCTTCACCAAAGTGAACCAACGTATAGATCTGCAAATACTTACTTATAACTTCACTACAATTCCCGACTTCAAACATACCGAGATCATCACATATAAAGGATAAAACATGTGTTAGCAATCAGATCTAGCCCATCCATTATTAGATCACATAATGATGAGTCATTTTGATCTTGATCCATCATTAGATCTCATCCATCATCAAACACTTAGGTGCATACTTAGTTCAGATCAAGGAAAGCATCAAAAGCCCATAACTTGCATATTTGATTTAACACTTCATAAGATATTCAATACTTGCACACTTGGCCTAATGATCTTCTCCTCCTTATATAGTTTTATGCCTTTCTCAATACCTTGGACCAAAACCACTTAGGACCAAATACCTAGGGTCAATACCTCAGACCAAATACCTTGGATCAATACCTTGGACCAAAATACCTTGGACTAAATACCTCAGACCAAAACCTTGGTTTTCCAACATGTACACGCTTTTCCTCTTGTGAAGGTGCATGTATACTCTTACAACAAACCAAAAGAATGTTGGAGAAAGAATCAATGAAGCATCATAACAAGGAAGTGACAGTACAGAAGCATTAGAAAAGAATCCATCAAGGTATGTTTAGAAAAATCATCCAGATCAAAGATGCAAACCTTCAATAACCACTCACACAACTAGATCAAATATCAAAACACCAGTACCTTTATGTGGTTAAAACCCTGTAAGAGTGAAACAGTCCATGGCCCCAACCAACATGACCTCTTGAGGAAATTTTATTGATGTAAGAGAAAACATTTACATAAGAGAGTTCTCACGATTGATCATCAGTCATGAGCCTCAATGCTCTTTAAATAAATATCATGGATGAGTTAGGTGTTAAGCCATGGATCAATAGTAATCTGTATCAAGAAGAATATAAGCCTTCAAAACACTACGTCTAAAGTATATTATGAATTTCAAATTACAATGCAACTAATGCATACTAAATAAACACATTTTTACCTAATAAACATATTAAACTAAGTTGAACTTAACTAACTAATAAGTGTCTACATACCCTAACATATTGATTTATATCAATTACAAATTAAATAATATAAATATGAGAATATTTGTATGACACATATTTATGCAATAATGAAAGTGATGATTTTTTAAACCTTAATATTGGTTTAAGAACATGTTGTAACGACTGCAACACCCTCCAAAATTTTGGCTTGCACCAAAATTTTGAAGCCTTCCATGGTTTTTACTTTGATGGTTGCAAACACTCGAGCTCATCCCTCGAGCTCTCTCAAAGTCTTTTCACCCTTTTTCTTGCTTAACCAACTTTCGTCTTTTGGCATGTTGATTGCTTTGTCATGCTTTCGATCTTGTTCTAGTGATTTCAAAGGTTTGTCTTTGTGTGTTTGGGTTGTCTTAGCTATGTGAACACAGATTGTACTCACATACAAATTTGTAATTATTGTCGCACATATGTTGTCAAGGTCATCCAAAGGTCTATCCCAAGTGTCGCACTTGTTGCCTTCGGCTCTTTACAGTCCCACAGATGGTCATGGTTTTCTATGTTGTCCCAGTGGTCAATGGTTTCATGTTGTCGAAGTACTCTAAGTGTGTGATCACAATGTCGAGTCAGCACAAGTTCACTTACCTCTCACACTTAGCCATTTTCTTGAAAATATCTCAATGGACAACTTCACTTCATTGAACCCCAACTGAGCTGCACTACACAGTATCAACCCTCAATGGTGTTGCTCTACTATCTGGAACTACGTGGTTCTTAAGGTTGTCCTTCAGGTCAGGTGCACTGCATAGTCCCAGAGGTGAGCAACCTGTCTTCCTCCCCATAACTGCATATAAACTGCCTCTTCACAGTCTCAGTGACCAGTCCCCCCTCCCTGTGACCTAGAACTACATAGTGCGTACTTAATGGGCCCTCTACCTAGCCTTTCATCTTTCCTGGGCCCAGAACAAGGAAAACAATGCATCTTGCTAGACTAGGAGGTTTTGGATTTGATATAGTCCCGTTATGAGTGAATTGCAAGAACAGGTACACTAATGTATCATGGCGAGACGATGAATAGTATGAAGAAGGAGCACACATTCTAGAATACTCACTTGCATCTAGACATATGAAAGAAGCTGCAAGTGAAATGAACACATGCACGGAACCATCTTGCAAGACCAAGACCATCGAAGACCCTGAAGTATCAATCCATGAAGAGGAGAAGACAAAGCACACCCAATAGTACATCCATCACTTAGCAGCACAGTAGCTTGACATGGACGCCATAGCCGGCCAGTAGATGTTAGCAGTGTTGTTTCATGAGTTGTCGAGGCCACATCACCACTATGGGCCATATCTGTTGTAACTTAATGTAATGTAAAGTGAAATTCCAATGGACACACACAACAAGTTGAAGAGTCATGTCAATTGAAAAGTCATAGGAAGTTGAACGGTCATGAAGGTAGTCCAAGAGTCATAAGGATCAAGCATCACCCTTGGCTATATGTACCCCTCCCATTGTATGAGGAGGGAATTTTCACCTTGGCTCCTCCCACATAGCCTTGATAGTTCCAGTCTATTCTTTGAGGAGCGAGGAGTAGCTCCAATGCCCCATTACTGGGACTAGTGATGTATGGTGTATAGATGTGTCTTGGGACTTTTACTTAATTCAAAAGCCTATTAAGGCCAGCACGTTTTCATGCATGTTTTGTAGATGTTTTGTAAGACTACTCCTTAAAAGTTTTTAATGCATTTTTTCTTAACCTGTACTAATATAGTTGAGCTACTTTGGTTGTTTTAGTACTTACATTTTTTAGAATGTCTTGCATTGCTTATCATTATTGTCTCATCCTTGTGGACTACCCCATAGAACATTAGATAGACATGTCTTGTAATGCTTACAAATATTGTCACCTTCGAGTGTACTACTCTATTGGATGGTGTACATGTTTTGCCTTGCACTTCGGTTTTAACGACTGTTTCATCCGTTGTGGACTATTTTGATGGATGTTAGACAGACCCTTTCTAGTTTACATGTGTCTCTTCCTGGGTGGTACTACTACCTCTCATTTAGATGCTCACTTTACTCTCCCCATTTGTAGTAAGAGAACCTAGACACGAGTTACATTACGCACTCACTAGGCACACTTACCTTGTTGTTTGAAGATACTAGCACAACACTCTCATGTGCTGACAGCCAGAGCCAAGGCAGATCTCTAAGTTAATGGCAATCGGGCCATCATACTAGATGGGACTCCTAAACCAAACGATGTGAGGTCTAGTTGGGACTTCATATCATGGAGATCCCCTTGGTTGATGGATTTCTGGCACCATCAACAAAATGGTGCTAGAAGGAGGGCCAGATGACACATTATGCCCGTAAAGTCTGGTTTCAATATTTGATTTAAAATGGCTCTTCCTAAAAACATAATCCCGAGATGTTTTTCTAAAAATTCTAACTGTACCATTGATATGGAAGTGATTCATGACCTCTCCAAGTTGAAATTCAATGGTGAGGGTGAACCACCTTTTCGTGTGCATGTGCTTCAAGTTATGGCTCTTTTCCACCATCATGAAATAAATTCCAAAGATGTATAGGCTTTACTACTCACCCTTAGATTCGAAGGTCGTGTTGAATGTTGGTGTCATACATTACCCATTGCTTCTATCGATTCATTCGGTCAGCTTTCTCAGATGATGATCAAAGCTTTCGATAAGTATAGCCACCAGGATGTATGTGAAATAATTTTTCGTTTAAGAATGGATCTTGACAAATCAGTTGAGGACTTTGCTGATCGGTTCCTTCACCTATGTTGCGAAATTCCTAACAAGCTTTTGAACTCAGATTTCATGAGATAAGATTTTACACACTTGGTTCATGTCTCCCAATATGGTGAACCTCATGATTTCCCTTCCTCCCTAACTCTTGTGGATCATGAGGCACCTCATATTGTAGAGGAGGATCCCACTACCCCGTTTGTTCCTTGTCCTCCTCCTTTTTCGGTCCCAATGTGGGTGCCCCCTTGTGGTGATCATGAAGCCAAGAAATTTGCACAGCATGTCCCCAACCCATCTTCTCATTTGTCTCCTGCTTAAATGGAGGAAATTCCAAAATGGCTCAAGAGGCCTACAACAAATACTCACCCCTCCATTCCGCAAGAGGACGTCACTGTTCATAACTCAAGTCTCAAATCTGATCTAAATATCTGCCATCCTCTATCATCTACAAGCCATGACTTGCTTGATCAATCTGCATCACTAGCTAGTTGTTCACATTCTCTTGATTCTCAAGCTGCTGGCTCAAATTGTGATCAGGCACAAGGTAGACACATTATACAAGAAGAGGAGAAGAAAGGTGAGGACATTATCAATCTTCCCTCTTTGTTTCAAAATTGTATGCATCAAAACAATGAGCTTCCATTCTTAAACAATTCTCAATCTGTTAATCTCGGTGGAACATCCTGCACAATCAATTCCTTCGATCAACCCCCGTTTTGGGTGGTCATCACTCACATGCTTCCATATGTTGTGACGAATGCCCAAGGACATCATGTGATCTTCCGTTTTCCCATGAAGACTCTAACTCAGATCTAGAATGTGCTCCGGTCAAAGAAGACGTCCATACTAAAAATTCCTCTTCACCTCACTTCCCCTTGTGTCCTACCATTTGCAACGCATCTACATGTGGCAAAGATACTCCATGTTCTATTTCTTCTTCATTTGATGAGTTATCTCCTCGATCGACACAAGGCGGTGAGGTTGTCAATGATAAAATTGAAAACATTCTAATCATAGAGTGTCCTACCCATTCCCCGTCATCCCTTATTTTTAACAAAGACAACTCGTCAAATTAGCTTGCCCATGTGAGCTCACCAATTCATTTACGTTTGGATGTACCATCAGAAGATCCTCTTCAATTGAGCAATCTTATTGTTGTTGAAGCTGAAAAATCTAGTGAAATCTATGACAGAGATGGCTACCATCTGAAGAGTATTTTTGAAATTAGCAACAACAGCCACCCTCAAGCCATGCATTATCTAGTTCAAGTTTCAAAATGTGATTCTACAGTTCTGGAAAGTTTCGAGACATAACAGGGAGTCGAGGCACTTCAACGTCCATTGATGGTTATGTCAGGACTTCATGACTCTGGTAAGCCTCCCAAACCAAATCAAATCTAGTTTCTCACACATAATCTTTCTATCTACATGGTTTCATTCGGTGTGGATCCTTGTGTAAGAAATATTTGGTATCCCAGGTGTGATCTTTGAAATTTTCAAAATTTCACATATGACCGAATTCATGAATGCGTTATAACTCATTCATCTTCATGCAAATCTCTTGCATCAAACTCAGGTTGGGAATGTTCATCTCTCATGAAGTCATGGAATTCTGAAGTTCATCATCTCAAAGACTACCTTTGCCTGCAATCATACTTATCAAATTTCCCTCTTCCTAGTTAGCTCCTCGAGCTTCTTGTCAACCTTTCACTACAAATATGTCTGTCATATCTAGCTCACAAGGAAATTGGTTCCAATGTTGGGAGCATTTTCAAGATTGTTCAAATGGATTTTTCTTTGTTCATTACAAATCAGGAATTTGACGTCTCAACTAGCTCATATGATCATTGCTCTATCTTGGGTGAATGTCATTCGGCTTATCACTTTCCCATCAGCACATCCAATGACAGTTGCTTCATGCTCTTTGATCTTCCTTTCTTAACATCTATCCCTTCAGTTTTTCGTCAAGCATGTGAGGCACTTCAACCTTCGCTGATGGTTATGGTAGGTCCTCATTATCTTGGCATGACCATCGAGGATGATCAGATCTATTTTTCTTTACATGATTCTCATCGTGATCTTGCTTCTCGAATTGAAAATCCATCTTTTTAGAGATCACAAGGCTTTCAGGATAGCCATTACGAATTTTACGATCCAATCGATGAATGGTTGGAAAAATCTCACTTGGCAAGCTCTGTTGCAGGAAGAAGTTTCAATCCTTCTTCGTGCTTGATAAGAAGCTCGGTGCAGACAACGATGCACCTGTAAGAGGCTTCCGAGGTTTGTTGAAAAGTTGTATTCATCAAAGAGGTAAGGATGTGCATTGGGTAAAAGTAGTGGTTGTGACACGTCTTTCTCCCCATAGGAAAGAATTTCCTTCCCATGTGCAAATTTTTCAAGTTTCTGTATTTTCTGTTGCACATCACTTTTTATCTATGTTAATCATTCGTATCTTTGTGGATGTAGGTCGGGAATGACTGTGATAGCTTCATTGGAAATTTCATTACACGTAGCCCCAACTGTCTAACTGTTAGGATAGGAGTAGTATTAGATGCATCTTAGTTTTCCTTTGCTTGCACTCATCCCCAGTCGTTCGTTTTGGTTTTCTTATTATGCTTTACGTCATGTTCGCTTTAGTCATTTTTTTGTCTTGTCTTTCAATTTTTGTTTCCTGGTTATGTGTCTTATTTCTTTTACTTTGTTTCCTTCCTTGTTCAGTTTTCCGTTTGTTTTCACTACCCAAATAAGTGTTGTGGTTGAACCTACATCCTAGCTTCTAAATGTGTATGTGGCTAAAGTTCAAAGAGTCTTGTGACACTACAGCCCTTAGCTAATCCTATGTCTGTCTTCCTTGTGTTTGGTTGTAACTGTTGGCCAATGATGTCTTGAAATAAAATATGATCCGTCCGTAATGAGATCTGTGGTCCAACCATTAACCTATGTCTAGTTTGGTAACCTTATGCCTACACTCAGTTTTCTGCTTTGGTGTGTTCAAGCTTATCCAACTAGTAGAAACAAAGAAGGGGAAAATCTAAATGAGCAAACCTGAATCAAAGGTCTTTAAATGCTTCTCTCAAGGAACAACCTCTGTTGCTCCCAATAAGTCAGGATCCCTCTTCCAACCCAAAAATAAATAAGTTCCTATGCACAATTCTCTTTAAAAAATAACAAAGGTGAAAGAAGAGAAAGGCTTCCTACATAGAGAGGTGAAGCAGGCAACTCCATTGGGGTACTGTCTAGGCTCACTGGTAGTGGAGAAATGCTTGTGTTCCTACGTGACTCCATCGGGGTATTGTCCAAACTTTCTGGAAGTAGAGCAACACCAGAGATGAAAAGCTATACTCTGAAAATCTAAAGCTCATGAGCCAAACTACCCTTCCCAATTCGGAACACTGTGATCGGGATGAATCTTGTGTTTTATTCAACTGAGTTGGTACAAGGCGAACCATGTTTGTCCATGGGGTAAGTAGGGAAGCTAAAGTAATCTACATGATGAATCAATACTCATTGAAGGACCAAGGCCCTACACTAGAAAACGAACCAAAACAGAGAAGTTGGTATTCAACCAGTGTATCGCCAAGTCTTGTAATGGCTACAACACCCTCCAAAATTTTGGCTTGCACTCAAATTTCAGAGCCTTCCTTGGTTTCTCCTTTGATGGTTGCAAACACTCAAGCTCATCGCTTGAGCTTTGTCAGAGTCTTTTCACCCTTTTTCTTGCTTAACCAATTGTCACCTTTTGGCATGTTGATTTCTTTGTCATGCTTGCTATATTTTCTAGTGATTTTGAAGGTTTGTCTTTTTTTGTTTTGGTTTTCTTAGCTATGTGAACACCAGTCTCACTCAAACACAAAGTTGTAAGCCCTATCGCACAAGTGTCATCACGATCGTCCAAAGGTCTATCCCAAGTGTCGCACTTGTTTCCTTCAGCTCTAGACAGTCCCACAGAGGCTCATGTTTTTCTATGTTGTCCCGAGGGTCAGTGTTGTCATGTTGTCGAAGTATGCTAAGCATGTGATCACAATGTTAAGTCATCACAAGTTCACTTACCTCTCACACTTAGCCATTTTCCAAAAAATATCTTGACGAAACAACTTCACTTCACTAGACCCCGACTAAGCTGCACTGCGCAATCTCAACCCTCAATGGTGTTGCTCTTCTGTCTGGAACTGTGCACTGCTTGAGGTTTTCCTCCGGGTCAGTTGCATTGTGCAATCCTAAAGGTGAGCAGCCTATCTTCCTTCCCAAAACTGTGCAAAATCTGCTCACTACCTATCTGAACTACGCACTTCACAAGAACATTCATGAAGCCTCCTTCCTACTTTCTAGAACCCTGCATTGTGCAGAGACTTGAGCTTGCACTTCTCCCATAAATTAAACAAATATGTCCTCCCAGTGACTTCCCTTAGTTGGGACTCACTGCTCTCAAAAGCTGCATAGATTTTTCCTCTTGTACCTTTGTTGTCCTGCCTTGTCTTCGCTCTGGAAACTACAGAGAAGTGTCCCTTAGGGTCCCACCTTGCAGCTGCCACTGGTGTCCTTAACTACGCATTCCTTCCTTCTAGTGGCCTCTGCGTAGTTTTTCCGGACAATGAAGACTATGCCGCGAATTTCCTTGTCCAAGCCTAAGTTGCACTCTGCACAGTCCCAGTGACCATTCCCCCATCCCTATCACCTGGAACTGCACAGTGCGCAGTTACTGGGCCCTCTTCCCAGCCTGTCATCTATCCTGGGCCCAAAACACATAAAACAATGCATCATGCTAGACAAGGGGGTTTTGGATTTGATTTCATCTCGTCATGATTGAATTGTAGGAACATGTACATTGATATATCATGGTGAGACGATGAACAATATGAAGAAGGAGCACACATGCTAGAAGATTCACTTGCAGTTGGATGGACGAAAGAAGCAGAAAGTGAAAGGAACACATTCACGGAACCATGTTGCATTGAAGAGCCTGCAACATCAAGCCATGTGAATGAGAAGACAAAGCACACCCAAGAGTACATCCATTGGTTAGCAGCACAGCAGCTTGACATGGACACCAAAGCCAGCCAATACATTTCAGCAGTATCATGTCAAGTTGTTTCATGAGTTGTCGAGTCCACATCACCACTATGGGCCATATCTGTTGTAAATGAATGTAATGTAAAGTGAAATTCCAATGGACACACGCAAGAAGTTGAAGAGTCATGTCAGTTGAAAAGTCATAGGAAGTTGAACGGTCATGAAGGTAGTCCAAGAGTCACAAGGATCAAGCATCACCCTTGGCTATATATACCCCTCCCATTATATGAGGAGGGACTTTTCACCTTGGCTCCTCCCGCATAGCCTTGAGAGTTTCAGTATGTTCTTTGAGGAGCGAGGGGTGTCTCCAATGTCCCACTACTGGGACTAGTGATGTATGGTTTATAGATGTGTGTTGGGACTTTTACTTAATTCAGAATCCTGTTAAGGCCAACACATTTTCAAGCATGTTTTGTAGATGTTTGTAAGACTACTCTTTAAACATTTGCAATGCATGTTTTCTTAACCTGTACTACGATAGTTGAACTACTTTTGTTGTTTTAGTGCTTACATTGTTGAGAATGTGTTGTATTTCTTATTGTTGTTGTCTTGTCCTTGTGGACTACTCCACAGGACATTAAACAGATCTATCTTGTTACTTACAAATATCGTCACCTCCGTGTGGACTACTTTGCTGGATGGTGTACGTGTTTTCCCTTGCACTTTGGTTTTAATTACTATCACATCTAATATGGACTATTCCACTAGATTTTGGATAGACCGTTTCTGGTTCGTATGTGTCTCTTCCTAGGTGGTACTACTACCTCTCATTTAGAGGCTCAATTTTCTCTCCCCATTTGCAATAATACAACCTAGACATGAGTTACATTACACACTCACCAGGCACACTTACCTTGTTGTTTGAAGATACCAATGTAACACTCTCATGTGCTGACAGCTACAGCCAAGGTAGATCTCTAAGTTAATGGAAATCGGGCCATCATACAGGATGGGGATCCTACACCAAATAGTGTGAGCCCTATTTGGGACTTCATATCAGAGAGATCCACTTGGTTAATGAATTTACAACAGCGTCAATAGAACCACCCCCAAAAAAGGGAATTATTATATTATTGATAAGTATTGAATATTATGTATTATTATTTGTTCTATTTATCATTAAAATTTTGTATGTTATTTAAAGTTTTGTGCTATAGTTTCATGTTTTTTAAATTAGATAACAAACGTAATATTGTTTATCTACATTTCTTTTGGTTACAAAATTTGAGGTCTTATGGCAGACCTGACAGTTGAGTTTTATGAGCCTTAAATGATTTTCATATGGTGTTATATATGCAATTAATTTGTTGTGAGTGGTGAGAGGGAATGGTTGGACTTCTACATAAGTTACATCATTTAGTTGTCAGAGGGAATGGCCAGACTTCTACATAAGTTACATCATTTTCGATATATTTGTTTGAAGTGTTCCTCCAAGGAAATCCAATCGAACTAGAATGAACGCTAAATTGACATTAACATTTACATGAAACTCCATTGTGTGAACTTCCATTGTTTGAATGCTACACATAATATTTAATATTCAATCCTCTCTATAATACCATAGCAATAATCACGGTGCTAGTGATGGTAATGGTAATGGCCTCCAGTGCATATAGACTTCGTCACTAACATTTCTTGTGCCCACCGATCAAAGGATGTTATTTTTCATATATAAATAATGTGGCATTGATGAGTGAGGAATGAATGTGAGAATTTTTTGTCTTGTGATGTTAATATCCCTTTTCAACCATGTGCATTCGTGTAATGCTGAGTTGGAGGAAATCAAGTGATAAAGTATTTCTAGAAACTTATTAGCATTGTAGAATATTTCCATAGTAGGGGTGTTTACCACAGATATTTGAGGGTATACATATACAACAACGATGAAACTTGCAAAAACTTTAGTCTATGTGTCTTTCATAACATAAAACAACTAGTTCTTTAAATCATGTGAAGATTCAACGCAAAAAAAAATTGTTGGATGGAAAGGTGTTATGCAACTAGCTCACAAACTAGAAGAAAAGATATATCAACAAATTCAAAATCAACCTCTTCGAAGGGGCAACCTCCTTTACATTACACAAATGAATAATTCTTGGATGATACAAATGACAAGACGTCCTTTGTATATATAGGAGTCTAAGGGGTCACAATATAATCAGAGCCGACATAACAATAATAATGTAAGAGCACAACAATAACAATAGTGGGCTTCTATGGGGCACAATAATAATAATATGAGGACAACATGGCACTACAATAACAATAAGGGGCTACAATGACAATAATAATAAGGGAATACACTAGTATTATAGGGAACTAATATTCCCCTCTCCTTGTGTTGTCCTCAATGCTTGAGTAGTTCTGGATGCTTCTGTATAAAATTCTCATCCTCCCATGTGGAATATTCAACGGGTAACTTCTTCCACTTGATGAGATACTATGAAATTAATCGATTTCATAAATGTCGATATCTTGTTTCAGTGACTCCTTCAGGTTCCAATATGATTTTTCCTTCCTCGTCAAGTTCTGGAAATATTGCTTGAATTGGGAGCTTTTCACTTCTTTAAGCATGAAACATGGAAAATTGGGTGCACTCGGAAGATGCAGGAAGTTCCAATTTGTATGCCATAATACCAATATTTTGAAACACCTTGCATGGACCCTAATGCTTTGGTGATAATTTTATATTCTTCTTAGCTTGCTTGAGGGACATTTTTTTGTATGGTTGTAGTCATAGAAATACCAGTCACCTACATCAAAACTTATTTTGATGCGATGTTGATCTACCTATTGTTTCATTCTATTCTGCGCCAAAGTCAAGTTATCCTTTAAGAGTTGTAGAACTTTTTGTTGATGCTCAATGTGATCTTCCACTGCTTGAACCTTGAATTTTCTCTTAAATATGATGTGATGGACGATGGATGATATCCATAAAGTGCCATAAATGGGGTCATTTTTGTTTCAGTATGGAAGGAAGTGGTATACCACCATTTAGCCAGAGGCAACCATTTGACCCATTATGTATGTTTATCAGATACAAAGCAATGAATATATCCTTCCAAACATTTGTTCACTATCTCAGTTTTCCCATCAGATTGAGGATGATAAGATGAGGTATGAGCTAACTGAGTACCAAGACAAGAAAATAATCTTGTCCAAAAATTTCCAGTGAAAATAGGATCTTTGTCGCTTACAATAATCTTTGGGTTTCCATGTAGCTTTTGAATTGTTTCCATAAATCCAGTAGCAACTGTACTAGCTTTAAATGGATGAGATAATGCACAAAAGTGTGTATACTTGGTAAGTCTATCAACTACCACCATGATGACACTCTTTCCTTTGGACTTGGGTAAACCTGTGATAAAATCCATTGAAATCTCCTCCCAACATTTACTTAGAATGGATAAAGGTTGTAATAGACGTGGGGTCTTAATTGTCTCAACTTTATTTTGTTGGCAAACCAAACATTTCACCACAAGCTTTTGAATATCAGATTTAAGACCATCCCAAAAAAAATCCTTCTTAACCCTATGGTAAGTTTTTAAAAATCTTGAATTCCCTCCTAAGGGACAGGTGTGCAATTCCAAAAGAATCTTTCGTTTGAGTTGGGAATTCTTACATATGTATAAGCGACCTTTGTACCATAACGAATCATTTTTCCAGCGAAATGTATTAGATGTACAGGGATCTTGCTGCAACTTTTGAATGATTTCCCACACTTCTTCGTCATTCTTCTATTCATCCCCTACTTCGTTTATCCAATCTTATTGGATAATAGAAATGGCACAAAGCAATGCTTCCACATCCTCATCATTTCTTGAGAGTGCATCTGCAACAACATTTTTCTTCCCTTTTTTGCAAATGACTTCAAAGTCATAACCCAACATCTTTGTGACCCATTTTTGCTACTCTTCTAAAGATAATCTTTGTTCTAAAAAGTATTTAAGACTATCATGATATTTCTTTACCTCGAAGTGTCTTCTCATTAGGTAAGGTTGTCTTTTCTTAAGTGAATGCAGTATTGCCAACATTTCCTTCTCATAAATAGCTTTGTGTAGATAATTTCCTTTGATTGGACGACTTTCGAAAGAAATGGGTCTTTCTTCTTGCATTAAAATAGCACCAATTCCATTTCCTGAGGCATCACATTCCACAATAAAGGTTTTTTTGAAGTCTGGCGTAGCTAAGACTGGTGCTTGGCACATTACCTCTTTAAGATGTTCAAAGGCTTTAGTTGCTTCTGGAATCCAAGAAAATGCATATTTCTTCATTAATGTTTTTAGAGGTTTTGCTATTCTCCCATAATTCTTAACAAACTTGCGTTAATACCCTGTCAACTCGAGAAATCCTCACAAATGCTTTATGGATGTGGGGATTTTCCATTCCTTCATGGCTTTAATTTTGCTAGGGTCTACCTTAATACCTTCATGAGAAACAATATGACCCAAATATTTCACCTCTTGTACTCCAAAGAAACATTTGGAAGCTTTTGCATATAATTGTTTCTTCTCCAATAGTTTGAGAACTCTATCAACATGTTGAACATTATCCTTCCAAGACTTGTTGTAGATTAGCATATCATCAAAAAATGCTAACACAAATTTCTTAAGGAAGGTTTGAAAATGGAATTCATCAAACCTTGAAATGTAGAAGGTGCATTGGTAAGGCCAAAAAGCATGACCAAAAATTCATAATGAACCTCATGAGTTCTAAATGTTGTTTTTGGAATTTATTCAGTCTTCATTCTGATTCGATGATATCCTGAATGAAGGTCCAACTTGGTGAAGTAAATTGCTCCATGCAATTCATCCAATAATTCATTAATGACAAGAATGGAAAATTTATCCTTAATAGTAAGCTTGTTGAGCTCCTTGTGCACCAATACTACTAGAGCAAAGAAAGAAATTTGACTAGGTTTAACTATACCAACGTCTAGCATTTCTGCAACCATATGTTCAATTTCACTCTTTTGGGCATAGGGATATCTGTAAGGCCTGATGTTTGGAGGAACACTTCCTGGAATCAAATAAATAGCATGATCATGATCACGAATATGTGGGAGGCATTTGGGAGTCTCAAATACCTTAGAATGATTGTCCAAGGATTTTTGGAGATCTGGATAAATAGATGATTTCGATGTGGGAACCTCTAGTGAACATAATTGTGCATATACACCACATTATTCTTTCTTTAGAATATTTGTCATGCAGTTAGAGCTAATTATATTTACTGGTTTCCCTTTGATACCCCTTAATTCAACTTCCTTTCCTTCTAAAAAAAAAAAATCAAAAAGATTTCTTGAAAATTAAAATCTATCATACCCAAAGATTGTACCCATTGGACTCCTAGTACAACATTAACACCACCCATTGGAATGGAAAGACTTGGAATATTCAACACATATTATCTCATGGATATATTGATATTATGGCACTTTCTAGAGCAATTTATGGTTCCTCCATTTGCAACCAGCACTTGACATTTTGGTGCTAGATATAGGAAGCAATTCAATTCCTTCGCTATCTTACAATGAATAAAATTATGAGTATTGCCCGAATCAATCAAAACTATTACGTTTTTCTTCTTGATATGTCCTTATATATTGATAGTTTGAGGAGTGGTAATTCTGTCCAATGCATTACAAGATATGGTCAAATTCATTGCTTCTTTCTCTAGGGTTTGTTCATGGTGTGTATCCTTTTCTTTTGATGTTTCTTGTTCCTTTTCTTCTTCCTCTTCACAATCTATGTAAAATAATTTCTTCTCGTCACACTTATGACCTTTAGTCTATTTTCTATCACAACTGTAACAAAGCCCTTTTTTTCTTTTTTCTTCCAATTTTTGTGGTTTCAACCTTGTAGGTTGTGGAAGGCTAGGGGCAACACCACTTCCATATTTATAGTTGTGATTGGTAGGCTTCCTTGTTGCCATAACTTTGCTTTCAATTTTTCTTGCCACCCTGAATGCCTTCTCCAACGAATCAGGTTCCCAAAGACGAACCTCATGTTTGATGCTATCCTTTAAAGTCCCTATGAACACATCAATCATATGCCCCTCTAGAAAATATTTTATCCTTATATTAAATTTTTTGCAATCCTCAATGTGCTCCACCATTGAACCATTTTGTTTGAGATTTATCAATTGACTAAAAAAAGAGTTTCTTTTTGTATCCTCATAATGTGCTATCATTTCTTCTGTAAAAATTGCCCAAGTGACAATTTTTTTATGAGAGAAAATCCATAGATACCATACAAACTGATTGGGTTCCAAATATAAAGTCGCAATGCATACCTTTTATGTGTTTTTCATATTATGGAGATCTAAATATTGCTCCATCTATAGTATCCATGTTATGGGATCCTTGCCATCAAACTTCCTCATATCGATCATTCGAACATGGTAGGTCTTCAATCCAATGCTAGAGTCTATGAAATCATGACTAACATTTCTTTGTTCTCATTATGAGTTTCCTCTACTACCTTTTCGCCATTAGGAAGCATTTCTTGTAGCAACTTTTCCAAACCTCCTTTCAAACCTTCCATGTCTTTCTTCAAATCTTCAATGCTTACTTCTAAACCATCCATCTTAGCTTCCATGCCATCTATATTATCTTCCATGACATTCATCTTAACTTACATGCCTTTCTTTAAACCATACATCTTAGCTTCTGTTACTTTTAGTGAGAGTGAAATTTGTTGCACTTGGTCTCATAATTTTGATATATCATGTTGCATTTCTTCCTCTTCTTCATGAGTTGTGCTAGGGCTTTCAGGTTACTAGGTGTTTCCATTTTATTTTTTCAGGTCATCAATTAATGTTAATTATGCTTCACTATGCCCTTTGAATTCCTTCAAACTAATTTTTCAAACCAAACTTATGCAAAATTTTAAAAAGACTACACACCTTTTTTCGATTTGTAGGAGCTTGATATTGAATCAGTTTTATCTCCGTAATTTTGGATCTCCAAGGTCTAAAATTTCATTCTGTGGTATCCCTTTAATTCCTCTTTCCAATCCCGTAAGTCTGATCAAGATTGGATTCTCCAAGAAATAGTTATTCCATATCTCCCACGATGACCTAATTATATACTAGTTCAGTTGAGCGAACTTGTACGAAGTGCCACATGTCACTTTTTCGACCTTCGGACCTGGAAACTATACACAAAAAACTACATTCTGTCTTATTTTTGTACCATTTTATGAAATTTCAATTTGATGCTCATAGAGAAAGTTATGAATAGTTTCCCCAGGTCACCTGTTTGAGATATAATTCAGAAGCCTGCAAAAATCCTAACTTCCTTGGATCATATCTTTGAAAATATAGCGAGAGAAAATCTGAAATTTGTACCTGAGGTTCATCAAGATTTTGGCTCAAATGGATTTTAATTTAATCTTATGAAACTTCGTAGAAATAAAGTTATAGCTAAAATCCCACGATGACTTGTTTGAAGCAGCGAAACCCTAGAATCCAAAGCTCGTATACCAAATGTTATGCAACCAGCTCACAAAATAGAGGAAAAGATATATCAACGACTTCAAAATCAGCCTCTTCGAGTGGGAAGCCTCCTTTACATTACACAAATGAACAATTCTTGGATGATACAAATGACAAGACCTTATTTTTATATATAGGAGTCTAAGGGGTTACAATATAATCAGATTCAACATAACAATAATAATGTAAGAGCAAAACAATAACAATAGTGGGCTTTTATGGGGCACAATAATAACAATATGGGGAAAACATGGGCACAACAATAACAATAAGGGGCTACAATGACAATGATAATAATGGAATACACTAGTATTATAGGGACCTAACAAAAGGGAAAAGTGAAGATATATAACTTCATATTTAGTGCTACGCCCCAACATTACAAGGCATGTTTGGCCTTGGATAAAATTTGGGCACTGGAAATAATTTTGAAGCAAATTATTATAATTATTGAGAATGTTATTTGATGTCAAGAAGATAGTTTCTACATACGACTTGCAAAAATATGAATTATGTAGCACCCAACATACCTGCATTCAAATGAACTTGTAATACAGATTCCAACTCAATTTAAATTTTCGGATTTTTTTTCTAACTATTTAAATTATAGTACTTATGAGTTCTTGCTACATTAATTTGGTCATTTTTGTGGATGATTGTTAACGAGATTTCATGGTGTTATTTTCAATGTTTAGTTTTGCCAAGTCATTTTCTTTGTTCTTCTAACTATTTGGCTTCATTTGAGGATAGGAATCTAGAAATGTTGTATTATAAATTGATTTATGGAAACATCATTATCATGGTACATATGAAAATACAAAACAAATTATAAAGTTTTTGATTCATATTATTCACAAAATATACATATAAATACATGTTGTGTGAACCTTGGTTTCTTCTTCCAAGAGGTCTCTTAGACTTCTCATGATGGCTTCCCTTCACTTGAGGATTTTCACCTTCCTCTTAAGTGAATGAGATAAGTTTTCATAGCCCAAGAGGATTATGTTTCCAAAATTCCTCCGCCGCCAGCGGCCACCCGCCCCCCATTATTTCAAATGGGTGTATACAAGTCCAAGAAGAGACCTCAAATACAAAGGTGGACAACAACCAATAGTTGGATGTGCTCTATGAAATGGTGATTTAAGGAAAGACACATACCAAATGAGGTATCATAAGTCAAATTCATATACCAGTAGTGGTTTAAGGATGACTGCCAACTCTATAACTTGGTTCAAAGTAGTTCCTAGAACAATATTGAATTTGGATAGAAGTTAAAGTCTTCTCTGAAGTGGAAGTGTTCCATGATGATGTTTTAACAATAACCACAAATTGATGAATTGGGTAGTAGAAGCCAAATTATTTTTCCAGTGGTGGTTTAAGGCTGGCCACCAACCAGATCATGCTCATGGAACATTAGTCTATCTCTGGCCACAAATTTTACTTTGGCATTGCCTAATTTTGGCTCTAGGCTCTAGTTCAAGCTATGGCTCAGGCTCACTTGATATGACTTCAAAGCTAGTAGTTGGCCATCCATTCCCCCCTGTCAAATACAAGGTGAGAAGATAAATATTTGTCTGTTGCAAAACGTGTTAATACTAAAAAATGAACTCTAAGGTATGAATAATATATCTTCTTGGTTGTTGAATACCATTTCCAGAAGCGATCCATTCAAAGTGAATCTTTTCCCTTGCAGGAATCTTGTGTTTGGAAGATATATCTAAATGATGAGTATTTTTCCACAATGCTCATAAGGGTGAAGATCAAAACACTAATCTTTCATGTGGCCAAGTTGATCAAAATTTTGGCATCTATGAATCTCATGTGGGAGTGGAGCAAGAGAATAGGAGCTATCTTGAAGAAACCTAACACATTGAAACTGGATTGTTTAGAGTAGTCTGGAATGTGAAATTTCACATCCTTTTTGTATCCAAGACCAATTTTATGCTTGTTGTTGATGAATTATTCCCAAGTATGATGATGGGCTTGAGAAGTTTAAGCAGAACCTCTACATCTCCATCTAAGTCTACTCTTGAAGTGGTGCCATTGATTTGATCATGTGTTGGCTACTAATAAGAGTCTTTCTCAAAATTAAAAAGGGAATTGTTCTAAACAAGAACCAGTTCAAGATGTTGATTCCTTTGCTATAATTCATCTCATTAGAACTATGTATCAAGTTACATAAACTCCATTTTGTCACATGAACCTTGTAAATAGGTTTGAACATCTGTGAGAATATATTTTTCCATTTTGATTGTGTTGTCAATAACATACAATATTAGAGTACTTAGTAACTCTAATAACTTGTCAATTCGAGTCATAATTCAAGCACAACAAATGAGGGTGTCACCTTCTTCTGAAAATGCACCTTACAATAAATATATTAAGTTGGAATATGCACAAAACCTATTGGTGGAATGGGAATGATTAATGAGTTAAATACTCTCTTATGTTGGCAAGGAACTACAGAGGTTGCTATGGGTGCTTTAGTATCTAAAACTAAGTGAGCATATGGTCATGATCTGAAACTTGAGCTAAAGCCTTTACCTCTATTTCCATAGGTGTTGGCACGTGAGGTATAATTGTTTCTTTTTTTCAATCTATATGAGAATACCTCATGCAAAGCTTCAACTCCCAATCCTGCTATAGGAAATAACAACAAAAACTAGAAAAAAAGGTCAGTAATTGTCATCTTAAATGATCTAGATTACAAATTTTGCCTCCTCCATTACTTAATATTCAAACCCTATGACACATATTGTTGATCCCCTATTTTTTCCTTATTACTATCAGTTCAATCCCCATTTTGACCTCTTTTTGGCACTATGGAACCTACTTCTTTGCTAAGTTTACTATCCTAATCTAGTCCCAATCCCCATTCGAGGTAAATCTTCTTTTGATTGCATTTGGCTATTTGTTGGTAGGTTTAAGTGAATATAAGTAGCATATTCTTAAACTAACTCATTCTTGTAATCGAGTGTAGACTTCTCAGCAAAATATGCAGGACGATACCAGAAGAAGCGGTTGAGAAACCATGAATCTCTATTTCATTACTCAAAGTCCACATGCGGATTGGCATTCAAACAACACAATGGGAAAGGAATCACATGCTACTGGATGGGGAGATCGATCCAACCATGAGAAGAACACATCCGATCTCAAAATATTCACTTGCATTCCTTTAGATAAAACATACACTAAGTTGGGGTTTGGTTACGAGGATGTTCATCAATTCGAGCCAGCAGTTCAAACCAACTTGTTTTGAAGGAATAATATTGTTCAACTATTATAAATTTATATTTTTAAGTTTAAAGTCTAACTATAATCAAATTCCTATAAAAGGTGGGGATGTAATATGTCAGGAGCATGCTGAACCTTTGTGGTAAAGAAAACCTTGAAGAAGAACAAAAGTGGATATCATAGCCTTAATAGAAGCACTGCATTGTATGCAAAGCACCCACCAAAATACATCTTTGTTAGATAACTAATACAAGAATTAGAAAATATGTCGGATCTGCTGCTAATTAAAATAAATCTGTACATAATAAAAATAAAAGCATCAATCAATCATATGGAATACATGTTGTATGCCTAGTCAACATGGTCTTTGAACCGGTGCTAGAGAAAATAAAAATATTTGCATCAACATGCAAACCAGTAAACTGTGGCTCGTCAATTGTTGGTTGAAAACTATTTCCAAGCCCCCTCATCAACCTCGACCATATCTTAGTTCTCTAGAACTATTAAAAGGATTTCCTTTACTCGGGCCCTATTTTGAAGACACAGATCACGCCAAAATGTCTAGAGACCACTAATTGATTGTGTTTATGGACTCTGTGAAGGTTGAATCAATGAAATCAAATTATGTGTTGTCGTTGGAGTGTGAAGGGGCCACTAGGTCTATTGCAACCAAGTTTTGAAGTGATGGAGTGGGCCAAAAGTGAGTCTAAAAACCATGTATAAGTTCTAGAGTATGTTGTTCTAGCCATTAGGGGAATCTTGAGGTATAAAATGGGCCTCCTAAGGAAAATAATAAAATAAGAGTTATGAGTTTTTAAAGGAAAAAAAGGAAGTCACTTTTTTATTGCATTTTTTATTTATATCCTTATAGTTTTACTTAGATATCAAGTGTAGACACCCATTGGATGTGGATTAATTCTAGATCTAATGAGTACCCACTTGTACACTTATGATCATAACCACATCGAAAAAAAATTGAAAATACATTAAAAAAGTGTGTTGAACATGTTTTTTAATGCGTTTTCATTTATTTTCAATGTGGGTAAATACTCATAAGCATGTAAAGTGGGTACTCTTTGGTTGTGGAATTTAATTTTGCAACCAACGAGTGTCTACACTTGACATCTGAGTAAACCTGTAAGGAGATAAGATGAAAATACAATTAAAAAAGTAGCTTTCTTCTTCTCCCTCCAAATGCTTTTCCCCTATGGATGACATCATCGTCTTGAATCCTATTGGTGCTTTTAAAGTTAATTTTGTTAGTATATTTTTTGTTTTAAGACCCATTTTGACCTCAAAATTCCCCTAATGTTGTGTAGTTAATGTGAGTAGTAATACCAACAATGAACCCTTGTGATTTCAGACATGATGCCTTCGATGGAATATGTACTATGAACTCAATTAATGTGTTGGTAATGAGCTACAATCATGTTCCTTTCCTTTGCTTACACAAGTGCAGTCCCTTGAGATGTAGATAACCAAAGTAGCAATGATATGCTCCCAATCTCTGTTTCAAATCATGGAGGTTTCTAATAGGACGTACAATTTCATATGCGAAAATATTCTCTGGTAATTATGTAGGATTATCCTAGGTAATGTGATGGAGTTCTAGGACAACCAAAGAAATGAAGAAATAACCTCACCCACAACAGACACTTTAAAATAACTCCAAATGGGGCCTCTTCGTTCTGCTCAACATGGAAGCCTTAGAGTACTCAAAAGAGGAAATGTTGAGCACGTGGTTGGGAAGGTTTCAAAATCACAGTGGAATACCTAATGTATAGAGCTCAAATTCCCTTATGCTCTTCAGTTTTGAATAACACTTGTCAAGAATGGAGTCGAAGATTAGAGATAAAGCATGAGATTGAAGCCAGAGTTTCTAGTCGAGAGAGAGAGAGTTGATGACAAGGGAGGCAGATCTCATATACCAATAACTATATGAGAAAGTAACACTCTTAGAATGGGAAGCTGGGTAGCAATCAATATGCCAAGTTTTATGCTCAATGAATGGATGGTAGTGGGTTGTGATGTGCAATAGGGTCAAGAAGAGAAAAAAAAATGCGCAGACATATAAATGGCTATAGGCATAGATTTGGCAAGCCTGGAGAGCGTCTAGGCTCTAATAGAGTTGTCAAAATTATTTGCAAGGCAATTTAGGTAGACAAAGGATAGGTCTGATGCACTCAAGAGATTCAGATTTTTTAGCAAGACCAACTGAGCTCTGATACCATTGTCAAAATACACATGAAAATACACAACAAATAATAAATCATGTGATTCATATTAGTCACAAAATATACATATAAACACATTTTGTGTGACCCTTGGTTCATCTTTCAAGAAGTCCCTTCGACTGCTCACGACTATTGGCCTTCACTTGAGGCTTTTCTCCTTCCTCTCAAATGAATAACTTGAGTTTGCATAACCCAAGAGGATTATGTTTCCAACAATCATAATAATTTATGTTAGATTATATTAATATTATCTGTTATCAATCCTATAACTCATTGTGCAGATCTTCAAAGGAGAGTTCAACGATCCAAATTGGTTTGGTTAAATAAATACATGATCCTAATCTAAAAATAGTGAGTGAAAACCAATTATTAGCAAATTTGATTTTTAATGGTATTCAAGAAAACATTAATAATATTCATGTTCAAACTTCACTATTGAATGGATCACTATACCAAAAATATTAGAAGATGAGTGGTTTAAGCAAGAATATTATCATGAATCTGGTGGAGAAGGAGGCTATTTGTTTGGATAACATCGTTGCTACAAACATGGAGGTATTTATTATTAAACAAACAAATGCATTCAATAAATTGTCATGTTCTTTGTAATGAAAAAAACTATATTTATTTCGTTACCATTTAGTTTCCATATTCCTTCTTCTAAATTCCTTACAGGCTACCACATCATGTTAAAACAAAAACAAAAAAATTCAATCTTGCCCAATATTTGTCTAGGCCTTTTGTAGGGTAAATCATAGGTGTATTCCACTATTATTAATTGCTACAATATGTATGTATTTGAGAGATATATTTCAATTCGTAGTTTAATTAGATTATTTTTTTGCTCTTAAAATCATGGAAATTTTGGTAATATTTTGATAAAATCTGGTTATCAAACTTCAAGATTTTGAGTGCCCAAGAAGTTTTTGATGGTACTGAATCCATTTTTACCATCAAAAACATGATTCAAACACTGTTACTGCAAAATTTCTTGAATTTTTTTTGCCCAAATTCCAACCACTTTTAACTATCCAGACAATTTCTTCACTTTAATAAACTACACCGTATTTCACTCTTACAATCCCTAATTTGATAGCCATCCATTAATGGTTACCCCTCCTTATAGTATGTCATTCTCAAACTCTTGGGGTCGACAACCATTCATTCACATTTTTCTTTTTGTTTGAACTCATTTTTGGAAAATCCCATTTTCCATTTTTGTTGTCGTGCGACCTTCCACTATATGTTGCAATTAGTTTTCCTGATAACTCGGTGGCATTTGTTTAAACTACATGGTATCTCTTTCAATTTCTTATCAAGGGAACATCACCCTTGTAATGGCACTTATTAGTCCCTGCCTCCGGCATAGCAGGGACTATTGCGATCGATCTGACCTTGACTAGTGATTAAATCACTTTGACCAATTAATATATTCAGTACATTTCATGTTAAACCAAAGTTCATCCATGGAAATTTCGGTGTAAGAAACTTATAACCAAACTTGTGAATTCAACCTCTTATTACAGGCTTCACGTGCCCCAATGTTATTCAGCTGGGACAAGTTATTTATCCTAAGTTTTTAGGGCTCCACTGGAAGTGGCAGTTGCATGCCCCTGCATGTTCTTGAGGCCACTTGTCACCTCCTCTATTTCCTGTCCCGTCTTTGTTCCACGCAATACACGACCGCTTCATTCTTCTTGCCCCTCCATGATCATGTTAGCCCAGTTTTCTCTGAACTTGCAGCTCCAAACCCGAGTCCAATGGTGGACAAGTACACAATTCGCAGATTGCAGGGTTGTATTAGAGCCCTGGGAAGCAAAGGCAATCCGGAGGATGGTGGGGAGCTGCTAGATATTGCTGTGAAGAAGCTCAAGTCCTCGTCCATGTCGATTCTGTTTGAGAATAGCCTGCCGAGGGATCTCAAGTTAGGCAGTGAAATACCCCAATCAAAACAAGTGTTTGTTCGTATTGAAAGCCTTCAGATGATTGCAGAGTTCCTTAAGAGAAATGGTAGGGCTCAGGCATGTTTGAAATGGTAGAGCAATTTTCAATCCATGAAAGCTTATTACCTGAACTACAATTCTACTGAGATTGTTCATAGGCTGAAGTCGGCTTATGTGGAAGGGTTGTGTGAGGGATTTGATGTGGTCTGAAAAGGTTCTGTGCAGTGAAATATTTGATAGTTTTGACAAGGAGGTATGGATGGAATATTTTGGGAAGTTGGCCGCAGCTGGCGGTATGGGTGCAATTATTCGGTTTGGGGAAACGATTGTTGTGAGTCAGAGAGAGCCACAGAAGGTCTTTAAGCTGCTTGACATGTTTGAAGGCCTGGAAAACTTGAAGGACGACGTGGAGAATGTCTTTGAAGGGTATGGATGCATGGAAACCAAGCTTCGGTTGAGCGAGCTTCAGAAACAGTTGGCACACAGTTCTTGCCAGGTTCTTTTGGAGTTTTCGAAGCAAGTGGAGGAGCAATGGCCTGAGAATGGGCAAGAAATTGAAACTATCAGTAAGAAATTGAAACTGCCGGATGCACATGCAAAACAATAGAATGAAAATTGTGCATTTTAATTTATGGGCAAGTATGTTTTCCACGCAAGCCATTATGTTGTTCTTGTAGCATATTGATTAAGTAGATGCAGAAGAATTCTATTAGAAAGGAAATTATAAATGCTATTTAAAAGGGAATTATGCTTATAATACCTTTATCTGGCATAAAATCACATACAAAAAACGGCACTGGCTTTCCTATGTTGATTCTTCCCATCACATATGTCTCCTACTTTATACATTGATCTGACTTTTGATGAAGGTATAGAGCCTTTTCTTACATTGTTCAATTGGGACTCGCCACAAGCTCTGGAGAATGAGTATGGAGGATTCACTCTCTGAATTTTCTTCAAAGTCTTCTGAAAAACTGAGATATTTGATTCTTCCTTTTCTTCCATGCATCTCCTTTGGGAGAAGGAGCCCCATCCTCTACTATTAGCTGCATCCTTACCGCATTCTGATTTTCTGCTTCTTTTCATCTAGGATGTGATTCTGTCGTTTTTCTCTGAGTGGCATTGCTCAGAGACTGCCAACACCAGTACCATGTAGTTGTTGAGGCTCCACCTGGGAGCTTCGCAACACATTGCTCATGTATTTGACTGTTGTCATGCCTTGGGATCAATCTTGTGGACCCATCTTATGACCACTTGTCTAGCATCTATCATGCATGTTCGCTAAGAAGCAGCTGCCAGCATTTAACTAGTAGACAGATTGTTGTTTTCTTATTCAGTTAAAAGGAAAAAAACAATTTTTCTATTAGATAAAGATATTTACCTAATCATGTGGCATATAACTGATATCAAACTAATGTGCTGTGGGCAGCCTCAAAAAAATCCCATAGGGATTCACAGGATATAGCCCAAACAATGGGAGTCATTCATCAAGTTGGCAGATACAAAATAGGGATTCGCCGGATATAGCCCAAACAATGGGAGTCATTCATCAATTTGGCAGATACAAAATAAATGATACAGAGCACACAGGCCTGCATAATCCAATTGTGGGCAGCCTAAAAAAATCCCATAGGGATTCACCGGATGTAGCCCAAACAATGGCAGTCATTCGTCAATTTGGCAAACACAAAATATATGATACAGAGCACACAGGCCTGCTGAATAATCCCAACAACAGGCAGTCAATACATTGAAAAACTATCTTCACAACCCATCAAGGATGGGACAAATCCTACAAAAATAGGCTGATAACAGAGACAGCAGAAACCCCAAAAGGAGCAGAGGCAGTCTCCGAAGAGAAAGAGGCAACTCGAAAGAAACTGGTCAGCTAACCCAAATGCCAGTAACAGAGTGAAGGTGCCAGGAAAAATAAAAACAAAATAAAAGGGTCGTAAAGCCGAAGAGAAACCTGTGGCATCCATGAAACAAGAAATGAACAATTGGGCATCAACAGAGAAGCTGCAGATGATAAAAGAAACTCCTATCATGAGTCTAAGTATGCGGACCCCGGCAGCAAAAGAATAGGCCACAAGTTCGATTCAAGGAATCGGCAGCAAACACAGACATGTGCCATGAACCTTCTAATCTCAGAAATGGTTCCATGAACCTTCTGAAATATTCCTTCGTCTCGAATGCCATCTTCAAACATATGCCGAAAGCCCAAACATATGTGGGAAGCCCACTGCAAGCTTGCTCGCTAAAATTCTAATCCAAGAGGCCAGAGGCCATTAACGTCACATAAATAACTAATGATGAAATTTCAAGTGGTTTAGGGTAGATAAAATTTGCAGCTTTATATTACCGCTACGTGTAACACATGCACATATCATTTTATATTACTCTAGGCACCAAGAAAGCTTATGAGGATAAAATTACATGTTATTTGATTACGGCTACGGGTAATTCCAACTTTTCATGGTTTAACAGGTGTTAGCAAATTATAAAGTATGATTAATTAACTGACACATTAGCCTCTTTGTATATATTCCGACTAATAGCAATAAAACAGAAATTAATTACATATATACCTAGTAAACAATCTGTGTCTATTTTATAGCTTTCGTTGCCATTAAGATTTCATTCATATCTCTATCTAGTTATAACGTTCATCACCATTAATATTTCATTCCAAGACGGTTATATAACTGCGCGCACATCTCTCCCTGACAGGCAGAGCGTTAGCATTCATCTGCCTTCAATAAATTTCTTGTCAGCACCACCATCATTTGACATTATCAATCTCTTATGCATTAAAATTTTTGAATTGAAAGGCAATTCCATCGTTTTCTTCTTCAGTAAAAGTAGAAGTAATTACAGTACAGAGAACAGAGGAAACAAGAGATGTAAATAAGTAGACCAGTGCTGGCGTTGGTGATCACGCAGGCCAAATTAGCAACGCAGATAATGTGAGAAAAAACACTGATCAATTTGGGGATGGGGATGTTGACAAATTAGCGGAAGAACGAGGAAACAAGAGATGTAAATAAAGAGACCAGTGCTGGCGTTGGTAATCACGCAAGTCAAATTAGCAATGCAGATAAGCTGTAATTAGTTTATTATTTGATTTCAGGCCCGACAGGGACTACCGCCGCTTGCGGATCTTGTTAATTATACTCAGTGTATTAGCTATATATATAATAGATTTAAAATTGTTTAAAATTTAAAAATATATTACAAAATATAAAAGGATGAGGAGTATTTAATATATTTAAAAATAATATAAAGGTGAGTGGAATATTTAATATATTTAGGATTATAGTTATTTTTTTACATTCTATTTTTATGTATGGATATTGGTATAAGCATTTTTGAAGGGAGAATAAAAAGAAATCTAAACTGATATAACTATGGTTTGAGTAAGATAGTTCGAGTAAGAAAAAGTATGAAAGTTTTTAAAGGTGTATGAAGGATAAAGTATAATTAAGATTAATGGGCAAAAATGTAATGATGATAATTAACATTTGCTAAAATTGAATTTGGTTTATTATATTTTTAAAAAGAAAATAAATACTTAGTTTGTTTTAGAATTTTATTTGTTTCTCCACAAGTTTTAAGAAAAATATTTCTAAATCACCATATTTTTAATGAGTTAAAAGGTTAGGAAAGTTGATATTATAACAAATGCTTTGAAATTGATATCTAATATGGGTGTATGCTAAGCATTGAAGAGAAAGTATTTTTCATCTTCGATCCTTCTAGTATCACAATGATGACAAATCTTTCAACCCACAATGTTTTAGGAATTGTTCAATGTTCCATTTCACAATGGAGCTTGTGAGAATTTGTTATTATTTTAGCAGTGCGATTTTCTTCTTTACACTAGTCAAAATGGGATATATTTTTGGTCGTGTAGATTAGGTTGATCACCTCCTTACCATACCTGAATTTTATTTTATCTTCTAGTTCTTTATCACGCCACAATTTCTCCTTAAATTTAGATGTAATAATATTTTTAATACTATCATTATTTCTTTTAGTCCTCAGTTATTTACCCAAGGTTTGTTATCTTTATGCCACACCCACTTGAGCTGAAAATGGTTTCAATTAGTTTAAAAGCAATCTTAAGAAGTGTGTATGTCAAGTACTTAGTCATATCAATGCTCTAAATAGAAAAAAACTTGTTTTAACGAAAATGAGATAAGATATATTGCTTTTAATTTTGAAATTTTAAATTTGAGAACATAAATAAAAAAACATTATGATTTTTTTAAATAGATACTTATATGATATCTAGTAAAAATAAAATATTTTAATTAGAAAAATATATTAAAAAAACTAACTAAAAATTTAAAGATTAAAAAAAAAATCATTGTTTATTATTTTTATAAATAAATATTTTAATTTTAAAAACTCAATAATATAAAAAACAGTATTGAGTAAAGTGGTGCAAGCTAAGATGATCCACTGTCATTGTTATAATAGGTGTTTTTTTATTTATATGATGAACCTATTTTAAAGTCAGGTTGGAATTGCTAGTGATTGAATTGAACTCATGGAGGGTTGTTGAGAATGTTAGGAGGGAAAAAAAAATGAATAGAATTTTATTTATCTGTAAATTAGAAAAATGGAGTTTAGTAATATTTTCTTTCAACGTGTTATAGAGCAAGAAATATGGTCTCTCACAGGTTGGGTTGCATTTACATTAGGTACCATTTGGATATTTATTAAAATTATATAGGTATTCACATTTCTAAAATACTTTCATCCAACTTTATTTAGTGAATCTTTTTAGGGAAATAAAAAGTTGTTAAAAAGGTTTTATATTTTGGGTGATTTTTAATAATATATTAATAATGGTGGAATTTTATTTTGTATATAATTTGATAAATTTGAAAACACAAGCTATTATGTACATTAATAATGTTATTTTTTTACCATAAATGTACGTACAAATAATATAATTTTATTATATATAATAATTTATTTCCCTTCGCAACAAATATATCGCAACGCATTAAGATAGGCTATAATGGTGAATGGGTGAACCAAAGAGTCTAATATGGCTGGCTTTTGAAACATACACGGAATGATATTTACCCCTTTGAAAAGTTATTTGGCTTTATTAATGGTGGACCCAATGAAAAGTGTCATGGTTAGTCGTCATTTTTGAAAAGAAAAACCTTTAAAAATTTAAAATTTTTTGTTTAGTCAATTTTTTTCCAACATCCATGTCAACTCAATGTTTTAGTACTTCAAAGGTCAAAAGGTCATAATGTTGGGTTGTGGAACGAGCCCACTCACGTCATGCTTTCAAGGTAAAGTGCAGTCCATTTAGTCAGAAGCTTACATTGATACATTCACTTGCTCATATCATAGTTTTTTATCTAGGTAGTTTTTCTACGGTGTTTTGGTTTCAAACCTTTGAGTTGTTTTTAGGGTTTTAACAAAAGTTTGTGAGGAAATGATCACTCTGCAATCAAAAGTTGTTGAGTGTAATTGGAAAATATATTTTTTGGATAGATTTTTCCAACAAGTTATTGTGTATGTCAAACAGAGATTATATTCCAAAGTTATGACCTTAAGAAGTTGATGTTCCAACTTACCCCATTGGTACCCACAAGCCTTTGGTGTTTCATCTCTCAAGGTTAGGTTTTTGGATGTTTAGGGTTTCAGATTGCTTCTTTATGATAAAAAGGCCTTCAAGCCTCATTGTAAGATAGCGCAGTGAAGGTGTATAGATGCCACATCTCCTCATAGATAAGCTACCACCATTTGAGCTAGTTTGTTTTCATTCTACATTTATACAATTTCAATGTTTTCCATTTATTAATAGAAGTTAAGTTTCATTGTATCTTTGTGTTTTAGTTAAAAATATGTATATCATTTCATTTCGTTCCTAAGTTCAAATCAGTGGTATCATAATGGTCGTTTCTTTATATATTTTCTGTGCATGTCCCTAAACAAAGTTAGGGTATAAGGAGTTGGAACTCGAACTTCTTGAGCCCTTGCATCACCATCCTCATCGACCCCAACAGAAGAAAAGGAAGACGAGGGAGCAGGAGATCCCATTAAACTATTTCTCGAAGAAGCCCTCAAGCAACAGACGAACAAGATGATGGATAATTTTTCCCAAATCCTTCGATGGATTCCAATAGGCGATGCATCTCCATCAATTGACATTGGAAACATGGCCCCCTTTATGGTACAAGTTAAGTTTGATATTGTTATATTTGAAGGCCGAATAGATGCAAATGCTCTAGATAAATGGTTAAATTTGTTAGAAGGGTATTTTTCGGTCCACAATTGTTTCGATAGAAAGAATATTACCTTTGAACTCCTCAAGGTTTCCCCCCATGTAAAGGATTAGTGGGAAACTTAATGTGAGAAAAGGGCCATAGAGGAATCTGCATTATTTTCGATCACACCCACTTATGACTCTTTTAAGGATGTTGTTAAGGAACATTGTTTAATTACCCTGTTAGCAGCTATGAAGACTAGTACATGAGATGAACCACATTACGGCAGGAAAGGGACCAATCAGTGTCTCAGTTCACAAATATCTTTCATACCTTGTGAAATAATTTGGGTATCAAAGACTCTTAGCGGCATCTGGTGCTCAAGTACCATGGTTGTCTCCACAGATACATCTAGATAGAAATGGAGTTCATAGACAACTCCTCACTTAGCGCAACATATCGATATGCTATCAAAATCGAGAAAAAAAATTAAATAGAAGAAGTGATACCTTGGATTTATGAATCCTTTACAGCAGAAGAAGGGCAAGGGCATGCACAAATCACTGAGAAAAGGATAAAGCCAGTGTGGACCACCAAAGGACAACCCATCCAAGTTGAAAACAAACAATAGTAATGGGAAGACGAAGAATGATATGGGAAAGTGGTGTGAGTTCCACAAGAGCCCCTCTCGTAAAACCAATGAATTTCATGCAAGGAAATCATTGGTGGCTAAGCTAAAAGCCTCGGAGTTAGACGCAGGTTCCAACTCTAAGCCAGAACTAGAAAAGGGGAAACAAATCATTGATGCAGAACCCAGTGCCATCGATGCCACTACCAAGCCTTCCAACAAAGTTAGTCAGAAGATTCAGAGGAAGGTGAATGCCTCTTTCACTCACAAATGTGTGTGAAGGGTGCTCCACTACATTTCATTATCGATGGCAGGAGATAAATAACATCATCTTAGCATAGGTCATTAAGTAGTTGGGCCTATCGAAAACACTAGACCTATAGCCATACACCATCAAGTGGCTCTACCAAGGGCATGATATTTGCATTAACCAATAGTGTTGCTTGCCCTACAACATCAATCCTTTCAAGGATGAGGTATTGAGTGATGTCTTGAAGTTGAGATGTTCTATTAGGCTAACCATACTTTTGGAAGCGTCATTTTGTATATGAGTCTAGACCTTGTAGTGTTATTATTACTTTAGGAAAAAAACTATACATGATACCAGAGGTAACCCTGTCTACTGCCATTTCTTTGATCTTTGCTAAGAAATTCAATAAGGTCATCTCTTGAACTAGGAAATTTTGCTTCTTGATTTGTTCTCAAAGGAAGGAGAAGGTTTTGGCCACTTCCATGGCCTCCACACAGGGCTCCTATACATAGCAAATGAAAGTGTATAAGATCATGGATGAATGCAAAGGCATCTTATCCTCACCCACTGGGGTACCTTTACACTTTCATGTAAAGCATTCAATTGATTTGACCCCCCACAAACCTCTACCCAATGAGCTAATCTACAACCGCTCTCTTTTGGAAAATGAGGAAATCAAGTGACACATCCTAGAGATGATCCGTTAGCTCCTCACCTTGTGGAATCTTGATTGTACTCATGCAAAAGAAAGATGGGACTTGTTGACTTTGCATTGATTATCGAGCCTTGAAAAAAATCAAGTCAAGAATGGGTACATGATTCCCCAGATTGACGACTTGCTTGATAAGCTCAAGGGGGCTAAGTACTTTAGTAAGATTTATTTTAATTTTGGCTACCACCAAGTCCCAAAAAACCAATTGATGTGTGGAATATTGCTTTCAAGTCCAAGGAGGTTCATTTTGAATGGTTTGTCATGCCCTTTTCTTTGACAAATGTCCCAGTAACTTTCATGAGACTAATGGATTATATATTGTGGCCTTTCACCAACTCTTTTGTGGTTGTATATCTGGATGACATCCTCATCTTCAACAAGAGTTGGGTATAACACGTGTAACATATTCAACAAATCCTTCACACTCTATGGCAACACAAGTTATGTGCTAACT
This sequence comes from Pinus tabuliformis, assembly GCA_031772625.1. Taxonomy (NCBI): domain Eukaryota; kingdom Viridiplantae; phylum Streptophyta; class Pinopsida; order Pinales; family Pinaceae; genus Pinus; species Pinus tabuliformis. The sequence continues at coordinate 497,549,377 of CM062811.1, read as the reverse complement.
TGGAAAAATGTTTCTTTGGCATAGATAAGGTCCAATACCTAGGCTACATTATTCATGAGCAAGGTATGCATGTGAATCCATCTAATATGCAATTCATTTGAGATTGGTTAGCCCTGATGACTCTAATAGAGATTTGTAGCTTCTTTGGCCTTGCTAACTTCTACTGAAGATTCATGTTGGGGTTATCTTATATCGCTTGGCCCTTAAGTCAAGTGGCCAAGGTGGAGAAAAAGAAAAATTATTTTGGTCTAAGTCAAAAGAGAAGGCATTCAATGAACTAAAATTTCACCTTTTTCTCTACACTAGTCTTCACCCTACAAGAATTGAAACAGTCATTTGAGATTGAAACAAATTCTTCTAAATATGCTAATGGTGTAGTCCTCATTCAACACATACATTTGGTGGCCTATCACAATGAAACACTCAGATATTGTTTAGACATATGCCACCTATGATAAGGAGATGTACTCCATCATGCAGTCTTATCAGCAATGGAAACATTATATTGTGGGAAAGGAGAGGATCATCCACGTATATTACAAGCCTCTTCAATTTATGCAGACACAAGGGAAGTTATAAAATGACTATCATCATGAATGGTCCAAATACTTGTAACAATTCCATTTGGACATCAAATACAACAAGGGTAGCACCAATCATATCGCAAAATACCTTAGTTAACTCTCAGTGGTAGCACTATTCATATCTCTCAACTCTTGTGGGCATGAGACCTATGGGTGGCCACATTTATAAAATTGCAACTTGGAATTCATTGCCACATGCTAAGTTGTTGATGGCAAGAAAGCAAGTCTAGACTTCCACCTCTAGGATGCATTTTTGTGCTACCTAGGGAACCTTTATGTTCCTTCAAGCGAGAGTTCCAAGCTTATTTGGGAGACACATTATAGTTGGGTAGTAGGGAACTTTGGTGTGGAGAACACAATGACAATACTACAAAAGTATTTTTATTTTCTGAAACTTAAGAAGATGTTGGAAAATATATCAATTCCTACACCACATGCACCATTACCAAACTAGCCATTAAGAAGCAAGGCTTGTACACCCCTCTCCCTACTCCTAATCGACTTTGTGAATCCATGTCAATGGACTATAGGTCTAGACTTCCTTCTACCAAGCATGGTAATGACTGTGTTTTGTGGTCGTTGATAGATTTTTTAAGATGGCCATTTTGATTTCCTGCAAGAAGAGTATGACAACAGAAGCCATTGTCGAACTCTTCTTCAAATGGGTATGGGTACATTTTGGGATCCTACAAACCATAGTAACTTCCTAAGTGCATGATGATAAAGCCTCTGGTAATTGTTGGAAACCAAACTCACCAAATCAACTACCTTCCACCCCCAGACTAATGGCCAAATAGAGGTGGTTAACAAGATGATATGAAGATTTTACACATGTATAAATCCAAGAATTCATGCACATGGGATGATAGTCTCCCTATGTTCAACATAACAATAATAGATATCTACATAGCTCAACTAGCCACAACCCCTTTCAAGTGGGCTTGGGATTTCAACTATTGGGTCCCATTGATGTCACATTGTCCCTTGCAACTACAAAGGAAGAATCTGCACATGTTCAATCTAAAGTCGACAAAGTTACCAAGTTTATTGAAGGAATTAAACACATACACCAGCAGGTCCATGATATCTTGCAAAAATACAATACTAAGTACAAATCATGCCATGTTCAGCACCAGTGTAACATACCCCCTCCTAACCCCAACCTAAAACAAAGGTTAGATGGAGGTAGTTACTATGATGACCCAATATCCATGGTTCAATTATGGAAATGGGGTCCACATTTTTAAATCTTTTCCAACTACTTTAGAACTTAAAATGGAAAACATCATTTTGTTCGTCTCATCGATATCTTTCTAATGATATAAGATTTGCCCCAATCTGACCCATAGATCAAAATATATGACCAATTAAAAATTGGCCTATTAGGCTTTGCCATGTGGTCAAACTTTCCACATGGCACCCACATGATCCACACGTGGCTACAAAATTCATAGGCCACATGGCAGCTGTCGACTTGCTCATGTTTGTTAAACCCCTTTTCAAGGTCCAACATACAATGCACTATATATGTATGTATGTATGTATGTATATTACATGGGTGTGGTTCCAGGTGTAGTTGGGAGTTAGCTTGCTCGAGGAAAAAATACACACAGTTCATACAGGAGCCCTGACCTCTGACTACACAACAAACTCGACTCCCACTTGGGCCCTGAGCAACTCTATACAATTGCGTTATCACGCCTGACTAGCCTGACCCCCAAGTGGTGGGTCCTACCCGGCCTTCTCTGGGTCTAACATGTTTCTGAGCCCTTACTCAGCAAACAAGGCTAACTTTCTCAACCTCTGACTTGGCAGGTCCCACCAACGATTCCAACCTGTTTTGCAAGCCTTTTTCACTTAGAAATTTTTTGGATTCCTTCCTGGTTTTTATGTAGGAAAAATAATTCGAACTCTTGTTCTTATTAAAACATGAACTTCAGGATTTCACGGAAACTCCCATTGTAGCAAGGCCATGAAATCCATTAAGCTTTTTCACTGCGATATTCACTAAACTCACTAAAGAACACAAAATAATTTTAATGATGAAACTTGGAAAATAATATGTATAGGAAGGCGCCCTCAATTAATGTGCATTTGAATGCATTTCATCAAGATTATAGGGAACTCAAGTAGCACCCTCGCACAACAGAAGTTATGTTACTTTCAATAAATAAGCTCACATACATAGAGAAATTAATGGGACTCATACATCATAATACAAGTTGGATACCCTAATTATCCAACTTCACCATTCCACCCAAAGATATTACCATCTCTTCAAGACTAAAAGATAATTGAGGTTTAAATACTTAACATATACATGAATTTTTTACCATTCCTCATAGACCCATACAGGGAATTAAACATCCCACATCTACATGGGAATCGCATCCCTCAAGGTCAACATGAGAATTTTATCATCTCATTAAGCATGCACATAATATTCACATACATAGGAGCATAAGCAAACATCATTACATTATACACTAGAATTAAGCAGCCAAGTCCTTTTGGAGCTGTCATCCCCAAGCCAAATTCCAAAGCTTGAGGTAGAGTGCTTTCCGAGGATTTTAAACTGATATTGTCAATTGAAATAGGGTGTCTCAAGGCTACCTCACCTCCAACCACTAGCTATCAAAAATCAATAACCACAAGGAATCACTTCAATTGCATACATCCATCATCCTCTTATGGGATTAAACCAATATCCTCAGCTCAAATAGGGTTTCTCAAGGCCACATTGCCTTCACCCACCAGCTACTCAACAATTACACGCAAAGTAGGCAACACATTATTTCATGTAGAAGGACTTGTATATGATCATCCCAACTTCTCTAAGGATTTAGACACAAAGAGTCTCAATTCATATTTCGAGGGAGAGAGATATAGTTAATAAGAGTGCACCTTCTAGCAACTTAGTGGAATCTTCCACATGTGTTCTCATCCCAATCCCATAGAACTACCATTAGGGGTTATTAGTCCACTAGAATTGGGTGCCTCCACCTCTCAAAGTTATCAACCAACATAACCTGTAGTGGATTTATGATCCCTACAAAGCATAGCTACTACTCTATGATTATCAGTCAGCAAACCTATTGGGTTCCTCAAATGGATATCATCAAAGCTTATCCTCTCCCTGAATTCTCTTGATCCTGCTATCTTCTTTGCCCTCTTAGCAATGAGCGTGATATCCCGGAGCCTCATGGAATCCCTATTTTTTTTTCTCATGTTCCCTTCTTTGCATGTTCTCATAAGTCATGGTTATTTTCCCCCCACTGGAGCGTCTTGGCCTCCACTTCCTTCTTCAACAAAGTGTGTGAGTCTGTCCCACTCTAGAATTCCCTCCCCTTGTAATTGAATGGAGTCTCTCCTTGCATGCGTTATGCAAACCAATTTGACCTTGTCTTTTTCGTGCGTCTAGGTAGACCTTACTCACAAAAACATATCCCATACGTGTTCATTATTTTGTCCTTCTTTTTTTTTGCTTACATTCATTCCCAAAAGACACATGGGCATGTCCTTCATTTTTCCAGTTGAGTTTAATAACACAATCAACTCCATTAACACCACTCAATCAGTGCATGACTAATATTTAAAACAACCAAATACTCAAGCAATGAAATTTGTGTCCCTCTCTTAGCCTTTAATTTTAATAATTACATAATTACAAGGGAATTAGTTACAATGATTACAAGGGGAATTAACCCATAGGGGATGTCACAATACCCACCCCCTTAGAGGAAAACTATCCTCAGCGTTCTCATTTCCAAACACAAAGAAAACATGCTTAACCCAAGCATAAATTATTTGGAGCTTTATATTTACAACTCAATTACAATTAAAACTCACATACATAGTCACTTGTCCAGTAACTCAATTGATATATACCCACTAACTCAACCATCTTTCAGTGGCACTTTGCAATCTTCTTGGTGCTTTTGTTGCACACTCTAATATCTTTAAGTTGTTATGTTCTTATCTTCAATCAACTTCATTCACCCCGACTAAGAAATTCCCATGCTCTTCTGTAACATGTCATATAATCTCTCATGAGATTCACCATAAAGAATTTTCTAAAAATTAAATTAGACCTCTTGCCTTTTCCTTTGAATGGTTGCTTAGCCATTCACACACATCTTTAAGAAATCCTATTTATCGGGTGTTTTCAACAGATCCATTTCGTTACACCATATTGGTCGCAAATCATCATTGACAAGCCCATCTATAAAATGTTGTCAACAACTCCTTGCTATTACTCTAGAGTGGCTCAAATCAGCGCAAAGATTCATGCAGATCATAGAGAGTTTTAGTTTGGCCTTGGAGGGAGAGATCTAATTAATAATGAGGAGGTTTTATCAGTTGCATTACTCCTGAAGGAATAAGAGTTCACTCTCCAAAAAAAAATTAATGGAACTACCACTGGTGTTCTCATCCCAACCCCGTGGAACTACCATAAGGTGTTATCAACCCACTAGTCTTGGGTGCCTTGACCTCCTAGACTTTATCAGCCAACATAGTCTCTAGTGGATTTATCAACCCATAAGGCACAACCATTGCTCAATGATTATCAGCCAACATTCCCTTTAGGTTCCTCATCTGGACTATCATCTGAGTTTGTTTTGTGATTATTAGCTAGCAAGCTCCATGGGTTTCTTAGTTGTGCTATCACCAAAGTTATGCTCTGTGATTATCAGCCAACAAGCTTCATGGGTTTATTATCTATGTTATTAGCAAAGCTTCTCTACTCCCCTCAAATCTCTTTTAGCATCAACATAGCGCTGAGTGGAGTACATGTCCAATCCTCTAATCAAGGATTTTGATTATTAGTCAATATACCCGCTGCCACAACCATCAGCATTTCCTTGTCATTTGCATGACACAACATGAGCATACAAAAAGTATTCTTCTTACGACATTAAAATCATGAGTTAAATAGGGTTACTTTATCCCAATTGATTCCTCAAACAACCAAGAATATTTTCATGCCATCTATATTTGCATTAATTAAATATAAACCACCATTCTTCCATAGGAATGAGACATGACAAAACATAACAGTCACAATGGAAATCATATATGTATATATATATATATATATATATATATATATATATATATATATATATATATATATATATATATATATATATATATATATATATATATATATATATATATATATATATATATATATATATATATATATATATATATATATATATATATAGATATATTGGCATGATTATGAACATATCACATACGAAAATAAGGTCAAGATCATGAGAATTCCCTTTGTATCATTTTCATGACTACCTTAGCCTTTTCCATTACCTCATCGCATAAATCAACTCACTTTGTTATCATACTACTATCCACTTAGTCATGGTCATATCATACATTAGCAAATGCCAGATAAAACCAAAGTTTCAAAGAACTCCCTATATTGTTGTTGTTATTCACACAACAATTTTCATCATGTGCATAATTTATTTTTTTCTTTTTTTCATATTTAGGAGCGATGCTCCAACATACATCAGCGATGGAATTTCCATACCCATCACCCAAGACCAACCTTTCTCTCTTTTTTTTCATGCTCCTTAATTACCTGCAGGGCCTCTTTCAGACCATGCTTCTATTGGTCTTCCTAAACTCTCTTACCAAAGCCTTGTGGCCTTCTTGCCACACCAAACCCATGTTCCCAAGGCCCTAAAGCATGAAGAATGAAAGGAAAAATCTAAAGGAAAATATGACAACCATAAAAAGAAAGAAATTCATGACAACAATCATAAAATCACACAACAAAATAACATGACCATGTGAAATCCAACAGTAAAAAGGGAAATTTGAACATAAACCAATTGAGGGACAGAAAACATAAAATATTCAACAACGTAATAACTCAATCCCCATGAGTTATGGAACTTCTCAATGCTTTATGAGTAAGGCTCAACCCAAGCCCTTTCCATGTTTTCATTCAGTTTCTTCTACTACAACCAACCACAAAAATTAAACTCAACCACTGCATAATTTATTCACATTTAATTATATTTCTTAAACAACAAAAAAATGGATATATAATCCATATCTATTCAACCATCTCGACCATTGATTCTAAGTGGCCAGCGTGCCTGTTTTCCACAACTGCATAGATATTAGGCATGTTTCGATCTTTGTCCTCCATTGTCTGTGCTTCTTGGATAATATGCAGTCCCCGTTGATTTCTTTGTATCTGGAGGCAATTATTATGCAAATGGTTCTCCCTACATTTCTATCATACTATGGGCTTCTTATGGGACCCATCCCCTTCATTAACCTAAGAAAAGTGGCCTTCATAAGTTGCGTTGAATTTATTTTTAGTTTTACCTTAATTGGTAGTGAAGTTTCTTACTTTATTCCCAGGCTTATGTCCTAAATTCCCTTGCCTTTTTCCTCCAGTTCCTAAACTTCCTTTTACATTTAAATTGGTCTTAAGCTCTGGCTTGCATAAGGTTTCTCAACGTGTTGCTTGCAAAACTATGATGACTAGAGAAGCAATAAAACAAAAGAATGAGATTGCGCTAAAGAAATAAGCGTATAATTCCTTCTCTCCTCTTCAATATGAAACTCAATTCTCTTTTTAGAATAAATTTGGGCATAAGGAATCTGAATGCAGGAGCAAATGACGATCAACACCTCAGAATAAGAAAATGGCAACAACATCTAAGGTATGGAAGAAGAAAACCATTGAATCTAAGAACTGTGGTCTATCTTTATATGCAGGAGATCAAGAAAACATGTGGTACATTGACAGTGGATGCTCAAAACAAATGACAGGTGATAAAGATAATTTTATGTCTTTTAATGAAATAAAGAAAGAAAATAATGTAACCTTTGTTGGAAATAACACTGAGAGGGGGGAAATATAAGTATTTACAAATCAATAACTTTTTCATTTCCATAATTAGATTTATATACACTACTCCAGAGAAGGGAACTCACATGTGCATGCAACTATTATTAAGGCAGCCAACATATATCCAGTGAACTTATGATTCATTTATTTCATCATATGTTGATATTTAATCAGTTCATCAGTACTTTATTAAACATTATATAGTAACCATGTGCAGTAATAACAAAATAAACCATCACACATAAGAAACACACATGAACACCAATATTTAAGGTGGAAACCCAATGTGGGTGAAAACCACCTACTGTTGTCATATTTTTCTTATTTTAATAATAAGAAAATCTGTTTACAATATTGTATTGGTGCAGACTCATACCAGTAGGCAGGCACCCACCTGCAGAAGGCTACAACCTTCTCTCATTCTCCAGCTTCTGTTGGAAGGGAGCTACAACCCCTTAGTTCTTGTACTAGCTGATATGTTTACTAGTACATAGGCTCCGGCCTACAGAAGGCTCCAACCTTCACTCGTTTTCTAGCTGCTACTGGAAGGGAGCTCCAACCCCTTGGCTCTTGTGCTGGTCAATATGTTTACCAGTACGTAGGGGCCAGCCTAAAGAAGGCTACGACCTTCTTTCTTTCTACAAGGACCACGTTTCATAAATTTTCAGATTGGATACTCCTAGAACAGAACAACACAATCTGAAGGCCTCATTTCATCAAATTTTCATACTGTACCCATCAACAACATTGAAGCTTAAAATCATAACTGCAATACAACCATCAAATACATTTGCATCAACCAATCACTGAAACTCAATCATCACTCTCTGAACCAACCACGACTGAATCAATCAATTGCTGACAACCTCTAAATCTCTGACACAATTGAATCAAACAATCATTGAACCTCTGACACAATTAAATCAATCATTCACTCATACTTAATCAAATTCAACCAATCAACTGGAACAGACAGATCACTGTAAACAGTACACAAATATGTACCCAGAACATTGCATCAACAACTAGAACTATCTGTAACCTCAAAAGGTATGTGTCAAAATGTATACGCCCCTTTAATGAAGCAAACCTGCATGTGTACGCTACTTCCTTTTTCCCAACCTGCATATACCTCTAAAGGTATTGAATCATAAAACCTCTGAACCACAAACTGTACCAATTAGTGACATTATGAAGATCTACTGTCATATTATAGAGTTCTAAATAGATAGCAACAAGGATCACCCTTCTTTCTTAATCAATTAATCAATGAGACAAAAACTCTTTATGCATTCAGTTTTACTTTCAGATCTAAGAAGACTTCATTGATAGACAGCAGTAAAACATCAACACTGATCTGATAGATTAGTCATCCTTGAACATCAAGTTTTTCTTTTGCATACGCTACTTAGAAGAGCCGAACTAGCGTGTATACGCATCTTCACCAAATCGAACCAGCGTATAGATCTATGAATACTTACTTATAGCTTCACTGCAATTCCCAACTTCAGACATACCCAGATCATCACATATAAAGGATAAAACATGTGTTAGCAATCAGATCTAGCCCATCCATTATTAGATCACATATTGATAAGTCATTGTGATCTTAATTCATTATTATATCTCATCCATGATCAAACACTTAGGTGCATACTTAGTTCAAATCAAGCAAAGCATCAGAAGCCCATAACCTGCATATTTGATCTAACACTTCATAATATATTCAATGCTTGCACACTTGGCCTAATGATCTTCTCCTCCTTATACAGTTTTAGGCCTTTCTCAATACCTTGGACCAAAACCACTTAGGACCAATACCTTGGACCAAATACCTAGGGTCAATACCTCGGACCAAATACCTTGGATCAATACCTTAGACCAAAATACCTTGGACTAAATACCTCAAACCAAAACCTTGGTTTTCCAACATGTACGCTCTTTTCCTCTTGTGAAAGTGCGTTTATACGTATATGCTCTTTTTGTTCCATGGACTAGTGTGTATACGCTATTTTGACTAAGAGGACTTGCGTATACTTCTTAAACTGCTTTTCATCAACCTTTTCCTTCACCTTCTTTATTATGACAAAAAGACCTTAGTTCCATCTTCCTGTTTTTCTGTACTAATGCCCTGTTACCTCTGAATAGACCTGTTACACTCTAATTTTACATATTACTTATGAAATGATTCCTTTGAAATGCCATGCATTTTGTCACTGTTAGCTTTGCCATATAACAGTGATTTTCTGGAATCGGAAGCATATTCTGCCCGTGGTCACATTCAAAGGAGCGGCTATGGTGGTTGCTCTCACATTCTCCTCTACCCCCCTCATCCTCCATTGGTCTTTATTTCCCGTGTTTTCATCGAAAATTACATAAAATACTTTTCCTTAAGCCCCGGGCATTAAAAACCCCGAAACCCATATAACCGCGTACCTTTGCAAAACCCCTGCCGTAACCTTAACCGTAGCCATTCACTTTCCCCGCTAAGCCACTGTTTCCCTGTCACATCAAACAAAACCCACACGATTAAATCCCTACCGTCCGATCATCCCCCTTGTGATCGGACGGCCGTCGCTTCTCCCGCACCGTCAAACTGACCACGTGATAACACGCGATCAAAGGCAGTTTCATCCAGCCCCGTCTGCCACGCGTGATGATTGTGATCACGAGCCCTTGTACATTTACTACTTTTCCCCAATGGTGGTGCGGGGAATACTGCTTATCGCCCATCTAACCGTTCCCGTTCATTAACCCCCTCGCGTCTCCTCCGCCCGATAGTCGTTGGATCTGCCAACCCGAGATCCAACGGCTCACGATCATCTTTCTCCCACTTCCTCCCGATACCTTCTGCCGAGTGACCCCCGCAATCCATCCATTTGATCCAATGGCCGATGTCCCTCCTCCGCCCTGCTTGTGCATCTGTCATGCAGTATGCCACCTTTGATTGTTCTATGCTCCCGGAGGACGAAGGCGATCACCTACTAGTACCCGACTCATTTCATCTTCAACGACTGCATTTGAGAAACAGTATGGCCGAGGAGAAAAGGTACAAAGTCAAGCAAGTAAATGCATTCAATGGTTAAGGGATTACATCCCATATAACAGTCCAATTGCCCGAGAAGGACAGCAGAGCATCCAAGAAGATCAATTTTGTTCACTACAGCAAGCAATTGCACTCAGAAGATCTACCAAGCAGTTAAAGCGGTTGGTGGTCCATTATGACCCCTCCACACCTAGAATAGCAGAACATTTTTGTAATCAAACTCTATATATACCTAGAAAACAAATGTAATCAGGGTTGATGGTTGTTGTTTTGATGTAAGGTTCAACTTCTGGACACTGTAATTACTTTGATACTTGCAGCGTCTCGTCGGCATTTTTAGCTAATACAAGCTTCTTTTGCTGTTAATTTCTCACTTTCCACCTCTTTTCTATTCTAGGTTGTGCTTGATTTGCATTTTTCTTGAACTCTTGATGTGTAGCATTAGAGGAGATTTCATCCTACCTCTATGTTATAATCTTGCATGTATCAATGAATGTATTGATTAGGTTTCTTTTCACTTAGTGATAGAGAGTTGTCATCCTGTCTGTGCACTAGGGAATTAGATTTGCAGACCTTTTTACTGGTTGCATCCAGCCATCACAGGGTCCTGTGCATCTGCTGGTGTGGTCAGTATTCTCCATATCCACCCAATCCTTAAATTGTGAGTAATTGGTGGTCTAAAGCCTTGTAGTCTGGGGGTGTTCACACATGTCTGGAGTCAAGCAAAGTAGGAGTAGTTATCTGGCTTGAATACGCATCATTCCTTCCATTCATCCATTTCCAACATTAAGTTGAGTTTGTGATGTCCCGAGCATCTCCGAGCTACAACATAGGAGAGTTTCTTGGGGTGATAACATCGATTGGCACTATTTCCGGGGAGAGGAGATTGAAGCTCAGCTTCCCTGGGAGAATGACTCAGTTCCATGCTTTGATGATAGACAAAGTCTGGGCACATTTCTGGTTGTAATCATCTATCTGGCGACTCTACTGGAGAACCTACCTGGTGGCAACTCCACATTTCAGTTCTGGCTCAGTTTGTGAGGCATACCCGGAGAAATCCTCAGAAATCACCAGCTGACCCAGTGCTTGACCCTGAGAAGATTGCTAAGCAAAGGAAAACATCACAGAAAGGAGCATCAAGATTAGGTAAGCCCAAGAAAACTTATGCATCTCTGAAAGATAAGGTTATAGCTGAGGATATACAGTTTGAAGATTTAGAGCTCAACATTGTTAATCAAGAAATTCCTTCAGAGATTAATAGAGCTCCTTGTTTAGTTAGTTCCCCTTTGGATCTCAGTCCAAAGAAAGCCTCCCATACAGTCCATCATTTTCCTTCAGTTCTTCCATCTATTTCATTACTCCCTACCATTCAATCTGCCAGTATCCTTTCACATATCACAGTCATGGTAGGTCAGCAAGCTCCCACGAAGATGGAAAGAATCATAGCTGCTAGGTATGGACCCCTAGTCTTGCCTGTTCCTTTGAATGCCATGCCTGTAGGAGAATATCATAAATATATGCCCAAATTCACTAGTACGGAGGGAGTAATAGCTGAAGAACACCTTGAATCTTTCTATAGTTATGCTGATAACTTAGATATCAGTGAAGATGATGTGTGGATGAGAGTGTTTGTCCAGAGCCTTGATGGAGAGGCTAGAAAGTGGTTCAGAGAATTTCCCCATAGGTCTATAGCTGACATTGAGGCCTTAGATGATGTGTTCCTAAAGCATTGGGGGGATAGGAAAGATCTGCTCTCTTATCATACTGAATTTGGGAACTTGCAGAGGGATGAGCTCTCATCATCCTCAGATCCCAAGATCGACAAAATGGCCAGGATGATTGAGTCATTAGCCTCTGAAGTTTCCAAATTAAGAGTTGAGCAGCATTCTAGGAAAGCAGGAGCTCCTAATTCCTTTGCTCTTCCAAATCCAAATCCATACAGAGGAGCACAGGAGCAGTTGCAGAGTTTGCAGAGAAGCAAAGATGCAAACGAAGACCAAAGGGTGAAGACCCTTTTCCAGAGTATAGTCATGGAAGAAGAGCAATTTGAAGAAGAGGATGAAGTCCATGGTATGGAAGACAAGGGTAGTGCCCCCTTCTTAACCAGAGCTGCCTATGAAAAGTCATTATCCAAAGGCCCTGCTCATAGTTTTGTTGTACCTGCAGAACAACAAGCTTATAAGCATAAGCGACCAGCAGCAGGTCCCACAATCCTCGAAGAGCCTGAGCCTAAAGCTTTCCTAGCTTCTGATGACTATGCATCTCTGCAAATTAACCAACTTGTTGTTATCCTTACGCCAGTGATTAAAAAGGGTGAAGAAAGCTCCCCATCATCTTGTGCTTCTATGTTTGTTCAAGATAAAACCGCTCATAATTTCCTCCTAGGCTCTGAGGCCAGCTACTACTCAATGCTCAAGGCTAATATTGATAATCTTAGTCTCGATATCATGAAGCCTGCCCCGATGGACTCAACACAGCTTAAAAGGGCAATTTTCTAGATCACAGAGGAAGAGGATGCACAGTTTTGGGACACCTCCTTAGATGTGGAATATTCTAAGAAAGATGCAAGAGCAAGTGAAATCTTTGTGTCCCCCACACAAGAATACATTGGTTCACCATTTATATTAATTGTGCATGCCACAGATGACACAGTCAAGTACACAGCAACCATTGTTATTTAGCAGATGTACAAAAGCTCCCATGAAGAACATCCAAGGATGAGAGCATATAGAGAGGGGGTGAGATACAAACCATCTCTACCTGATAAGGTCAAATGCCCTAAAATTTTTGAGGTAGATGATCAAATAAATCCGATTTTGCAAATCTTTGATGAACCTACTGACCAAGAGAAGGGAAAACAAATTTTGGTGGCCCAGCAAATGGGCAGTTTTTTTTGAAGATTTTGGTCGTTTGAGGTTTCAGGCCTTAATGTTGTAAATGTGTTATTTTTAGTGTAAACTTAATTAGACTCCATGCCCAATGGATAAGGCAGTGGTCTACAGTTCTTGAGACCTCACAGGGAGGATCTCATCCCTAGAAGGAGCCAGTGTTAGCTCTGCCATATAACAGTGATTTTCTAGAATCGCAAGCATATTCTGCACGTGGTCACATTCAAAGGAGTGGCTATGGTGGTTGCTCTCACATTCTCCTCTACCCCCCTCATCCTCCATTGGTCTTTATTTCCCGTGCTTTCATTGAAAATTACATAAAATACTTTTCCTTAAGCCCCCAGCATTAAAAACCCTGAAACCCATACAACCGTGTACCTTTGAAAAACCCCTGTTGTAACCTTAACCGTAGCCATTCACTTTCCCCACTAAGTCACTATTTCCCTGTCACATCAAACAAAACCCGCACGGTTAAATCCCTAACATCCAATCATCCCCCTTGTGATTGAACGGCCATCGCTTCTCCCGCACCATCAAACTAACCGCGTGATAACACGCAATCAAAGGCGGTTTCATCCCACCTTGTCTGCCACGTGTCACATGATGATTGTGATCGCGAGCCCTCGTACGTTTACCGCTATTCCCCAACGGTGGTGCGGGGAATACCACTTACCGCCCATCCAACTGTTCCCACTCGTTAACCCCCACACGTCTCCTCCGCCCGATAGCCGTTGGATCTTCCAACCCGAGATCCAAAGGCTCATGATCATCTTTCTCCCAGTTCCTCCCAATACCTTCCACCGAGTGACCTTCGTCATCCATCCATTTGATCCAACAGTCGATGTCCCTCCTCCACCCTGCTTGTGCATCTGTCATGCAGTACACCACCTTTGATTGTTCTGTGCTCCCGAAGGATGAAGGCGATCACCTACCAGTACCCGGCGCATTTCATCTTCAACGACTGCATTTGAGAAACAGTATGGCCGAGGAGAAAAGGTACAAAGTCAAGCAGGTAAATGCATTCAATGGTTATGGGATTGCATCCCATATAACAGTCCACCTGCCTGAGAAGGAAAATAGAGCATCCAAGAAGATCAATTTTTTTCACTACATCAAGAAATTGCACTCAAAAGATCTGCCAAGCAGTTAAAGTGGTTGGTGGTCCATTATGACCCTCCACGCCTAGAATAGCAGAACATTTTTGTAATCAAACTCTATTTATACCCAGAAAACAGATGTAATCAGGTTTGATGGTTGTTGTTTTGATGTAAGGTTCAACTTCTGGAGACTATAACTGCTTTGATACTTGCAGCGTCTCGTCAGCATTTTCAGCTAATACAAGCTTCTTTTGCTATTAATTGCTCACTTTCCACCTCTTTTCTGTTCTAGGTTGTGCTTGATTTTCATTTTTTCTTGAACTCTTGATGTGTAGCATTAGAGGAGCTGTCATCCTACCTCTGTGTTATAATCTTGCATGTATCAGTGAATGTATTGATCAGGTTTCTTTTCACTTAGTGACAGAGAGATGTCATCCTATCTGTGCACTAGGGAATTAGATTTGCAGACCTTTTTACTAGTTGCAGCCAGCTGTCACAGGGTCCTATGCATCTGCTGATGTGGTCAGTATTCTCCATATCCACCCAATCCTTAAATTGTAAGTAATTGGTGGTCTAAAGCCTTGTAGTCTAGGGGTTTTCATGCATGTCTAGAGTCAAGCAAAGTAGGAGTGGTTATCTGGCTTGAATATGCATCATTCCTTCCATTCATCCATTTCCAACATTAAGTTGAGTTTGTGATGTCCCAAGCATCTCTGAGCTACAACCTAGGAGAGTTTCTTGGGGTGATAACAGTCACATCTGTAAACACAACTGCCATGCATTATGTCACATCTGATATCTCTCCTGTAGATTCATATAGTTACGTAGATTCATCCAGTTACCATATACACATGAGTTTTTCTACTACAAGTGGGTTGCCATCAATTACAACACATGTATCATAATGCCAATAATCTCCCCCTTTGAACTTGATGGCAACCATGTTGGTGTTGATTACTGCAAGTTGTATAAACTATTAGAGATAACAAGTAACACCAAAATACTCTCCCCCTTTGACATCAAGGGAAAAGGGCGAACCAAGATACTCTCCCCCTTTGATATCAAGGGTAAAGGGCTGACCAAAATGAAGACTTTCATATCTAAATAGCTGAATATGAACATTGATCATGCTCCCTGATCTGAAATCACTTATGAATGATCTTAGTTAATTAATGTAGGTATTATAGACTCATGCACTGGGAAATGCCTGTGTATTTCGCAATCTTATCGATGCTTGAAAACCAACTTTTGGTGGTCCAAAAGTTTTTTCAGTGGGAACACCATGATCTGAATTGGATCCTTGAAAATTATCAGAGTTTCTATGACTATTTCAAATCATGTCAAACTTCAAAATCTTGTAAGCAATGAGTTATCAGGAAGAACCTCTGGACAGTGGCAGTTGTAGCCAGCACGGAACAATGAGGACCCTCGGTCAAAGCACGTTGACCATTGGCCCATGGAGACTGTGCAGTGGCACAAGCTAGCAAATAGGGAGTCTAGATCAGAAAACAGAGGCTGATTCTAATACGTGATTAGCGTTAATCGCGTATCGCAGGATAAAAACCTCATAGAAGGAAAATACCTAGCACCTAGTCATGTGAAAAATAGGTAAAACCATGCAGAAATACCCCAAACTGTCAGAAGGTATGTCCCGCGCCCAAAACCGGTGGGATATTGCAAGCCCCTCAAGCAGTAAGCGGGTTTGGCAGAGGACCAAGTGATGCCATACGTTGAATGATGCGTGTCCGACAGATGAGAGAGAAAACCGCTCTCATCGCAAGGTAACGATCGAGCAACTCACCCGTGCGATAAAAGCGATGACCATAGGATCTGGAGGCCCCAGATTGACGACAGAGATTGCACCCAATGGGAGACTGGATTTGACGGAAGAATAGGCTGAGGCATATGAAATTTGGGGTCTAACATGACTGATGAGCTGGCGGATGAAACATTTCACAGAACAACTGAAATAACGACTGTTTGAGGAAAATTTGGCGCCCAGTTCGTAAGGAGACAAGTGGCCACCTCTCTGTGAAATGTTACACAGTGGCGATGACACAGAAGCAGGGAATTCCAGCGGACATAGGTAGGTGATCCGAAGAGCTGGAAGAGGAAGTGAACGGTCACGAGACATATTGGCTTTAAGCCACGAATAGACAAAGAGTAGAGGGGATACAGAATAGAGAGTGAAGCAAGAAGCAAAGAACAGAGAAGTCAAGCTGACCTGTAGAGCTAAGGCAGCATCGAGCAGACAGAACCGAGAAGGCTTGAGAGGTTCAAGCAATCCTTTTGAGGATATCTGTCAGGAACTGAGTACCAAATTGGACTCATCCCATTAAGACCAGTTGAGGTCGAGACTTGGTAAGGGGGAGTCTATGTACTCTAGTGGCTTGGGGAATCCAAGTACCACCCTATTGAGTGTCGTATGTTACATGAGACTCAAATTGAGCTCCACACTGTAAAAACTCTGCTTAAAGACACAATAAAAAAAGGCTACCACTAAAAGTTGAACCAGAAGACATAGCCCAAGAGGATTCGATGAACTCCTTATTAAGTCGTTGTGTTTTTGCATTTGCTTGCTGTGTTTCTCTAACTGTTTCCTAATGCCTGTGTATTTCACAATCTTATCGATCTGTTTCTTAAAATAACATAGGCATATCCCAGCACATGAGTCTGTAATACCTACATTAATTAATTGAGATCATTCATAAGTGATTTCAGATCACTCCCCCTAGGCACATGTTGAATTCTCTTATTAAACTCCCCCTTTGTACATGCTGAGATGCACTATACCATCCATGCTCCCCCTGAGAACATGCAGAGTCTGCAAATATATTTTCTAAAAAAAACATGTCTCTATAACTCAACTATGTGAGTATGACCTTCCTATCACCAATGACTCATATATACATCAATCTCCCAATCAAGTTGGGATATACCAAATTTGACTCATCTACCCAACCAAGTGTGGATATACCAAATGTTTATACATGACTGAAATATAGCAATTATTACATCATCCTTCCCATGCATAGTGGGGGTATAAATTACATTATATAACCAAAAGGACTCATTAAAAGACTATGACAGATAGAGACATATTATTACATCATGGGCCTTTATATGACCTTTTCATCAAGTGATATACAAGACCTTTATAACAAAGACCAAAGTTCTAAACAGGACCATGATAGTCATCAACAACCATCATACACCATATATGATTTGCACCATAAGCATCGATCAGCAACATCCAGACCTGCAACCTGTATATGTCCATCATCAGTTCTAAAGATATGACAAAGTAAATATCATCAACATGTGACAAAGTATGTTGTATATAGATATCAACTCATCCTCTTGATCTCATCAAGATCAACTTGCTTCGTTTCCTTAGTAGAAAGAGCCTTATCATAACCTTCCATGAATCAACTAAGAATATGTCATATCTCCAAGAAGTAACAAAAAATCATTCACATCATATCATATGCATGTGAAAACACCATATTCATCATCTATGATCATAACATCATCATCAAGAACTGCATGATCTTTCCACAAGAACCCTCAATATATCAACCATGTATCATCACTAGGGAACATCCCCCATTTGATAAGCATTAACCATGCTAATCAACATATGTGAGTATCAAACCTATCATCATAAAGTAAGAAGGCATCATCATTATGTGACTAGGTAAGCCATGTCTCTGAATATCCATGTCTTCAAATAGTTATGTCTTCATGAGACCTATAATAACACCATTCTCTTGGCCAACCAACAATATTTATCAATATGCAACTTAAGTAATCATCCATGTATCCAACATAATGTGTATCCATCAAAGAGATAGCAATATGTATCTAGAAAACCATGAGCTCATAGTCATTTGTCAAGCTTTCTTGATACTGACAACAATCATCAACCATGTAAGAGCCAAGAATTGTAGGAATCCTACATCATAACTGCACCATATGAATTTTATGCATCTTTGAAGGCATGATGACAACAACATAAAATAAATGAGTGACCCATCATCAAATAATGAAGTTGTGTACTCAATCTTTGTACTTCTCCTTGTCCTTATGAAGATCACCATGTATATGTACTGTATGCATCATCAAAACGTCATCCACTATCGTCCATAATCTGATCTGAATAACAACTATGTATCCCTAAGAAATACAAGTATCATCTAAGACTTTATCATAGGCAACTCATAACTTCAACATAGTATGATGTATCATTTAAACACTTCAACAACATAAGCACCATAGAATTTTGAACATAATGCCAACAATGAATTATTAGAAGCATAACATATTCTCCCCCTAAACCTATGCCACCTGTTCATTGTTAGATCTGATCATTGCATATATCAGTAAGAAATATCAAGGCATCATCATGAATCAGATATACATCAAGTCATCAACAACTTATGAGGATCAAAAGCACTTCTAAATAACATCCACATATTGTAATCATCAATCATCAAAATGGAAAAGATAATTGATAATTGTCTGAACCATATCAAATCATTTTTCTAAGTCTGTCCCACTGCTTCTTCATCAAACCAACATATACGCAATTGTGCAGCTTCTAACTCGCGTATATATGTGACTTGTCTTCATGATAATTGCGTATGAGAATTAGGACACTCAAATTTCATGCTTTCGGTTCCTTCTGAGTTTTTTTGTCTATATATTGAGCTATGCCACATCTTTTTGTCTGTGATTCCTTATTCTTCCATAACTTGGAGTGTGATGATGTTTGTTCCTTTTGGTATGTGATGATGTTTGTTCCATAACTTCTCCTGCATTCTTTTTCTATATGCCCAAAATTGTTACAAGCATAACATTTTATATGTTTCATATTCCTTCTAAAGTAGTCAATGGCTTTGTGACCAAACATATTGCAAGAAAACAATATCACTTAAAGTACCTCAAAGCTGATGATCTTTCTTTGTGACGGTTATTAACTTGAACCATTCTACTTCTGCATCTTGCTACAAAATGTCCAAAATTATGACATACAAAACATTCAACATTATTCATCGGAGGAAAGAACTCATTATCACTTCCATAGTTAGGAGTAAACGATTTTCTTTGAAGTCTTTCTTTCCTTGGTTGTTGATGGGGTTGACCTCTTATCTCATTGTTGAGCATTTCAGATTTAGACTTCCCTGCCTCATCTTGTGAACTAGATTCACCTTCAACAGTTTCATGAAAAGCATGACCAAATTTGATGGCAGGAGACCTTTGACTACTAATAATATCATCCAAAATCTTAGTTGAAATCATAAAAGTTTATTCTTTTCTTCTAATTTACCTTTTAGGATATTTACCTCAACCTAATATTATTCTTCCTTTTCAAGGTACTGATTCTTCATGATTTCTTCAGCTTTTCTTCCTTCTTTCACTTGTTGCCTTAATTCGAGAACTTCATTTTCTTGTTCTTCAAATTCTTGGAGTAGTTCTTCATTCTGCTTATTTGAATTTTTGAGATCTTCTTTTAGAGAAATGACCATAGCTTCAATACCTTCACAGTAGTTGGTTCTTTCTATAATTTCCTTGGTTGTTGTGTCCTTTTCATTCACTTCATTTCTCAATGATGTCACTTCATCCTGCAGCCTTTGACTTTGATCTTCCTTTTCTTTGTACTGCTTCTTTATTTTGTTTCCTTCCTCCAATTGGGCTTTTAACCTGGTAACTTATTCTTTGTAGGCACATTCCCTTTTATCAATTAGATCTTTTTGATCTCTAATTGTGTTTGTGACCCTTTTAAATTCTACCTCTATTTGATTTCTTTCTCTTTCACCCATAAGAGCAAATTCAGTTGTTTCGTTGTCACTTTCATTATCTTCAAATGAACAGAGAAATGTATCACCATAGGACAATAAATTCATACCTGATAATTTTTTTGCTTGTTCATCTTCATTCTGAGGTGATTCTGAATCTAAAGATTTGCTTCCACATAATCCCCAATCATCTCTCCCACTATCACAGTTCCTTTGAGATGCCTTCTTCTTTTGAGGTGCTTCCTTCTTTAGCTTCTTTCCCATTGTTTCTACGGATCTCCTTCAAGCGATCAAGCTTCTGCCAAAGGACCTGCTCTGATACCAATTGTTGGAAATAATACTAAGAGGGTGGGTGAATTAGTGCTTACAAATCAATAATTTTTTCATTTCCATAATCAGATTTAGATACGCTACTTTAGAGAAGGGAACTAGCGTGTGCACACAACTGTTCTTAAGGCAACCAGCGTATATCCTATGAACTTATGATTTAGTTAATTCATCATATGTTGATCTTTAATCAGTTCATCAGTACTTTATTAAACATTAAACAGTAACCATGTGCAGTAATAACAAAATAAACCATCACACATGAACACCAAGATTTAAGGTGGAAACCCAATGTGGGTGAAAACCGCCTACTGTTGTCATCTATGTCTTCTTTTAATAATAAGAAAATATGTTTACAATATTGTACTGGTGCAGACTCATACTAGTACGCAGGCACCCACCTAGAGAAGGCTACAACCTTCTCTCGTTCTCCAGCTTCTACTGGAAGGGAGCTACAACCCTCTAGTTCTTGTACTAGCCGATGTGTTTACTAGTACGTAGGCTCCAACCTACATAAGGCTCCAACCTTCACTCGTTTTCTAGCTACTATTGGAAGGGAGCTCCAACCCCCTGGCTCTTGTGTTGGCTGATATGTTTACCAGTACGTAGGCATCGACCTACAAAAGGCTACGACCTTATTTCTTCCTCCAGGGACCACGTTTCATAAATTTTCAAACTTGATACTCCTGGAACACAACACCACAATCTAAGGCCTCGTTTTATCAAATTTTCATACTGGACCCATCAACAACATTGAAGTTCAAAATCATAACTGCAATAAAACCATCAAATACATCTGCGTCAACCAATCACTGAAACTCAATCATCACTCTCTCAATCAACCACAACTGAATCAATCAATCACTAACAACCTCTAAACCTCTGACACAACTGAATCAAACAACCACTGAACCTCTGACATAATTGAACCAACCATTCATTCATACTTAATCAAATTCAACCAATCACCTAGAATAGACAGATCACTGTAACCAGTACACAGATATGAACCCAGGACACTGCATCAACAACCAGAACTAAATGTAACCTCAAAAGGCATGTGTTAGAATGTATATGCTCCTTTAATGAAACAAAATTGCATGTGTACGCCACTTCCTTTTACCCAACCTACGTATACCTCTAAAGATACTGAATCATAAAACCTCTGAACCACAAACTGTACCAATCAGTGACATTCTGAAGATCTATTGTAATATTACAAAGTTCTAAACAGATAGAAACAAGGATCACCCTTCTTTCTCAATCAGTTAATCAATGAAACACAAACTCTTTATGCATTCAGTTTTACTTTCAGATCTAGGAAGACTTTATTGACAAACAGCAGTAAAACAACAACACTAATCCGATAGATCAGTCATCCTTGAACATCAAGTTTTTCTTTTGCATACGCTACTTGGAAGAGTCGAACCAACGTGTATACGGATCTTCACCAAAGCGAACCAATGTATAGATCTACAAATACTTACTTATAACTTCACTACAATTCCTGACTTCAAACATACCCAGATCATCACATATAAAGGATAAAACATGTGTTAGCAATCAGATCTAGCCCATCCATTATTAGATCACATAATGATAAGTCATTGTGATCTTGATCCATCATTAGATCTCATCCATCATCAAACACTTAGGTGCATACTTAGTTCAGATCAAGGAAAGCATTAAAAGCCCATAACTTGCATATTTGATTTAACACTTCATAAGATATTCAATACTTGCACACTTGGCCTAATGATCTTCTCCTCCTTATATAGTTTTAGGCCTTTCTCAATACCTTGGACCAAAACCACTTAGGACCAATACCTTGGACCAAATACCTAGGGTCAATACCTCAGACCAAATACCTTGGACCAAAATACCTTAGACTAAATACCTCGGACCAAAACCTTGGTTTTCCAACATGTACACGCTTTTCCTCCTTTGAAGGTGCATGTATACTCTTACAACAAACCAAAAGAATGTTGGAGAAAGAATCAATGAAGCATCAGAAGAAGGAAGTGACAGTACAGAAGCATTAGAAAAGAATCCATCAAGGTATGTTTAGAAAAATCATCCAGATCAAAGATGCAAACCTTCAATAACCACTCACACAACTAGATCAAAGATCACAACACCAGTACCTTTATGTGGTTAAAACCCTCTAAGAGGGAAACAGACCATGGCCCCAACCAACATGGCCTCTTGAGGAAATTTTATTCATGTAAGAGAAAACATTTACATAAGGGAGTTCTCACGATTGATCATCAGTCATGAGCCTCAATGCTCTTTAAATAAATATCATGGACGAGTTAGGTGTTAAGCCATGGATCAATAGTCATCCGTATCAAGAAGAATATAAGCCTTCAAAACACTACGTCTAAAGTATATTATGAATTTCAAATTACAATGCAACTAATGCATACTAAATAAACACATTTTTACCTAATAAACATATTAAACTAAGTTGAACTTAACTGACTAATAAGTGTCTACATACCCTAACATATTGATTTATATCAATTACAAATTAAATAATATAAATATGAGAATAGTTGTATGACACATATTTATGCAATAATGAAAGTGATGATTTTTTAAACCTTAATATTGGCTTAAGAACATGTTGTAATGACTACAACACCCTCCAAAATTTTGGCTTGCACCAAAATTTTGAAGCCTTCCTTGGCTTTTACTTCGATGGTTGCAAACACTCGAGCTCATCCCTTGAGCTCTCTCAAAGTCTTTTCACCCTTTTGCTTGCTTAACCAACTTTCGTCTTTTGGCATGTTGATTGCTTTGTCATGCTTTCGATCTTGTTCTAGTGATTTAAAAGGTTTGTCTTTGTTTGTTTGGGTTGTCTTAGCTATGTGAACACAGATTGTACTCACGTACAAATTTGTAATTATTGTCGCACATATGTCGTCAAGGTCATCCAAAGGTCTATCCCAAGTGTCGCACTTGTTGCCTTCGGTATTGACAGTCCCACAGACGGTCATGGTTTTCTATGTAGTCCCAGTGGTCAATGTTTTCATGTTGTCGAAGTACTCTAAGTGTGTGATCTCAATGTCAAGTCAACACAAGTTCACTTACCTCTCACACTTAGCCATTTTCCTGAAAATATCTCAATGGGACAACTTCACTTCATTGAACCCCAACTGAGCTGCACTACACAGTATCAACCCTCAATGGTGTTGCTCTACTATCTGGAACTACGCAGTTCTTAAGGTTGTCCTTCGGGTCAGTTGCACTGCATAGTCCCAAAGTTGAGCAACCTATCTTCCTCCCCATAACTGCGTATAAACTGCCTCTTCACAGTCTCAGTGACCAATCCCCCCTCCCTGTGACCTGGAACTACATAGTGCGTACTTAATGGGCCCTCTACCCAGCCTTTCATCTTTCCTAGGCCCAGAACAAGGAAAACAATGCATCTTGCTAGACTAGGAGGTTTTGGATTTGATATAGTCCCGTTATGAGTGAATTGAAAGAACAGGTACACTAATATATCATGGCGAGATGATGAACAGTATGAAGAAGGAGCACACATTCTAGAATACTCACTTGCATCTAGACATACGAAAGAAGCTGCAAGTGAAATGAACACATGCATGGAACCATCTTGCAAGACCAAGACCATCAAAGACCCTGAAGTATCAATCCATGAAGAGGAGAAGACAAAGCACACCCAAGAGTACATCCATCACTTAGCAGCGCAACAACTTGACATGGACGCCATAGCCAGCCAGTAGATGTTAGCAGTGTTGTGTCAAGTTGTGTCATGAGTTGTGGAGGCCACATCACCACTATGGGCCATATCTGTTGTAACTTAATGTAATGTAAAGTGAAATTCCAATGGACACACACAAGAAGTTGAAGAGTCATGTCAATTGAAAATTCATAGGAAGTTGAACGGTTATGAACGTAGTCCAAGAGTCACAAGGATCAAGCATCACCCTTGGCTATATATACCCCTCCCATTGTATGAGGAGGGAATTTTCACCTTGGCTCCTCCCACATAACCTTGATAGTTCCAGTCTATTCTTTGAGGAGCGAGGATTAGCTCCAATGCCCCATTACTAGGACTAGTGATGTATGGTGTATAGATGTGTCTTGGGACTTTTACTTAATTCAAAATCCTATTAAGGCCAGCGCGTTTTCATGCATGTTTTGTAGATGTTTTGTAAGACTACTCTTTAAAAGTTTTTAATGCATGTTTTCTTAACCTGTACTAATATAGTTGAGCTACTTTGGTTGTTTTAGTACTTACATTTTTTATAATGTCTTGCATTGCTTATCATTATTGTCTCATCCTTGTGGACTACCCCATAGAACATTAGATAGACATGTCTTGTAATGCTTACAAGAATTTTCACCTTCATGTGTACTACTATGTTGGATGGTTACGTGTTTTGCCTTGCACTTCGGTTTTAACGACTGTCACATCTGTTGTGGACTATTTTGATGAATGTTAGACAAACCCTTTATAGTTTACATGTGTCTCTTCCTGGGTGGTACTACTACCTCTCATTTAGATGCTCACTTTACTCTCCCCATTTGTAGTAAGAGAACCTAGACACGAGTTACATTACGCACTCACCAGGCACACTTACCTTGTTGTTTGAAGATACTAGCGCAACACTCTCATGTGCTGATAGCCAGAGCCAAGGCAGATCTCTAAGTTAATGCCAATTAGGCCATCATACTAGATGGGACTCCTAAACCAAACGGTGTGAGGCCTAGTTGGGACTTCATATCAGGGAGATCCCCTTTGTTGATGGATTTCTGGCACCGTCAACAAAATGGCGCTAGAAGGAGGGCCAGATGACACATTATGCCTGTAGAGTCTGGTTTCAATATTTGATTTAAAATGGCTCTTCCTAAAAACATAATCCCGAGATGTTTTTCTAAAAATCCTAACTGTACCATTGATATGGAAGTGATTCATGACCTCTCCAAGTTGAAATTCAATGGTGAGGGTGAACCACCTTTTCGTGTGCATGTGCTTCAGGTTATGACTCTTTTCCACCATCATGAAATAAATTCCAAAGATGTATAGGCTTTACTACTCACCCTTAGATTCGAAGGTCATGCTGAATGTTGGTGTCATACATTACCCACTGCTTCTATCGATTCATTCGGTCAACTTTCTTAGATGATGATCAAAGATTTCGATAAGTATAGCCACCAGGATGTATGTGAAATAATTTTTCGTTTAAGAATGGATCTTGACAAATCAGTTGAGGACTTTCCTGATCGGTTCCTTCACCTATGTTGCGAAATTCCTGACAAGCTTTTCAACTCGGATTTCATGAGATAAGATTTTACACACTTGCTTCATGTCTCCCAATATGGTGAACCTCATGATTTCCCTTCCTCCCTAACTCTTGTGGATCATGAGGCACCTCATATTTCAGAGGAGGAGCCCACTACCCTGTTTTTTCCTTGTCCTCCTTCTTTTTGGGTCCCAATGTGGGTTCCCCCTTGTGGTGATCATGAAGCCAAGAAATTTGCACAGCATGTCCCCAACCCATCTTCTCGTTTGTCTCCCGCTTAAATGGAGGAAATTCCAAAATGGCTCAAGAGGCCTACAACAAACCGCAAGAGTACGTCACCGTTCATAACTCAAGTCTCAAATCTGATGTAAATATCTGCCATCCTCTATCATCTACAAGCCATGACTCGCTTGATCAATCTGCATCACTAGCCAGTTGTTCGCATTCTCTTGATTCTCAAGCTGCTGGCTCAAATTGCGATCAGGCACAAGGTAGACACATTATACAGGAAGAGGAGAAGAAAGGTGAGGACATTATCAATCTTCCCTCTTTGTTTCAAAATTGTATGCATCAAAACAATGAGCTTCCATTCTTAAACAATTCTCAATTTGTTAATCTCGGTGGAACATCCTGCACAATCAATTCCTTCAATCACCCCCCCATTTTGGGTGGTCATCACTCACATGCTTCCATATGTCTTGACGAATGCCCAAGGACATAATGTGATCTTCCATTTTCTCGTGAAGACTCTAACTCAGATCTAGAATGTGCTCCGGTCAAAGAAGACGTCCATACTAAAAATTCCTCTTCACCACACTTCCCCTTATTTCCTACCATTCACAACACATATACATGCGACAAAGATACTCCATGTTCTCTTTATTCTTCATTTGATGAGTTATCTCCTCAATCGACACAAGGCGGTGAGGTTGTCAATGATAAAATTGAAAACATTCTAATCATAGAGTGTCCTACCCATTCCTCGTCATCCCTTATTTTTAACAAAGACAACTCGTCAAATTAGCTTGCCCATGCGAGCTCACCAATTCATTTACGTTTGGATGTACCATCAGAAGATCCTCTTCAATTGAGCAATCTTATTGTTGTTGAAGCTGAAAAATCTAGTGAAATCTATGACAGAGATGGCTACCATCCGAAGAGTATTTTTGAAATTAGCAACAACAGCCACCCTCAAGCCATGCATTATCTGGTTCAAGTTTCAAAATGTGATTCTACAGTTATAGAAAGTTTCAAGACATAACAGGGAGTCGAGGCACTTCAACGTCCATTGATGGTTATGTCAAGACTTCATGACTCTGGTAAGCCTCCCAAACCAAATAAAACCTAGTTTCTCACACACAATCTGTCTATCTACATGATTTCATTCGGTGTGGATCCCTGTGTAAGAAATATTTGGTATCCCAGGTGTGATCTTTGAAATTTTCAAAATTTCACATATGACCGAATTCACGAATGTGTTATAGCTCATTTGTCTTCATGAAAATCTCTGGCATCAAACTCAGGTTGGTAATGTTCATCTCTCATGAAGTCATGGAATTCTGAAGTTGATCATCTCAAAGACTACCTTTGCCTGAAATCATACTTATCAAATTTCCCTCTTCCTAGTCAGCTCCTCGAGCTTATTGTGAACCTTTCACTACAAATATGTCTGTCATATCTAGCTCACAACGAAATTGGTTCCATTGTTGGAAGCGTTTTCAAGATTGTTCAAATGGATTTTTCTTTGTTCATTACAAATCGGGAATCTGACGTCTCAACTAGCTCATCTGATCATTGCTCTATCTTGGGTAACTGTCATTTGGCTTATCATTTTCCCATCAGCACATCCAATGACAGTTGCTTCACACTCTTTGATCTTCATTTCTTAACATCTCTCCCTTCAGATTTTTGTCAAGCATGTGAGGCACTTCAACCTTCATTGATGGTTATGGTAGGTCCTCATTATCTTGGCATGACTGTCGAGGATGATCAGATCTATTTTTCTTTACAAGATTCTCATCGTGATCTTGCTTCTCGAATCGAAAATCCATCTTTTTAGAGATCACAAGGCTTTCAGGACAGCCGTTACGAATTTTACGATCCAATCGATGAATGGTTGGAAAAATCTTACTTGGCAAGCTCTGTTGCAGGAAGAAAGTTTCAATCCTTCTTTGTGCTGGATAAGAAGCTCGGTGCAGACAAGGACGCACCTGTAAGAGGCTTCCGAGGTTTGTTGAAAATTTGTATTCATCAAAGAGGTAAGGATGTGCATTGGGTAAAAGTAGTGGTTGTGACACGTCTTTCTGCCCATAGGAAAGACTTTCCTTCCCATGTGCAAATTTTTCAAGTTTTTGTATTTTCTATTGCACATCACTTTTTATCTATTTTAATCGTTCGTATCTTTGTGGATGTAGGTTGGGAACGACTACGGTGGCTTCATTGGAAATTTCATTACACGTAACCCTGACTGTCTAACTGTTAGGATAGGAGTAGTATTAGATGCATCTTAGTTTTCCTTTGCTTGCACTCATCCCCAGTCATTCGTTTTGGTTTTCTTATTTCGATTTACATCATGTTCGCTTTAGTCATTTCTTTTTCTTGTCTTTCAATTTTTGTTTCTTGGTTATGTGTCTTGTTTCTTTTACTTTGTTTCCTTCCTTGTTCAGTTTTCCGTTTGTTTTCACTACCCAAATAAGTGTTGTGGTTGAACCTACATCCTAGCTTCTAAATTTGTATGTGGCTAAAGTTCAAAGAGTCTTGTGACACTACAGCCCTTAGCTAATCCTATGTTTGTCTTCCTTGTGTTTGGTTGTAACTGTTGGCCGATGAAGTCTTGAAAGAAAATATGATCCGTCCGTAATGAGATCTTTGGTCCAACCATTGACCTGTGTCTAGTCTGGTAACCTTATGCCTACACTCAGTTTTCTGCTTTGGTGTGTTCAAGCTTATCCAACTAGTAGAAACAAAGAAGGGGAAAATCTAAATGAGCAAACCTGAATCAAAGGTATTTAAATGCTTCTCTCAAGGAACAACCTCTATTGCTCCCAATAAGTCAGGATCCCTCTTCCAGCCCAAAAATAAATAAGTTCCTATGCACAATTCTCTTTAAAAAATAACAAAGGTGAAAGAAGAGAAAGGCTTCCTACACAGAGAGGTGAAGCAGGCAACTCCATTGTGGTATTGTCCAGGCTCACTGGTAGTGGAGAAATGCTTGTGTTCCTATGTGACTCCATCGAGGTATTGTCCAGACTTTCTGGCAGCAGAGCAACACCAGAGATGAAAAACTATACTCTGAAAATCTAAAGCTCATGAGCCAAACTACCCTTCCCAATTCGGAACACTGTGATCGGGCTGAATCTTGTGTTTTATTCAACTGAGTTGGTACAAGGTGAACCATGTTTGTCCATGGGGTAAGTAGGGAAGCTAAAGTAATCTGCACGATGAATCAATACTCATCGAAGGACCAAGGCCCTACACTAGAAAATGAACCAAAACAGAGAAGTTGATATTCAACCAGTGTATCGCCAAGTGTTGTAATGGCTACAACACCATCCAAAATTTTGGCTTGCACTCAAATTTCAGAGCCTTCCTTGGTTTCTCCTTTGATGGTTGCAAACACTCAAGCTCATCCCTTGAGCTTTGTCAGAGTCTTTTCACCCTTTTTCTTGCTTAACCAATTGTCACCTTTTGGCATGTTGATTTCTTTGTCATGCTTGCTATCTTGTTCTAGTGATTTTGAAGGTTTGTCTTTTTGTGTTTTGGTTGTCTTAGCTATGTGAACACCAGTCTCACTCACACACAAAGTTGTAAGCCCTATCGCACAAGTTTCATCACAACCATTCAAAGGTCTATCCCAAGTGTCGCACTTGTTTCCTTCAGCTCTAGACAGTCCCACAGAGGGTCATGTTTTTCTATGTTGTCCCGGTGGTCAGTGTTGTCATCTTGTTGAAGTACGCCAAGCGTGTGATCACAATGTCAAGTCATCACAAGTTCACTTACCTCTCACACTTAGCCATTTTCCAAAAAATCTCTTGACGAAACAACTTCACTTCACTGGACCCCGACTAAGCTGCACTACGCAATCTCAGCCCTCAATGGTGTTGCTCTTCTGTTTGGAACTGTGCATTGCTTGAGGTTTTCCTCCGGGTCAGTTGCATTGTGCAATCCTAAAGGTGAGCAGCCTATCTTCCTTCCCAAAACTATGCAAAATCTACCTCACTACCTATCTAAACTACGCACTTCACAAGAACATTCATCAAGCCTCCTTCCTACTTTCTAGAACCCTGCATTGTGCAGAGATTTGAGCTTGCACTGCTCCCATAAATTACACAAATATGTCCTCCCAGTGACTTCCCTTAGTTGGGACTCACTGCTCTCAAAAATTGCATAGAGTTTTCCTCTTGTACCTTTGTTGTCCTGCCTTGTCTTCCCTCTGAAAACTACGCAGAGGTGTCCCTCAGGGTCCCACCTTGCAGCTGCCACTGGTGTCCTTAACTACGCATTCCTTCCTTCTAGTGGCCTCTGCGTAGTTTTTCCCGACAGTGAAGACTATGCCCAGAATTTCCTTGTCCAAGCCTAAGTTTCACTCTGCACGGTCCCAGTGACCATTCCCCCCTCCCTATCACCTGGAACTACACAGTGTGCAGTTACTAGGCCCTCTTCCCAGCCTGTCATCTATCCCGGGCCCAAAACACATAAAACAATGCATCATGCTAGACAAGGGGGTTTTGGATTTGATGTCATCCCGTCATGATTGAATTGTAGGAACATGTACACTGATATATCATGGTGAGACAACGAACAATATGAAGAAGGAGCACACATGCTAGAAGACTCACTTGCAATTGGATGGACGAAAGAAGCAGAAAGCGAAAGGAACACATGCACGGAATCATCTTGCATTGAAGAGCTTGCAACATCAAGCCATGTGAATGAGAAGACAAAGCACACCCAAGAGTACATCCATCGGTTAGCAGCGCAGCAGCTTGACATGGACACCACAGCCAGCCAGTACATGTCAGTAGTGTCATGTCAAGTTGTGTCATGAGTTGTCGAGTCCACATCACCACTATGGGCCATATCTGCTGTAAATGAATATAATGTAAAGTGAAATTCCGATGGACGCACACAAGAAGTTGAAGAGTCATGTCAGTTAAAAATTCATAGGAAGTTGAATGGTCATGAAGGTAGTCCAAGAGTCACAAGGATCAAGCATCACCCTTGGCTATATATACCCCTCCCATTATATGAGCAGGGACTTTTCACCTTGGCTCCTCCCACATAGCCTTGAGAGTTTCAGTATGTTCTTTGAGGAGCGAGGGGTGTCTCCAATGTCCCACTACTGGGACTAGTGATGTATGGTTTATAGATGTGTGTTGGGACTTTTACTTAATTCAAAATCATGTTAAGGCCAACACATTTTCAAGCATGTTTTGTAGATGTTTGTAAGACTACTCTTTAAACATTTGTAATGCATATTTGCTTAACCTGTACTACGATAGTTGAACTACTTTTTTTGTTTTAGTGCTTACATTGTTGAGAATGTGTTGTATTTCTTATCGTTGTTGTCTTGTCCTTGTGGACTACTCCACAGGACATTAAATAGATCTACCTTGTATTACTTAAAAATATCGTCACCTCCGTGTGGACTACTTTTCTGGATGGTGTACGTGTTTTCCCTTACACTTCAGTTTTAATGACTATCACATCTGATATGGACTATTCCACTAGATGTTGGATAGACCCTTTCTAGTTCACGTGTGTCTCTTCCTAGGTGGTACTACTACCTCTCATTTAGAGGCTCAATTTTTTCTCCCCATTTGCAGTAATACAACCTAGACATGAGTTACATTACACACTCACCAGGCACACTTACCTTGTTGTTTGAAGATACCAATGTAACACTCTCATGTGCTGACAGCTACAACCAAGGTAGATCTCTAAGTTAATGGAAATCGGGCCATCATACAGGATGGGGATCCTACACCAAACAGTGTGATCCCTATTTGGGACTTCATATTGGAGAGATCCCCTTGGTTAACGAATTTACAGCAGCGTCAACAGAACCACCCCCAAAAAAGGGAATTATTATATTATTGATAAGTATTGAATATTATGCATTATTATTTGTTCTATTTATCATTAAAATTTTGTATGTTATTTAAAGTTTTGTGCTATAGTTTCATATTTTTTAAATTAGATAACAAATGCAATATTGTTTATCTACATTTCTTTTGGTTACAAAATTTGATGTCTTGTGGCAGACCTGACAGTGGAGTTTTATGAGCCTTAAATGATTTTCATATGGTGTTATATGTGCAATTAATTTGTTGTGAGTTGTGAGAGGGAATGGTTGGACTTCTACATAAGTTACATCATTTAGTTGTCAGAGGGAATGGCCAGACTTCTACATAAGTTACATCATTTTCGATATATTTGTTTGAAGTGTTCCTCCAAGGAAATCCAATCGAAATAGAATGAACGCTAAGTTGACATTAACATTTACATGAAACTCCATTGCGTGAACTTCCATTGTTTGAATGATACACATGATATTTAATATTCAATCCTCTCTATAAAACCATAGGTCAATAATCACGGTGCTAGTGATGGTAATGGTAATGGCCTCCAGTGCATATAGACTTCGTCACTACCATTTCTTGTGCCCACCGATCAAAGGATGTTATTTTTCATATATAGATAATGTGGCATTGATGAGTGAGGAATGAATGTGAGAATTTGTTGTCTTGTGATGTTAATATCCCTTTTCAACCATGTGCATTCGTGTAATGGTGAGTTGGAGGAAATCAAGTGATAAAGTATTTCTAGCAACTTATTAGCATTGTAGAATATTGCCACAGTAGGGGTGTTTACCACATATATTTGAGGGTATACATATACAACAACAATGAAACTTGCAAAAACTTTAGTCTATGTGTCTTTCATAACATAAAACAACTAGTTCTTTAAATCATGTGAAGATTCAACTCAAAAAAAATTTGTTGGATGGAAAGGTGTTATGCAACCAGCTCACAAAATAGAAGAAAAGATATATCAACAACTTCAAAATCAACCTCTTCGAAGGGGAAACCTTCTTTACATTACACAAATGAATAATCTTGGATGATACAAATGACAAGACGTCCTTTGTATATATAGGAGTCTAAGGGGTCACAATATAATCAGATCTGACGCCCATTTGGATTGACGGTGAATGGGTGCGCTGTTAAGGCACTCCTTGTGATAGGTCACCGGTTCAAATCTCCCGTGGGTACGTAGGTTAGTCTTAATATAGAAAAAAAAAAATATAATCAGATCTGACATAACAATAATAATGTAAGAGCACAACAATAACAATAGTGGGCTTCTATGGGGCACAATAATAATAATATGAGGACAACATGGCACTACAATAACAATAAGGGGCTACAATGACGATAATAATAAGGGAATACACTAGTATTATAGGGAACTAATATTCCCCTCTCCTTCAAAAAAGTGTTGTCCTCAATGCTTGAGTAGTTCTAGATGCTTCTGTATAAAATTCTCATCCTCCCATGTGGAATATTCAACAGGTAACTTCTTCCACTTGATGAGATACTCTGAAATTAATCGATTTCATAAATGTCGATATCTTGTTTCAATGACTCCTTCAGGTTCCAATATGATTTTTCCTTCCTCATCAAGTTCTGGAAATATTGCTTGAATTGGGAGCTTTTCACTTCTTTAAGCATGAAACATGGAAAACTGGGTGCACTCGGAAGATGCAAGAAGTTCCAATTTGTATGCCATAATACCAATATTTTGAAACACCTTGTATGGACCATAATTCTTTGGTGATAATTTATTATCCTTCTTAGCTTGCTTGAGGGACATTTTTTTGTATGGTTGTAGTCATAGAAATACCCAGTCACCTACATCAAAACTTATTTTGATGCGATGTTGATCTACCTGTTGTTTCATTTTATTCTGCGCCAAAGTCAAGTTATCCTTTAAGAGTTGTAGAACTTTTTGTTGATGCTCAACGTGATCTTCCACTGCTTGAACCTTAGAATTTTCTCTTAAATATGATGTGATGGACGATGGATGATATCCATAAAGTGCCATAAATGGGGTCATTTTTGTTTCAGTATGGAAGGAATTGGTATACCACCATTCGGCCAGAGGTAACCATTTGACCCATTATGTATGTTTATCAGATACAAAGAAACGAATATATCCTTCCAAACATTTGTTCACTATCTCAATTTTCCCATCAGATTGAGGATGATAAGATGAGGTATGAGCTAACTGAGTACCAAGACAAGAAACTAATCCTGTCCAAAAATTTCAAGTGAAAATAGGATCTTTGTCGCTTACAATAATCTTTGGGTTTCCATGTAGCTTTTGAATTGTTTCCATAAATCCAGTAGCAACTGTACTAGCTTTAAATGGATGAGATAATGCACAAAAGTGTGCATACTTGGTAAGTCTATCAACTACCACCATGATGACACTCTTTCCTTTGGACTTGGGTAAACCTGTGATAAAATCCATTGAAATCTCCTCCCAACGTTTACTTAGAATGGGTAAAGGTTGTAATAGACCTGGGGTCTTAATTGTCTCAACTTTATTTTGTTGGCAAACCAAACATTTCACCACAAGCTTTTGAATATCAGATTTAAGGCCATCCCAAAAAAAATCCTTCTTAACCCTATGGTAAGTTTTTAAAAATCTTGAATGCCCTCCTAAGGGACATGTGTGCAATTCCAAAAGAATCTTTTGTTTGAGGTGGGAATTCTTACATATGTATAAGTGACCTTTGTACCATAACGAATCATTTTTCCAGCTAAATGTATCAGATGTACAGGGATCTTGCTACAACTTTTGAATGAGTTCCCACACTTCTTCGTCATTCTTCTATTCATCCCTTACTTCGTTTATCCAATCTTATTGGATAACAGAAATGGCACAAAGCAATGCTTCCACATCCTCATCCTTTCTCGAGAGTGCATCTGCAACAACATTTTTCTTCCCTTTTTTTGCAAATGACTTCAAAGTCATAACCCAACATCTTTGTGACACATTTTTGCTGCTCTTCTGAAGATAATCTTTGTTCTAAAAAGTATTTAAGACTATCATGATATTTTTTTACCTCGAAGTGTCTTCTCATTAGGTAAGGTCGTCTTTTCTTAAGTGAATGTAGTATTGCCAACATTTCCTTCTCATAGATAGCTTTGTGTAAATAATTTCCTTTGATTGGACGACTTTCGAAAGAAATGGGTCTTTCTTCTTGCATTAAAATAGCACCAATTCCATTTCCTAAGGCATCACATTCCACAATAAAAGTTTTTTTGAAGTCTGGCATAGCTAAGACTGGTGCTTGGCACATTGCCTCTTTAAGACGTTCAAAGGCTTTAGTTGCTTCTGGAATCCAAGAAAATGCATATCACTGGTGCTTGGCACATTGCCTCTTTAAGATGTTCAAAGGCTTTAGTTGCTTCTGGAATCCAAGAAAATGCATATTTCTTCATTAATTTTTTTAGAGGTTTTTCTGTTCTCCCATAATTCTTAACAAACTTGCGATAATACCCTGTCAACCTAAGAAATCCTTGCAAATGCTTTATGGATGTGGGATTTTCCATTCCTTCATGGCTTTAATTTTGCTAGGGTCTACCTTAACACCTTCATGAGAAACAATATGACCCAAATATTTCACCTCTTGTACTCCAAAGAAACATTTGGAGGCTTTTGCATATAATTGTTTCTTCTCCAATAGTTTGAGAACTCTATCAACATGTTGAACATTATCCTTCCAAGACTTGTTGTAGATTAGTATATCATCAAAAAATGCTGACACAAATTTTCTAAGGAAGGTTTGAAAATGGAATTCATCAAACCTTGAAATGTAGAAGGTGCATTGGTAAGGCCAAAAAGCATGACCAAATATTCATAATGACCCTCATGAGTTCTAAATGTTGTTTTTGGAATGTATTCAGTCTTCATTCTGATTTGATGATATCCTGAATGAAGGTCCAACTTGGTGAAGTAAATTGCTCCATGCAATTCATCCAATAATTCATCAATGACAAGAATGGAAAATTTATTCTTAATAGTAAGCTTGTTGAGCTCCCTTCCTTCTTGTGCACCAATACTACTGGAGCAGAAAGAAATTTGACTAGGTTTAACTATAGCAGCATCTAGCATTTCTGCAACCATATGTTCAATTTCACTCTTTTGGGCATAGGGATATCTGTAAGGCCTAATGTTTGGAGGAACACTTCCTGGAATCAAATAAATAGCATGATCATGATCACGAATATGTGGGAGGCATTTGGGAGTCTCAAATACCTTAGAATGATTGTCCAAGGATTTTTGGAGATCTAGATAAATAGACGATTTCTATGTGGGAACCTCTAGTGAACATAATTGTGCAATTACGCCACATTGTTCTTTCTTTAGAATCTTTGTCATGCAGTTAGAGCTAATTATATTTCCCGGTTTCCCTGTGATACCCCTTAATTCAACTTCCTTTCCTTCTTAAAAAAAAAAAATCAAAAAGATTTCTTGAAAATTAAAATCTATCATACCCAAATATTGTACCCATTGGACTCCTAGTACAACATTAACACCACCCATTGGAATGGAAAGAATTGGAATATTCAACACATATTATCTCATGGATATCTTGATATTATGGCACTTTTTAGAGCAAATTATTGTTCCTCCATTTGCAACCAGCACTTGACATTTTGGTGCTAGATATAGGAAGCAATTCAATTCCTTCACTATCTTTCAATGAATAAAATTATGAGTATTGCCCGAATCAATCAAAACTATTACATTTTTCTTCTTGATATGTCCTTCTATATTGATAGTTTGAGGAGTGGTAATTCTGTCCAATGCATTACAAGATATGGTTAGATTCATTGCTTCTTTCTCTAGGGTTTGTTCATGGTGTGTATCCTTTTCTTTTGATGTTTCTTGTTCCTTTTCTTCTTCCTCTTCACAATCTATGTAAAATAATTTCTTCTCATCAAACTTATGACCTTTAGTGTATTTTATATCACAACTGTAACAAAGCCCTTTTTTTCTTTTTTCTTCCAATTGTTGTGGTTTCAACCTTGTAGGTTGTGGAAGGCTAGGGGCAACACCACTTCCATCTTTATAGTTGTGATTGGTAGGCTTCCTTGTTTCCATAACTTTGCTTTCAATTTTTCTTGCCACCCTGAATGCCTTCTCCAACGAATCAGGTTCCCAAAGACGAACCTCATGTTTGATGCATCCTTTAAAGTCCCTATGAACACATCAATCATATGCCCCTCTGGAAAATATTTTATCCTTATATTAAATTTTTGGCAGTCCTCAAT
Source organism: Pinus tabuliformis (assembly GCA_031772625.1). NCBI lineage: Eukaryota > Viridiplantae > Streptophyta > Pinopsida > Pinales > Pinaceae > Pinus > Pinus tabuliformis. The sequence continues at coordinate 497,512,124 of CM062811.1, read as the reverse complement.
GTGCTCCACCATTGAACCATTTTGTTTGAGATTTATCAATTGACTAAAAAAGAGTTGCTTTTTGTATCCTCATAATGTGCTATCATTTCTTCTGTAAAAATTGCCCAAGTGAAAATTTTTTTATGAGAGAAAATCCATCGATACCATACAAACTGATTGGGTTCCAAATATAAAGTCGCAATGCATACCTTTTATGTGTTTTTCACATTATGGAGATCGAAATATTGCTCCATCTGTAGTATCCATGTTACGGGATCCTTGCCATCAAACTTCCTCATATCGATCATTCGAACATAGTAGGTCTTCAATCCAATGTTAGAGTCTATGAAATCATGACTAACATTTCTTTTTTTCTCATTATGAGTTTCCTCTACTACCTTTTCGCCATTAGGAAGCATTTCTTGTAGAAACTTTTCCAAACCTCCTTTCAAACCTTCCATGTCTTTCTTCAAATCTTCAATGCTTACTTCTAAACCATCCATCTTAGCTTCCATGCCATCTATATTAGCTTCCATGACATTCATCTTAACTTACACGCCTTTCTTTAAACCATACATCTTAGCTTCTGTTACTTTTTGTGAGAGTGAAATTTGTTGCACTTGGTCTCATAAATTTGATATATCATGTTGCATTTCTTCCTCTTCTTCATGAGTCGTGCTAGAGCTTTCAGGTTACTTACTAAGTTTTTCCATTTTATTTTTCCAGGTCATCAATTAATGTTAATTATGCTTCACTATGCCCTTTGAATTCCTTCAAACTAATTTTTCAAACCAAACTTATGCAAAATTTTAAAAAGACTACACACATTTTTTTGATTTGTAGGAGCTTGATATTGAATCAGTTTTATCTCTGTAATTTTGGATCTCCAAGGTCTAAAATTTCATCCTGTGGTATCCCTTTAAGTCCTCTTTCCAATCCCATAAGTCTGATCAAGATTGGATTCTCCAAGAAATAGTTATTCCAAATCTCCCACGATGACCTGATTATATACTAGTTCAGTTGAGCGAACTTGTACGAAGTGCCACATGTCACTTTTTCGAACTTCAAACCTGGAAACTATACACAGAAAACTACAGTCTGTCTTATTTTTTTACCATTTTATGAAATTTCAATTTGATGCTCATAGAGAAAGTTATGAAGAGTTTCCCCTGGTCACCTGTTTGAGATATAATTCAGAAGCCTGCAAAAATCCCAACTTCCTTGGATCATATCTCTGAAAATATAGCGAGAGAAAATCTGAAATTTGTACCTGAGGTTCATCAAGATTTTGGCTCAAATGGATTTTAATTTAATCTTAGGAAACTTCGTAGAAACAAAGTTATAGCGAAAATCCCACGATGACTTGTTTGAAGCAGAAAAACCCTAGAATCCAAAGCTCATATACCAAATGTTATGCAACCAACTCACAAAATAGAGGAAAAGATATATCAACGACTTCAAAATCAGCCTCTTCGAGTGGGAAACCTCCTTTACATTACACAAATGAACAATTCTTGGATGATACAAATGACAAGACCTTATTTCTATATATAGGAGTCTAAGGGGTTACAATATAATCAGAGTCAACATAACAATAATAATGTAAGAGCAAAACAATAACAATAGTGGGCTTTTATGGGGTACAATAATAACAATATGGGGACAACGTGGGCACAACAATAACAATAAGGGGCTACAATGACAATGATAATAATGGAATACACTAGTATTATAGGGACCTAACAAAATGGAAAAGTGAAGATATATAATTTCATATTTAGTGCTATGCCCCAACATTACAAGGCATGTTTGGCCTTGGATAAAATTTGGGCACTGGAAATAACTTTGAAGAAAATTATAATAATTATTGAGAATGTTATTTGATGTCAAGAAGATAGTTGCTACATACGACTTGCAAAAATATGAATTATGTAGCACCCAACGTACCTGCATTCAAATGAACTTGTAATACAGATTCCAACTCAATTTAAATTATCGGATTTTTTTTCTAACTATTTAAATTATAGTACTTATGAGTTCTTGATACATTAATTTGGTCATTTTTGTGGATGATTGTTAACAGGATGTCATGGTGCTATTGTCAATGTTTAGTTTTGCCAAGTCATTCTCTTTGTTCTTCTAACTATTTGGCTTCATTTGAGGATAGGAATCTAGAAATGTTGTATTATAAATTGATTTATGGAAACATCATTATCATGGTACATATGAAAATACAAAACAAATTATAAAGTTTTTGATTCATATTATTCACAAAATATACATATAAATACATGTTGTGTGAACCTTGGTTTCTTCTTCCAATAGGTCTCTTGGACTTCTCATGATGGTTTCCCTTCACTTGAGGATTTTCACCTTCCTCTCAAGTGAATGAGATAAGTTTATGTAGCCCAAGAGGATTATGTTTCCAAAATTCCTCCGCCGCCAGCACCCCTCCCCCCACATCCATTATTTCGAAGGGGTGTATACAAGTCCAAGAAGAGACCTCAAATACAAAGGTGGACAACAACCAATAGTTGGATGTGCTCTATGAAATGATGATTTAAGGAAAGACACAAACCAAATGAGGTATCATAAGTCAAAGTCATATACCAGTAGTGGTTTAAGGATGACTGCCAACTCTATAACTTGGCTCAAAGTAGTTCCTAGAACAATATTGAATCTGGATAGAAGTTAAAGTCTTCTCTGAAGTGAAAGTGTTCCATGATGATGGTTTAACAATAACCACAAATTGATGAATTGGGTAGTAGAAGCCAAATTATTTTTCCAGTGGTGGTTTAAGGCTGGACACCAACCAGATCGTGCTCATGGAACATTAGTCTATCTCTGGCCACAAATTTTACTTTGGCATTTCCTCATTTTGGCTCTAGGCTCTAGTTCAAGCTATGGCTCAGGCTCACTTGATATGACTTCGAAGCTAGTAGTTGACCATTCATTCCCCCCTGTCAAATACAAGGTGAGAAGATAAATATTTGTCTGTTGCAAAATGTGTCAATACTAAAAAATGAACTCTAAGGTATGAATAATATATCTTCTTGGTTGTTGAATACCATTTCCAAGAAGTGATCCATTCAAAGTGAATCTTTTCTCTTGCAGGAATCTTGTGTCTGGAAGATATATCTAAATGATGAGTATTTTTCCACAATGCTCATAAGGCTGAAGATCAAAACACTAATCTTTAATGTGGCCAAGTTGATCAAAATTTTGGCATCTATGAATCTCATTGGGAGTGGAGCAAGAGAATAGGAGCTATCTTGAAGAAACCTAACACATTGAAATTGGATTGTTTAAAGTAGTCTGGAATATGAAATTTCACATCCTTTTTGTATCCAAGACCAATTTTATGCTTGTTGTTGATGAATTCTTCCCAAGTATGATGATGGGCTTGAGAAGTTTAAGCAGAACCTCTACATATTCATCTAATTCTACTCTTGAAGTGGTGCCACTAATTTGATCATGTGTTGGCTACTAATAAGAGTCTTTCTCAAAATTAAAAAGGGAATTGTTCTAAACAAGAACCAGTTCAAGATGTTGATTCCTTTGCTATAATTCATCTCATTGGATCTATGTCTCAAGTTACATAAACTCCATTTTGTCACATGAACCTTGTAAATAGGTTTGAACATTTGTGAGAATATATTTTTCCATTTTGATTGTGTTGTCAATAACATACAATATTAGAGTATTTAGTACCTCTAATAACTTGTCAATTCGAGTCATAATTCAAGCACAACAAATGAGGGTGTCACCTTCTTCTGAAAATGCACCTTACAATCAATATATTAAGTTGGAATATGCACAAAACCTATTGGTGGAATGGGAATGATTAATGAGTCAAATACTCTCTTCTGTTGGCAAGGAACTACAAAGGTTGCTATGGGTGCTTTAGTATCTAAAACTAAGTGAGCATATGGTCATGATCAGAAACTTGAGCTAAAGCCTTTACCTCCATTTCCATAGGTGTTGGCACATGAGATATAATTGTTTCTTTTTTTCAATCTATATGAGAATACCTCATGCAAAGCTTCAACTCCCAATCCTGCTATACGAAATAACAACAAAAACTAGAAAAAAGGTCATTAATTGTCATCTTAAATGATCTAGATTACAAAATTTTGCCTCCTCCATTACTTAATATTCAAACCCTATGACACATATTGTTGATCCCCTATTTTGTCCCTATTACTATCAGTTCAATCCCCATTTTGACCTCTTTTTGGCACAATGGAACCTACTTCTTTGCTAAGTTTACTATCTTAATCTAGTCCCAATCCCCATTCGAGGTAAATCTTCTTTTGATTGCATTTGGCTATTTGTTGGTAGTTTTAAGTGAATATAAGTAGCATATTCTTAAACTAACTCATTCTTGTAATCGAGTGTATACTTTTGAGCAAAATATGCAGGACGATACCAAAAGAAGCGGTTGAGGAACCATGACTCTCTATTTCAGTACTCAAAGTCCACATGTGGATTGGTACTCAAACAATGCAATGGGCAAGGAATCACGCGCTACTGGATGGGGAGATCGAGCCAACCATGAGAGGAACACATCCGATCTCAAAATATTCACTTGCATTCCTTTAGATACAACATACACTAAGTTGGGGTTTGGTTACGAGGTTGTTCATCAATTCGAGGCATCAGTTCAAACCAACTTGTTTTGAAGGAATAATATTGTTCAACTATTATAAATTTCTATTTTTAAGTTTAAAGTCTAACTATAATCAAATTCCTATAAAAGGTGGGGATGTAATATGTCAGGAGCATGCTGAACCTTTGAAACATTTTGTTATGTAACTGTGACTTAAGTTCTAATAGAAGTCTGTTATGATGCTCTTGCTTTGAATTCCAGTTGAATATGTTTAATGGGAATTCGATGCTCATGTTTTAACTGTGATTGCAACCGTTTCATTACTATAAGTTTAAAATCCCCCAGGTGTGGCTAGGCCCACCCATCTAGGTTAGCTCTGTATTTTTCATTGACAGTGTCACTATGAAATTAGTGCAGTTAGTTTCCTTTTCCATTATCAGTCAGTTTAATTGCGTTGTTTTGTTTGATTGATTAGTGCATACAGGTGTGTGAATGATTTCGAGGTTCTTGTTATTGACATAGTGGCAATTAGATTTTGGTGTGAACTTTGTGTGCCTTCCAAACCAGAGTTGTACCGTTACCTTGACTTACTCTCATCTTAGACACATCGTATGATCGCTTGCTGAGTAGATGGAATCAGTACTTGTGGACAATACCAAAATAAGTCTTTAAACTCTTTAACACAATCTTAATTGATTAAAGACAGGCTCGATTTATCCGCCAATTCTACCTTTGTTTCTCTGGGAAGACCGACTCAAATCAATCCCTTGACTGAACTGTAGCACGGAGTAGGCAACCCAAAATAGGCGAATGTTGCATTGATTTTTCAAGATGTTATGAATTGAATTAATGACCAAGGTAGGAAGTCGCATTATTTGCACAGATGATTGATCGAAATTCATTTCATTCAACAAACTATCAAGTCAATGTGTTGTGGGTTGGTAACAAAACATTGCAGGAATGATTTGTGTGTGATTAGCTACTGAAGACCAATTCTTTAGTTTACCTCCCTTGTTCATGCAATTGCCAATTTCATTAGCCGACTGAAACGATTTCTCTGCCCTGTTTTTGTGCAATAATTAGTCTCACTTGAATGGTTGATATTTTCTGGGTTCATAAGGTTCTAGTTATCCATTTTGTAGTTAAATAATTGCTTAAATTTGCAGCAACATATTGGTTTTGAGTAAGGATATTCATAAGTCAGGATTGGTGTGATCCCAGAAAATATTTAAGTACAGTTCCTTGAATTTGTGTGATTACATAGCTGGGTGTTAAGCAGAATCAACGTTAAGAGTGCTTTCATTAATCAAATCCTATAAGTAGTTGATTTGAAGATGGGACAATAAGTAAGTAAGTGATAGAGTAAGACAGAGTAAATCCTCCAAATTAGTACTTAACTCCTGAGTCTTGATAATGGAGCATTAAGTACAGAATGGTTGTTGATAAAAGCGTTGCTAGAATAGACTACTCAATTGCTTCAAGTTGGATGGTTATAAATGGCTTCAGGAATGAATTGTTATTTACAATCAAAAGTTTAATCAGTTGAGTAGTTATTTGTACAGGTTGTTTGATTATTTCGAGAACTACTGTTACCATAGGATGCTTGTTGAGGAATGATTGAGTGGTTTTTCACATAGAAAGTCTGGTACTAGCATTCAGAGAATTGATTGATATTGTTTGGTGTGGATAAAAGTCTGTTTTCTATAGATTCATAGGTGAGTACAGATTTGAATACTAAAATTTGTAAAGGTTTTAGATTGAATTTGATTGTTGGGTTTGCTCTTGACAAATTATATGATTTGATTTACAAATAGTTATCATTCCATAAATCGTAAAAAGGAAATTACTCAAACTCTGACCTAGCCCTGAACAAAGAGAGCGCAAGGCAATTCATGTTTACGAAACACAGGTTGACAATTGATATTAAGGGATTCAATATGATCATTGAAATCTCTCAACACATATTCCACTAGATAAAATTGGTCATTTACTTCTGGTATTGTTGCTTAAATAGGTGGTGCAGGTATTGGTGTTGTAGCTATACATGTCATGGTATATATGCCAAAATCCTAACTTTCTCCTCCTAAATATCCATTGAAAATTTTGTTTGTAACGATTGATATGTATAAAGAGCCACTATAAATAGTCGGTGGGTTCTTATATAGAAAGAGTTATGGAAGATAAATCCCAAAGAGAAATGGATGGGGGAGTAAACCCAAAGGGGAGCAGCGGATGTGGGAGAAAACTCAAAGGAGAGCGGATATTAAAAAAGTCGATCTTTGATGGCAAATCAAGAATTTGTGAATGCACGAAGGAAGAACCATGAAGTTCAAGTGCCAAGAAATACTAAAACCTTGTGGTAAAGAAAACCTTGAAGAAGAACAAAAGTGGATATCATAGCCTTAATAGAAGCACTGAGATGTATGCAAAGCACCCACCAAAATCCATCTTTGTTAGATAACTAATACAAGAATTAGAAAATATGTTGGATCTGCTGCTAATTAAAATAAATCTGTACATAATAAAAATAAAAGCATCAATAAATCATATGGAATACATGTTGCATGCCTAGTCAACATGGTCTTTGAACCAGTGCTAGAGAAAATAAAAATATTTGCATCAACATGCAAACCAGTAAATTGTGGCTCATCAATTGTTGGTTGAAAACTATTTCCAAGCCCCCTCATCAACCTCGACCATATCTTAGTTCTCTAGAACTATTAGAAGGATTTCCTTTACTCGGGCCCTATTTTGAAGACACAGATCACGCCAAAATGTCTAGAGACCACTAATTGATTGTGTTTATGGACTCTGTGAAGGTTGAATCAATGAAATCAAATTATGTGTTGTCGTTGGAGTGTGAAGGGGCCACTAGGTCTATTTCAACCAAGTTTTGAAGTGATGGAGTGGGCTAAAAGTGAGTCTAAAAACCATGTATAAGTTCTATAGTATGTTGTTCTAGCCATTAGGGGAATCTTGAGGTCTAAAATGGGCCTCCTAAGGAAAATAATAAAATAAGAGTTATGAGTTTTTAAAGGAAAAAAAGGAAGTTACTTTTTTATTGCATTTTTTATTTATATCCTTATAGTTTTACTTAGATATCAAGTGTAGACACCCATTGGATGTGGATTAATTCCACATCTAATGAGTACCCACTTGTACACTTATGATCATACCCACATCGAAAAAAAAATTGAAAATACATTAAAAAGTGTGTTGAACATGTTTTTTTAATGCGTTTTCATTTATTTTCGATGTGGGTAAATACTCATAAGCATGTAAAGTGGGTACTCTTTGGTTGTAGAATTTAATTTTGCAACCAACGAGTGTCTACACTTGACATCTGAGTAAACCTGTAAGGAGATACGATGAAAATACAATTAAAAAAGTAGCTTTCTTCTTCTCCCTCCAAATGCTTTTCCCCTGTGGATGACATCATCATCTTGAATCCTATTGGTGCTTTTAAAGTTAATTTTGTTATTATATTTTTTGTTTTAAGACCCAATTTGACCTCAAAATTCCCCTAGTGTTGTGTAGTTAATGTGAGTAGTAATACCAACAGTGAACCCTTGTGATTTCAGACATGATGCCTTCGATGGAATATGTACTATAAACTAAATTAATGTGTTGGTAATGAGCTACAATCATGCTCCTTTCCTTTGCCTGCACAAGTGCAGTCCCTCGAGATGTAGATAACCAAAGTAGCAATGACATGCTCCCAATCTCTGTTTCAAATCATGGAGGTTTCTAATAGGACGTACAATTTCATATTCGAAAATATTCTCTGGTCATTATGTAGGATTATCCCAGGTAATGTGATGGAGTTCTAGGACAACCAAAGAAATGAAGAAATAACCTCACCCACAACAGACACTTTAAAATAACTCCAAATGGGGCCTCTTCGTTCTGCTCAACATGGAAGCCTTAGAGTACCTGTTGGTACCATTCCATTACCATCTTTTTCTTCTAGAAACACTATCATTTGTCTACCTTTTTCCTCCATAGAACCCTTATATCCCTCAAAATTGATTAATTAATAGCATTATAGTTGTTAGTTTGCATTAAAGTTAATTTATGAATTTTTATGTTAGAAATTAGGAATTTTCAATAAAAGGGTTACAGGAAGTCATAACATCATGTAAATGGTTTATCATCTAACACGTGGCATGACAGGCAAGCCAAAGCAATGGACAAGAACGAGACCTGGAATGTACATGCATGGTGAAAAATCGATTCTACAGCAAATCAAAAGCTCCTGGTTATGCGGTCCACACTAGTCAAACCCCAGCCTTTTGGTTACAAAGGCAGTAAAAGCCATGGTTTCCCAAACCGGTTTCGTTTTGTTTTTTTTGGAAATCGGTTTAGATTAGAAATGACCAAAAATAATTCCATTGTAAAAGCAGAAACATCTGCTTAATGAATGTACATTCGATTCAGATAGGTACAGGTAGATAAATACTGCGTATTATTTTGTTTTCAAGAACAGTTACGATTATTATCTCTGTGCATCGTTTGAGAACAAAACTCTTGTATGTGATTTCAATCTTTAGCACTTAAATATAGTCACGGTTTTACTCCAGCAGTGTTTATGCGTTAATACTCTCGTTGCTTGAGTTTACTTCAGTGTACCATTGAAACGTGGACGGGCCCTACGTGGATTGGTATACTGTTGATTTCATTTCCTTAGCAGTTTTTGAATTTGAATAGAACGCATAGTGTTTAGTGTTATTTCCATGTTTATGACTTTGTCGAGTTGATTAGAAATTCTCACAAATGGTATTTATGGTGATAGCTTGAAGATTTTATCGTTAGATCATTGAGCCATATCTTTTAAGAGATTTGATCCATCGTTATATTTTAAAGCATCTCCATAGACTCTGTTTTCATGCATTTAAACTTTAGTGTTGATTTTTCATGAATGCTTAAGTGTTAACTAGACAGAGCTTTTGTGCATAGCATCCTTGTAAGAGGATTAAAATCTCAGTCTAGCAATACGCTGTATCCTTAGGACAGTTAGATAAGTTAGGTGATCTGAGTGTTAAGGTGAGAGGAAAGATATTTTAACCTCCTGTAAAGGAGTGCTGCAACCTATCACAATAAACACTTAGTTAGGAATCCTTTATGTCTATAGACTGTAGACACATGCCTCGAAGTTTACTGACCCTGGTTGATAATAAATCTAGTCTAATCTAGCACCCTAGATTGGCCACTACATTTTGGCGCCGTTGCCGGGGAGGCGTAGTTAGAGGATTTCGAAAAAAATCAAAATATAAAAAAAATAAAAATAATAATAATAATAATTTAAATAAACAAAAACAAGCAAAAACATAGATTTAATTTTAATTCATCATTTTAGAAGTCATGTTTACTTATGCCTAGATCTAGAGATAATAAAGGTAGATTCATAAAAACCCCCCATCCAAAAACTAACCTACCATTAGGAGCAGACCCTTTAGGAAAAGTTGAACACACAACATCAGCTGAGGAAATCACCATACAAAAATTAGAGGATAAACAGAAATCAGGGCAAAGACTCACACTCATCGAGAGGTAAATTCTATTAGCACACAAATCACAGAAGAAACATTTCCCTGAATCCTTTATAAAAGGAGAAAGTAGCACAGTAACTCAACAATCTTTCCTTGAACTTCTCTTTGAAACAAGTGACACTGAACAAGGAATTAAATCAACAGAAGAACCTATTAAAATGGCTGAAGAAGGACATGGATCAGAAAGAGGACCACCAAATCAAGGTCAAGAGGAAGAGTCAATCTTTAAATTTCCTATCCAAGAACCAGAAGAGGATGACGAAATAAAAATGAAAAACATACCTCCATCTGTGCTACCAAACTTTTATGGCATGGCTTCAGAAGACCCAGATTCATTCTTGTTTGAGTTTGACATTGTATGTCGAACATATGGTTACACAGATGATGCCCATAGGCTTAGACTCTTTCCAGCAACATTAAAAGCATCAACATTAATATGGTTCATGGGGCTTGGTGAACATGCGATAACTGATTGGGATGGCATGAGAAGAATATTCCTAAAGAAATACCAACCTTATTGTAGATCAAAAGATTCCAAAGATGATATCTTTAGGATGAATCAACAAGAGGATGAAAATTTAGAGGAGTACTTAGAGCAGTTTGTTTACAATTTACAAAAATCAAAACACAGAACCATGCCTGTTGATCTGATTCGAACAATATTTTTGAAGGGAATTCGAGAGGAATACTTAGATGATCTTAATTTGATGGGAAAAGGTGATATTTCCACTTTACCTTTTGAAGAAATTACTAAGTTATGTGAAAAGTATTCTAGGAGCAAAGCCAAAATTGGAAAGAGAACCATATCATCCAAAGCCACAAAATCTGCTTTAGCAAGTGTCACAAGGGCTGAAATAGGAAACATGTTAGAGGAATTCAAAACAGATCTATTAAGTACCTTAGGAACTCAAATTGACACTCTAAAAGCTAGAAGAGACAAGAAGAGGAAAATCAAATGATGGCTATCTTTTGCCCAAAATGCCAGAAGAAACATGCCTTAAAAGACTACCCATTAGAAAACATTCAAGTTTGTGCCTTTTGTACTGAAAATCATGATATATTTCATTGCTCTAAAGTCAAGGTTTTGCAGAATTGCAATGTGGGAGCTAACACAGATATGGAAAATGTGTATTACATGGGCGCAAAGTGACCATGACAGCCAAAACCAGCACCTCAAGGTATGTTCCCAAACCAAAATTTGCAATTTCCTGTACATGATCATATGTATGCTCAGAATTCGTGGAATGTACCCATGCCATGGCAACACCAAAATTACCCACAACAACAATGGAGACCATCTCAGCAATACTCTCAACAATATCACTCATATCCTCAACCATACCAACCATATTCGCAGCCATATCAACAATATCATTAGCCATATTTGCCATATCCTCAACCATATCAGCAATATCCTCAGCAGCAAGTTGTTTACCCACATCAACCCCAACCCACTCAACAAGAATTGCCTGCTCCTCCACCAATAAATCCACCACAATTACAACTTCCATCTAACCCACAACCTCCTAGACCTACTCAAATCCCTACTCAACCTGTACCACATCCAAATAATAGAGCAGAGAGACCAGCCTACAATGTAGATGAGGGAACCTCATATCCCACATTACCCTTGCAAAATATCGATTTGAGGTCTGGTAAGGTACTTCACATAGAATCTCCAACAGCTGATAAACAAGAAGAAAATGAAGAAAATGAAAATGAAACTTCAATTCAAAGGAAACAAAATGATGACATCAAAAATAAACAAATGCAACCGTTGCATCTACCACCTTTTCCAGACCGATTGGTCCAAACAAAACTTCCCATGTCTATGCCACAGTTTGATGTTTTAGATGAGCTAAAGAATGTCTATATAAAAATTCCACTACTACAAGCCATAAAAGACATTCCCATATATACTGAAGCCATCAAAGAACTGTGCCTTAAAAAGCCTACTAGGAAAAGAGTTGATCCACAAACCATTCATGTTATTGGACATTTAGTTGGCCTTATGACAAACACCATTTCAATGGAAAAGTATGTTGATCCTGGTATTCCTAGAGTCACTACAATCATTAACAACATACATATTCCAAACACTTTAATTGATCTTGGGGCCACAATAAATGTGATGACTCTTGAAACCATGAAAACACTCCAGCTCGCAAACTTGCAACACACAACAATTGTTCTAGAACTCGCTGATAGGTCTAAAGTGATTCCTGAAGGGATTTTGGAGGACATAATTGTTTCACTGGACTCTTGGGAGTATCCAGTGGACTTTTTAGTTCTTAGGCCAAAATCCAATTTAGGAGGACACCCTATCATCCTTGGTAGACCATGGTTAGCAACTGTTGATGCATTCATAGGATGTCGATCGGGTAATATGATCATTTCACGAGGAACTGAAAGAAAACAACTCACTCTTTACCCATCAACACAATCACCAGCAGTAGCACACAATTTATGGCTTGACGATAAATACAATGACAAAGAAGAAGTTCAATATGTTTTCAACATCAACCAAATCTATGATTTTCAAGAACATAATAATGATGATCTAGTAGAATTGTTCCTTTCTCAACCTGATGTTTCCGAAGATTTGAGAAATGACCAATACCATGTTGCAGATATACTTTTGGCACAAAATTTTTAGGAAACATGCACCATTCAATCTTTGCAAACAACATTTCAGAACATTTTTCCCATTCAATCTATCACAAACACACAGAGTAAGACCATAGAGATTAGTCCAGGAAAAACTTTGAATATTGGCACTCACCTAGACTCATCTCAGGAAGAGAAATTGATTCAATTATTGAGAAAATACCAGAAAGAATTTGCTTGGGACTACACCGATATGCACGGGATTCACCCTGAAACATGCACTCACCATATTTATACCGATAGTAATATCAAACCAGTGAGGCAACCGCAGAGACGAATGAACCCCATGCTTCAGGATATTGTTAGAGAGGAATTACAAAAACTGTTGAAAGTCAATTTTATCTATCCTATCTCTGACAATTAGTGGGTATCCCCATTGGTAGTAGTGCCCAAGAAAAATGGTAAGTGGCGGATTTTTGTTGATTACAGACAATTGAACAAAGCAATGCTCAAAGATTATTTCCCACTACCATTTATTGACCAAGTGCTAGACACATTAGCTGGGAAATCATCATTCTCTTTTCTTGATGGTTTCAGTGGCTACAACCAGATCAGGATAGCCTTAGAGGACCAGGAAAAAACCACTTTTACTTGTCCCTGGGGCACTTATGCTTATTGTTGAGATTGCAACAAGATGATGGAGCTTAGTGAAAAGAGTCGCCTTCACTAAGTGGGCCCGCAGGCAAATTATGGCGCAAGTTCTATTTTTGATCCCAGCAGGGGTGATCACAGTGTGGGTGACCACAGTGTGAGTGATCACAGTGTGAGTGATCAAAGTCTATTTTTAGACTGGCTGTCAAAAATAGAAAAGTCAAATATTATTGTCTCATAATAATATTTGGACTATAAACTTGATCTTATTCTCTTGGAGCACTTAAGTTTGAGCTACAGATGTGGCCCATGCAGCTGTTAGAAGGAAGTACGCTTTTCTTATGAGTCAGTTGAGTTGTTGCATGCATGAATTCAGTTAGAACTCAATCAGTTGAGTTTGGTGGAGTTGATGGAGTTGTGTTCAGTTTAGCTTTGTTAAACTAGTTGTATTTAGTCTAACTGGAAAATAAACTAGAGATGAGTTGGGTGAATTAGTTATTAATTAATTCACAAGTTATTAACTCATAATGCAACTATAGAATACATTAGTTAACTCAGTTGCATGTCAGTGCATGTTCAGTTCAGCAGGGACAGGTGTTAGAGGATCAGATTGCTATCAGTTGTGACTATAGTTGTGCATGATGATTTGCACAATCAGAGGGATTGAGTATGCCAATGAATTGGCCAATATCAAGAATTTTAGCCTGTGCTCACGTCCAACAGAGTGTGAGTGATTCTTTGCAGGTGAAATACGAGTTGGTAAACCATTCTCATCAATTCTTGAGTAGGTATTGAGTAGTGGAGGCAGGCAAGCAGTGGAATATATTTGGAGAACAGATCTTAGCTGTATTGTGTGTAACAGGTGGAGCTGGTACTGGATTGCTTGTGATAAGCATTGTACTTTGTAATGTTACATGGTCTCAATCATTAATATACAGATAGTGTGGGGTTTTTAGTGAGATGCTTTCCCCGGGTTACATACTGTGTTAATGTGTGAATGCTCTTGATGTTTTATTGTTATTGATGCTGCTATATTGATGATCAACGTAGAGGAGCTTATATATTGTGTATGTATTCCGCAATAGTACATGATTAGGATAATCTCTATTGAATATGTGTTAAATTATTCAAAATTTCTACATGGTATCAGAGCTAGATGATTTGTAGAAAAAATTTCTACATGGTATCGGAGCTGTTGATCATCAGATCTACTATTCAGGAAGTGTTTACATTCTATTTCTTCAGGCAGAGTCTGTAATCGGGCCAGGTAGCCTCTGGATTCATCCTTCCTTTGGAAGGTGAGATATCTGGTGAATGCCCATACAGTCAATCTCTGTACGAGAAATATTATGTTCTCATGAATCTTAGATCAGAAGCGGTTGAGTTGGTAGCTGGTGGAATTCGAATTTGCAGCAGTGTTGTTGAAATGTCTTTCAACGGATTGCGAATGTTATTCCAAAGCAAGAGCGACCTGGCACTCAAGGATAAACTCAGTAACAATAAGTATGAGAATGGATCTTCATCAAAGGTATCTGATGAACAGAATTGCGCTTTGGCTGCCAAAGCAAAGAAAGGGAAGAGCAAGAAAGCTTCTTAGTCTGGTGCGAAAGGCAAGAAGCAGGATATGTCCAAGGTGAAGTGTTTTCACTGTCACCAGCACGGACACTATGCCACTAATTGTCCGCAGAAGAAGAAGAACAAGCAGGCTGCTGGATCTTCAGCAGGAGAGGTTCTAGCCTCACAGTTTGAGCTTGATTTTTCATTGATCGCATGCTTGGTTTCAAGTGTGATGGGATCAGTGTGGTTCTTGGACAGTGGTGCGTCTTTTCACATGACGGGAGATAGAGATTTGTTCTCTGATTTGGAGGACAAAGATCTTGGAGTGCACATCGAGATGGGCGATGATGGTAGATACAGTGCGACCGGTATCGGTACCATTTCCTTTGAGAGGGAGTTTGGTAAACCCTTCGTATTGAAGGAATTCATGCATGTTCCAGGATTGAAGAAGAATCTTATCTCAGTGGCGATGTTAGAAGACAAGGGGTATGATGTTGTTTTCAGCGAGGGAAAGGCTTTCCTGCGCAGCAAGACAACTGGTGAGACTCGGAAGATAGGGGTTCGAGTGAGGAACCTTTATCAGTTGCATGTAGATGGATGCACAACAATGGCGGGCAAGGCAGAAGGATTGGTGAGCCGGGATGATGGCGAGTTGTGGCACAGGAGATTGGGTCACCTTCACCATGGAGCCTTGAAGATACTGCAACAGATCACTACAGGGCTTCCTAAAGGCACACTTGCGCAGTCAGATTAGTGCAAGGGGTGTACTTTTGGGAAGTTTGTGAAAGCCACCTTTCACGAGAAGGATAGTCGCACCACGACGATCCTTGAGAGAATTCACACAGACATGTGTGGACCTTTCTCAGTTGCTTCGACAGCAAAACACAGGTATTATGTGATTTTTGTTGATGATTTCTCTCGTAAGTGTTGGATCTTCTTCATGCAGAAGAAGAGCGAGACATATTCAAAGTTCTATGAATTCAAAGCACTGGTCGAGAAGGAGTCAGGGAAGAAGGTGAAGGCTCTTAGGAGCGATAATGGTGGTGAATACATCTTGGACGAGTTCAAGGATTTCTGCAAGGCAGAAGGGATTCAAAGAGAGCTCATAGCTCCCCATAACCCACAGCAGAACGGGGTAGCTGAGCGGAAGAACAGAACGATTGTGGGTGTTGCACGGGCAATGTTGCATGATCAGGGCCTACCCCTTCACTTGTGGGCGGAAGCATGCAATACAACAGTTTATGTGCAGAACCGTTGTCCTCATAGGATACTTGGCATGAGTACACCCGAGGAGGCTTATTCTGGTAAGAAGCCTGATCTTTCTCATTTGAGGATTTTTGGTGCTAACGTTTACATGCATGTGACGAAGGATGCCAGGAAGAGGTTGGAGCCGACCGCAGAGGTTGGGATATTTGTGGGGTACACTGATATGCCCCACAACTATCGTGTGTATTTGCTAGATAAGGGTAAAACTGTCGTGCGACGGGATATAAAATTTCAGGAGGAGAAAGCCATGAAGTGTTCGCTTGAGAGGGAGCTACACTTGCATGTAGATGAGGATCTATTAGTTCCTAAGGATGAGCCTCAGGACGTGGATCGGCCACAGGACGAGGTTCATGGAGTGGAAGAGACCACTCATGCAGCGCCAACCATCAGAGGGCGAAAGCGCTTGACAGAAGCTGAGCGACTGGCTCAAGATGCAGAGAAAGTTGCAGGACCACCTACAGCCCAACGCAGGCAGAGACAGTCACCTGATCGGTACACCGGATACATGGCTCTTATGAGCAAGTGTGTTGTGACTGAGCCATCCTCTTTCGAGGAAGCTGAGGAGGATCCCGCATGGGTAGACGCCATGGTGGAAGAGTATGATTCTATTGTCGGAAATAGTGCATGGGAGATTGTTCCTAGACCAGAAGGGAAATCAGTGGTGGGTTCAATATGGATCTACAAAGTTAAGCGGGTAGCTGACGGGAGTGTGGAGAAGTACAAGGCAATATTTGTTGCCCGAGGCTTTTCACAGATAGAGGGGATCGATTATGAGGAGACCTTTGCACCTGTCGCAAGGTATTCTTCCATACGAACAATTCTTGCTCTCTCAGCGTAGATGGGATGGCACATTCATCAGATGGATGTGAAGACTGTGTTCCTCAATGGAGTCATTGAGGAGGAGGTGTACATTGAGCAACCCGAAGGCTTTGAGGTCTTCAGCAGCGAGTCACATGTGTGCAGGCTCAAGAGAGCGTTGTATGGGTTGAACCAAGCACCACGTGCTTGGTACACATGGATAGACAGCTATTTCACAGGACTTGGATTCTCCAAGAGCGAGGCGGATCCTAACCTATACCAGATTGTGGTGGAGGGTAAGTTGCTTATCATTGTACTGTATGTTGATGATTTGATTCTAACAGGTGATGAGCTGTTGATACTGTCATGCAAGAAGGATCTTGCTACAAAGTTTGAGAGGAAGGATTTGGGCCTCCTTCACTATTTCCTAGGATTGGAAATATGGCAGCGTAGTGGTGGACTGTTTGTTTCTCAGGGCAAGTATGCTCAGGAGATACTGGAGAAGTTCAACATGCATGGCTGCAAGCCTGTTGATACTCCTCTTCCTGGAGGTTGGAGGAAGGAGGATGCCACTTCGGGAGAAGAAGTGGGTGCCACTATTTATTGACAGTTGGTGGGGTCGCTGATGTATTTGGTCAATACACGACCTGATATATGCTATGCAGTTAACCAGCTTTCACAAGCTATGGTTAAGCCTACCTAGCTCTTCTGGAAGGCGGGCAAGCATGTATTGCACTACTTGAGAGGCACATCGGGATATGGTTTATGGTACAGACAGGAGGATGAGGTGAAGCTATGTGGCTTCACGGATGCAGATTGGGCAGGGAGCCCAACGGACAGAAAGAGCACATCAGGAGGGGTCTTTAGTATTGGATCGACAGCAGTTTCTTGGTATAGCAGGAAGCAGAGATCCGTGGCACTCAGTTCAGCGGAGGCCGATTATATGGCAGCAAGTTTGGCTGCATGCGAGGCTATATGGATGAGGAAGATCCTGGTTGGTTTGTTCGGTTCTCATTTGGATCCTACTGTGATTTACTGTGATAACAAGAGTTGCATTAAACTCTCGGCTAATCCTGTATTTCATGATAGATCTAAGCATATTGACATCAGGTACCATCATATCAGAGATTGTGTGCAGTGGAGGATCATGTTGCTTTCATACATTCCAACGGAGGATCAGGATGCTGATATTCTGACGAAGGCCCTCACCAGGAGAAAATTCGAGTACCACCGAGGCAGGATAGGGGTTGCTGATAATCCATATCTTGTCGAGAGGGAGTGTTGAGATTGCAACAAGATGATGGAGCTTAGTGAAAAGAGTCGCCTTCACTGAGTGGGCCCGCAGGCAAATTATGGCGCAAGTTCTATTTTTGATCCCAGCAAGGGTGATCACAGTGTGGGTGAACACAGTGTGAGTGATCACAGTGTGAGTGATCAAAGTATATTTTTAGACTGGCTATCAAAAATAGAAAAGTCAAATATTATTGTCTCATAATAATATTTGGACTATAAACTTGATCTTATTCTCTTGGAGCACTTAAGTTTGAGCTACAGATGTGGCCCATGCAGCTGTCAGAAGGAAGTATGCTTTTCTTATGAGTCAGTTGAGTTGTTGCATGCATGACTTCAGTTAGAACTCAATCAGTTGAGTTTGGTGGAGTTGATTGTGGAGTTGATGGAGTTGTGTTCAGTTTAGCTTTGTTAAACTGGTTGTATTTAGTCTAACTGGAAAATAGACTAGAGATGAGTTGGGTGAATTAGTTATTAATTAATTCACAAGTTATTAACTCATAATGCAACTATAGAATACATCAGTTAACTCAGTTGCATGTCAGTGCATGTTCAGTTCAGCAGGGACAGGTGTTAGAGGATCAGATTGCTATCAGTTGTGACTATAGTTGTGCATGATGATTTGCACAATCAGAGGGATTGAGTATGCCAATGAATTGGCCAATATCAAGAATTTTAGCCTGTGCTCACGTCCAACAGAGTGTGAGGGATTCTTTGCAGGTGAAATACGAGTTTGGTAAACCATTCTCATCAATTCTTGAGCAGGTATTAAGCAGTGGAGGCAGGCAAGCAGTGGAATAGATTTGGAGATCAGATCTTAGCTGTCTTGTGTGTAACAGGTGGAGCTGGTACTGGATTGCTTGTGATAAGCATTGTACTTTGTAATGTTACATGGTCTCAATCATTAATATACAGATAGTGTGGGGTTTTTAGCGAGATGCTTTCCCCAGGTTACATATTGTGTTAATGTGTGATTGCTCTTGATGTTTTATTGTTATTGATGCTACTATATTGATGATCAACGTAGAGGAGCTTATGTATTGTGTATGTATTCCGAAATAGTACATGATCAGGATAATCTCTGTTGAATATGTGTTAAATTATTCAAAATTTCTACACTTATAATGTTTTACCATTTGGACTTTGCAATGCTCCAGCTACATTTCAGAGAGCTGTATTAGCTATTTTTGCTGATTTAGTTCATGATTGTGTTGAAGTTTACATGGATGATTTTTCAGTGTATGGTAATTCATTTGAGCATGCATTAGAGAATCCTGAAAAAAATTTGAAGAGATGTATTGAAGCTAATCTGTCCCTGAGCAACGAAAAGTGTATTATGATGTTAAATGAGGGGATAGTATTAGGCCTCTATATTTCTTTTCAAGGCATTAAAGTTGATCCATCAAAAAACTAGATCTAGAGAAAATTTTAAGAACCCCCCCTAAATTTATAAATATAATAAATGGGCGAATCTCCATGGTATATAGGAAAAATGGAAGGTGATTTTATCAATAATATAATATGTATATATAATTTTTTGGCGAATCTCTCACCAAGCATGGCGAATATTTTACTCAATTATAAAATCTTGTAAGATCTTGGCGAGTCTTTCACTAAATAATAAAAATTTGTAAAGTCCTAGTGAATCTTAGCATAGGGTACATGCTGGTTTAATTCCCCCATTTAAATAGGCTACATTCCAGGTGAATACCATGGGTCAATACCATGTGCCATTTTGGTGAATACCATGGGTCAATACCATGTGCCATTTTTATTTTTATTAGAATATTTTACTCAATTATAAAATCTTGTAAGATCTTGGCGAGTCTTTCACTAAATAATAAAACTTTGTAAAGTTCTAGTGAATCTTAGCATAGGCTACATGCTAGTTTAATTCCCCATTTAAATAGGCTACATTCCACGTGAATATCATGGGTCAATACCATGTGCCATTTTGGTGAATACCATGGGTCAATACCATGTGCCATTTTTATTTTTATTAATTCTAATATTAGGGTTAATAATGGTTTTTTGCATGGTATTACTAACAATCTAGTCCATGGTATTTGTCCCATAGTATTTTGGCCATAGGTTTCACTTAAATATAACCCATTTTTTGAGTGTTCGTAAATATAAGGTGACTTATGGAGTAAATATAAAAAAATGTTTTATTTGTTTACCATACCACTCATTTATTTATATTTTTTATTAATTTACCATACCTCTTTTACAAATATGGTATTTGGCCCATAGGATTCACTTAAATAAAACCTTTATTTATATTTTTTATTAATTTACCATACCTCTTTTACAAATATGGTATTTGGCCCATATGATTCACTTAAATAAAACCTCTTTCTTGAGCCTTCATAAATAGAACGAGGGTTATGGACTAAATATAAAAAGAGGTTTTATTTATTTACGATACGTCTAGTTTATTTATATTTTTATTTATTTACCATACCTTTTGACTAAGTATAAAAAGACGTTTTATTTATTTACCATACCTCCACTTTACTTATATTTTTATTTGTTTACACCCTTACATGTATATAAGGTGACTTATGGAGTAAATATAAAAAATGTTTTATTTATTTACCATACCTCTCATTTATTATATTTTTATTAATTTACCATACCTCTTTTATAAATATGGTATTTGGCCCATAGTATTCACTTAAATAAAACCTATTCTTGAAAATGGGCGAATGGATTCACTTAAATAAAACCTATTCTTGAAAATGGGCCAATGGAAGGTTGTAAGTCCTAATTTCAAGGGCTAAATTTACCTTTTTTACCCTCTCCCTTAAAATAAGGTGGGCTATTTGAGGTGATTTGTAAAAATGTACTATGATACAAAATATTCGCCCACTAAAAATTTAAAACCCCTTAATTTCGCCAAAGGGCGAACATTCGCCCCTAAAATTATCCTTGTCTAGATCATTGTCAATTTGCCAATTCCGAAGACTCAAAAAGAGGTAAGAAGTTTCATTGGGTATGCAAGCTATTACATAAGGTTTATTGAACATTTTAGTAAAATAGCTTCACCTCTGTTTAAACTTCTAGCAAAAGATACACCTTTCAATTGGAATGAGAATTGTCAGCAAGCATTTGAAACACTCAAAGAAAAGTTATCAACCACACCAGTCTTAAAAGGACCTAACTGGAACCTATCATTTCACATCTTTACAGATGCATCTGATACTGCAGTAGGTGCCTCATTAGGCCAAAAAGAGGAGTCTTGTCATTATGCCATCTATTTCATTAGCAAAAATCTAACACTTGCAGAATTAAACTACACAGTCACAGAAAAAGAAATGCTTGCCATCATACATGATGTGAATAAATTCCGACATTATATAACTGGTTATGAGGTTTTTGTACATACTGACCATTCTACCATTAAGCATTTAATGAATAAACCAGTAACTAGTGGCAGAGTTACCAGATGATTGTTATTGTTACAAGAATTTAACATCACATTGTTAGATAGACCAGGTAAGGAGAATCAAGTGGCAGATTTTCTTTCTAGACTGCAAAATCAAGGTGAGGTTGTTCCGGTTGAAGATTCTTTTCCAGACGAAAATTTATTTGCAATTTCAATAGTGAATCCTTGGTATGCTGACTTGGCCAATTATTTGTCCATAGGAAGAACACCTCTCTGGCAGTTCACGACGTGCCTGCTGAAGTTCCAAGGATCTCCGCTAAAGGGGTTCTGATGACTTGATCTTAGAAGCACCGGATGGATGGGTCAATTAGCCGAAAGAGAGTTTCCCATTAGCCGCTGATATCGTTGAACTGCCACCAAATAGCTTCTTTATTATGGTCCGGGGCTAAAAATAGCAGTGGGATAGAAGGTCCCAGAGGGGCTTGCGCTTCCTAGTGCAAGGACCCGACAGGGGGCTCGACCTGGACAAGCCGTGTAGGAAACAACGGTGAGATCCTCCCAGCGCGCTCTGCGCGATAGCAAGGGGTCAGAGGGCCATACCACCCGCCCACCCCAAAGGGACCTAGCATATTTTACTCCAAAGGAAAAGAAGAGGCTAGTCAAATAAAGTGCTCGATACTCATGGGTTAATGACGATTTAT
This sequence comes from Pinus tabuliformis, assembly GCA_031772625.1. Lineage (NCBI taxonomy): Eukaryota > Viridiplantae > Streptophyta > Pinopsida > Pinales > Pinaceae > Pinus > Pinus tabuliformis. The sequence continues at coordinate 497,489,729 of CM062811.1, read as the reverse complement.
TTTACACTGGTTATGATATGATTATTAGACGATGTGTAACAAATGATGAAATAATTGATATTTTAAAATCTTGCCATGATGAACCGTGTGGTGGGCATTTTGCAGCTAAATGAACAGCATTCAAGATTCTTAGTCTTGGATACTACTGGCCATCTATTTTTAAGGATTCCAAGAAGTACGTGAAGAGTTGCGATAGCTGTCAAAGAATGGGTAGGCCAACAGCTATAGATGAGGTGCCACTTCAGCCTCAAGTACACCTAGAGCCATTTGAAAAATGGGCTTTAGATTTCATAGGACCCATTAATCCAACTTCCAATGGTAAGAAGTACATCCTAGTATGTACTGATTACGTAACAAAATGGGTTGAAGCCAAAGAACTAGTCCGGGCAACTGAACAAACAGTGGCAAACTTCCTTTTTGAAGAGATTTTTGTAAGGTATGGAGTACCAAGGGAGATAGTGACTGATCAAGGTACTATGTTTACTTCAAAGTTAGTTAAGGACATCACAAAAAAATATCCAATCAAGCACAGAAAAAGTACACCTTACCATCCACAGGCCAATGGCCAGGTGGAATCCACAAATAAAACATTGGAAGGAATTATCACTAAGACCGTAGCAATGAACAGAAAGAATTGGGAGGAGAAGCTCAAAGATGCACTCTGGGCTTATAGAATCATGTGGAAGAATACTACAGGATTTACACCATATCAGTTGGTGTATGGCAAAGAGGTAATGCTTCCTATTGAGTTTCAAATACATACTTTTAAGATGGCTGCAGATTTGGGAATTGATCTTAATGAAGCACAACAAGAAAGAATTCAGCAGTTGAACCAGCTGGATGAAATGAGGTAGCAAGTAGAGGAGACAACACTCCTCATGCAGAAACAAAGGAAGCAGTGGCATGATGCACATATCAAAAAGAAACAGTTCAAAGAAGGAGACTGGGCTTTACTCTTTGACTCTAAATTCAGAGATCATAAAGCCAAATTTACCACACATTGGATGGGCCCATACGAAATAGTTCAAGTTTATGACAATGGATCAGTCAAGATTATTACCATTGATGGAGAAGGCCACCCCTTTATTGTCAATGGCAATCGCTTGAAACTTTACCATAGGCCCATCAGCAAGAAAAAATTTCTTCAAACTGTATCTCAGCAAAGGGAGGTTGAGATATTGCAGCCTTCAGCTATAGTATCTCTACCTTAGTTCATTTCATTTCAATTTAGAAATTAAAAAAAAAATAAATAAATAAATAAATAAATAATAATAATAATGGTTTAGATGTGAAAACCAGACTCTGGCACACTCTAACCTAGAATTCTTACTTGAAAACCAATTCTTTGGTTGTAAGAATTCCTTTTCTTTTTGTTTCCTATTTGATTCATCGATTCAATAATGACTTGAGGACAAGTCAAAGCTTTAGTGGGGGAGAAGCATCAGCATTTTTGTTTTTATCTCATCTCCTCATTGTAAATTCTCAAAGAGTTTGTTTCAGCACTTCAGTATTTCAATAAAGAAGTTGTTTTTGTCTTTGTTCTAATCAGAGGGACCTGTTTAAGCACTATGCAGTGGGACCTGTTCAGAAGACCATGTTACCAGCACCAACATTAGAGGGACCTGTTCAACAAACATAAAAGGGACCTGTTAGAGACTGCTATCTCAAGTTACTTCAGCAAAGCTTCAACAAAGTTTCAACAGAGATTCAAAGGTTGCTCGTCACCGAGGCTCCATCAAACACCAAAGATCAAGGAAGCTGCACACATATAGTTCTTTTCCAGATTTCAAAGAAGTTGCACAAACATTCTCCAGATCTCAGAGGGACCTGTTGTATCCAAATTCATCTCAGAGGGACCTGTTATGGACAACAAATATTAGTCATATCTGAACAAGAAAGACCAGTCCTACCTATGCATGCTAACTAAACTCTTGATCAACCAATAAAAGTGTAATGTATTATTGTAATTTTTATTTTTAACATTTAAATTCTTAGATTATTTTAGTGTTAAATGTGATGACTATGGCTGCTTATGATCAATTTCAAAAACACCCACATATCCATCACCCTTGTCATATTCCTAATTTTTATCATTCCCCAACACTCTAGCCTATCCCCATACTCCTATGATTTTTAAATCCCCTATTATACCACCCTCCCAGCCTTGTTATTAACTCCTTATCGGCCATCAAACTTTACTATCGGTTCAACATCTCCCTATTCGGCCAAGTACCAATGAGCAAGGGATAGGTGGTGAACTATTGGAAAGCCAAATGTTACACGGTTTCATTCATTGTTTTTGAATCAGCTAAGTCATAACATGATTGTTCGACCAAGTCGACTCATGCAAACAACTATCTGTTATTATACTCCAGTATTCCATACATGCTTACAGCGTTCTCATGATGGTACTCATACAACCCAGTACAGCTACTCCTCTGTCATTAAAATATGAATACGCTCTGTTATTATTATAGTGAATTGGGTCAAGTCAGTTGTTAAAATTCCATTTCATTCTCAGTTGTAAAAAGGGCATTCCATACTAGCAATTCAAGTGCTGTGACTTCAAAAACAAAGGCTGAGAACAGCAAGTGCTACGAAAGGAAAGCACAGTAATTGGGCTCACAAGTTTCCACCTCCGCCATAATTCAAGGATAGTCATTCGGTCACTGCTTAAGCCATTGAAGGAGCTTATCTCGAAGAACAGAGGGCGCCACCAGGTCAGTTGTGTGGAGCGAAAAGCAAAGGTAACAAACCAAAATACCCTTGTTAAATTAGTAAGCATAAACGAAGAGGGTTAGAGCAGGAGTTTCTCTGTCAAAATGACTAATAGAGTAGAGCCAAACACATTTGATAGTTCTCAGTACCACGATGACTGCATTGCAATTTTAAGAGAAAAACAATGGCTACCCTTCTTGGAGAAGTTTAATGGGAGAAATGAGGAAGTAACTAAACAGTTTGCCTTTACATTTAATGGGGAGAAAGCATTGATAGGCAATTTCTCATTTAGGATCTCAGAAGACACCATAGCACAATCCTTGGGGATCAGCCCAGAAGGAGAAAAATACTTTAAAACAAAACAATTCAAAGAAAAATCATGGACCCAATTCATGTCCAGGTCGAGGGTTTCATCTGTTAACTGGAAGAAGGGTATCCCTAGGAGTTGGTTGATGCATCCATGGGACGAAATGGTGTATATCATTCAAAAATTTGTTACGTGTGAGGGTCGTTACAGCATAGTCTTTTTATACCACATCAAACTCCTGTTACATTTAAAAGGGTAGTGCACCATTAGTTTACCATATTTCCTCTTGCAGAGCTTGACCAAGATGTCAAAAACTATCCAAAAGAAAAAGGGTAATGAAGATAAAAGTTTATGTCATTTTGGGTTAATTAAAATTCTAATTGAATTTGAATTACAGAGAAGGGGAAAAACATGGAAGGAATTTCTGGCTACCAATCAAATCAAAGATGAAGAGGATGAGCAAGAACAGCAAGAGCACTCAGGATTTATGCTTGACATTGATGAAGAGATCCCTGTGTGCAAATCAAGCAATGTCCCTCCACCCAGTAGTAGTGTGAGGACGAGAAAGATGAGACAAGAGGCTGCCCAGAAAATGGAGCAAGATAAAATTTTCACTACGTATACAATAAGATCCAGGAGAGGACAAAAGACCCAGCCACAAGAAGATCAACATGAATCAAATGCACATGCACCGATGGACATCGAGAGCAGTGCTCACTCACAGCCTGGACCAGAAGCCGAAATGGAGGTTGAGAGCAACAATAGGCAAGGAAAAGAGTCACCACCTGCAATCAAGAAACAAAGGAGACTAGAAAAGCAAATTGAAAAGTTAAAAGAAGAACTGATGGAGGCCAACATGATGGAGAAAGTCATTAAGAGGGAGAATGAAATGTTGAGAACTCGGAGTAAGGAGACTCAACAGAAAAATGAGAAGCTGAAGGAACAAATCAAAGAACTCGAGGCTGAACAAACTGACATTTGCAAGTGGGTAACCAAATGGTATACCCAAAAGAAAGCCCTCAAGGAGAAATACAAGAGTTTGAAACATGAGCTCCACATTCAGAAAGATGCCAAAGCTAAGAAGAACATAGATGCATTGTTAAAAGCGGCAGAGGTACAGGCAGGAACAGAGTATAGAGGTAGCACATCAAGATTAGCATGAGGACATGCTAAGCCATTGAGCTTGGGGGAGATGTTGGTACCATTCGATTACCATCTTTTTCTTCTAGAAACACCATCATTTGTCTACCTTTTTCCTCCATAGACCCCTTATATCCCTCCAAATTGATTAATTAATAGCATTATAGTTGTTAGTTTGCATTAAAGTTAATTTATGAATTTTTATGTTAGAAATTAGGAATTTTCAATAAAAAGATTACAGGAAGTCATAACATCATGTAAATGGTTTATCATCTAACATGTGGCATGACAGGCAAGCCAAAGCAATGGACAGGAACGAGACATGGAATGTACATGCATGGTGAAAAATCGATTCTACAGCAAATCAAAAGCTCTTGGTTATGCGGTCCACGCTGGTCAAACCCCAGCCTTTTGGTTACAAAGGAAGTAAAAGCCATGGTTTCCCAAACCGGTTTCGTTTTGTTTTTTTTGGAAATTGGTTTAGATTAGAAATGACTAAAATTCATTCCATTGTAAAAGCAGAAACATCTGCTTAATGAATGTACATTCGATTCAAATAGGGACAGGCAGATAAAGACTACGTATTATTTTGTTTTCAAGAACAGTTACGAGTATTATCTATGTGCATCGTTTGAGAACAGAACTCTTGTATGTGATTTCAATCTTCAGCACTTAAATATAGTCACGGTTTTACTCCAGCATTGTTTATGCGTTAATACTCTCGTTGCTTGAGTTTACTTCAGTGTACCATTGAAACGTGGACGGGCCCTACGTGGATTGGTATACTGTTGATTTCATTTCCTTAGCAGTTTTTGAATTTGAATAGAACGCATAGTGTTTAGTGTTATTTCCATGTTTATGACTTTGTCGATTTGATTAGAAATTCTCACAAATGGTATTTATGGTGATAGCTTGAAGATTTTATCGTTAGATCATTGAACCATATCTTGTAAGAGATTTGATCCATCGTTATATTTTAAAGCATCTCCATAGACTCTGTTCTCATGCATTTAAACTTTAGTGTGCTTTTGATTTTTCATGAATGCTTAAGTGTTAACTAGACAGAGCTTTTGTGCATAGCATCGTTGTAAGAGGATTAAAATCTCAGTCTAGCAATACACTGTATCCTTAGGACAGTTAGATAAGTTAGGTGATATGAGTGTTAAGGTGAGAGGAAACACATTTTAACCTCCTGTGAAGGAGTGCTGCAACCTATCACAATAAACACTTAGTTAGGAATCCTTTATGTCTATAGACTGTAGACACATGCCTCGAAGTTTACTGACCCTAGTTGATAATAAATCTAGTCTAATCTAGCACCCTAGATTGGCCACTACAGTACTCAAAAGAGGAAATGTTGAGCACGTTGTTGGGAAGGTTTCAAAATTACAGTGGAATACCTAATGTATAGAGCTCAAATTCCCTTGTGCTCTTCAATTCTGAATAACACTTGTCAAGAATGGAGTCGAAGATTAGAGATAAAGCATGAGATTGAAGCCAGAGTTTCTAGTCGAGAGAGAGAGAGTTGGTGACAAGGGAGGCAGATCTCATATACCAAGAACTATATGAGAAAGTAACACTCTTAGAATGGGAAGCTGGGTAGCAATCAATATGCCAAGTTTTATGCTCAATGAATGGATGGTAGTGGGTTGTGATGTGCGATAGGGTCAAGAAGAGAAAAAAAATTTCACAGACATATAAATGGCTAGAGGCATAGATCTGGCAAGCCTAGAGAGCGTCTAGGCTCTAATAGAGTTGTCAAAATTATTTGCAAGGAAATTTAGGTAGACAAAGGGATAGGCCTGATGCACTCAAGAGATTCAGATTTTTTAGCAAGACCAACTGAGCTCTGATACCATTGTCAAAATACACATGAAAATACACAACAAATAATAAATCATGTGATTCATATTAGTCACAAAATATACATATAAACACATTTTGTGTGACCCTTGGTTCATCTTTCAAGAAGTCCCTTGGACTTCTCACAACTATTGGCCTTCACTTGAGGCTTTTCTCCTTCCTCTCAAATGAATAACTCGAGTTTGCATAACCCAAGAGGATTATGTTTCCAACAATCATAATAATTTATGCTAGATTATATTAATATAATCTGTTATTAATCCTATAACTCATTGTGCAGATCTTCAAAGGAGAGTTCAACGATCCAAATTGGTTTCCTATTAGCACTGGAAATTTGGTTAAATAAATACATGATCCTAATCTAAAAATAGTTAGTGAAAACCAATTATTAGCAAATTTGGTTTTTAATGATATTCAAGAAAACATTAATAATATTCATGTTCAAACTTCACTATAGAATGGATCACTATACCAAAAATATTAGAAGATGAGTGGTTTAAGCAAGAATATTATCATGAATCTGGTGGAGAAGGAGGTTATTTGTTTGGATAACATCGTTGCTACAAACATGGAGGTATTTATTATTAAACAAACAAATGCATTCAATAAATTCTCAGGTTCTTTGTAATGAAAAAAACTATATTTATTTCGTTACCATTTAATTTCAATATTCCTTCTTCTAAATTCCTTACAGGTTACCACATCATGTTAAAACAAAAACAAAAAAAATTCAATCTTGCCCAATATTTGTCTAGGCCTTTTGTAGGGTAAATTGTAGGTGTATTCCACTATTATTAATTGCTACAATATGTATATATTTGAGAGATATATTTCAAGTCGTAGTTTAATTAGATTATTTTTTTGCTCTTAAAATCATGGAAATTTTGGTAATATTTTGATAAAATCTGGTTATCAAACTTCAAGATTTTGAGTGCCCAAGAAGTTTTGATGGTACTGAATCCATTTTTACCATCAAAAACATGATTCAAACACTGTTACTGCAAAATTTCTTGAATTTTTTTTACCCAAATTCCAACCACTTTTAACTATCCATACAATTTCTTCACTTTAATAAGCTACACCGTATTTCACTCTTACAATCCCTAATTTGATAGCCATCCATTAATGGTTACCCCTCCTTATAGTATGTCATTCTCAAACTCTTGGGGTCGACAACCATGCATTCACATTTTTCTTTTTGTTTGTACTCATTTTTGGAAAATCCCATTTTCCATTTTTGTTGTCGTGCGACCTTCCACTATATGTTGCAATTAGTTTTCCTGATAACTCGGTGGAATTTGTTTAAACTACATGGTATCTCTTTCAATTTCTTCTCAACAGGAACATCACCCTTGTAATGGCACTTATTAGTCCCTGTCTCCGGCATAGCAGGGACTATTGCAATCGATCCAACGTTGACCAGCGATTAAATCACTTTGACCAATTAATATATTCGGTACATTTCATGTTAAACCAAAGTTTATCCATGGAAATTTCAGTGTAAGAAACTTATAACCAAACTTGTGAATTCAACCTCTTATTACAGGCTTCACGTGCCCCGATGTTATTTCAGCTGGGACAAGTTATTTTATCCTAAGTTTTTAGGCCTCCACTGGAAGTGGCAGCTGCATGCCGCCTGCATGTTCTTGAGGCCACTTGTCACCTCCTCTATTTCCTGTCCCGTCTTCGTTCCACGCAATACACGACCGCTTCATTCTTCTTGCCCCTCCATGCTCATGTTAGCCCAGTGTTCTCTGAACTTGCAGCTCCAAACCCAAGTCCGATGCTGGAAAAGTACACAATCCGCAGATTGCAGGGCTGTATTAGAGCCCTGAGAAGCAAAGGCAATCTGGAGGATGGTGGGGAGCTGTTAGATATTGCCGTGAAGAAGCTCAAGTCCTCATTCATGTCGATTCAGTTTGAGAACATCCTGTCGAGGGATCTCAAGGTAAGCAGTGAAATACCCCAATCAAAACAAGTGTTTGTTAGTATTGAAAGCCTTCAGATGATTACAGAGTTCCTTAAGAGAAATGGTAGGGCTCAGGCATGTCTAAAACTATATTGGGAAGTTATAATTAGTACTGTTAAGAGCAGTTTTCAATCCATGAAAGCTTATTACCTGAACTACAATTCTACTGAGATTCTTCATAGGCTGAATTCGGCTGATGTGGAAGGGCCGTGTGAGGGATTTGATGTGGTCTGAAAAGGTTCTGTGCAGTGAAATATTTGAGAGTTTTGACAAGGAGGTATGGATGGAATGTTTTGGGAAGTTGGCCGCAGCTGGCGGTATGGGTGCAATTATCCGGTTTGGGGAAACCATTGCTGTGAGTCAGAGAGAGCCACAGAAGGTCTTTAAGCTGCTTGACATGTTTGAAGGCCTGGAAAACTTGAAGGACGACGTGGAGAATGTCTTTGAAGGGTATGGATGCATGGAAACCAGGCTTCGGTTGAGCGAGCTTCAGAAACAGTTGGCGCACAGTTCTTGCCAAGTTCTTTTGGAGTTTTCGAAGCAGGTGGAGGAGCAACGGCCTGAGAATGGGCAAGAAATTGAAACTGCCGGTAAGAAATTGAAACTACCTGATGCACATGCAAAACAATAGAATGAAAATTGTGCATTTTAATTTATGGGCAGGTATGTTGTGTAGGCAAGCCATTATGTTGTTCTTGTAGCATATTGATTAAGTAGATGTAGAAGAATTCTATTAGAAAGGAAATTATAAATGCTATTTGAAAGGGAATTATGCTTATAATACCTTTATCTGGCATAAAATCACATACAAAAAACGGCACTGGCTTTCCTGTGTTGATTCTTCCCATCACATATGTCTCCTACTTTATACATTGATCTGAGTTTTGATGCAGGTATAGAGCCTTTTATTACACTGTTCAACTGGGACTCGCCACAAGCTCTGGAGAATGAGTATGGAGGATTCACTGTCTGAATTTTCTTCAAAGTCTTCTGAAAAACTGAGACATTTGATTCTTCCTTTTCTTCCACGCATCTCCTTCGGGAGAAGGAGCCCCATCCTCTACTATTAGCTGCATCCTTACCGCATTCTGATTTTCTGCTTCTTTTCGTCTTTTCCTAGGATGTGATTCTGTCGTTTTTCTCTGAGTGTGATTCTGTCGTTTTTCTCTGAGTGGCATTGCTCAGAGACTGCCAACACCAATACCATGTAGTTGTTAAGGCTCCACCTGGGAGCTTTACAACACATTTCTCATGTATTTGATTGTTGTCATGCCTTGGTATCAATCTTGTGGGCCCATCTTGTGACCACTTGTCCAACATCTATCATGCATGTTCGCTAAGAAGCAGCTGCCAGCATTTAACTAGTAGACAGATTGTTGTTTTCTTATTCAGTTAAAAGGAAAAAAAAACAATTTTTCTATTAGATAAAGATATTTACCTAATCATGTGGCATATAACTGATATCAAACTAATGTGCTGTGGGCAGCCTCAAAAAAATCCCATAGGGATTCACAGGATATAGCCCAAACAATGGGAGTTATTCATCAAGTTGGCAGATACAAAATAGGTATTCGCTGGATATAGCCCAAACAATGGGAGTCATTCATCAATTTGGCAGATACAAAATAAATGATATAGAGCACACAGGCTTGCATAATACAATTGTGGGCAGCCTAAAAAAATCCCATAGGGATTCACCGGATGTAGCCCAAACAATGGCAGTCATTCGTCAATTTGGCAGACACAAAATATATGATACATAGCACACAGGCCTGCTGAATAATCCCAACAACAGGCAGTCAATACATTGAAAATCTATCTTCACAACCCATCAAGGATGGCACAAATCCTGCAAAAATAAGCTGATAACGGAGACAGCAGAAACCCCAAAAGGAGAAGAGGCAGGCTCCGAAGAGAAAGAGGCAACTCGAAAGAAACTGGTCAGCTAACCCAAATTCCAGTAACAGAGTGAAGGTGCCAAGTAAAATAAAAACAAAATAAAAGGGTTGTAAAGCCGAAGAGAAACCCGTGGCAGCCATGAAACAAGAAATGAACAGCTGGGCATGAACAATGAAGCTGCAGATGATAAAAGAAACTCTTATCATGAGTCCAAGTATGCGGACCCCGACAGCAAAAGAATAGGCCACAGGTCCGATTCAAGGAATCGGCAGCAAACGCAGACATGTGCCATGAACCTTCTAATCTCATAAATGGTTCCATGAACCTTCTGAAATATTCCTTCGTCTCGAATGCCATCTTCAAACATATGCCGAAAGCGCAAACATATGTGGGAAGCCCACTACAAGCTTGCTTGCTAAAATTCTAATCCAAGAGGCCAGAGGCCCTTAACGTCACAGAAATAACTAATGATGAAATTTCAAGTGGTTTAGGGTAGATAAAATTTGCAGCTTTATATTACCGCTATGTGTAACACATGCACATATCATTTTATATTACTCTAGGCACCAAGAAAGCTTATGGGGATAAAATTACATGTTATTTGATTATGGCTACGGGTAATTCTAACTTTTCATGGTTTAACAAGTGTTAGCAAATTATAAAGTATGATTAATTAACTGACACATTAGCCTCTTTGTATATATTCTAACTAATAGCAATAAAATAGAAATTAATTACATATATACCTAGTAAACAATCTGTGTCTATTTTATAGCTTTCGTTGCCATTAAGATTTCATTCATATCTCTATCTATTTATAACATTCGTCGCCATTAATATTTCATTCCAAGATGGATATATAACTGCGTGCACAACTCTCCCTGACAGGCAGAGCGTTAGCATTCATCTGTCTTCAATAAATTTCTTGTCAGCACCACCATCGTTTGACATTATCAATCTCTTATGCATTGAAATTTTCAAATTGAAAGGCAATTCCATCTTTTTCTTCTTCAGTGAAAGCAGAAGTAATTACAGTACAGAGAACAGAGGAAACAAGAGATGTAAATAAGTAGACCAGTGCTGGCGTTGGTGATCACGCAGGCCAAATTAGCAACGCAGATAATGTGAGAAAAAACACTGATCAATTTGGGGATGGGGATGTTGACAAATTAGTGGAAGAACAAGGAAACAAGAGATGCAAATAAAGAGACCAGTGCTAGCGTTGGTAATCACGCAGGTCAAATTAGCAACGCAAATAAGCTGTAATTAGTTTATTATTTGATTTCAGGCCCGGCAGGGACTACCGCCACTTGCGGATCTTGTTAATTATACTCAGTGTATTAGCTATATATATAATAGATTTAAAATTGTTTAAAATTTAAAAATATATTACATATAAAAGGATGAGGAGTATTTAATATATTTAAAAATAATATAAAGGTGAGTGGAATATTTAATATCTTTATGATTATAGGTATTTTTTTACATTTTATTTTCATGTATGGATATTGGTATAAGCATTTTTGAAGGGAGAATAAAAAGAAATCTAAACCAATATAACTATGGTTTGAGTAAGATAGTGCGAGTAAGAAAAAGTATGAAAGTTTTTAAAGGTGTAGGAAGGATAAAGTATAATTAAGATTAATGGGCAAAAATGTAATGATGATAATTAATATTTACGAAAATTGAATTTGGTTTATTATATTTTTAAAAAGGAAAAGAATTACTTAGTTTGTTTTAGAATTTTATTTGTTTCTCCACAAGTTTTAAGAAAAATATTTCTAAATCACCATATCTTTAATAAGTTAAAAGGTTAGGAAATTATAACAAATGTTTTGAAATTGATATTTAATATGGGTGTATGTTAAGCATTGAAGAGAAAGTATTTTTCATCTTCGATCTTTTTAGTATCACAAAGATGACAAATCTTTCAACCCACAATGTTTTAGGAATTGTTCAATGTTCCATTTCACAATGGAGCTTGTGAGAATTTGTTATTATTTTAGCAGTGCGATTTTCTTCTTTACACTAGTCAAAATGGGATATATTTTTGGTCGTGTAGATTAGGTTGATCACCTCCTTAGCATACCTGAATTTTATTTTATCTTCTAGTTCTTTATCACGCCACAATTTCTCCTTAAATTTAGATGTAATAATATTTTTAATACTATCATTATTTCTTTTAGTCCTCAGTTATTTACCCAAGGTTTGTTATCTTTATGCCACACCCACTTGAGCCAAAAGTGGTTTCAATTAGTTTAAAAGCAATCTTAAGAAGTGTGTACGTCAAGTACTTAGTCATATCAATGCTCTAAATAGAGAAAAACTTGTTTTAATGAAAATGAGATAAGATATATTGCTTTTAATTTTGAAATTTTAAATTTGAGAACATAAATAAAAAACAATATGATTTTTTTAAATAGATACTTATATGATATCTAGTAAAAATAAAATATTTTAATTAGAAAAATATATTTAAAAAACTAACTAAAAATTTAAAGATTAAAAAAAAAATCATTGTTTATTATTTTTATAAATAAATATTTTAATTTGAAAAACTCAATAATATAAAAAACAGTATTGAGTAAAGTGGTGAAAGCTAAGATGATCCACTGTCATTGTTATAATAGGTGTTTTTTTATTTATATGATGAACCTATTTTAAACTCAGGTTGGAATTGCTAGTGATTGAATTGAACTCATGGAGGGTTGTTGAGAATGTTAGGAGGGAAAAAAAAATGAATAGAATTTTATTTATCTGTAAATTAGAAAAATGGAGTTTAGTAATATTTTCTTTCAACGTGTTATAGAGCAAGAAATATGGTCTCTCACAGGTTGGGTTGCATTTACATTAGGTACCATTTGGATATTTATTAAAATTATATAGGTATTCACATTTCTAAAATACTTTCATCCAACTTTATTTAGTGAATCTTTTTAGGGAAATAAAAAGTTGTTAAAAAGGTTTTATATTTTGGGTGATTTTTAATAATATATTAATAATGGTGGAATTTTATTTTGTATATAATTTGATAAATTTGAAAACACAAGCTATTATGTACATTAATAATGTTATTTTTTTACCATAAATGTACGTATAAATAATATAATTTTATTATATATAATAATTTATTTCCCTTCGCAACAAATATATCGCAACGCATTAAGATAGGCTATAATGGTGAATGGGTGAACCAAAGAGTCTAATATGGCTGGCTTTTGAAACATACACGGAATGATATTTACCCCTTTGAAAAGTTATTTGGCTTTATTAATGGTGGACCCAATGAAAAGTGTCATGGTTAGTCGTCATTTTTGAAAAGAAAAACCTTTAAAAATTTAAAATTTTTTGTTTAGTCAATTTTTTTCCAACATCCATGTCAACTCAATGTTTTAGTACTTCAAAGGTCAAAAGGTCATAATGTTGGGTTGTGGAACGAGCCCACTCACGTCATGCTTTCAAGGTAAAGTGCAGTCCATTTAGTCAGAAGCTTACATTGATACATTCACTTGCTCATATCATAGTTTTTTATCTAGGTAGTTCTTCTACGGTGTTTTGGTTTCAAACCTTTGAGTTGTTTTTAGGGTTTTAACGAGGAAATGATCACTCTGCCATCAAAAGTTGTTGAGTGTAATTGGAAAATATATTTTTTGGATAGATTTTTCCAACAAGTTATTTTGTATGTCAAACAGAGATTATATTCCAAAGTTATGACCTTAAGAAGTTGATGTTCCAACTTACCCCATTGGTACCCACAAGCCTTTGGTGTTTCATCTCTCAAGGTTAGGTTTTTGGATGTTTAGGGTTTCAGATTGCTTCTTTATGATAAAAAGGCCTTCAAGCCTCATTGTAAGATAGCGCAGTGAAGGTGTGTAGATGTCACATCTCCTCATAGATAAGCTACCACCATTTGAGCTAGTTTGTTTTCATTCTACATCTATACAATTTCAATGTTTTCCATTTATTAATAGAAGTTAAGTTTCATTGTATCTTTGTGTTTTAGTTAAAAATATGTATATCATTTCATTTCGTTCCTAAGTTCAAATCAGTGGTATCATAGTGGTCTTTTCTTTATATATTTTTTATGCATGTCCCTAAACAAAGTTAGGGTATAAGGAGTTGGAACTCGAACTTCTTGAGCCCTTGCATCACCATCCTCATCGACCCCAACAGAAGAAAAGGAAGACGAGGGAGCAGGAGATCCCATTAAACTATTTCTCAAAGAAGCCCTCAATCAACAAAGGAACAAGATGATGGATAATTTTTCCCAAATCCTTCGATGGATTCCAATAGGCGATGCATCTCCATCAATTGACATTGGAAACATTGCCCCCTTTAAGGTACAAGTTAAGTTTGATATTTTTATATTTGAAGGCCAAATAGATGCAAATGCTCTAGATAAATGGTTAAATTTGCTAGAAGGGTATTTTTCGGTCCACAATTGTTTCGATAGAAAGAATATTACCTTTGAACTCCTCAAGGTTTCCTCCCATGTAAAGGATTAGTGGGAAACTTAATGTGAGCAAAGGGCCATAGAGGAATCTGCATTATTTTCAATCACACCCACTTCGGACTCTTTTAAGGATGTTATTAAGGAACATTGTTTAATTACCCTGTTAGCAGCTATGAAGACTAGTACATGAGATGAACCACATTACGGCAGGAAAGGGACCAATCAGTGTCTGAGTTCACAAATATCTTTCATACCTTGTGAAATAATTTGGGTATCAAAGACTCTTAGCGGCATCTGGTGCTCAAGTACCATGGTTGTCTCCACAGATACATCTAGATAGAAATGGAGTTCCTAGACAACTCCTCACTTGGCGCAACATATCGATATGCTATCAAAATCGAGAAAAAAAATTAAATAGAAGAAGCGATACCTTGGATTTATGAATCCTTTACAGTAGAAGAAGGGCAAGGGCATGCACAAATCGCTAAGTAAAGGATAGAGCCAGTGTGGACCACCAAAGGACAACCCATCCAAGTTGAAAACAAACAATAGTAATGGGAAGACGAAGAATTATATGGGAAAGTGGTGTGAGTTCCACAAGAGCCCCTCTCGCAAAACCAATGAATTTCATGCAAGGAAATCATTGGTGGCTAAGCTAAAAGCCTCGGAGTTAGACGCAGGTTCCAACTCTAAGCCAGAACTAGAAAAGGGGAAACAAATCATTGATGCAGAACCCAGTGCCATTGATGCCACTACCAATCCTTCCAACAAAGTTAGTCAGAAGATTCAGAGGAAGGTGAATGCCTCTTTCACTCACAAATGTGTGTGAAGGGTGCTCCACTACATTTCATTATCGATGGCAGGAGTTAAAATAACATCATCTTAGCATAGGTCATTAAGCAGTTGGGCCTATCGAAAACACTAGACCTGTAGCCATACACCATCAAGTGGCTCTACCAAGGGCATGATATTTGCATTAACCAATAGTGTTGCTTGCCCTACAACATCAATCCTTTCAAGGATGGGGTATTGAGTGATGTCTTGAAGTTGAGATGTTCTATTAGGCTAACCATACTTTTGGAAGCGTCATTTTGTATATGAGTCTAGACCTTGTAGTGTTATTATTACTTTAGGAAAAAAACTATACATGATACCAGAGGTAACCCTGTCTACTGCCATTTCTTTGATCTTTGCTAAGAAATTCAATAAGGTCATCTCTCGAACTAGGAAATTTTTCTTCTTGATTTGTTCTCAAAGGAAAGAGAAGGTTTTGGCCACTTCCATGGCCTCCACACAGGGCTCCTATACATAGCAAATGAAAGTGTATAAGATCATGGATGAATACAAAGGCATCTTATCCTCACCCACTGGGGTACCTTTACACTTTCATGTAAAGCATTCAATTGATTTGACCCCCCACAAACCTCTACCCAATGAGCTAATCTACAACCGCTCTCTTTTGGAAAATGAGGAAATCAAGTGACACATCCTAGAGCTGATCCAAAAAGGGCACATTCAACTAAGCTCCTCACCTTGTGGAATCTTGATTGTACTCATGCAAAATAAAGATGGGACTTGTTGACTTTGCATTGATTATCAGGCCTTGAAAAAAGTCAAGTCAGGAATGGGTACATGATTCCCCAGATTGACGATTTGCTTGATTAGCTCAAGGGGGCTAAGTACTTTAGTAAGATTTATTTTAATTTTGGCTACCACCAAGTCCCAAAAAACCAATTGATGTGTGGAATATTGCTTTCAAGTCCAAGGAGGTTCATTTTGAATGGTTTGTCATGCCCTTTTCTTTGACAAATGTCCCAGTAACTTTCATGAGACTAATGGATTATATATTGTGGCCTTTCACCAACTCTTTTGTGGTTGTATATCTGGATGACATCCTCATCTTCAACAAGATTTGGGTATAACACGTGTAACATATTCAACAAGTCCTTCACACTCTATGGCAACACAAGTTATGTGCTAACTTGGAAAAATGTGTCTTTGGCATAGATAAGGTCCAATACCTAGGCTACATTATTCATGAGCAAGGTATGCACGTGAATCCATCTAATATGCAATTCATTCGAGATTGGTTAGCCCTGATGACTCTAACAGAGATTTGTAGCTTCTTTGGCCTTGCTAACTTCTACTGAAGATTCATGTTGGGGTTATCTTATATCGCTTGGCCCTTAAGTCAAGTGACCAAGGTGGAGAAAAAGCAAAATTATTTTGGTCTAAGTCAAAAGAGAAGGCATTCAATGAACTAAAATTTCACCTTTTTCTCTACACCAGTCTTCACCCTACCAGAATTGCAACAGTCATTTGAGATTGAAACAAATTCTTCTAAATATGCTAATGGTGTAGTCCTCATTCAACACATACATTTGGTGGCCTATCACAATGAAACACTCAGATATTGTTTAGACATACCCCACCTATGATAAGGAGATGTACTCCATCATGCAGTCTTATCAGCAATGAAAACATTATATTATGGGAAAGGAGAGGATCATCCACGTATATCACAAGCCTCTTCAATTTATGCAGACACAAGGGAAGTTATAAAATGACTATCATCATGAATGGTCCAAATACTTGTAACAATTCCATTTGGACAAATAATACAACAAGGGTAGCACCAATCATGTCGCAAAATACCTTAGTTAACTCTCAGTGGTAGCACTATTCATATCTCTCAACTCTTGTGGGCATGATACCTATGGGTGGCCACATTTATAAAATTGCAACTTGGAATTCATTGCCACATTCTAAGTTGTTGATGGCAAGAAAGAAAGTCTAGACTTCCACCTCTAGGATGCATTGTTGTGCTACCTAGGGAACCTTTATGTTCCTTCAAGCGAGAGTTCCAAGCTTATTTGGGAGACACATTATAGTTGGGTAGTAGGGAACTTTGGTGTGGAGAAGATAGTGACAATACTACAAAAGTATTTTTATTTTCTGAAACTTTAACAAGATGTTGGAAAGTATATCAATTCCTACACCACATGCACCATTACCAAACTAGCCATTAAGAAGCAAGGCTTGTACACCCCTCTCCCTACTCCTAATCGACTTTTCGAATCCATGTCAATGGACTATAGGTCTAGCCTTCCTTCTACCAAGCATGGTAATGACTGTGTGTTTGTGGTCGTTGATAGATTTTTTAAGATGGCCATTTTGATTTCCTGCAAGAGTATGACAACAGAAGCCACTGGCGAACTCTTCTTAAAATGGGTATGGGTACATTTTGGGATCCTACAAACCATAGTAACTTCCTAAGTGCATGATGATAAAGCCTCTGGTAATTGTTGGAAACCAAACTCACCAAATCAACTACCTTCCACCCCCAGACTAATGGCCAAATAGAGGTGGTTAACAAGATGATATGAAGATTTTACACATGTATAAATCCAAGAATTCATGCACATGGGATGATAGTCTCCCTATGTTCAACATAACAATAATATATATCTACATAGCTCAACTAGCCACAACCCCTTTCAGGTGGGCTTGGGATTTCAACTATTGGGTCCCATTGATGTCGCATTGTCCCTTGCAACTACACAGGAAGAATCTGCACATGTTCAATCTAAAGCCGACAAAGTTACCAAGTTTATTGAATGAATTCAACACATACACCAACAGGTCCATGATATCTTGCAAAAATACAATACTAAGTACAAATCATGCCATGTTCAGCACCAGTGTAACATACCCCCTCCTAACCCCAACCTAAAACAAAGGTTAGATGGAGGTAGTTACTATGATGACCCAATATCCATGGTTCAATTATGGAAATGGGGTCCACATTTTTAAATCTTTTCCAACTACTTTAGAACTTAAAATGGATAACATCATTGTGTTCGTCTCATCGATACCTTTCTAATGATATAAGATTTGCCCCAATCTAACCCACATATCAAAATATATGACCAATTAAAAATTGGCCTATTAGGCTTTGCCATGTGGTCAAACTTTCCACATGGAACCCACATGATCCACACATGGCTACAAAATTCATAGGCCACATGGTAGCTGTCGACTTGCTCATGCTCGTTAAACCCCTTTTCAAGGTCCAACATACAATGCACTATATATGTATGTATGTATGTATGTATATATGTATGTATATTACATGGGTGTGGTTCCTGGTGTAGTCAGGAGTTAGCTTGCTCGAGGAAAAAATACACACAGTTCATACAGGAGCCTTGACCTCTGACTACACAACAAACTCGACTCCCACTTGGGCCCTGACTAGCAACTCTATACAATTGCGTTATCACGCCTGACTAGCCCGACCCGCAAGTGGTGGGTCCTACCCGGCCTTCTCTGGGTCTAACATGTTTCTGAGCCCTTACTCAGCAAACAAGGCTAACTTTCTCAACCTCCGACTCGGCAGGTCCCACCAACGATTCCAACCTGTTTTGCAAGCCCTTTTCACTTAGAAATTTTTTGGATTCCTTCATGGTTTTTATGTAGGAAAAATAATTCGAACTCTTGTTCTTGTTAAAACATGAACTTCAGGATTTCATGAAAACTCCCATTGCAACAAGGCCATGAAATCCATTAAGCTTTTTCACTGCGATATTCACTAAACTCACTAAAGAACACAAAATAATTTTAATGATGAAACTTGGAAAATAATATGTATAGGAAGGCGCCCTCAATTAATGCGCATTTGAATGCATTTCATCAAGATTATAGGGAACTCAAGTAGCACCCTCGCACAACAGAAGTTATGTTACTTTCAATCAATAAGCTCACATACATAAAGAAATTAATGGGACTCATACATCGTAATACAAGTTGGATACCCTAATTATCCAACTTCACCATTCCACCCAAAGATATTACCATCTCTTCAAGACTAAAAGATAATTGAGGTTTAAATACTTAACATATACAAGATTCGACCATTCCTCATAGACCCATACAGGGAATTAAACATCCCACATCTACATGGGAATCACATCCCTCAAGGTCAACATGAGAATTTTATCATCTCATTAAGCATGCACATAATATTCACATACAGAGGAGCATAAGCAAACATCATTACGTTATACACTAGAATTAAGCAACCAAGTCCTTTTGTAGCTGTCATCCCCAAGCCAAATTCCAAAGCTTGAGGTAGAGTGCTTTCCGAGGATTTTAAACTGATATTGTCAATTGAAATAGGGTGTCTCAAGGCTACCTCACCTCCAACCACTAGCTATTAAAAATCAATAACCACAAGGAATCACTTCAATTGCATACATCCATCATCCTCTTATGGGATTAAACCAATATCCTCATCTCAAATAGGGTTTCTCAAGGCCACATTTCCTTCACCCACCAGCTACTCAACAATTACACGCAAAGTAGGCAACACATTATTTCATGTAGAAGGACTTGTATATGATCATCCCAACTTCTCTAAGGATTTAGACACAAAGAGTCTCAATTCATATTTCGAGAGAGAGAGATATAGTTAATAAGAGTGCACCTTCTAGCAGCTTAGTGGAATCTTCCACATGTGTTCTCATCCCAATCCCATAGAACTACCATTAGGGGTTATTAGTCCACTAGAATTGGGTGCCTCCACCTCTCAAAGTTATCAACCAACATAACCTGTAGTGGATTTATGATCCCTAAAAAGCATAGCTACTACTCTATGATTATCAGTCAGAAAACCTATTAGGTTCCTCAAATGGATATCATCAAAGATTATCCTCTCCCTGAATTCTCTGGATCCTGCTATCTTCTTTGCCCTCTTAGCAATGAGCGTGATTATCCTGGAGCCTAATGGAATCCCTATTTTTTTTCTCATGTTCCCTTCTTTGCATGTTCGCATAAGTCATGGTTATTTTCCCCCCACTGGAGCCTCTTGGCCTCCACTTCCTTCTTCAACAAAGTGTGTGAGTCTGTCCCACTCTAGAATTCCCTCCCCTTGTAATTGAATGAAGGAGTCTCTCCTTGCATGCGTTATGCAGACCAATTTGACCTTGTCTCTTTCGTGTGTCTAGGTAGACCTTACTCCCAAAAACACATCCCGTACGTGTTCATTATTTTGTCCTTCTTTTTTTTTGCTTACATTCATGCCGAAAAGACACATGGGCATGTCCTTCATTTTTCCAGTTGAGTTTAATAACACAATCAACTCCATTAACACCACTCAATCAGTGCATGACTAATATTTAAAACAACCAAATACTCAAGCAATGAAATTTGTGTCCCTCTCTTAGCCTTTAATTTTAATAATTACATAATTACAAGGGAATTAATTACAATGCTTACAAGGGGAATTAACCCATAGGGGATGTCACAATACCCACCCCCTTAGAGGAAAACTATCCTCAATGTTCTCATTTCCAAACACAAAGAAAACATGCTTAACCCAAGCATAAATGATTTGGAGCTTTATATTTACAACTCAATTACAATTACAACTCACATACATAGTCACTTGTCCAACAACTCAATTGATATATACCCACTAACTCAACCATCTTTCAGTGGCACTTTGCAATCTTCTTGGTGCTTTTGTTGCACACTCTAATATCTTTAAGTTGTTATGTTCCTCTCTTCAATCAACTTCATTCACCCCGACTGAGAAATTCCCATGCTCTTCTGTAACATGTCATATAATCTCTCATGAGATTCACCATAAAGAATTTTATAAAAATTAAATTAGACCTCTTGCCTTTTCCTTTGAATGGTTGCTTAGCCATTCACACACGTCTTTAAAAAATCCTATTTATCAGGTGTTTTCAACAGATCCATTTCGTTGCACCATATTGGTCACAAATCATCATTGACAAGCCCATTTATAAAGTGTTGTCAACAACTCCTTGCTATTACTCTAGAGTGGCTACAAATCAGCACAAAGATTCATGCAGAGCATAGAGAGTTTTAGTTTGGCCTTGGAGGGAGAGATCTAATTAATAATGAGGAGTTTTTATCATTTGCATTACTCCTGAAGGAATAAGAGTTCACTCTCCAAAAAAAATTTAGTGGAACTACCACTGGTGTTCTCATCCCAAACCTGTGGAACTACCATAAGGTGTTATCAACCCACTAGTCTTGGGTGCCTCAACCTCCTAGAATTTATCAACCAACATAGTCTCTAGTGGATTTATCAACCCATAAGGCACAACCACTACTCAATGATTATCAGCCAGCGTTCCCTTTAGGTTCCTCATCTGGACTATCATCTGAGTTTGTTTTGTGATTATTAGCTAGCAAGCTTCATGGGTTTCTTAGTTGTGCTATCACCAAAGTTATGCTCTGTGATTATCAGCCAACAAGCTTCATGGGTTTATTATCTATGTTATTAGCAAAGCTTCTCTACTCCCCTCAACTCTCTTTTAGCATCAACATAGCGCTGAGTGGAGTACATGTCAAATCCTCTAATCAAGGATTTTGATTATTAGTCAATATACCCGCTGCCACAACCATCAACATTTCCTTGTCATTTGCATGACACAACATGAGCATACAAAAGTATTCTTCTTACGACATTAAAATCATGAGTTAAATAGGGTTACTTTATCCCAATTGATTCCTCAAACAACCAAGAATATTTTCATGCCATCTATATTTGCATTAATTAAATATAAACCACCATTCTTCCATAGGAATGAGACATGACAAAACGTAACAGTCGCAATGGAAATCATAGATGTATATATCTATATATATATATATATATATATCTATATATATATATATATATATATATATATATATATATATATATATATATATATATATATATTGGCATGATTATGAACATATCACATACGTAAATAAGGTCAAGATCATGAGAATTCCCTTTGTATCATTTTCCTTAGCCTTTTCCATTACCTCATCGCACAAATCAACTCACTTGGTTATCATACTACTATCCACTTAGTCATGGTCATATCATACATTAGCACATGCCAGATAAAACCAAAGTTTCAAAGAACTCCCTATATTGTTGTTTTTATTCACACAACAATTTTCATCATGTGCATAATTTAGTTTTTTCTTTTTTTCATATTTAGGAGCGATGCTCCAACATACGTCAGCGATGGAATTTCCATACCCATCACCCAAGACCAACCTTTCTCTCTTTTTTTTCATGCTCCTTAATTACCTGCGGGGCCTCTTTCAGACCATGCTTCTATTGGTCCTCCTAAACTCTCTTACCAAAGCCTCGTGGCCTTCTTTCCACACCAAACGCATGTTCCCAAGGCCCTAAAGCATGAAGAATGAAAGTAAAAATCTAAAGGAAAATATGACAACCATAAAAAGAAAGAAATTCATGACAACAATCATAAAATCACACAACAAAATAACATGACCATGTGAAATCCAACAGTAAAAAGGGAAATTTGAACATAAACCAATTGAGGGACAGAAAACAGAAAATATTCAACAACGTAATAACTCAATCCCCATGAGTTATGGAATTTCTCAATGCTTTATGAGTAAGGCTCAACCCAAGCCCTTTCCATGTTTTCATTCAGTTTCTTCTACTACAACCAACCACAAAAATTAAACTCAACCACTACATAATTTATTCACATTTAATTATATTTCTTAAACAACAACAAAATGGATATATAATCCATATCTATTCAACCATCTCGACCATTGATTCTAAGTGGCCAGCGTGCCTGTTTTTCACGACTGCATAGATATTAGGCATGTTTCGATCTTTGTCCTCCATTGTCTGTGCTTCTTGGATAATATGCAGTCCCCGTTGATTTCTTTGTATCTGGAGGCAGTTATTATGCAAATGGTTCTCCCTACATTTCTATCATACTATGGGATTCTTATGGGACCCATCCCCTTCATTAACCTAAGAAAAGTGGACTTCATAAGTTGCGTTGAATTTATTTTTAGTTTTACCTTAATTGGTAGTGAAGTTTCTTACTTTATTCCCAGGATGATGTCCTAAATTCCCTTGCCTTTTTCCTCCAATTCCTAAACTTCCTTTTACATTTAAATTGGTCTTAAGCTTTGGCTTGCACCTAGATTGTTCATAGCAATGCTTTAGCTTTCTCACTACATCCTCCAAGGTACGTGGCTCATCAAATTCAATCCTGTCTTTGAAGGACTATGGCAACCCACTGATAAATCTTTGGACTTTTACCTTTTCCTCCTTGAGGTAGGGAACATACCGAAGCAACTCCAGGAATTTAGTAACATACTCGTCATCAGAAATCTGCCCCATTTTGAGCTCATAAAACTCCTTTTCCTTGTTGTCAAAATATCTTTCAGACAAGTATTTTTCCCTAAAGTATTCCTCAAATTCCTTCCATGTTAGCTCTTCTTCCCTTATGCCTTGTACATTCTTAAATACTCCCACCAGATATCAGTATTTCCTTTCAGGATGATGGTTTCCACCCTTGCTTTCATATTTTTAGAGTAGTTATGAATTCTGAAGAACTTTTTCATCTCCATCAACCATGATTCAACTTCTTTTGCTTCCTTTACCTCACCATAAAATGGAGGAGGCTTAGCTTTCTTAAATTCCTCTGGTACATAATATTTTTCCTCCTTCTATAATGATGATGGTAATGATGATAATGTCTTTTGTGAGTCTATTTAAGTTGTTTTTCATGGGTGTTGGTCCTCTTCTCTTGAGTGTCTAGTAAAGTACCTCCTTTCGTTGTATCTTCACTTGGCATTCATTGTCTCTTTTTGGATCTTCTCCCATCCACTCCCTTTTCTCTTTATTATTGATCTAAGGGACTCTTCCTATCCATATGACTAGCTCCCAAATCATGTTGTCTTTGCCTTTGTAATTCTGAAAGACTCTACAATAGGACTACATTCACTTCTGCTTTCCTCTCTTGTGCTTTGACAAGTATTTCATTGTCCCTGACAATCCTCTCGTTGTCAGCATTATAGCTCCTTATTTCATCACTTAGACTCCTCAATGCATCCATTAAGTCAATATAACTTGTCTCTCTTCATTGCTCAACTAATCTTTCCTCTTCATATCCATGTTGTGATTGATCGGAGCTGTATTACACCATTCTTATCCTCATCTACTTTTATCCTCAATGTCTTCTTATGTGTCGCCAATGCACACACATAACTATTAAATGAATTAACATATATGTATAATAGAAATATCACCTTGGCTTGTTGTTGTAAATCTGTGAGTGTGAGGCTAGCTATAACATTACACCTCATTTAGTGCATGATTATCAAGAAAATCATATAAATCACCAATTCTATGCTAGATGTAGATATCACAATAAAATATACCAAGGATAACACATAATCTATATGCAAACAACCATATTTCTAATGCTCGACATGAGACTTTAAGGCCTCACTAGATCTCCCAAGGTCTAGTGTTGAACACTCGCTTGTTAGTTTTGTGATGATGTCCTTCCAATCCAAGTATTGAAGCTGGAAGCTTTGATACCACTCTATAACATACCCCCTCCTAACTGCAGCCCAAAACAAAGGTTAGATGGAGGTAGTTACTGTGATGACCCAATCTCCATGGTTCAATTATGGAAATGGGGTCCCATTTTTCAATATTTTCCAACTACTTCAGAAGTTAAAATGAATAACATTGTTGTGTTCATCTCATCGATACCTTTCCAATGATACAATATTTGAACCAAACTAACCCACGGATCAAAAGATATGACTGATTAAAAACATGCCTATCAAGCTTTGCCATGTAATCAAACCTGCCACATGGCACCCACTTGGTGCTTTAGTGGCTACCCAATTCACAGCCCACATGGAAGCTATTGACTTGATCATGCTTGCTAAACCCCTTTTCAAGGTCCAACATTCAATGCACAATATATATATATCTATCTATCTATATATATATATATATATATATATATATATATATTTGTGTATGTGTGTGTGTGTGTGTATGTATAGTACATGGGCGCAGTTCTTGGTGTAGTTGAGAGTCAGGCTACTCAAGGACAAAATACAAGTGGTACCTTTGACCTGACGGCTCCCACTAGTGGTTCCGTCCTATTTTGAAAGCCTTTTTCACTTATAAATTTTATGGATTCCTTCCTCATTTTTACGTAGTCCAAATCATTTAAACTCTTCTTCATGTTAAAACATGAACTTCAGGATTTCACAGTAACTCCCATCGCACTAAGGACATGAAAGCCAATAATCTTTTACACCATGATATTCGCTAAAATCGTTAAAGAATGCACAAGAATTTTAATGATGAAACTTGGAAAATAATATGTATAGGAAGGTACCCTTAGTGAATGTGCATCTGAGTGCATTTCATCAGGATTACAAGGAACTCAAGCAACCCCCTCGCACAACATGAAGATATGTTCATTTCAATCAATTATCCCACATACACATAGAAATTAATGGGACTCATACACCGTAATACATGTTGGATACCCTAATCATCCAACTTCACCATTCAATGCAAAGATATTACCATCTCTTCAGGACTGAAAGATCAATGATGTTTAAATGCTTAACATATACAAGAACTTTCGACCATTCCTCATAGACCCATACATGGAATTCAACATCCCACATCCACACAAGATTCCCATCCCTCAAGGTCAACATGAGTGTTTAATAATCTCATTAAGCATGCACATAATATTAAAATATAGAAGATCGTAAGAAAACACCATTACATTATACACTGGAATTAAGCTACTCCTCAACATTACAAAGGGAAGAACATCCTTCAACATTAGTTTATGCACTTATTACACAATGAATATTTACATCACAACACATGCATGTGAAGCTAGATAGACACTTATCTTAAAATGAAGAACCTAGCAACTGAGATTGGGACTTCAAATCTCCACCCAACCATAGACAAGTTGCAGCCAAGTCTTTCTTTTGTTGTCACCCCCGATCCAGATTCCAAAGCTTAAGGTAGATTACTTTCCGAAGAGTTTAAATTGATATTTTCAACTTAAACAGGGTGTCTCAAGGCCAACTCATCTCCACCCACCAACTATCAATAATCAATAATGATCCCGGTCCGGGTGTGACGAAGGACCCTTCCAAGACCTTTTACTTTCGTGATGTGTTAAATTGCATTTTAAAATAACATGAATGAATACATCTGCATGTGGAAAAGAAGAGGAACATAACAATCATCAGCACATGAAAACATAAGCGTTGATAACGGAGTTCATCCAGGAGGGACTACGTCTCCGGGCCCTAGTGTCAAGATGGTGTAGGTCGCTGCATTAATTGCTGTCAATAATGATGTACACAAGAGCTTATGTCGATATCGTACAAGGAAAAATTCCCTCATGAAGGAGTGGCTCTAAGAGATGTTCCACAACTAGAACTCTCAATCAAAAGACTCCTATCAGTATGACACAAAAACATGCATGATGAGTATCCCGCCAACATGGCACAAAACGGATATCAATGCAAAACATGCATGATGACAACAAGAGTATCCAAACAACATAAAACAAGGGATCTCAAAACATAACATGATGAGTTATGACAGCAAGTACATCACATAGAAGATTCCACATCAAATCAAGCAAGGAATCATGACAACATGTAAGAAACAAGATCCTGCATCAACATTAATCAAGGATCTATGCAGCATAATGCATAAAGAAGAAGTACATGAATACATCATATACCTCACAACCAAGGGCCATCTGAAGAAGTGGATGTCTCACTACTGAAGCTGCTCAGACCATCAATCTCAAGGCATCAATCATATGAATATGATTGCTCGCACATGAATGTGGACATCTGCACTCGCACTTAGAAAAGTGGCTAGAAGAAGAAATGAGAGAATAAGAAATCTAAAGACACCATTAGATTTGTGGCATCGAGTAGTGCTGAATCGACTGTCCAAAATCTAAATTCTGAGAAATTGAGAATTATGGGCTCAAGGAATCTTTTAGATTCCCCCAAGATTCCTCAAAGATTTTATTCCATGGATGGACTGGAAATCTGCAACTCAAATGGCGAATCTGATCTCGTCTTTGTGATCCCTGCGGAAAACCATGAAAAACAAGTATAAACTTGACTATATTCCAACATGGAAAAATTTTACCTCTTTGGGAAAATTTCAAGGCTCATGGTTTTGCTCCCTGTTTTTGCTGAAATGATGGTTCCACGTGCATTCTGAAAATGGAAAAAAAATGCAGAACTTTGATGGAGAAATGGACAACATCGTTGCGCTTGTGGCGATGAGAGGTGTAGAATCCATATAAAATTTGTCAATTTCTGACAAAGTGAAAATTTTGCCCTCCTGCAAAATTCATGGTTCCTGCATTAAAATATTAATTAACTGCCTCGAAATTTGTGCCTACCTTTTGCCTCCTCCGAACTGTGTGCAGAGGTAAAACTCTGAGTTTAAATAAAATACCTTCGGTGGATTTACCAAGGGAACTGTTATGGCTCAATGGTAATAATAGAGGTTGGTTGAGGAGGGGTCGGGGGATCAAATCTCGCCCCTCCATATATATGTTTTATAAAAACCGAATGATGTATTAATGGGGGTCGGGTCTGCATTGGATGGCCCGCCCCTTAAACCCCGCACTGACGCAACCGTATATGAAATCGGCGCTTTCCAAAATCGGCGATCGGCATGGTTGGCGCCTTTAAAATCGGTGATCAGTGCTTTGTATCGACACCTATTAAATCGATGATCGGCATTATAAATCGGCGTTTGGATATGGCGGCATATACGGTGGTTGTGCCAATTTCAAAGATCGGTGATATATTATGATGGTGTCATCGCATTAATCAGGGCGATAGGCTGTGGGCCGAGTCCACCTCCGGTGGCCCGCCCACCCCGATACAATGTTTAATACATATATGGTATGCAACGATTATGTGGAGGGTTCAGCGGGGGTTATGGCCGCTGACCCGAAACAATATTTGATTGCGATTGCAATTAGGTTGGCGGGGGTTATGGCCATCAGCCTTAAAATACCCATGTTTGTTTAATATGTGATGAATGTTTAAAGGGGCGATTAGGTCAGCGAGGGTTGTGGCCGTCAGCCTTAATATAATTTTGGTTATGAAGGTTTGGGGTGGCAGGGGTGGTGGCCTGCCACCTCATAACAAATTATATTTTAGATTTTATAAAGAAGAGGGTTGTGTTGAAACTTCTAGAAAATAAGGGCCATTGGGCAAATTAACGAGGCAACAATTTCGACCGATTTCGGGAGATAGGTTTATGCCTCGAGGTCAGTCAAATTGTAGGACACTTAAACCTGGCCCACAACCCAACTTTGACCAAAATTTGACTGGCTTGTTCTCCCTCATACGATCTCGGTCTGATGAACCGTTCGCACCTTCACAATTAGGACGACAAGATCTACGCTCTGGTCCTGGGTCGAAGTCATTCTAAACACTTTGATTTTTGAGCCCCCTTTGTCTTGTGTGTCTCCCTGGAGCCACCTGGATCAAATAACCATAGGGAATCACTTCACTCTCATACCTCCATCATCCACTTATGGGATTAAACCAATATCCTCAATTGAAACAGGGTGTCTCAAGTCCACCTTCAACCACCAGCTACTTAACAATTACACGCAGAGCAGGGAACACATTATTTTATGCAAAGGGACTTTTAGATCATCATCCCAACATATCTAGGGATTTAGACATAGATAGTCTCAATTCATATCTGGGGAGATAGATATACAGTCAATAACATGGATGATTTATCAACCATGTTATCTTTGAAGGAAAAGAGTGCACCTTCCAACAACTTAGTGGAATCTTCCACTTGTGTTTTTAGCCCAATCCCATGGAACTACCATCAGGTGTTATCATCCCACTAGCCTTGGGTGCCTCCACCTCTCAAAGTTGTCAACCAACATAGCCTCCAGTGGATTTATCAACCCTACAAAGCATAACCACTGCATTGTGATTATCAGTTAGCAAGCTTCATGGTTTCCTCAACTAGATATCATCAGAGCTTCTCCTCTCCCTGGATTCTCTTTTTCATGATATCATTTATGCCCCCTTAGCAATGAGCTTGATCCTGTAGGAGCCTCTTGGCCTCCCTATCTTTTTTTTCCTATTCCCTTCTTTTCATATGCATATAATTCGTAGGTTTTTTCCTCCACTGGAGCCTCTTAGCCTCCACTTCCTTCTTCAATAGTGTTTTCGATGTTTCCCCCCTCCAGAATGCCCTCCCCCTGCAACTGAATGAAGGAGTCTCTCTTTGTGTGGGTTACGTTGACCAATTTGATTTTGTCTTTTCATGGGTTTGCGCAGGCCTTCCTCGTGGCCAGTGCAATCCATACTTCTTCATATATATATATATCTATATATATATATATATATATATATATATATATATATATATATATATATATATATATATATATATATATATATATATATATAGATATATAGATATATATATATATATATATATATAGAGAGAGAGAGAGAGAGATAGATATATATAGATATATTCTTACAGTTATTTCCAAAAGACACATTGGCATGTCCTTCATTTTTACAATTAGCAATAGTACATACATATCGTCGAGGATAAACATTGGCTTCATAAACTTATAATGTAAACACATATGGACTAACAAATACATCTTCGAGGCTTCTAAAAAAGATATAATTCCATGAATTCTTGCATGTTGATATTTTCACAAAAATGCCCAAAATGTAAGTAGTGAGAAAATACATAGAACATCATTAGGATTAGGCATTTTCCTATACTTCTAATCCAATTGAATATGGGGGATTTTAATCTTCAATATCCATTGGGTATCTATATTGGTGAATTGTTTCCTCTTCATGACTTTCATGGGTTGAATGTCTAGTCTCTCCATTGTTGGAGCCAAGTGATAAAGCTTCCATGCTTTAGGCCCAAAAAGTGGGTCTAAAATAACCACATTTAGCTTCAATATTATCAGTACATTGGCATAGAATTTATAGAAGATGCATGACATTAACATTGTAGGTTGCAGTTCTCTACTCCATTTCAACCAATTTAGCTTAAATTTCTTGAATGGCCTCCTCTTGCCACTACAAATCCTTTCTTACCTCTTAAACCTCTAGTTTTTCAATAAATATCCTTACATAATGTCAAATACAAGAAGAAAGAAAACTAAATAAAATGAAACTACAATGAATAGAAGATACCATACCTAGATTAAAGACAAATATCCTCTTCCTTAATAAGAGTGTGGTGCTAAGAGGAATGTAATAGAAAATGAACACCAAAGTACCACCAACCTAGATTACAAACAAAAACCAAGAATATGAATCCAAAGGATGCCTAGTAATATGAAGACTAAATATTTGCATGAGGAACCCGATTATATAGTAATTCCATCGAAAAAGATCTAATCAATGACCCTAATCCCTATAATCCAAGGGAAAATGTACCTATTTTCCTTCTAATGAACCTGAAATCAAGAGTAGAAGTGAGAAAACCCTCATTAGTTTCATAAAAAAACCCTTCTTCCAATCTAGTTCAATTCATGATGAATGTGTTTGTCGCATAGGTTATATAGGTATGACTCAATGAACCACTCAGAATACCCATGCACTAGAAAATTTGAAGTGAGAAAGCCAAGATACCAAATTGTTTCCACCCCTTCACACCTAGAAATTCCTATCAAATGCTTTGAATAGTCTACCTCCCAACATGTGTGATTATTTCTGTAAATTCATTTGTTATAGTTTTAATTTTTTTAGAAGGTAATTTAATGTAATATCCCTTACGGGAATCCTCTTGATCAAAGCTTTAAGAACAAGCATCAAGGCTTCTAGCACAACAATAGAATACAAACCTTCCTTTGTTGCCAAAGAGATCCTTTTCCAAAGAGATAGAGATTCTACTGACTTATTTGAAATGTTTCCAAGGCCCCGCAAAAAGGAACTATCTTGTTTTCTCCAAGATCATGTAGACTCCCACCCCCACCTGCTACCCTCAAGTTATTTTTATAATCTATGTTGGAAAAAATAATGTGGGAGGATTGATGAATCTTCCATAATTTAAATTCTTGGGCATGTTTTTGTATAATACAATCTTCACTTGGCATTATAGGCTGAGCATTATAACTCAAGTTATTAATCTTGAGGTAATTCATCCAAGCTTCGTCAAAGTCATCCAAATCAATGTCTATCTTTAATGACTTAGACTGTATATGCACTGAGAGTAGTGAGATAGATTTCATTGCAATTTGATGGGGAGAGAACTTTCTATTGTTAAATATTTATTTATTCCTAGCCAACCAAATTTTCCAACTAGTAAAGTTTTGCAAGGCCTCCCAGAGTCACTTGAAAGTGGGTTTTTCCTTAAATTAACCATTGTATAAGTTGCTCCATTTATAGATGAAAACTTCCCATGATTGCATCTAATGAATCCTTATAAATATCCTTGAGTAGCACTTGTCCACACCATTTTGGCATTTTGACAAAGGATAAAAATGTGAGGAATGGATTCCTCACTTGGTTTGCATATAACACATTGAGAAGGTCCCATTATATCTTTTTTCCTTAGTTTTCAACTGTTATAATTTTGCACCAGAGAGAGTCCAAAAAAATATATTTATTTTGGGAAGCCTATCAATATTCTATATTATTTCCATTTCTTTGAGCTAAATGGAGGATGAAGTTCTTCAATAAGGGACATATATCCATACCTAATTGAGTATAAGGAGGATCCATAGCCTCTTTGGTCCTTTTTAGAAAGATTTTTTGGGGCACATCCTACTGATGTTAAGAGAGAAGGAGCTAATGGATAGAGATGGGTTGGAAGATCACCCAAAGTCCATCTAAGCCATGATCCAAAACCATATTTTCAATCTAATAAATCATATAAAGTTAATTTACCTTTGGCATGAATCCATTAAAATATTGAGAATAAATTTGATATGTTCTTTAATTTCTATTTCCCAGTAATGGTGCCTTCCTAGAAATTGATACATTTTCCATTTCCAGATGTCTAAATGAACCTTTTGCCAAATAATAAAAGAGATAAATTTCGAAAGGCAAAGATAGGGGACATCTTTAAATGCTTCATTTCCAATTCCATGATTTTGAAACTCACCCTTCTAAAATATTTTTTCCATATAACTCTTTTCAACCAATTGAATTTTCCTATGATTAGCCAACACAACAATTTGGCACCCAATGCTTGATTCATTAAATATAGATTGTGATTTTCAAAATATTCCCTAGAATTTTCATTTCCAATTGTTTTCTAGTTTATAAGATGGTATTTCTTCTCATTAAATTGGTCCCCTTTCCATAATTTTTTTTTATTGTTTGTGACATTTGATTTGAAATATATTTGGGTGCTAAGAATACCAATCCTTGATAAATGGGGAGGGTTGTAAAGACTTCATTCATTATAATAATCTTTTTAGATGTGTTAAGCCATTGGGAACCCAGTCAGTCAAATTCCATTCTTTAATTTCCCCAAAAATCCATGGCAAGCTTGAGTGGAAGATTGCTTGATAAATAATGGAATCCTGAGGTACTGGATTGAAGATTGTTTGGCTGTGACCAAGAAAAATAACATATAGGAAATTATATGCTTTACTAGAGGAGTCACATTCCAAGCATAAATCTAGCTCCTTTTGCAGTTAATAGCTCCCTTTAAAGCATCAGTATATGACTAGAATAGTTTTTAATGGTGAGGCAATAGGGAGAGAAGCACCCCACAATAGAAGAGTATCATTTGCAAATTGTGAATGATTTATACATTTTATGCCTCTTACAATTTGTAAGCCTAGAAGAGATCAACCTATTCTTTCCACTTCAATTTTCCACTAAATTTTTTAGGCAATATCACATATAACATTGGAGATAGAGGGAATCCTTGGCTTAAATCCCTACTACTTTGAAAGTAAAGTGTTAGGAAACTATTGAAAAATGGAGTTATCTAAGGTGAATTAATACATGTAGCAATCCATTTTATAAAGTTGAAATTGAAACCAAATTGGGCCAAGGCCTTGAAAACAAAGGAAGGTTACAACATGTCAAATGCATTAGCCATAATATAATTGAATAATCATTCCTTCCTCTTTTGTTAAGGCGCTGGAGTGAAGAGATTTCTACACCAACACAATATTATCAAAAATTTGCCTAATTTTCAAAAATCCTCCTTGATTAGCAAAGATGATTTTAGGGAGGACAAACTTGAGATGAGAGGTGATGATCTTGGTCATTATGTTATAGGAAGAGTTACATAAAGATATATGTCGAAAAAAGGTTGAAGGATTGACTTCCTTTGGGATGAGAGCCAAAAAGGATGAGTTTGTGTTGCCTCCCAACTTAAATGAGCAATGGGAATATTGGAGCATCCGTCTGAGATGGTATTTGATGAGGTCCCATAAGGATCTAAAAAAGGATATTGAGAACCTTTATGGGCCTGGGGCTTTGTCAGGATCATGGCCCATATAGTTGCTTTAATTTCTTCTTCCTTGATTGGCCACTACAAGTTCTCATTGGTATAAATAGATATCATTTTTAGGATGATGCTAATAAATTCTTCCATGTTAGTAGGTAATGCATCTTCATACTTGTAGAAATTTGATAGAGTTGCAATTACTCAAGAAATTTAATCTAAAATCAAGAGACACAATTCTACTCTACTGATCTACGAAATGAAATTCACAATTTAGAACAACATGCATAGACATGAAATAAGAAAAACCACAAATACACAGTGATTTCTAGGGGAACCCAACTGGGAAAAACCCCTCAAGCATGTTTGCATTAATCAATGAATTGAGAAACTATTACAATTGCTAGCTCCAACTCTGAGCTCAACCTGCAAAAGAATAATTGTTCTCCTACTCAATGAACAAGCTCTGGCCAACACTTAGCCAATTATTTTCTCACCAAGGCCCCTATTTCCTTGTGAAAATCCTGAGGAAATTAGCCCCTATTATTTAGGAATTTCCTCCAAAATGATTGTGCAATTCCCAAGGATTGATCACTAATTGCATGCAACACCTATACACTCAACACTATTTTACAACTGATGTTACATTGCCTTGGAATCTCCACCACAACAAAGCAATTCGAATTCCTTGCATGAATGAGCTACTTTTGGTTTATTGATCAGTTAACTGAATGATCTCTAAGTTAGACTATTGTCCCACTACACAACTGACCTCCAACTAGTTCTATTAACTGTTATAACTAGTTCTATTAACTGTTAGAACTAGTTTAACTGAGTACAACTGGAAATAAATGAATTGGATTTCTATAAATTAGCAATCACACGTGCATAACTAAACTCCAAGCCCTCTAACTCAAATTTACTAAGCTAACTAAGTGACAAGATCCATGTCACCTCAGTTAACTACCTCCAAGTTGTCTATTGATGTGGAAATTTCAAATTTTCTCAATTTGACCAAGGCTTAGCCAAATTGAGCTTTTATTGCTACACTTCTTAAGACTCCCTCTTAGCAAGAAAGGGATTATCAACCACCCCTATCCTACACTTGTGTAATTCGAACTTCCCTCTTGAAAAATCCTTTGTTAAGATGTCAATGTCTTGTTCCTCAGTCGAAATCTATTGTAGAAACATTATCCTCCTATGCACACAGTCCCGTAAATATGCTTGGATTGATCATAAAATACTAGATTCTCAGAGAGCTTAATTAAAATATGATTACCGCAATAAATCATAGTTGGATCCATCTCCTAACCAAACAGTCCCACAAGTATCTTTCTCATCTATATCGCCTCACATGTTGCTTTACTTGCAACCATGTATTCAACTTCTACTGAGTTGAGCGCCACACACCTCTACTTCTTGTTGTACTAGGAAATTGTTGCAGACCTAACACTAAAAATCACACCTAATGTACACTTTCGTTTGGATGGACTCCCTACCCATTCAACGTCTATGAAGCCATGCAACTTCACTCCCTCTATCTGTTTGTACCATAATCCATATTGGGTAGTGCCTCTGAGGTACCTTAAAACATGCTTTCCTACCTTCCAATATAATTTGGTCAACCTAACCATAGCTTGGCTCAACTAGTTGACTGCATAGAACATATATGCTCGTGTGTTCACAAGATACATTAGTGAACCCATTAGCTGTCGGTAAATGGTAGAATAACCTCTTCACATGAAGTGGAATTCTCCTTCTTCGATTTGGTCACTAGAGGTGTCTCTGTGGGCTTACAACTCTCCATGTGAAATATCTATAGTATCTCGATGGCATACTTGCCTTGAGACACAAACAATTCCCCATCACCTTGCCATACTTCCAGCCCAAGGAGACCCATGTCTTTCATCTCAAATTCCCTTGCAAGATTTGATCAATTTCTCATCACCTATCAACATTAAATCATCAACATATAAAACAATGATAAGCAATTTACTTTGTACCAAAATATGATATATATTCTCATTTGCTTCACTTTTGGTGAAGCCTAATCTAGTGAAATAACTATCAATCCGAGTGTACCAAGTTCGGGGTGCTTGTTTAAGACCGTACAATACTTGCATGAGTCTGCACACATGATACTCCTGATCAAATGGATCAAAACCTTCTGGTTTATCTGTGTACACTTCCTCCTCAATAACACCATTGAGAAATGTTGTGTTTACATCCATCTAGTGGATCTTCCACCCCATCTATGCAGCTAGTACAAGAATTGATCTAATGGATGAATACCTTGCTACATGAGCAAATGTTTCCTCATAATAAATTCCCTCAACTTGAGAGAATCGTTTGGCCACAAATCTAGCCTTATACTTCTATATGCTTTCATTTGCTGCATATTTAACTTTGAATATCCATTTCAAACCCACAATTGATTTTTCTATTGGTCTTGGGACCACTTCCCAAACATTGTTCTTTGATGGATTTGTATTCTTCCACCATTGTATCAACCCAAACTGGTTGCTCAACTGCTTCCCCAAAAGAGGATGGCTCATTCTCTACAAGCTCACTCATTAGAGCCTGTAGCCAGTGTACCTCTCAAATTACCTCCTTTGCCTATGAAAATTTGAAGGAGCTCTAGAAATTCTCCCAGGCATCCTGCAACAGTATTTTAGCTTCCCTAGTTCTTTTTCTACCTTCTCCATATGGTTCTACATGATTGAATGTCTCCACTCTGCCTCCTCTCTGCTCGTCCATTTGTGGTTTCTCCAAAACTTACTGAGGCTCCTCCTTTGGAGCTAAAAGCTCATCTTCTAGTGGGATTTTAAGCTACCTCTCAATAGAGAATCTCATTTCTTTGTCCTCATCAAAATTTACATCCCTTTGCACAACTTTCATTTTGATGGAAGGTAAGTACACCTGGTAATTGTGTGAAGTTTTGGTGTAACCCACAAAAACTCCCAACTCTACTGTTGGCTCAAGTTTCTTCCTCGAATATTTGGAGACATGGCAGTAAGCATAGGTTCCATAAATTTTGAAATGAGACACATCTGGCTTTCTCACCAAGAAGACCTCCTCTGGTGTAATCATACCAAGAATCTAATGAGGACTCTGTTGGCATTATGACACAGGTTTGGTGCTATGACACAGGTGTTATCCTTGATGGAAACTCACTCAGATGACAGATCACAGTTCAGGCTCTCAGAATGAAGGAAAAGAGATATACGCAGGTTCCCCTTGACCAAGCCATGTATACACGCGGGTTAGCAGTCCAGAAGGTGCGTATGCGTATACATGCACTTTCACGTAAGGAAAAGTGCGTACATGTTGGAAAACTTGGTTTTGGTCTGTGGTATTTGGTCCCTGGTATTTTGACCCATGGTATTGATCCAAGGTATCTTGACCGAAGTGTTGACCCCAGGTATTTGGTCCAAGGTATTGCTTCTAAGTGGTTTTGGACCATGGTATTGAGTAAGGCCTAAGACTATAAAAGGAGGAGGAGATCGTTAGGCAAACATACTCAAGCATTGAATATCTAATGAAGAGTAAGATCTAGAATACTGGTGATTGGGTTATGGTGCATAGCTGGATCTGAATCAAGGAGGAACCTGAGCGCTAGAAGAAGGATAAGTTCTATTGATGGGTCAAGATCTTAAGGCTTGAAGAGAAGTATCTTTGTGTGATTTTGATCTTTTATATTTGGTGCATGTCTTGATCTGTAAATCTGATGATCTGGGTATAACTGATGTCTGAATAGTTGAAAAGGGTAACCATCTTTTACAGATCTGTACGCAAGTTCAGTATAGCAAAGGTGCGTATACACGCTCGTTCGACAACTCAAAACAGCGTATATGTAGGTTTCCCTTCATATAACAGCGTATGCACGCAGGTTCTACATATTGAAGTAGCGTATGTCTCATAAAATATGTTTTAGCTACTTCTATTTACTGTTGTAGTGTTCTGAGTTCTGGTACTGTTACTGTATTCTGGTTACAGCATTCAGAGAAGTGATTGTTTGATTCAGTTTTGGTTAGTGCAAGGGAGATTGATTGATGCAGATATATTTTGATGTTTGATTGATGCTATTGATGGATCCAGTCTGAAAATTTATGAAACATGGTCCCTGGAAGAAAAGAGAAGGTTGTATCCTTCTGTAGGTCAGCACCTACGTACTAGTACATCAGTTAGTACAAGAGCTAAGGGGGTTGTAGCTCCCTTCCAGGAGAAGCTGGAGAACGAGAGAAGGTTGTAGCCTTCTGCAGGTAGAAGCCTACGTACTGGTATAAGACTGCACCAGTACAGAAATATTGTAAAAAGAAGTTTCTTATTAAAAGAAGATAGAGACGAATTGCAACAGGTGGTTTTCACCCACATTGGGTTTCCACCTTATATCTTGTGTTCTTGTGTGTGATTGTCTACTCTATTTTTTACTGTACCTATTACTGCTTATATGGTTCTGATACACAGATTAAAGATCAACTGACTAAATTATAAGTTTACAACATGTACGCTGGTTGCTCTAAACATAGTTGCGTATATACGCAAGTTTCTTTAACCGAAGTAGCGTATATAAATTTTTTTATGGAAATAAAATATTATTAAATAGATAATACTGATTCACCCCCCCTCTCAGTATTATTTCCAATAATTGGTATCAGAGCAGGTCCTTCAGAAGAAGCTTGATCACTTGAAGGAAGATCTATCATCATGAGCAACTACGAAAAAGAGGCATCCATCAGGCCACCAATTTTTTATGGGACCAACTTCGTCTATTGGAAGGTAAGAACCACAACCTATCTTCAATCTCTTGGAACAGAAGTTTGGGATATTGTGGAAGGAGGATACACATTTCCATCAGCAACTCCTACAAATACGGCAGGTAAAAAGCAGTATGAAACAAATGTAAAGGTTGTCAATACTCTATTGGGGAGTCTATCACAATTAGAATTCGTCAAGGTTATGCAACTCAAAACCACCAAAGAAATATGGGACAATATCATTCTATGCTATGAAGGAGATGATTAGGCAAAACGTGCAAAACTACAATATCTCAGAATTCAATATGAAACTCTCATAATGCACAATGATGAAAGTGTAGCTAATTATTTCCTACGTATAGATGAGATTGTTAATTGCATGAAAAACTTGGGTGAAGAGATAAAAGAAGTTACTTTAGTTGAAAAGGTTCTAAGATCCTTGTCTTCTAAGTTTGAATCAAAAGTTTTTGCCATAGAAGAAAAGCAGAATCTTCAGAGTATTACTATGTCACAGTTGCACAGAATCCTAACTGCTTTCGAAATGAGAAAAGGGGGTCCATCAAATATGAGAGAAGCCGCATTCAAAGCTTCAAGAAAAGGAGAACTCAATGAGTCAGGACATACGTCAGAAGGAGAGGAAGAATCAAACTTTGTCAAGAACCTTCAACGAGGTTCTGGAAGATTCAGAGGTAAACTACCTTTCAAATGTTTTTCTTGTGGAAGAGTAGGTCATTATGCTGCCAAATGTCCTCACAAAGATAAGCTTGATAAAGGTAAGGAATCAACAAAATGGAATAGAAAACAAAGTGTAAATAAGAAGAGCTACTATATGCATGAAGATAGTGATGGTTTATCAAATAGCGATGAAGATCAAAATAGTAATGATTATAGACTTCTGATGGCTTTTGAAGATGATGATTTCTTGGATGCTTTAGATGAAGATGGTCTCTATGAAGAAATTTCTAAACTTAAAATCTATTTAGAAGAAAAGAGTATGATTATAGATACTCTTACATTCCAACTTGCTGAAAGGGAAAAACACAATGAAAAGTTAGAATGTGAAATTATGGGTCTAAGAAAAGAAATTGAGAAAACAAAAGCTCTCAATCTTAAGTTTGCTAAAGGATCAGAAACTTTAGATGAAATTATCAAAGTACAGCTTTCTCCTTTGATAAAGATAGGTCTTGGATATACTGAAGAACCATCTCAAGCACAGAAGCCATCAACCTCCAAAAGCTATCTTGATGCAGCAAGGAGAAATGAACAGGTTGACAATCGTCAGCAGAGGCTTAAAGCAGATCACCAGGTAAATCAGGTTCAATCTACTTCAAGGATGAACAGAAGCTATAACCAACCATAGGTAAATCATTCTCAATTTGCTTCAAGAATGAATGTCAATGGAAACTACAATCATCAGGTCAGTAGATTCGATAATCGCAGGAATTTCTTTAATGGCCAATGTTTTTCATGTCATAACTTTGGACACAAAGCTACTCAATGTGTTGCTTACAAGACCATCATGACTAGAGAAGCACGAAATCAAAGGAATGTGACTGGGATCATAAAAAGGACCTACAATAACTTTTCTGTTCTTGAAAATGAAATAGAATGCTCTATCTGTAACAACTTCGGTCATGAAGACTCTGAATGCAGGAGTAAATTTCAGCAAACATCTCAGAAGGAGCAAGATTCATTGGGTCCCAAAACTTGGAAAAAGAAAGAACCGCAAACCGAAAGATGTGGTATAGCCTTATATGCAGAAGGACAAGAAAATCAATGGTACATTGACAGTGGATGCTCGAAACACATGATAGGTGATAAAGAAAAACTTTAGTCATATAGTGCCTTAGAAAAGGAAAGGAAGGTCTCATTTGGAAATGACACCCCTGCAATCATAAAAGGTAAAGGCTCTATTCTCTTAAAAGAAAAGGTCAAAGCTGGGAATGTTATGTATGTTGATGGTTTAAAGCATAATTTATTGAGTGTTAGTCAAATGTGTGATCAAGGAAATGAGGTAGTATTTCGATCAAATGGATGTGTTGTTCGTGAGCTTGATACAGGAGAAACAATGATCAAAGGCATAAGAACTCCAAATAATTTATACATACTCAAGGGAGGACAGCAACAATGCTATCTAAGAAAAAATGATGAACACTGGCTATGGCACAGAAGATTGGGGCATCTAAGCTTCCCTCAGATAAGGAAAGCATGCAAATTCCAGGTTGTACGTGATCTTCCTGACATTAAAATTCCAGAAAATACAATATGCAAATCATGTCAATTTGGTAAGCAAACTAGAACACATTTCCCTGAGAAATAAGGATCAGCTAGTAAGCCGCTTGAACTTGTCCATACTGATTTATGTGGTCCATCAAGGAAAAAGTCACCTTGTGGAGAAGAATACTTTATATTGTTCATTGACGACTTTTCCAGAATGTGCTGGATAGGACTTCTAAAGCATAAAGATGAAGCATTTGAAAAGTTC
This sequence comes from Pinus tabuliformis, assembly GCA_031772625.1. Classification (NCBI taxonomy): domain Eukaryota; kingdom Viridiplantae; phylum Streptophyta; class Pinopsida; order Pinales; family Pinaceae; genus Pinus; species Pinus tabuliformis. The sequence goes on along the minus strand of CM062811.1, from coordinate 497,448,817 downwards.
AAAGCCTTCAAAGCTTTGGTTGAAAATGAATCAGATCGCAAAATCAAATGTCTCAGATCTGATCGAGGAGGGGAATTTACCTCGGATGAATTCTTCGACTTCTGTGAAGAACATGGAATAAGAAGGGAATTCTCTACCGCAAGGACTCCTCAGCAAAATGGAGTGGTAGAAAGGATGAATAGAATTGTTCAACAAATGGCTCGTGCTATGCTAGATGAGTCTAGAACTCCTGCAACCTTCTGGGGTGAAGCTACATTCGCTGTCGTCACTATTCTCAACAAAACAAATGTTCAAGTAAACAACACTCAAACTCCTCATGAACTTTGGTATGGTAAGACTCCTACGGTAAAATACTTCAACGGTTTTGGAAGAAAATGTTATATCAAAAGGACTGATGAAAAACTTGGCAAGTTTGAACCTAGAGCAAATGAAGGCATTCTCCTTGGTTACTCTTCCTGGAGTGATACAAGTGTTATAATAAAAGACTTGGGAAAATTGTTGAAAGTATTGATGTTGTGGTTGATGAAGCAGGCGAAAATCCAAAGCAAGTAAAAACTGAAGAGTGGGAAGAAGATGAGGATTATCCTTCCACATCAAATCAGACTAATGTTGAAGAAGAAGAAACCAATGAAGCACCAGAAGAGCAGATAACGACAAAAGAAAAGACTCCATCCAGATATGTTCAGAAAAATCATCCAGAGACTCAAATTTTGGGACAGAAAGAGGCAGGTGTGTAGACAAGAAGAACTATTACAGAAGCTTCAAGCTATCTAGCATTGCTTTCCTCCATCGAACTGCAAAATGTACATGAAGCATGCAAAGATGAATGTTGGGTCAAGGCTATGAATGAAGAGCTTGAGCAAATTGAAAAGAATAATACTTGGGAATTAGTTCCTAGACCTCATGATAAGAATGTCATAGGAACCAAATGGATATTCAAAAATAAGCTGAATGAAAATGGAGAAGTTATTAGAAACAAGGCCAGACTTGTTTGTAAAGGGTATGCTCAACAAGAAGGTATAGACTTTGAAGAAACTTTTGCACTTGTTGCTAGACTTGAAGCCATAAGAATGTTCCTTTCTCTTTCTAGCTTTCAAAAGTTCAAAGTATATCAAATGGATGTGAAATCTTCCTTTCTTAATGGAGATCTAGAAGAAGAAGTATATATTGAGCAACCAGACGGATTCATCCTTGGAAATGATCCAAAACTTGTATGCAGACTCAAAAAGGCTCTCTATGGTCTAAAACAAGCTCCAAGGGCTTGGTATTATCATCTTGACAAATGACTTCATCAACAAGGTTTTTCAAAAGGATCAACTGATAGCAATTTATATATAAAAATTGATAATGATAAATTGCTAATACTTGTTGTGTATGTTGATGATATCATTTTTGGTAGCAATGAAGAAGCCATGAGTCACAACTTTGCTTTGGTAATGCAGAAAGAATTTGAAATGTCCCTGCTTGGTGAGCTCACATATTTTCTTGGTTTACAAGTTCAACAAAATAAAGATGGTATCTTTCTATCACAAACCAAGTACCTCAAGAAAATCTTGAAGAAATACGGCATGGAAGATTCTAAACCGATATGTACCCCTATGGTAACAGGATGCAGCCTCATCGCAAATGATGAATCAGCAACAGTACAACAACCAACCTACAGATCCATGATTGGTAGTCTGCTCTATCTAATAGGTACCCGATCAGAGATCATGCATGCAGTGGGAATAGTTGGAAGATTCCAAGCAAATCCAAAGGAATCACACCTACAAGCAGTCAAAAGGATCTTCAAATATCTTCAAGGAACTCAGAATTTTGGCTTATGGTATCCTAGGGACACAGATCTTACACTTCATGCATACACAGATGCAGATTGGGCAGGAAGCATGGATGATAGAAAAAGCACTAGTGGTGGTGCATTCTATATGGGTTCCATATTAGTGTCTTGGTTTAGCAAGAAACAAAGTTCAATTGCATTATCTACAGCTGAAGCAAAATATGTGGTTGTTGCATCTTGTTGCACACAACTCCTTTGGATGATGCAAACATTGCAAGACATTCAGATCACATGTACTCCACCCATCTCCATTCTATGTGATAATACAAGTGCAATCAATATTTCAAAGAATCCAGTCATGCATTCCAAGACCAAGCACATACCTATCAAATATCATTTTCTTCGGGAACAAGTGCTTGAACAAAAGGTCAAATTGGAGTATGTTCCCTCCAAGGAACAAGTTGCTGATATATTCACCAAACCACTGCCCAGAGAGACATTTGAATACCTCAGACAGAAGCTGGGAGTAGTTGATGCATCATCTTGTTGTTGACACTTATCTGTTTCAGAGAACAGTGGTTGTACGTGAGTTTCATGAAGCATATCCGCGTACATACGCCAGTTTCTATGGATACAGCTACGTATATGTTGGTTTGAAGAATATCAATGGGCTAGACTCATGATGAAAAGAGTCTGATATGGGTCTATCAGTGATCATCTGGCACAGGTTCAGGGGGAGCATATACTTCTAATAATGCATTATCATTGTTGGCATTACCTTAGAAGATCTTGGTACAATTTCACAGTTGTTTTTTATTCAGGTGGAACAGGTGCAGAGGGAGATCATGGTTGCTGGTCTGGATGGTGATTGACAGATGCTGCTGATGATAGTTGCTGATGACTATCATAGTCTTGTTTTAGATATTTCGTCTCTATGTCATGTATATCTTTTATTATCAAGGTCATGTAATGACCTATTTTGTTTCCCCACTATGCCTGGGATGGATGATGTAAGGTTCTTGTTTTATCATGTATAAACTTTTGGTGTATCCCCACTTGGTTGGGTGGATGAGTCAATCTTGGTATATCCCCACTTGGTTGGGAGATGGATATATGTATGAGTCTTTGGTGATAGGAAGGTCATTTATGATGTATAGAGTCATGTTCTTCTTATAGAACATCTTTTTGCAGACCTTGCCTTCAGTCAGGGGGAGCATGAACAATACACTTCAGCATATCCGAAAAAGTTCAGCATGTACTCAGGGGGAGCATAACCCTTTGCCCTTGATGACAAAGGGGGAGAATGACTTTGAGTGACTTGGGGTTGCCATCAAGTCCAAAGGGGGAGATTGTTGGCATTATGACACAGGTGTTGTCCTTGATGGCAACTCACTCAGATGACAGATCATAGTTCAGGCTCTCAGAATGAAGGAAAAGAGATATACGCAGGTTCCCCTTGACCAAGCTGTGTATACACGCGGGTTAGCAGTCCAGAAGGCGCATATGCGTATACACGCACTTTCACGCAAGGAAAAGTGCGTACATGTTGGAAAACTTGGTTTTGGTCTGTGGTATTTGGTCCCTGGTATTTTGACCCATGGTATTGATCCAAGGTATCTTGACTGAAGTGTTGACCCCAGGTATTTGGTCCAAGGTATTGCTTCTAAGTGGTTTTGGACCATGGTATTGAGTAAGGCCTAAGACTATAAAGGGAGGAGGAGATCGTTAGGCAAACATACTCAAGCATTGAATATCTAATGAAGAGTAAGATCTAGAATACTGGTGATTGGGTTATGGTGCATAGATGGATCTGAATCAAGGAGGAACCTGAGCGCTAGAAGAAGGATAAATTCTATTGATGGGTCAAGATCTTAAGGCTTGAAGAGAATTATCTTTGTGTGATTTTGATATTTTATATTTGGTGCATGTCTTGATCTGTAAATCTGATGATCTGGGTATAACTGATGTCTGAATAGTTGAAAAGGGTAAATCATCTTTTACAGATCTATACGCAGGTTCAGTATAGCAAAGGTGCGTATACACGCTAGTTTGACAACTCAAAACAGCGTATATGTAGGTTTGCCTTCATATAACACCGTATGCATGCAGGTTCTACATATTGAAGTAGCGTACATCTCATAAAATATGTTTTAGCTACTTCTGTTTACTGTTGCAGTGTTCTGGGTTCTGGTACTGTTACTGTATTCTAGTTACAGCATTCAGAGAAGTGATTGTTTGATTCAGTTTTGGTTAGTGCAAGGGAGATTGATTGATGCAGATATATTTTGATGTTTGATTGATGCTATTGATGGATCCAGTCTGAAAATTTATGAAACGTGGTCCCTGGAAGAAAAGAGAAGGTTGTATCCTTCTGTAGGTCAGTGCCTACGTACTAGTACATCAGTTAGTACAAGAGCTAAGGGGGTTGCAGCTCCCTTCCAGGAGAAGATGGAGAACGAGAGAAGTTTGTAGCCTTCTGCAGGTAGAAGCCTGCGTACTGGTATAAGACTGCACCAGTACAAAAATATTGTAAAAAGAAGTTTCTTATTAAAAGAAGATAGAGATGAATTGCAACAGGTGGTTTTTCACCCACATTGGGTTTCCACCTTATATCTTGTGTTCTTGTGTGTGATTATCTGCTTTGTTTTTTACCGTACCTGTTACTACTTATATGGTTCTGATACACAGATTAAAGATCAACTAACTAAATTATAAGTTTACAAGGTGTACAATGGTTTCTCTAAACATAGTTGCGTATATACACAAGTTTCTTTAATCGAAGTAGCATATATAAATCTATTTATGGAAATGAAATATTATTAAATAGATAATACTGATTCACCCCCCTCTCAGTATTATTTCCAATAGACTCTGGTTCTAAAAGTAGACTATTGTGTTGCACACCTCTACCCACAAATGCAGTGGCAGGCCTTGGTCATGTAGCATATCTCTTGCAACTTCCACAATGCTCTAGTTCTTTCTCTCAACTAACCCATTTTGTTGTGGGTTGTGGGGACATGTTAATTCTCTTTGAATTCCTTATTTGGCAAAAAGTCCTTGAAGTCATTCGAAACATACTCACCTCCATTGTCTCTCCTGAGAACCTTCACCTTATTTTGGTCTGTTTATCAATCAGTGCCTTGAATTCTACAAATTTTGAGAATGTCTCATCCTTCTTCCAGATAAATAAGATCCAACACTTTCTTGAGGAATCATCAATAAAAATAGTGTAGTATTTATGTCAGGCAGTGGATGCTTTCGAGAAGGGTCCACAAACATTAGAGTGGACTCTCTCCAAGACTACATTTTCTTTGTTGTCTCGATCGTTGAATGTGTGTTTTACATACTTCCCCAAGGTTTGCAGACATCATGTTGCTCAAGTGATCCTTTAGGGAGGTGAGTGGTTATTTGTTGCATGATTTTAAGGGCACCATGGTGAAAATGACTTAGTCTTTTGTGCTAGAGTTCACCAACATCTTGACTCTACACTTTCTCTGTCTTACTACTTAATGCAAAACAATATTCCACATCAAGTTTGTACAGGTTCTTCACATGAAACATGATCTGCTTCACCTGCCCAATAGCTATGTGTCTCAGAAAGGATTTCCCTTTACTGAAAATAACATCATAGCCCCAATCTTCCAAAACTACTGCAAAGTTGAGGTTCTTCCTCAGGCCTGGTAAAAACATGACATGTTTGAGGGAAAGAGGGGATCTTGACTCCCTTAAAGGTTATTGCACCAATCCTGATAGCACTGTACCTTTCGTCATCCCCAAGCTCAATATGAGTCTGGAGATATTTCTCCTCCGGGTCACTAAAAAACTCTCTCCACCCTTTCATGTGGAATGAGGCACCTGATCTAAGTACCACACACTCCCCATCATAGTGTTGGCCATGCATGCGATTAGGGTGAAGTATTACTCGAACTGTGAAGCCAATGCTTCACCTGCTCCTCCTCCTGAGTTCTTCTTGCAAGACTTTTGTGTGGACACTTTGTTGCGTAGTACCTGAACTCATGACAATTGAAGCATTTTATTTTGAACAATTCTTTCTTCTTACCCCCTTAGCTAGAATCTGGCTTGGTTTGATATTTCTTACCTTTGCCCTTCTTTCCCTTCCCAACCAATGAAAATTTCTCTTCATCCTCTCCCTTGGATGAACCTCCATCTCTAGTATTTCGCCTGATTTCTTCTTGTACCAAATCAGACCATAAGCATTCCCAATTCGGTAATTTTTCCCTTCCATTCATAGAGTCCTAGTAGTTGTGCCAGGATTTTGGAAGGCCTAGAAGAGCTAGGCTCACCAGGTCATCTTCTACAACATTCACACCAACCCCTCCAAGCTCATCCCGAACTTGTGTAAATATGGTGAGATACTACGAAATAGTATCATTTTTCTACATCTTAATGTTTTGAAGTTTGTCTTTCAGGGCCAATTTTCTATGGTCACTGTTATTTTCGAATAGCTCAGTCAGTGCCTTCCACATGGAAAATGGTGTCTCTTTTCCATGGATATTTGAGACAATGTGGTCTCTCACTCCCTCCAGGATTATTCTCCTCGCCTTGGCTACATCTTTCTTCCATTGGGCTAGAATTTAGGCATTAGTTGATCCTATTTTTGGAATGTATGTCTTGACATAATCCAACAATCCATTGTCATCAAGCACTTCCTCCATGCAATCCTTCTAGGAAATGAAATTTAAGTTTTCTTCTAAGGAATACTCTAATCTAAGTCAATTAAATGCCATTCTCCTAACTCTGAGGAAATCCTGCTACACTGAAGCTACAAATTTAAACCTCCCGAGGAACGACTTTGAAATTCTTGTTCTAATGTGAATCCTGCTTTGATACCATGTAGAAATTTGATAAAGTTGCAATTGCTCAAGAAATTTAATCTAAAATCAAGAGACACAATTCTACTCTATTGATCTGCGGCATGAAATTCACGATTATACATGAAATAAGAAAAACCACAAATACACAGTGATTTCAAGGGGAACCCAATTGGGAAAAACCCCTCAATCTTGTTTGTATTAATCAATGAAGTGACAAACTATTAAATTTTTAGCTCCATCTTTGAGCTCAACCTGCAAAAGAATCTTTTTTTCTCCTGCTCAATGAACAAGTTATGGCCAACACTTAACCAAATGTTTTCTCACCAAGGCCTCTATTTCCTTGTGTAAATCCTAAGGAAATTAGCCCCCATTCTTTAAGAATTTCCTCTAAAATGAGTGCACAATTCCCAAGGATTGATCATTAATTGCATGTAACACATGTACACTTAACACTAGATTACAATCGATGTTACACTGCCTTGGAATCTCCACCATAGCTAAGCAATTTGAATTCCTTGCATGCATGAGATATTTTCAGTTAATTGACCAATTAATTGGGTGATCTCTAAGTTAGATTGTTGTCCCACTACACAACTGACCTCAAACTAGTTGTATTAAATGTTAGAACTAGTTTAATTGAGTACAACTGGAAATAACCGAACTGGATTGCTATTAATTAGAAATCACACATGCATAATTGAACACCAAACCCTCTAATTCAAATTTACTAAGCTAATTGAGTGACAAGAGCCATGTCACCTCAGTTATCTGCCTCCAAGTTGTTTGTTGATGTGTAAATTTCGAATTTTCTCAATTTGACCAAGGCTAAGTCAAATTGAGCCTTTCTTGCTACACTTCTCAACATACTGAGTGTACAAATACTTGAAGTGTTTATAAGTTTATTTTTAATCTTGGGAACCTTTGATATTTTAGAGCCATATTAAAGTTTGATTTATTTAACATTACTTTTAGACTAGTGGGAACGAGCTTGGTTATGGAAGAAATGCACACTCCTTTCTCTTGCTTTGAAATAGAGGCTTCTTGATTTAAACAACCAAGTTTCTTCCTCTTTTTTAAGAGTGTGATGAAGTTGTTTTTGTAATTCTATTTCTTGCTTCAAGTCTCCACTATAATAGTTTCAAACTCAATCTTTATTTCTGGCTCATATTTTTCCCAAAGCTTGAGATTATGTTTCACCAATATTAACTTTTGTTCCCAGATATAGGTTGGCCTTCTAGGAATCTAAGTGGACCAAGTTTTAATAATTAGATCAACAACTTGAGGGGAGTTGACCCACAAGAGATTGTAACAGAAACAAAGGGGGGTGAGATCAAGCAGGGGTTGAAGTTGTAGAAAAATGAGTTTATGATCAAAGGTGGACGAAGGGAGAATTTTGGATTTAGTTCAATTTTGAAGAATCAACTCCCTACGAACCAAGTATTTATCAAGCCTAGACATGATATGACCCGAACCAACTCTTTCATTGGACAAAGTAAAAAAAAACCCTAATAGGTTTGATGTCAAGCAAATCCTTGTCAACTATCATATCTTCAATATTCTCCCGAAAAAGATTATGAACAATAGATCCCGCTCCTTTCTTTATGTGTAACATTAAAACCTCCAAGAACCATTATAATCTCTTGACCATTCAAAACCCACTAAATTTTTGATCGATTTTTAACAAGTATATTTTTCCTTGTAATCAGTGGAAATGTAAGTTTATAACTATAATAGATTGACTCAAATGAAAACTTTTGAATTTGATGAGAATCCAATTTGCAATTTGAAATAAAAATTCTTATCCCAATGAGTGTTGGATCCTCTAGATGTGCCTCTTGAATCCTACACTATAATTTTTGCTTGTTTCAAAAATTAGTTACTAGCTCTAATGACATTACTTCATGTCTGATTCATTGGTTACTTGATCTAGCAAGTAGACTTTTGTTTCCTTGAAATTCTCCCCATCCTCCCCTCCAGTATGGGTTTCATCTTCCCCTTCGTTTTGAGAGATCAAGGTCGAAGACAATTCCTTCATTTCTTTAATAAGTTGGGTAGTTGGGTTTTGATTTACCTCTATAGAGATTTGAACTAAAGGGGGCTCCCCTTCTTTGGTGGATTTTTGAAGTTCTTGTGACGGGTCATGCTAGTAATCCATATGGTCCAACTCATCCTCATCTATTTGTACCTTGACTATTCTCATTTCTCCTAAAGGATGATGACCCATTGCCATTCTTAAAAGATTGACCCTTAGAATAACCTCCTTGATTTGTTCTAGCAAGTATAGTAGTTCATGATTTAGAAAGAGCATTGCATCTTGTTCCCATCTTTGTAGAAAGTGTTGTCTTCCTATTTATTTGATTCCATTGTTCCTCCGTGCAATACCCTATTGATTGTTGTGGCTTTATTTTTCTTACAACTTTTAGCAAAAATCTATTTTCATGACAAAGCTTGCACTTGAATGGAAGTTTTTCATAATCCAATTGATGAAGGACTTCTAGCTATCTATTAAAACCATTATTGCTTCTAGAAACCTTTCTTCCATATCGAATTCCACATATAACATGAATACACCTTTTCTTTTGAATAAATCTTGTTTTTCCCCGAGAATTAATGAATAGAGTTTCAGATGTGATGTCTATTTTGTTTTAAACGTGTTGTGGGAATTGTTACGTACAACGGTGCTATCTCATTTGAGGGTGACGTCCATTTTATTTCTCCTTATCCGAAACCAGTGGTTTTTTTCTTGGATTTAATGGACGCGATGGTTTTATTACAAAGATATTTGTTGGGTACAAAGGTGCTATCTCATTTGACGGTGACGTCCATTTTTTTTCTCCTTATCCGAAACCAGTGGTTTTTTCTTGGATTTAATGAAAGCGCGATGGTTTTATTACAAAGATATTTGTTGGGTACAAAGGTGCTATCTCATTTGAGGGTGACGTCCATTTTGTTCCTCCTTATCCGAAACCAGTGGTTTTTTCGTGGATTTAATGAGTGCGATGGTTTTATTACCAAGATTCATGAAATAGTGACATATTTTGTCCAAAAACGTTTTTACATCTGTTGTGTATTTTTTCTTATTATGCATTCTTGATGTGATTACCCCATCTATTAACATTGCTTGTTTTGATGGTTGATGCTATTAAATTATAAAATATTATTAAGTTCCTCATCATTTTAATATTAATTTAGTGTTTGTTAAGTTAATTTTTAAATATATGTTATAACTTGTTAGGTAATATTTTGATTTTCTTTATATAATAAGAAGATATTTAAATATTTTTGTCCAACTTCATTATGATTATAGGATAAGAAGATTTTCTCCGATTTTTTTCAAACTTTATTATTTTATATCATGGTAAAGTCTGAAATTGTATTATCTTTAAAATATCATCTTAAAATATAAAGTCTAACTTTATTATGATTATAAGAAGAGAAGATTTTCTAAGATTTTTTTCAAACCTTATTATTTTATATAGTTGTAAAGTCTGAAATTGTATTATCTTTAAAATATCGCCTAAAATTAAAAATATCTAATATTAATTTAATATATTTAAGTTGGTTTTTAAATATAAATAATAATTTATTATGTGATGTTTTGAATTTTTGAGTTTTAATTATAAGATAAGAAAATTGTTTAAAAATTTTTTGTCAAATTTTATTATTTTATATAGTTGTAAAATTTAGGTTTATGATATTTTTAAGATATTATATAAAAAAACAAAAATTTTATAATTTTTAATTTTAAAACTAACAACTATGAGGAAGCAAAATGATGACAGGAATTAGGATTCTTTACTTTGAAGCTTCGTTCACGATTGTTGACGATCTAAAGCTTGTTTCAAAATGATGAGGGAGGTTGATGGATAGGAAAAGGTAGGATTTCTCTTCCACCAGTTGATGGGAGGGTATTGCAGAAGCCTTTGTATGTGGAGAAAGGCATGCAATTTGTCACAAGCCATATTTCCACGTTTTTCCGAGGAATATGGCTTCGAGCTAAAGTGAAAATCTCCTTCCTCATCATCAACAATGGCGTTTTGAGGGTAGGGGTTTAGGCATTAGAATTTCATTTAACATATTGCCGCAATATGCAATCGTATTATGGGGTTGAGCGATGGGTCTCATCTTAGATCTGGCCCTCAAGTCTTTGATTTTGTGGTTTCGACGGGGGTTTCTCCCTCTCAACGTGCATGCAAATGAAAATCTCGTCGGCATGGGACATGTAAATTATAAAGTGGACCATTTGTGCCATGTGCTCTCATATCTGAACGATGCTAACTTGTGCAATCTCGAGCACAATTTTATGCTTGAACTAGGGATCATATCGCTTAATCTTCCCTAGGTCAAAAGACTCAAAATTAAAAAATAGATCTGGAGGAGGTTTTATAGGTTTTTGTTAAAACCCTAAGTGGTAAGTCAACCATTTTCAGGGTTCGGGGTTCGAATCTTGTGGAAATCTTGAAGTAGGCCATACAAACCCTAGGTATACTAGTGTCCCTACAAAGTGTGTTTTTTGGGGGAAATTGCTACAACATGCCATTCATATGAAAGTATATGGCATCGAAAAGAAATTTACCATAATATTAAATCCGAGGTTGAGGGGTGGAGTTTTAGGCATTAAAAACCCCAATGGACCAACCTCATTCAAGGATGCAGTGAAAGGGAAGGTTGCAACTTCCGTTGACCAAATCCAAAATTGTTCAAGACCTTACAAATTTGAATAAGCAAAAAAGTTCCAACAATGGGCGTCAAACCCCCATAGGTTAAATCGTTTTTTGTTGATTTACAATCTACGACACTAATATGCATATTTAATGGCTTATGGCCGAGAATTGAATATTTACATCAATGGGTATATACTTCTTGGACACCTAATTCTGAAATTTATTTATGTTCCAAAGAGTTCTTCATAGTTCAATTTGAAAAACAGAAAGATAGGGAGCAAGTCCTAAATGATGGGCCATGGTTTTGGGGTAGAGTTGGACTTTTTATTACCCCATGGTTCCCAAAATTTGATGCTACAAGCATGGTGGTCACTACAATGTCAGTCTAGGTGAGATTATCAAATCTCCCTCTCCCTTTTTGGCATTATCAAGTCTTGGGAGATATTGGGAACACTCTTGGAAAATTAAAAAAAATGGACACTAACAGAACAAAAAAAATGTATCATTAATTTTGTTGGAATTTGTGTGGAGGTAGACCTTATTGAAGGTCTACCTAATCGTATCCACCTAAAATATGAAAACTTTCAGTGGACCCAGGTTTTATATTATGAGAATACAACATTTATCTTATGAATATTCTTTCAAATAGGACACCTACAAAACACATACCCACTGGAAAAAAAGATCCCAAAAGAGAAAACAAGGAAGGCTCGTAGCCTAATGAGATGGGAGGTACGTAACATCTCTGAGGATGAAGAAGAAGATACCATGGAAAATACTCCAAATATGGATGCTAAGGTACAACATGGAAGCCAAGAAGACAAAGAATTTGGGATCTAGTCAGGAATCGTGACATATATCCAGAAGGGCACAAAACCAACAATAAACAAAGCACCAAAGAAGAAAAAAGAGGAAACGCTCACTGAAAAGGGATCAGGGGGTACAAAGTGAATCCATGTATCTGAGGGTTCGAATTCAGACATAGAGGTCCCTTTGCAAGAAGCTGGAAATCAATTGGTAATAGTAACAATTGATCAAAATCGTGGGTTTTGACAAAAAGTTCAAAACAAGAAAGGAAAAAAGGGGAAGTTAAGTGATTATTACCAAACTTAACCCCCAGCAAAATTATGTATTTGTTACAGTTTTTCCTTTTACTATGGATCAACCGAAAGGTTGACATGATCAAATTCCTAATGGCATCTGCAAAATATAATTTTATTCCTTGATTTAAAGGTTGAATAAAATTACGATTTTTCTTTGGAAAAAATAAATAAAATAACAACAACAATAATGTGTCATATGTTATCTTTTCATTAAAAAAAGGGGTCTTATCTTATTAAAAATATGGTTATGATGAAATATCTCATGTACATGAATAAGATAAACAACATAGAAAATAAGAGGCCATTTTTTTCTTATGATGGAAACAAAATGTTAAAATAAATCAATTAGTTTCTTATATATTTTCTCAAAGTCCAATAGAGTAAAATTGGTCTTAGAGGAGGGTAACAATCATCATCATCATCACAGATACAAGAATTATTTACTAAAATAATACCATAACCTATATGTACTAATGTGCATCATACTTCTAACCATAATGAAACAATGTAAACAAATAGTGAATTGATCTTTTTTGTATTTTTTAGTTGACTGATAGGATTGCTTGATTTATCAAGGGAGCATAGTACACATGTGTTTTATTAGAAAAGAGCACAATCATGCTAAAACTTAAGGCTCATATAGTCGTGCATTTGGAGAGTAAACCCAAACAAATAATAATGGAAAACTGGGAACATGGTTTCAACTTTTACCTAGCACAAATATTTTATGGATAAATGAAAACACAAAAGTCTAGAGAGAGAATTTTAATAAAAAATCCTTATATCCAATCTACGAAAGAGATTTAAATCACAAGACTTTTATCCTCAGTATAGACACTATTATGTTGTTTGGTTTTTTCAAACAATATGTGTCAGTGCTACTTGATTCAAATTGGTTGACTAGTATGTTTTTTTTTTTTTTTTTTCTGAGTAAAGACTAATTCTATTAAGTGAAGGAAAATATAGTACAATCAAGCCTGAAAACAGGTTTAGCAGAGAAGCTGTGGAGCCGAAGGTGATAGGGAATCAACCTTGCTCCAGATAAATAGACAAGGGACAGGTCATAGAAGCAAAGGAATACAAAGGACAGTACTGATCCAAAGGCTACCCCGAAGGGTTGTTTCCTGCAAAACGACATTTTTTGCCTTTTTTCTTGCTCACTTTTATCCACCCAGTGGAGTTTGGCTGTGTCATGACAAGTTGTAGATTATTTTGTCCTGCTGGCTGATCATCCTTGTCAGAGTCTGAGGACGAAGAGATATGGGTACGTTTCTGAGAAATCTGTTGGTTAGAGGGAGCCTCCTGGTGAGCCGAGGGGGCATCCTTCGGAATTTCCTCATTCTATAGATCAGCTTCAATTTCCTCATCAATCTGCACATCTGCCTCCGATTCCTCCTCCTCCGAGCTCGAGAAGTCTAAATCATTCAGCGGACGGGGTGGTTCAAAAGGATTCCATCTCTTGGATTTGGGCTTACGATTCAGATTCTTCTTTTTATCTTTGAGCTGTGAACATGTGCTCTGAAGGTGCCCTGTTTGATAACAATGGCAACAGCGGAAGGCTGTATTCTCGTAATCCAGTGGTTGAGTCCAATGGAAATCTCCAAACTTGAGATTAATCTGATCCGGCAGTCCTTTGCTGATATCTATTTCTGCACACAATCTGCCATAAGTGTAGAGACCATTTTCCCTTCTTGAGGTATCTGTAGGTTGACTAGTATGTTAGCGACAAACAATGAAAAAAAAGTTTTAGATCAGTAGCTAGCTCGAGTGGTGTTGAGTGCTTTGAGGTTCATGTAGGAGGTCTTGAGGTAAATCCCCTCAGTTGGCTACCTTTGTTATGTACCACAATTGATGTCCCTGTTGGGTTAGGAATCATAATAAGTGTTGATGGGTTTACATTGAGAAGCATTCATGAAATGCATGGAATTGCTCAGGTGTTTTGTTCTACTATTTTCCTTGGAAAAAAAAACTAAGAAATTATATTACTTTACTAAGCTAAATAATCAATATTTAAGTAAATTTGGGCTTAAAGAGAGTTGAGAGGAGAAAAAAATTGTAGCTTGTGCTCCTTGAAGGATCATTCAAACTTTAATTGAAAGAAAAAGAAAAGAAGGTTTGATTAGATACAAGACAAGCAAAAAACACTCTTCCTACTCTACTTCAATAGAAGAATTGTATACAATAACAAATAAACTAAACACAACTAAACGGGAGCAAGAAATGAGATTCTATTACAAGTAGATTGAATACAATAACAAATAAATATCATGATAAGGTGAGATGAATCCAAGTCCCTTCTCCTTTGGGTTTTTTCCTTTTAAAGATATCTCCTAATCTAATTATCTTTAAATTATTTCTCCTAAACCGGTGGTTTTTTCTTGGATTTTTCTTGGATTTAATGAGTGCGATGGTTTTATTACCAAGATTCATGAAATAGTGACATATTTTGTCAAAAACGTTTTACATCTATTGTGTATTTTTTCTTATTATGCATTCTTGATGTGATTAGCCCCATGTATTAACATTCATTGTTCGTTTTGATGGTTGATGCTATTAAATTATAAAATATTATTAAGTTCCTCATCATTTTGTTAAGTTAGTTTTTAAATATATGGTATAACTTGTTAGGTAATATTTTGATTTTTTTAATATAATAAGAAGATATTTAAATATTTTTGTCCAACTTTATCATAATTATAGGAGAAGAAGATTTTTCTAAGATTTTTTTCAAACTTTATTACTTTATATAATTGTAAAGTCTAGAATTGTATTATGTTTAAAATATCATCTAAAAATATAAAGTCTAACTATATTATGATTATAAGAAGAGAAGGTTTTCTACGAATTTTTTCAAACCTTATTATTTTATATAGTTGTAAAGTCTAAAATTGTATTATCTTTAAAATATCACTTAAAATTAAAAATATATAACATTAATTTAATATATTTAAATTGATTTTTAAATATAAATTATAATTGATTATGTGATGTTTTGAATTTTTGAGTCTTAATTATAATATAAGAAAATTGTTTAATTTTTTTGGTCAAATTTTATTATTTTATATAGTTGTAAAATTTAGGCTTATAATATTTTTAAAATATTATATATATATAAAAAAAAAACAAAACAAAAATTTTAAAATATTTTATAATTTTTAATTTTAAAACTAACAATTATGAGGAAGCAAAATGATGACAGGAATTAGTATTCTTTATTTTGAAGCTTTGTTCACGATCATTGACGATCTGAAGCTTGTTTCAAAATGATGAGTGAGGTTTATGGATAGGAAAAGTTGATATTTCTCTTCCACCAGTCGATGGGAGGGTATTGCAGAAGCCTTCGTATGTGGAGAAAGGGATGCAAGGTTGTCGCAAGCTATATTTCCACGTTTTCCAAATGAATATGGCTTCAAGCTAAAGCAAAAATCTCCTTCCTCATCATCAACAATGGCGTTTTGAGGGTAAGGGTTTATGCATTAGAGTTTTATTTAACATATTGCCGCAATATGCAATCGTATTATGGGGCTGAGCAATGGATCTCATCTTAGATATGGCCCTCAAGTCTCTGGTTTTGTGGTTTCAATGGGGGATTCTCACTCTCAACGTGCATGCAAATGAAAATCTTATCGGCGTGGGACATGTTGTTAGGCCCCTATACTACTAGTGTAACCCCTTCTTGTTATTAGTATAACCCACTTATTATATTGATGTACCCATGTAGTGCCCATATTGTTACTATTGTGGCCCATAGAAGCCCACTATTGTTATTATTATGCCCTTACATTATTATTGTTATGTTGGCTCTGATTATGTTATAACCCCTTAGACTCCTATATATAGAAAGGAGGTCTTTTCATTTGTATCATCCAAGAATTGTTCATTTATGTAATGTAAAGGAGGTTGCCCCTCGAAGAGGCTGAATTATAAGGCGTTGATCTTTCTTTTCTATCTTTTCTTGAGCTAGTTTCATAACATTTGGTATCAGAGCTTTGGATTCTAGGGTTTCGTTGCTCCAAACAAGTCATCGTGGCATTTTCGCTATAACTTTTTTTCTGTGACGTTTCATAAGTCGCAAAAAAAAACCCATTTGAGAAGAATTGACGCTGAACCTTGGATCCAAATTTCAGAGATTTTTACGTGATATTTTCGGAGATATGATTTGAGGAAGTTGGTCTTTTTGCAGACTCCTGAATTACACTCAAAACAGGTGACCTGGGGAAAATCGTCATAACTTTATTTCTGAGCATCGGATTGAAATTTCGTAAGAAGGTACAGAAAGAGGACGGACTGTAGTTTCTGTTTATATATTTTTTAGAGTCAAAGGTTGAAACAGTGACACGTGGCACTTCATACAAGTTCGCTCTACTGAACTAGTCTATAATCAGGTCACTGCGGGAGATTGTGCATAACTCTTTCTTGGAGAATCCAATTTGGATCAGACTTGTGGCATCGGAAAGAGGACACATAGGGCTACTACAGGTCACAATTTCAGAACTTGAAGATATGAAATTACAGAGTTACAGTCGTTTCAATGTAGAGATCCTAAAATCAAGAAAAAGCAAGATGAGGAAGTTTGATGGCAAGGATCCGGTAAATTGGATACTTCAGATGGAGCAATATTTTGATATACATGGTGTACAATTGTTACAAAAGGTATGTATTGCATCTTCATATTTAGAACCAGATCAATTTTTATGGTACAAATGGCTTTGTTCTCGTAAAAAACTTGTTACGTGGTCAATTTTCACGGAGGAAATGATAGCACATTATGAGGATACAAAGAGAAACACCTTCTTTAGAGCAACACCACAACAATTGAAAAGAGTAAAAGGGATTTGTGACATAATGGAAAGCAAAATTATGGAAACCAGGAAGCATACCCCTCACAACTATAAAGATGGAAGTGTTGTTTCTCCCAGCCTTCCACAACCTACAAGGGTTACACCACAACAAGTGGAAGAAAAAAGAGAAAAAGGGCTTTGTTACAATTGTGATAGCAAATGCACTAAAGGTCATAGGTGTGCTGAGAAGAAATTATTTTACATAGAATATGAAGAGGAGGAAGAAAAGGATCAAGAAACATCAAAATAAGAGGATATATGTCAGGACACCACCCCAGAGAAAGAAGAAATGAATCAGACCATATCTTGTAAAGCATTGGCAAGAATTACCACTCCTCAAACTCTCAAGATAGAAGGACATATAAAGAAGAAAAAGGTGCAAGAAGTGAAATATCACATCGAGAAAGAAGAAATGAATCCAACCATATCTTGTAATTCAATGGATGAAATTACCACTCCTCAAACTATCAAGATAGAAGGACACATCAAGAAGAAAAATGTTCAAGAAGTGAAAGATCACATCGAGCATCAAGAAATGAATCCGACCATATCTTGTAAAGGACTGGAAGAAATTAGCACTCCTCAAAAGATAGAAGGACATATCAAGAAGAAAAAGGTTCAAGCAGAGAAAGATCATATCGGGCATCAACAACAAGTTCTCCAACTTTTAAAGGATAACGCCACTTTGGTGCAAAATCAAATGAAACAACAGGTAGATCAACATCGTAGTGAAAAATGTTTTGATGTAAGTGATTGGGTATTTTTACTGCTACATCTCAAGCAAGCTATTTATGAGAAGGAAATGTTGGCAATACTACATGCACTTAAAAAATGGCGACCTTACCGAATGGGAAGACGCTTCAAGGATGAGGATGTGGAAGCATTGTTTTGTGCTATTTATATTATCCAACCAAATTGGATAAACGAAGCAACGGATGAATGGAAGAAGAATGAAGAAGTATGGCCACTTATTCAAAAGTTGCAAAAGATCCCAATTCAAGCAATATTGCTAGAAATTGAAGAGGAAGGAAAAATCATATTGGAACTTGGAGCAGTCACAGAAACAAGAACCCGACAGCTACGAAATCAATCAATTTCAGAGTATCTCATCAAGTGGAAGAACTTACCCACTGAATATTCCACATGGGAGGACAAGAATTTTATATAGAAGCATCAAGAACTACTCAAGCGTTGAGGACAACGCTTTTTGAAGGAGAGGGGCATGTTAGGCCCCTATACTACTAGTGTAACCCCTTATTGTTATTAGTATAACCCACTTATTATATTGATGTACCCATGTAGTGCCCATATTGTTACTATTGTGCCCCATAGAAGCCCACTATTGTTATTATTATGCCCTTACATTATTATTGTTATGTTGACTCTGATTATGTTATAACCCCTTAGACTCCTATATATAGAAAGGAGGTCTTTTCATTTGTATCATCCAAGAATTGTTCATTTATGTAATGTAAAGGAGGTTGCCCCCTCGAAGAGGTTGAATTCTAAGGCGTTGATCTTTCTTTTCTATCTTTTCTTGAGCTGGTTTCATAACACATGTAAATTATAAAGTGGACCATTTGTGCCATGTGCTCTCATATCTGAACGATGCTAACTTGTGTAATCTCGAGCACAATTTTATGCTTGAACCAGGGGTCATATCACCTAATCTTCCCTAGGTCAAAAGACTCAAAACTAAAAAATAGATCTGGAGGAGGTTTTATAGATTTTTGTTAAAACCCTAAGTGGTAAGTCAACCATTTTCATGGTTCGGGGTTCGAATCTTGTGGAAAACTTGGAGTAGGCCATACAAACCCTAGGTATACTAGTGTCCCTACAAAGTGTGTTTTGGGGGGAAATTGCTACAACATGCCATTCATATGAAAGTATATGGCATCAAAAAGAACTTTACCATAATATGAAATCTGAGGTTGACGGGTAGAGTTTCAGGCATTAAAAACCCCAATGGACCCACCTCATTCAAGGATGCAGTGAAAGGGAAGGTTGAAACTTCCATTGACCAAATCCAAAATTGTTCAAGACCTTACATATTTCAATAAGCAAAAAAAGTTCCAACAATGGCCATCAAACCCCAGAGGTTAAGTCGTTTTTTGTTGATCTACAATCTACGACACTAATATGCATATTTAATGGCTTATGGCCAAGAATTGAATATTTACATCAATGGGTATATACTTCTTGGACACCTAATTCTGAAATTTATTTATGTTCTAAAGGGTTCTTCATAGTTCAATTTGAAAAACAGAAATATAGGGAGCAAGTCCTAAATGATGGGCCATGGTTTTGGGGTAGAGTTGGGCTTTTTATTACCCCATGGTTCCCATAATTTGATGCTACAAGCATGGTGGTCACTACAATGTCGGTCTAGGTGAGATTATCAAATCTCCCTCTCCCTTTTTGGCATTATCAAGTCTTGGGAGATATTGGGAACACTCTTGGAAAATTAAAAAAAATGGACCCTAACAGAACAAAAAAAATGTGTCATTACTTTTGCAGGAATTTATGTGGAGGTAGACCTTCTAATCGTATCCACCTAAAATATGAAAACTTTCAGTGGACCCAGGTTTTATATTATGAGAATACGTCATTTATCTTGTGAATATTCTTTCAAATATGACACCTACAAAACACATGCCCACTGGAAACAAAGATGCCAAAAGAGAAAACAAGGAAGCCTCGTAGCCTAAGGAGATGGCAGGTACCCAACATATCTGAGGATGAAGAAGAAGATACCATGGGAAATACTCTAAATATGGATGCTCATGTACAACATGGAAGCCAAGAAGACAAAGAAGTTGGGGTCTATTCAGGAATTGTGACTTATATCCAGAAGGGCACAAAACCAACAAAAAACAAAGCACCAGAGAAGAAAAAAGAGGAAACGTTCACTGAAAAGGGATCAGGGGGTACAAAGTGAATCCATGTATCTAAGGGTTCGAATTCAGACAAAGAGGCCCCTTTGCAAGAAGCCTGAAATCAATTGGTAATAGTAATAATTGATCACAATCGTGGGGTTTGACAAAAAGTTCAAAACAGAAAGGGAAAAAGGGGAAGTTAAGTGATTATTACCAGACTTAACCCGCAACAAAATTATGTATTTGTTACAGTTTTTTATTTTACTATGGATCAACCGAAAGGTTGACATGATCAAATTCATAATGGCATCTGCATAATATAATTTTATTCCTTGATTTACAGGTTGAATAAAATTGCGATTTTTCTTTGGAAAAAATAAATAAAATAATAACAACAATAATGTGTCATTTGTTATCTTTTCATAAAAAAGGGGTCTTATCTTATTAAAGGCTATGATGAAATATTTCATATAAATGAATAAGATAAACAACATAGAAAATAAGAGGCCATTTTTTTCTTATGATGGAAACAAAATTTTAAAATGAATCAATTAGTTTCTTATATATTTTCTCAAATTCCAATAGACTAAAATTGGTCTTAGTGGAGGGTAACAATCATCATCATCATCACAAATACAAGAATTATTTACTACAATAATACCATAACCTATATGTACTAATGTGCATCATACTTCTAACCATAATGAAACAATGTAAACAAATAATGAATTGATCTTTTTTGTATTTTTTAGTTGACTGATAGGATTGCATGATTTATCAAGGGAGCATAGTACACATGTGTTTTATTAGAAAAGAGCACAGTCATGCTAAAACTTAAGGCTCATATAGTCGTGCATTTTGAGAGTAAACCCAATCAAATAATAATGGAAAACTGGGAACATGGTTCCAACTTTTAGCTAGCACAAATATTTTATGGATAAAGTAAAACACAAAAGTCTAGAGAGAGAATTTTAATAACAAATCCTTATATCCAATCCACGGAAGAGATTTAAATCACAAGAATTTTATCCCCAATATAGACACTATTATATTGTTTGGTTTTTTCAAACAATATGTGTCAGTGCTACATGATTCAAATTGGTTGACTAGTATGTTAGCGACAAACAATGAAAAAAAAAAATTAGATCAGTGAGCTAGCTTGAGTGGTGTTGAGTGCTTTGAGGTTCATGTAGGAGGTCTTGAGGTCAATCCCCTCAGTTGGCTACCTTTTTTATGCACCACAATTGATGTCCTTGTTGGGTTAGGAATCATAATAAGTATCGATGGGTTTACATTGGGAAGCATTCATGAAATGCATGGAATTGCTTGGGTGTTTTGTTCTAATATTTTCCTTGGAAAAAAAAACCTAAGAAATTATATTACTTTACTAAGCTAAATAATCAATATTTAAGTAAATTTGGGCTTAAAGAGAACTGAGAGGAGAAAAAACTTGTAGCTTGTGCTCCTTGAAGGATCATTCAAACTTGAATTGAAAGAGAAAGAGAAGAAAGTTTGATTAGATACAAGAATATTGTGTACAAGACAAGCAAAAAGCACTCTTCCTACTCTACTTCAATAGAAGAACTGTATATCTAACTTAAAAAATAAAGTTGAAACCTTCTTAGATCTACTTGATTGATTTAGTAAACTTAAAGAATGAAAAGTGGCATTAAACCAACACAACTAAAGGGGAGAAAGAAATGAGATTCTATTACAAGTAGATTGAATACAATAACAAATAAATATCATGCTTTGTTATGAAATGGGGCATGGGTTTGTGCTAGGCCATCTTTAGTAGTGGTAACTTTCAATTTCATATTGATATCCCTAGTCTTTAGTGCAACGTCTCTTCCACTTTATTACTATTATGGCCTTCATCATCGTTCCATGGTCTTAGGCCCCCTTTTTGAAGTAACTTCCTATAAAGGTGGATCAACATAAGCTATGAATATTGTGGGCATCTTGGTTTTCACTAGTAGCATCTTGGGTATAGGATCGCATAGTGGTTGACACTATAACTTTAGGAGATTTGAAAATATATGTAGTTATAGGGCATGATGCATTATAATAAAATTGAATTGTGTGCACAAAGCCTAGGTTGTTTGATTGGACCAATGGAACCTTGAAGTTTGACACGAAATATTGTCCTTGTGAAGTTCCATCATCTTCAATTACCAAATTTGATCCTTTGGGTCACTTTATTCATCATCATCAATAACATCATCTCCTTATTCCTACGGAACAAGAATTGGTATAATCTTCATTTTCCTTTCAACTATTATATGACTCACTTATGGATCCCCTATTGTACATATCCATTTATTCTTCAAAATATCTTACAACTATTTACTTATTATCCAAGCAAGAATCATGAATATCTATTTGAAAAACAACTATGGGTCATACTTATATAATTTATCTCTATAGGACAAATTACGGGCATCCAAACCTTCAAAAGCATTAAAACAATAAGTATTGTTAGTGCACTTGATCCATTTAAATCCAAATGGTATAATGATGTATTCTTATGAATTCTTCTTAAAATCGTCAATATGAGTAGTTGCAAACTACCTAGCTACATCCACAAGTACAAATGTGTCCTTCATTATAAGTGCATAAAGTAATTGTTTGTGGTTATTTTAAATGTATGGCATTTGTATATCATGGTTGTGTTTGAGAGTTTGTGGGGTGGTGATGTTGCTATGGTTTTCAAGTGGGGTCTTTCTCCATGAATAAGGTCCTTGTTTACCCTCATGACAATGGCATATGATGATACTGTGGATTATAATGAGGATTTTTTTATGAGTCCCGGGTTTATTAGACTAGTTTATCAATCAATCACATCATGAGGTGCAAGTCATATAGTGACCTATGGCTAAAATAAAAGTCATGGATTTTTTAGAAGAAAATTGGCTTTGGACCAATAATCATAAGGCTATGAAATGGAAATTCCTTTTGGGTAGGGTTGGCTCAAGCATGTTAAAAGTGCATTAAGTTAACCTAATCAAATTTAGGGTTTTGATAAATATTATCTTTGTCATCCTTCCTATTCAATTATTTCTTCATATTTTATCAGGTCTACAACCTCAATTTAGGAGCTAGAATTTGCTTGAAGTCTTTCATCATATGGTGAAGACCTTATATAAAGAAATTAGTGCCCTTGGGTGGAGGTGAATATTCAAAGTCAAGTTGTTCCATATATGTTTCTCAAGTCAAGTCTTAGGCCACTTGAAGGAAAAGTGGCATCAAAGACTCCTTCTAGGGGTATTGGTATATAGGGGAGAAGAAGTGTAGTGTTCAGCCTTGTCTATAGAGAAATAATAGGTGTATGAGGAAGAAATAAAGCTACTATATCCAATTGATGTTGATGACTGGCATAAGGATGCATCAATTCATATGGTTAATATTGCAAACCCTGGTGTGTCATTTATAGCACTAAAGAATATGAGATAAAAATTTTAAAGATTAGATCAACAAAGCCCGGGAACTAATTTGTGTTGTTGACCATAGTTTCATTTTATTGTATAGGATGGATGGAATTTATATATAAGGATGTTGGACATGAGATAAACATTATCCAGAAAGTTTATTCCTTGGATTGGACCCCTTTAATTCTAAAGAGAAGGTATCCATTCTTTAATGCAAAACTAGATAAAGCATTTTTCAAACTACTTGTGAAACCCTTGGAATTTTGGTTTATGGAAGTCTTCGAGGAGATTGAACATTCCATTGATTCATTCATGGAGGTAAGTATTAATTTTATGGATACAAATATTATGACCATTAGAAAAATTATGGCATGTTTGGAGCTAAAGGAGGGTTAACTCAGGAAATGATCATTCAAGGGGTCCTATTTATCATTCCTAGTTTTTGGACTCTTATGGAATCATTTTCATGTGTTATATATAATTGACATAGTCACTTGGTGATATATTATGAACTTAAAATACATAACAAATTTTAGGTCAAAAGAGTCTCCATAAGGCTGATGGCGTGGTGGGAAATGTTAGTTGTAAGATTTCTAAGGAGGCTAATATGGCTTAGAAAGATAAAGGTTCTCAGTCAATTCTAGAGGAGGTGGCTTTGGATTTATCGAGAAGCTCAAATAGAAAAACAAAATCAAGGGCCCTTGATCCCTATGTCCATCGATCATTAAGATAACACTTCTAAAGCAATTTGGTTAGAGTAATTGAATCAATAAGATTGCATATTATTGGGTAAGCATAATGTTAATACCTCTCATGATTTTCTTCAAATTTTAGTTAATTTAAGGGGAGAGAAGTAGTTGGGTATTCTTTTGAGTATGATAAGTTCCTCAATTCTAAGTAATGTTGATGAAAAATTTGATGAGGTATTATAATCTCCCTTTATCAAGGAGATATCTAGAAAGGGAAAAATTAACTTATCCCTAGTGTCTAACATTCTGAATTTCATTAGCATGTTGAATAACCCCTGTTGTTGCATGGAGAATGAAGGGGCTATAGATTGTTCATATAGGTATTTCCCTAGGTCTGCAACAACTATGAAAAAAATAGTGAACATAGGGGTGGAGGATGGTTTGGGTATGAAGTTTCTCTCTAATCCTTTAAAATCTAGGAGGACAAGAAGTCTCTTATGTATGTGGCATATGAAAATGCTAAGAAAGACATTTTGGTGGGTAAAAATATTCTTATAGATGAGATACATATACTAGCATATACCCCTAAGAAGTGTGCATCATGAATTTGTTGAAAATAGCAACAAGAAATGTTAAAAGTAGAATCTAGAAATTCCAATTTAATTTGTCCTAAATTAAACTTAGAATTAAAATCGAATTCTATTCTCATAGCAACTTGTAAATAGTTAATTAACTTTAATTAACTTAATTATCTTAGGAATTTCTAGTTGGAAGTCTTTATGAAGTCATGTATATGTTCTCCCTAAGTTTTAGGGGTCCAGTACGAGTTTAATTCTGAGTTGTAATCAGACAACTTAGTTTACTATGTTAAGTTTAGTTAAATTAATTCCAAACTGTTTGTGTAACTAATAGAGAGTTAACGGACAGTTGGTGCACTAATGCGTTCACTAGTGCCACTCCAATTAACTGGAGATTCCCTCATTAGAAACTCATGCATGTTGATTCTGAGAAAGACCCAGTTGAGACTAGAGTGCAGGGACAATGTACTATCGATTGTATGATTTAATGAGTTGTATAGATCATGCATGCAATCAGGAACTAAACCTAGTGTGGATTTTGCAGTTTTGGATGCACTGGATTCCCATTAATATGGGCTATTCAGCCATAGGAATTGTGCAAGGAAATAGGGGCTTGGAGAGCAACAAAAGAGGCTAAGATTTGGCTTGAGCTTTCTTGTGAGTTGGGAGATTGATCATACTAAGTGTTGGGATTGTTCTTGTGAGAACAAGCATTGTATTATCATCTTGGATTTTTTATTAATGCAATATAGATAGTAGGGGTTTTGAGTTGTGGCTTTCCCCGAGAAAACTTATTGTGTTATGTGCCATTGATTTGTCTTCCTCTTGCTATTATTGTTTTCATCGATCTATTGGCTTCCGCTGGTTGAAAGTAGAAGTATATTCTTGTCCTGTGCTTTAGTAAATTGCATGAGCTTGTGAATCTACAGGATTTTCTACATGGTATCAGAGCTAAGAATAGTATACTATAGGAGATTTCAAAGTTTTGAGTTTTGGGTTACAGGTGAAATTCAAATTTTCATTTCATACATTAGGATCGACAGATGGCGTTCTATGGTTTGCGGCTTGAGTATTCCTTGGATGGAAGCTCAAATTATATAGACTGGAATGACAGGATGGAGGACATGTTGGAGGATAATGGCTTGAAGGAATTCATTTATCAGTACATTCCTAAGCCACCAACATCGGATGCTTAGAATCTGGCTGAATGGAAGAAGTGTGTGGCAAGGGCGAGGTGGATAATTCTTGAGGGAGTTCGAGACCACATTGTCTTGAATCTCCATGGGAAGGAAATTCCGCATGCTATGTGGAAATTATTGAAGGACCTTTTTTCCAGAATAGCAGTGACCATAGGAATTTGACACTGAAAGATAAACTTTGGAAAATCAATATGGAGGCAGGCAACTCAATTCCAAATTACCTGACCAAGTTCACTCAATGTTGTGATGAACTTGGAAGTGTTGGAATCATGGTTTCCAAGGATGATATGGTGAGTCTTGCTCTTCAAGATCTCTCAAAGAGTTGGCATAGTTCCCAGGAGTCTGTCAATGGTTGGGAGAAGCTGCCAGATTGGGAACGACTATGGTCAGATTTGATGCAGGAGGAGATAAGGAGGAACACTAGAGTTGGGACCTCTTCCAAGGAAGTGGAAGAGGATCTTTCCTTAGTGAGTAAGGAAAAGAAGGCCAAGGGAAAGGAGTCCCAATGCAAGGAGGGTGAAAAGAAGATAGACTTGACGAAAGTTGATTGCTTTCACTGTCACGAGCACGAGAACTATGCCAAGAACTTTCCACAGAAGAAAGCAAGCAAGAAGGAGCTGACAATAGCAAAAGAAGGTGAAGCTTTAGATTCACAATTCGAACTTGATTTCACTCTCATTGCATGCATGGCCAACACTGTCATGGGAGGCGTGTGGTAACTTGACAGTGTTGCCTCATTCCATATGATGGGGAATATAAATATATTTAGTGATTTTGAGGAGAAAGACCTCAAGAAAAGCGTATATTTTGGAGATGACGAGAGGTATAGAGCTACCAGGATCGGTACGATTACCTTTCAGAGGGAGTCTGGCTCCCCTCTCAAGATCATAGATGTGATGTATGTTCCAGGACTAAAGAAGAATCTTGTTTCAGTCACGGTATTGGAAGACCGTGGCTATGATGTGGTTTTTAGTAAGGGAAATGATTTCCTTAGACACGTCAACCTGTAAGCTCTTGAGGTTCAATATGCATGCAAAGCCTTAAGGAGCAAGGAAAAGGTTAGAGACTTGGTGGTTGAGAGGGAGAGTAAATTACCGCTCAACATGCAGCCCCAGAAGAAGGAATCTCAGATAATTGTGGAGCAACCACAATTGGAGAAGCTAAGAGGAGACCGAGTGGAGAGATCCACTTGAGCAGAGCAGAAGCAGTCTCAGAAGTAGTCTCAGAAAATTGTGGAGCAGCCACAATTGGAGAAGCTAAGAGGAGACAGAGTGGAGATATCCACTCATGCAGAGATCTCAAGTAGGGGTAAATTTCGAGCTAGGTGGGCATAGGGATCACATGCAATCATACCTCTAGGTGTGAGGTGGGGCGATGTGAAGTGATAGTCCCAAGAGGGCTTAAATTGGGCAGGGTCCATTGAGAGGTTTTATCTCATGGATCATACCTTTCTACGAAAGCCCAAAGTACATATTATCAGGAGGAATCAGTGGGATTGATGTAGTCTGAGATCAGACTGACAGAGGTTTGAGTAGTCAGATACTAAAGAGCGCAGAGAAGAGTTGACAACAGTGCAGAAAGGCAGAGTCAACATAAGCGCAAATTTTTCAGTAGAAGAGGCAATAATAGTCAGAGACTTTGATGACAGATACATCATATTGATTCAAGTTGGATGTTTTTTTGTTTCTGGAGTTGCTGTAGAAACAACACTAGAGATAAGTGTTGCATGCAAAACATTCCAAAGGTTCAGGATCAGAATCGAGTTGAATTCCTTTCTTGTTAAGAGGGAGTGTTGAAAATAGCAACAAGAAATGTTAAAAATAGAATCCAGAAATTTCAGTTTAATTTGTCCTTGAATTAAACTGAGAATTAAAATCAAATTCTATTCTCATAGCAACTTGTAAATAGTTAATTAAGTTTAATTAACTTAATTAGCTTAGGAATTTCGAGTTGGAAGTCTTTCTGGAGTCATGTATATTTTCTCCCTAAGTTTTAGGGGTCCAATATGAGTTTAATTGTGAGTTGTAATTAAATAACTTAGTTTATTGAGTTAAGTTCAGTTAAATTAGTTCCAAACTGTTTGTGGAACTAATAGAGAGTTAACAGTCAGTTGGTGCACTAATGCATTCACTATTGCTACTCCAGTTAACTGAAGATTCCCTCATCAAAAATTCATGCATGTTGATTATGAGAAAGACCCAGTTGAGACTAGAGTGCAAGGACAATGTACTATCAGTTATATGATTTACTGAGTTGTATAGATCATGCATGCAATCAGGAATTGAACCTAGTGTGGATTATGCAGTTTTGGATGCACTAGATTCCCATTAATATGGGCTATTCATTCATATTCATTCATAGCAATTACGCAAGGAAATAGGGGCTTGGAGAGCAACAGAAGATGCTAAGGTTTGGCTTGAGCTTGCTTGTGAGCTGGGAGATTGATCATACTGAGTGTTGGGATTATTCTTGTGAGAACAAGCATTGTATTATCATCTTGGATTTCTGATTAATGCACTATAGATAGTAAGGGTTTTGAGCTGCGGTTTTCCTTGGGAAAACTTATTGTGTTATGTGCCATTAATTTGTCTTCCTCTTATTCTTATTTTTTTCATCGATCTATTGGCTTCTGCTGGTTGAAAGTAGAAGTAGATTCTTGTCTTGTGCTTTAGTACATTGCATGAGCTTGTGAATATATGATATTTTCTACAGAATTCAATGACGTTGAATATCTGAGGGTTGGGTCATCCCTTGAAGAAATATGCCTTGCATATACTAGTTGATTTTCACAAACTAGACATCATTGTGTTACAAGAGATTATTGGCGAGGGTAAAAATGTATTAGTCATTTGGCTAAGATTCTTGGTGACTAGGATTTTTGTCTACTTGGACTATACAAGTTATTTTGGGATCTTGGCATGGATAAAAAGAGTTATAAAATTTATTAACATATTTTCCTTCAAATTAATTCTGGGTGTTATACTTTATGCTCACGATATTATTGAAGAGTTTACATTATTAATATATAGGATCCTTGCGCAGATTAATTAGCACATGGGGATAATGTATTTATTAAAAGTTTTCTTGAACAAAGGCTTCTTGTTATTGGTTGTGATTTAGATTGTCCATGGAGATATTGAAGATATGGGGTATGGTTGCTAATATAGGTGTTCTCTCTTATTACTCTATGAGAAAACTAGAGGACTGTGTGTATCTGACATAGAATCAATGTAGTTGAAGACTACTTAGAGGAATATGCATAATAAATATGGAATAATAGTTAAGGGGATTAATAATTTATTGGTGAGTGATGATTTCGTAGTGGACTCAAAAAATATTAGGTAATGGGTTGGTACATGTGGTAAGTCTAATCATACTCCTTTTATGGAGATAATAAAAGTCAGGAAGAATCCCCGCAATCCATTTAAATTTAATTAAAATTGGACAGAAGATGAAAAATGTGTAGAGACAGTTAAGGAGGCGTGAAATCATTTTGATGATTCTACTTGGGAGTCAACAACATTCTAGATTGAGAGGAATATAAATAGTATCAATAAATTATTTGGTGGTTGGGTTCATAAGAAAATAATGAATGATGAATATTTTTTAGTGGGCATGGAAGCTTAGTTGGGAGATATACAATAACGAATGGTTTATTTTTCTTGATGAAGTTTTTAAAATGAGGTAAAGGTATTGGAGAAAATAAGGAGAATATTTTTGGTTGATTAGGAGGTGGATTCGAGGTTCAAGGGTTATGTGTTATAGCTAGAAAAGGGTGATGACAATACCAAATATTTCCACGAGTTTGCAAATCATTGAAAAAAAAAGGTTAATTCCATTTGGAAAATAGCTTAGTAGGACGTTACGTCGGCCTCTAGTTTTGATGATATTACTTAGTTGGGAGTGGGCTATTTTTAAAAATTCTCTACAAAGAATAAATTTA
The DNA here is from genome assembly GCA_031772625.1 of Pinus tabuliformis. Taxonomy (NCBI): domain Eukaryota; kingdom Viridiplantae; phylum Streptophyta; class Pinopsida; order Pinales; family Pinaceae; genus Pinus; species Pinus tabuliformis. The sequence goes on along the minus strand of CM062811.1, from coordinate 497,418,884 downwards.
GGTGACAATAGTTGAGGTTATTAAGATGACTACTTTCTTTCCAATATTTGTGAATGATGAGGACACTCATAAGCTACTGGAAGAAATTTATAAGGATGAAATTCAATTGGTTATGCATAGTTTTCAAAAGAATAAGAGCCTTGGGTCATATTGGTGGCCTATAATATTCTTTTTGGGATTTTATCAGATTTGGAGGAAGAATTCATGAGGGTAATCAATAAATCTATTTTTTTGAAAAGAATTCTACTAGACTTCAACTCTACTTTCATAGCATTGATTTCAAAGGATGGTAGTTGTTTTTTATTAGTACATGCCCATACACTTACGCAATTGTGTTTCTAAAATTATTACAAATGTTATTCTTTAATATTTAAGAAGTTGTTATCATAATATATTTTAAATAATTAGTTTGTGTTTCTAAAATGTAGTCATATTCATGAGGTCGTAGAGGTAGCATAAGAGGGGCTTCATTCAATAAAAACAAGAAATATCTCTTCTATAGTTACAAAGTTAGATATTTCTAAAGCTTACAATGGGGAAGTTGGTTGTATCTAAGAATGATGTTGATCCATCTAGTATTTAATGTGATTTTTACAAATTATGTAATGAGTCATGCAACTTATATTTCATTTGACGTTTAATTAATGAGTCTACCCTAATATTATTTAGACCTATTATAGGGTTAAGGTAGGGTTTCCCACTATCACCTCATTTATTCCTTATTGTTTTTGAGGGCTTAAGAAAAGCACTTATTGAGACAAAATGAAATAAGTATTATAAAAGAATCAAAATTGGTAGAAATCTCTATATCCCACTTTTTTCTTTGTAGATAATATATTACCTTTTTGTTACAGTACAAGAAGGGATTCCCTCAAGCTTGGGGAGTTATTAAATCTTTACTATAAAGCTACAGGAATGTTGACCAATGTTTAAAATTCATCTACATAATTCTTTGGCTTAACTAATGAAGGTTAGATCTTTTGTTAAGATATTTTCTTTCCTATAAATTGGCATTGAGAATGGTTTGAAATCTTTTAGGTTTTATTGTTAAGGTGGAAAAGCACTTAAATGTTTTGTGTGATTGATCTGAATTGGGTCAATATATAATTTTACATCCATATTGATGCATTCAAAGTGGAAAAATTGAAGGAATAAACTTACGAGATAAGTTTGATCGGCAGGACCCCATTTGGAGAATTGGGGTCTACAACTTTTTAGGCCTAATTTGAGGCCTTACTGAAGCCCAATTTGACCTTATTTAAAGTGGGATATCTCTACAAATCCTATGTCACATGGACCCTCTTTCTATAATCGCTAGCATTATTCTACCTCTTAAAACCTATCTTCCCCGTGTTGATATGCCCCTTATAGTTCACCTCTACCTAAATCATTTAAAGTATCTAGTTGTAATCACACCCCCTCAAACAGATATTTTAGTCTTTTATTATATCAATTTTACAAAGTGGGTCTTTGCTCATATATTAATTTAATTATTCTAAGGTTCTAACACTTGCCCTTATTAACTTTGTTATTATACACATTACCTTAGGTATATTCATATATAACCTAAATCCTTAGCTAAAACATCAAGTTCTATAGTGTTATTATTATTTTATTCATAATAAATCTCAGTTTCATAATCTTTGTTGCAATACTAACCTTCCTAGCCTTTTACGAAGTCAAAATTATAGTGAGCTCGGGAGGCTTCTCTCCAAGCTTTTTGAGCATAGGAATAAAATCTTAAACCACACTAAATAATTCGTTTCTTTAGGTCCGATAGACCAAATATTGGTCTCAGTGGGCGTTAACCATCATCGTCATCATCATCATCAAATACATAGGTTGTAGATTTGAGTCAAATTAAAATTCTTCCTATTGAATCTAAAATGTGAAGATTGACTTTTATAATCTATAAAAATATTTTCTTATAAAAAGCATAAATCTTATGAAATGATTCAAAAATTATAAAATTTAGCATTTATTTAAAATGAGCAATTATATCATGATGATATATTAAATAAAAGTCTTTGTAGAAACTTTATGAAAGTCGGTTTTTTTAAATAATATACTATGAAGATTGAATTTTATAATCCATAAAAATATTTTCCTATGAAAAGCATAAATCTTATGAAATGATTCAAAAATTTAAAAATTTAGCATTTATTTAAAATGAGCAATTATATCATGATGATATAGTAAATAAAATTATAAAATTTAGCATTTATGATGATATAGTAAATAAAAGTCTTTGTAGAAACCTTATGGAAGTCAGTTTTTTTAAAATAATATAATATTTAAATGTTTTTAATATAATATTTAAATGTTTTGTGACCTATATTCACAAATGTATATCTCGAAAAACTATTAACTTTGTGTAAATTAAACTTACATTCTATGCCTAGCTGGGCAAAGAGAACATGATAAATCTAGTTATGTCATGAACACTTTAACACCCCATGTGAATTTCAAGCATCCATCATGATCAATATTAACCTCTTGATCCCATCAAATGGCTTCTTTCAAAATTAAGCCCTCACTCGTAGCATTACAATATGCATGATCTTTAGTATATCCCATAAGCTCCCATATTAAGCTACCACTTTATTAAAACTTTATTAAGCTCCCATAAAATATTATTTAATGAATACACATGAAAATCACACTTTTCATGTGCGTGTGCATATATAACGCACATCAAATATATTCTAGTTTTTAAGGTTTTTTTATATATAGTTTAAATGGGAGAAAGTTTTGCGAATAGTTATTGTAGAATATCAAATCAAAAAACAAATCCAATTATATTACATAAAATATGAGACATGTAAAATATGATTTTACTTTTGATGATTCTATTTTAGGTTATTTCAAGAAAATCTTAATGTAATCAGGTAAGAAAATAAATTTACTTTAGTTTATTTCTAAGTTTATTATGTAAAAGACTAATTCTCATTTTATGGTGATGCATGAAAATAAATTGGTAATGGATTAAGGTTACGGGTGTAAATATTTTAATTCAGTTTAGATAAGTTACAACAAAGGAATAAATTATTTTATAGAATTACATGGATTTAACGAGAGGCCCATTAATGTAAATTGCCATTAATCTTAGGGTTGTTATTAAGGGGAAGTTATTAAAACATAAATGGTAAACCAACTCCTGATGAAAAGCGAGGGGACTGATATCGTTATTCTAAAGACTGATGTTTTAATTTAAAGCAAAATCACACGATGATCCTAGCTTTCTCATATTAATGGTGTGAGAATTCTTATGTGTGTCTACTCTTGCTAACATCGTTATTCTAAAGACTGATGTTTTAATTTAAAGCAAAATCACACGATGATCCTAGCTTTCTCATATTAATGGTGTGAGAATTCTTGTGTTGTCTACTCTTGTAATGAGTTTTTATTTCCTTTTCATTAATTTATTTATGTGAAATCTGATATCAATGGAATCCTCACGATGTTGAGGCATTTAACCACTTGGATTTTCATTATTTTAACATCCAGTAAGAAGTATTATTCAATACATGTTATTTGGAAGAAACTATTAGATCCTTATTTATTTGTTGTATTTATATTAGATCATGTTTGCATACATGTTATCATATGGTTCATTGAATGCATTAAATGAGTATATTTTAAATATCAGACTAATTTTTCCTTTCTTGTATTGTATTTCCTTTATTTTCTTTTAATGTGTAAGTAATTTAATGTGTTTTTTCTCATTAAGAGAATTTGAAATATGAGAGAGTTGAGAATCACATACAATTATTGATGAGTTTCAATTCAAACAATATTCTTATTATATATGTTTCACCATGTTTTTTCTCTTTTACAAATTCAAGAGTTAACATGGTCTATCATTAATTAAAGGCTATTGTTATTCTAAGATTTTGTATACTTTCATAAATAATATCAAAAACAGGGAATACCTGTTGTGCTTGGAGAAGGCTAGTCTTCAACCTAAAGTGGGAGGATTGTTATACCCTCATTGGATGCCTTTAGAATTTTTTTGTTGCTTGAACAATATGAGGGACAATAAGACTTAAATACCATTTTTTGTGCGTAAAAATCTCTTGCTTAAGCATTGGACTCCACGATGTTATTTTACAATCATAGACCTTTCCAATGGTGTAAGAAAGACATCAATAGGAGTTCAAAGGCAAAAGTTATATCTCGTAAGTTGACCTATTGTGATTAACAACCATAATTTGAGAGAATGTCACATCAACTCCCATTATTCATGGAAAAGTGGATAGCCACATGGAGACTATGAAGAAGACTCTAGAAGGTTCAAAGTTGTAACTCTATTTGAGATTTGAAGGAGTCAAACTTAACCCCTATTTGGCTATCAACCTATGCTATAAATAGCTCAATAGGAGGAAAATAGGTTCCATTCTATAGAGTAGAGTAGCAGAGAGTGGATAAAGAGAGAGTATAAAATATGGGTTTTATATTTTGTATCAACCCATAGGCCACATGTCTCAGGTAAATCCATAGAGATTGCCTTGTCCTTTATAATTACATTTTTATTTTCTAGACAAAAAGAGAGAGAAATGTAGCCTCACCTTCCAACTGGGTTTTCTCTCGAAAGGGTTTCCCTAACCATATCTTGGTGTTTATTGTGATTGGTGGGTGTCTGTATTTCATTGCTCTCTATTTTCCACATTTCAACTATTACATTCATAAACAAAAAAAATCAATAATAATAGAATTGGAATCTAAAGGAACTAACCCTTCATAGTATAGATTTAAGATTAATAGATCTATTGTGATGAATTTTCTAGTGGAATATCCACAGGGTTTACAGATCATAGCGATATCACAACAATATTTCTTTGGGTATTTATAGGAAGTTGCATGGGATCTAGGACAAGGTTTGAGTAGAAAGTCATAAAACCCCATCCACAAGTAACAGATTTATTTATAAGAACCCTCAAGATCCAATATAATAGATATTCTCAAGGATGGAAGCGAATTTCATGGATATTAGCCATAATATGAGCCTCTTTATGGTGGCTCTAGAAAATAGGTTTGGAATCGAATAAGATGGAGGTTTCAGCTTAAAGGTCATATCAGAGGGAAAATTGGGGGATTGTGGAGATCTAGAGGAGTCCAGGAGAAAACCCAAAAAAGAGAAATCAAGTTTGATTGTCGTGAACCATTCATAGTCCCTCTTCAAGATAGAAGAAAAGGTGGAATTCAAGCCATATCAAGGTGATATCGATGCTTTGAATTAAATCACTAGCTCTAGTAATTATAGGTTTATTTTATTGTTCTCCAAGTAGATGAGGAATAGAGAATTTCATTTGCTTATTTGAAGTTAGAGGTCATGCTCTGACCTTATGGGAAATCCACATAGAAACCTTTAAGTTAGAGAGGGGTTCTATAGTAACAAAGTGGGAGGATTTTAAAACTCTCCTAAAGTCACAATTCTATCCTATCTGGTATGTTGAGGACCAATGGATCCAATGGCATTACTTAAGCAAAGACAGGGGCAGTGTGTACAAGAGTACACAACAAAATTCATGATGATGGAAATAATGTTGGGTAACACTCCCAAGATCCAGATGTACTCCTCAAGTATATAATGGGTCTACACATCCATATGTGAAAGAAATTGATGATATTCATTCACAAAATGGTGGATGGGGCTTATGTATAGGTTTGGTACCTTGGAAACATGGGCCAAAAGAAATGGAAGCCAAGTGCTTCAAAGAAGAGGGAACACCATGAAGATTTAAAGGGAGGGAAGAAGAAGTGGAAAGGGGGGCAGGACAAGAAGATAACAACCACAACACACCAATGTAAGGATCCTAGTAATCACTATAACATTGATGGTCACGCAAAGGAGAAGTGATGGAAATCACATCCATAACTCCACCACAAGAACTAGAAGAAGGAATAAAATGAATCTGATTTCCAAATATTCAAGTAATTAGATGGAAAGTAGCTTTGACATCGATGAAAAAAATTACACCTCAATGTATAAGGAGGTGAATCTTAGTATCATTTACCAACAGGAAGAGAAGGAGATGACCAAACTCTTCGATATAGATATATAAGTCAAGAACACAAAGATTGATGCTTGATTCAACTTAGGTTCATAGGAAAATATCATAGTAATATATATGGTCAACAAAATTGGACTAGAGGTTCATGACCATTCTCGCCCAAATCCATTGGGATGGCCAACACAAAGGCAAAGATAAAGGTAAATAAACAATGCAAAATCAAGTTTACTATGAGTGTTTATTTTATTGATGAAGTAGAATTAAATGTAGTTCCACTAGATGTATGTGGATTTGTGTTTAGGAATCCTTATATGTACATGTGGAATGCTATATTCATGCGGAGAGCCAATTAGTATCACCTCATCAAGGACAAAAAATCCTTCATCATAAATGTGCATAAGGGAAAGTCTAAAATTTCACTGGTAAGTGCCAACCAAGCCAAGAAACTTATTAGTTCTTAAAGAAGTATGCTTTATTATTTTTAAGAGAAAATAAGTCCATAAAAGAGTCAATGAGAGAAAAGGAATCCTTCAAGGGGTGCATTAAGGAATAAAGATAGTAGCTAAAATAGTTATTACACACATATAGTGGATTTTTATAGAATCCTAAAGGGCTAACACCCAAGAGGGAAGTGGAGCATAAGATCCAAATATTGTTGGACTCTCCATTCCAAAACATTGTGATGTATAACCAATCCATTCTAGAGGAAAGTGAAGTGAAGAAGCAATTGCAATAGTGACTGTAGTAAGTTGTTACTTGACCAAGTACCTCAACATGTGGATTACCCAAATAAAAGTTGTAGAAAAGGATGGGACTTGGAAAATTTTTATTTATAGGGTGTTAGTAAAATTTACTCTCAATAACAAGTACCCTCGCCTAAGATATATGATCTATTGGACCAATTGCAACAAGAAAAATAGTTCACCAAATTGGATTTAAAATCAAGGTATCATCAAGTTTGAGTCAGAGAAGAAGAGACCTGGAGGAATTCCTTCAAAACTAGGCATGGTTTATATGAGTGGTTAGTCATGTCATTTGAACTATGCAATGCAGTAGATAAATTCATGAGATTAATGAATGATCTATTGCACCCATATTTATATTCATTTGCTATTGTTATTTGGATGATATATTGGTTTATGGTGCTACATGGCTGCTAGAAAATTTGAAGAAGAACCATTTATTGGAAAATATCAAGAAATGTAAGTTTGCATAACAATGTTTGGTGTATTTTGAATATGTGATTGGTGGAGGGGAGTTCAAGATAGATCCTACCAAAATGGAGGCCACCATGAAGTGGTCGGTGCCTATAAATTTTTCTGAGGTTAGGATTTTATTTGAGGCAACATAGTACCTAAGGAAATTCATTGTCTCATTTTCAGTAGTAACAACACCACTCCATGCCATAATAGGGAGCGATTAATTGAATTCATTTGAAGAGTTGAAGAAGAAAAGCATTCAAGCACTAGTTCTTTCATTACCAAACTTGTAGGATCCTTTCGAAGTGGAAAAATATGCGTGTGGGTATGTTATGGGGGAAATATTAGTGTAGGGAGGAAGGCATGTATGTTACCATTCTAAAGTGTTACATGGGTAAATTCTCAACTACCCTACATATGAATGGGAGCTCTATGTCTTATTGCAAGTTGCTAAAAATTGCAAACTCTATATGATGGGAAAGGAAATAGTCATCCACATAAATCACCAACCCCTATAGTACCTACAAACCCAAAGTAAGTTACAACGAACCAGACACTATAAGTGGATGAGGTTTTTATATCAGTTTCATTTAGTGATTGAGTACAAGAAGAGTAGCATAAACAAGTTGGTTGACATGCTTTCAATATCACCCACATCAAAAATCATAGCTTTGAGAACTTTGATGCAAATGGAGCCTTCCATGCATAATTCATACATAGAGGCTTATATGAAGGATGAGACTTTGAAGAGGTGTGCCAATAACCACATGGCCAATTTCATGTGGACAATGGGGACAACATAGATGACTACCATCTCCAAAGTGGGTTACTCCACATGTTAGATAAGTTATGTGTTCCCAAAAGTGAGCGACTACAATTGATGAGAGAGGCTTATACTTCCAAGGTTGTAAGGAGTTTTAGTGTTGGGAAGGTAGCTTCCAATTTTCAAAGGTATGTGTACTAGCCTAGGATGCAAGAAGATGTAGCTAGGTTCATTAGAGGACAAATGCTTTGTTGTACCAGCAAGCTTAGTAACAGGAAGCAAGATCTATACCATCCCTTACATGTACCCACTGTAATTCCTCGTAATAATAAATCAATAAATTTATAATAATAATAATAATAAATGAAGTAATAAATAATAAAGAAAAGATAATAATAGTAGAATTGAGGCTTCTGTGATCCATATCAAATTTATGAGAGATTCTTCAGTGTAAATCACATGAAATTTCATTTTTCAACGCGTTTCGAACCAACCAGTGTGGTTCATTGTCAAGACAAGTTGAAGAATCAGATCTAGCTTTGCATATTAAATAGTCAAAGCAGGACATCCAACGACTATTTTTCTTGACCAAGCAACAACTAAATTTGACCAGGAGACAGTTAGTTGGACAGGATTAATGGCATGACCTATATTTTAATAAATAAGTTAATTCAAATAAATATCAAATTGTTAGTTAGTTATATTCTTATTAAAAACGAGGTTAAAGGGACTATAAACGAATATATCATAAAACAACTTAATTAATTTAAATTAACAGTTAGTTAAAAAGTTATTAAATATAGTAATGAATATATCATAAAATGAATAAATTAATTTAAATTAATATTTATTTAAAAAGTTATTAAATATACATAGTTATATATATATATATATTAAAGATAAAGGGACTTATTTTATAAATTAATTATAAAATAAAATATCATAAAATGAATTTAAATTGATAGTTAGTTAAAAAGTTATTAAATAGAGTAATGAATATACAAAGTTAGTTATATATGATGATGATGATGATGATGATGATGATGATGATGATGATGATGATGATGATGATGATGATGATGATGATGATGATGATGATGATGATGATGATGATGATGATGATGATGATGATGATGATGATGATGATGTGGTGGTGGTTAACGTCCACTGAGACCAAATAATGGTCTATCGGACCTAAAGAAACAAATTATCTATTTTGATTTAAGATTTTATTCCTATGCTCAAAAAGCTTGGAGAGAAGCCTCCCGAGCTCACTATAATTTTGACATTGTAAAAGGCTAGGAAGGTCAGTATTGTAGCAAAGATTGTGAAACTGAGATCTAATGTGGTTATACGCGGGGCACTCTAAGAGGAAGTGGTTTTCATCCTCGATGTTCCTATTCTCACATATATGGCAGATCCTTTCCGTCCATATATATATATATATGGACTTATTTTATATATTAAAATAAATTAATTATAAAATAAAATCATTTTTAAATTAGTAGTTATTATAGAAAATTTTTAGGGGATTAGAAAGAATATTAAATTTTTTTATATTTATTTTTATATATTATTTTATTATCATATATATATATATATATTATTTAATTAATTAATTTATATTTATTTTTTAATTAAAAGTTTAATTAAGGGGTTAAACTATCATATTATCCTAGATCGATTTTAAGGTATAGAATTATTATTAATGTTATGAAAGGATTAAAATAATAGTGTTATCATAATAATATTTTATAAATTTACTAATAAAGATGTATACTCATAACATAAATATCCTATATAAATATCTTATAATAAATAATATAACCTTGAAGAGCGACTAAGAGGAGAGGGTTGGGACTCAAAATCTCATCAAAGACTAAAGGCCCATGAGAGAAGGATACGGGAAAACAAGCTAAGGGGAAAAAAGCTGCAGCCCAGCATCAACCAAAGGGATCATACAAAAACATCTTACAGGGCAGTAGGAATGCAGGTTTCTCTCCAGATCAAGGTGGACACATGCCCAGGCCATACATAGTAGATCAGTCAGAGCAAACCCCAGCATTAAACCTAGACTCTTCAGGGCTTGATGGCTTTGTCAAGTCCTATGAAACGGAAGCCCTAATTTGCCGTTTCAACAGTTTTTGGCCTAAACCTATGGATCTGTTCCATTGGATCTTCAAAAACTGGACCATGGAATGTGACATTCATTTATGTGCAAAGGGTTTCTTCATAGTAAAATTTACATCCAAGGAGGTCAGAGATACAGTCATCAGTAACGGACCATGGTTCTGGGGAACATCGGGGTTGTTTGTGACCCCATGGTTCCCAGATTTTGATCCAAATAAAATGACTGTAACCAAAATGCCAGTTTGGGTTAGACTACACAATCTCCCTTTGCATTTTTGGGATGAACGAGTGCTGGAAGGTATTGGGAACAGCATAGGGAAGTACATCAAAACAGACCTGGAAAGGATCGATGAAAGGATCTACACCTTCGCAAGAATCTGTGTGGAAGTAGATCTAAGTAAAGGGCTGCCGGAAAGTATAAGGTTGATATACAAACAGCAGAACTGGTTGCAGGTACTAGATTATGAAAACACGGCGTTCAGATGCAGGATCTGTAGGCAGACAGGACACTTACAAAGCTCATGCCCAGAAGCCAAGAATAAAAAGAAGCAGCAAGGGAAGCAGAGGAAAGGATGGCACTTTCCTCCTCCAAATTCAGATGACGAAGAATCAGAAGCAGCAGAGGAAGAAATCCCAGCAGAGAAAACTGAGGTAGATCAAGAAATGGAGAATCAGAAAGAACCCCCATCAGACAACAAGGCAGTGGAGACAAGTATTCAACCGAGTACGGGCGGCATAAAACGGCACCACCACTCAGATACGTCAGATTCAGACAAAGAACCCAGCCCACAAAGTACAGAGACACAGTTAGTCATTGCTTCGATCGAGCCATCTCAAGGAGAGTGGCGAAAGGTCGAAAAGAAAAAGGGGCGAAAAACTTGATGCGTGAGTTTTACTCACTGCTGGATTTCAATTTTTTTGCCTTTTTCTCTCTCCTCTCTTCTCTATTCTTATTCTTTGTACACGTTAGTTCTCTAACGTTGCGTGGGGTGCGAAAGCACTCGGGCCCTCGCGGCAGCATACGGAATGCTTCAATGCATCTGCTAGTGTAACTTTTCGTTATCTTTTAATAAAAAGTTACCGATTTTTTTCCTTGGAAAAAAAAAAAAATAAAAAAAAATATATATATATATATATCTATATATATATATATATATATATATATATATATATATATATATATATATATAACTAACTATATATATTAATAACTTTTTAACTAACTATTAATTTAAATTAATTAATTTATTTTATGATATATTCGTTTATAGTCCCTCTAACCTTGTTTTTAATAAGAATATAACTAACTAACAATTTGATATTTATTTGAATTAACTTAATTATTAAAATATAGGTCATGTCCTTAATCTTGTCCAACTAACCATCTCTTGGTCAAATTTAGCCATTGCTTGGTCAAGAAATATAGCCGTTGGATGTCCTACTCTGACTATTTAATATGCAAAACTAGATCTGATTCTTCAACTTGTCCTGACGATGAACCACACTGGTTGGTTCGAAACGCATTGACAAATGAAATTTCATGTGTTTTACGCCGAAGAACCTCTCATAAAATATAATAATAGTAAATAAATAATAAATAACGAAGAAAAAATAGTAATAGAAAATAAACAAAATAACAAATAGTAAACTGAAGTTTTGAATATATATATATATAAATTGTAAAATAGTAAGAATAAGTAAAGTTAACGAAAGTAAAAAGGAATAAAATAAGCAAGAGTTAAATAATAAATAAAAATGTTGAGATAAGTAAAACTTAAGACAAATAAATAAAGTTGGCATATTGAAACATGAGTTGTGTGCATGTGGATCCCTTTTCAATCCACTTCCATTTAATGGATGAAAAGGGAGATGAGAAGCATTCATTCTTTTGGAAGGACAGTGTTGTGAGACAAAGGATTCTCTGGCAGTAGTAGTTGATTGAGGGCTCAAAGGTGGCTAGTTGTAAAAAGAATTTGTGCAGCTGCACCTATGATTAGGTGGAGAGTCGTCCCCGAAATTTTTGTTGTGGTCTATAGGATTCAAGTAATGCCATGGTTCCATAATCAATAGTAAGACACATAATTGATCTATAGGTAAGTATTCAATGCTCGTGGTTTTCGAAAATTCTATGCTAAATCAGTGAATGTATTGTGTTGATTATTAATGACAATGTTTGATGTAATTCATTGTATATTTTAATTTTGGGTCGTTACATCTGGTATCAGAGCCATGTTACAACCCTTGAGGCCTATGAGTCCTAGCATGCATGTCTGATTTTAGTTAAAAATCTATATGTAAATTAAATTCTTAATCTTGTTAAAGATATCTGTGATATTATTTAATTAGTTGGAGAAATAGCCTCATATATTATTTTCTAGCATGCATGTCTGATTTTAGTTTAGAATCTATATGTAAATTAAATTATTAATCTTGTTAAATATATCTGTAATATTATTAAATTAGTTAGAGAAATAGCCTCATATATTATTTTATCTTGAAAAAATATATATTTAATAAAAGCGATTTCACTTTTCATATTAAAATTAAAAAAATAGATTTGAGAAGATTTTTTTACTTATAAAATACCATATTAAAATAAAACTTTATTATAGGTAGTTTTTCATGCCAAAATAATTTACTACTCTATATTTAAATTTGCATGTCATTATAATCGAGTGCATTAGTGTATGCATGCTCTCCTTTAGTAGATAAAATTAGTAACATTGATAAGAGGCATTATTGAAACAGAGAGTTCCATTTGGTCACTCACCTTAAATAATAGTGTTAGCTCTTCCTAACACCGAGCAGTAAGTATCCTTGGGATCTGGGAACGTTAGACTATAAGCTTATTGAAATTGCCTTTTATTGTTTTCTCGTTCCAGTTTCTTCGAAGTCTCATTCTCCAATTTTTTAAGAAGTGCTTCATGCCTCAAACTTCAGACTTTCAAAGAAATTGGAAGAGTTATATTCTTTATGTAAAGAAGAATAATACCTTTGTCTATTGTTCCCTCTCAAAGGATATACAATACCTATTTTTCTCCTCGTGACTCCATCTACTATATTTTTATACGAACAATAGTATCTTTAAGAAAAATGAAGTTAGAGTAATTTATGCCATTGGCATTCATAATACCCATCCACCACCAAGTGTTATTCCTAAGTTAAGACTTTGTCTTAATTCATATCTTGATTTTATAATATTATATATTTTGAAGGAGGTAATATGTGAACAATTATTGAAACAAATAATATATTGTGTATATTTTTTGGAAAAATCAAATTCGAGTTATAAATTTTGATATAAAATAAATAAATGTGTTTTAATGTTTATATGATTGGTTAAAATATAAAAATGAAAAATTAAAATAATAGGAAGAAATTACTTAACTTTATAATCATTTAATTATGTTTAAAGTGGTTTTTATAATGAAAATGAAGTTTTAGAATATTGGTTGTGTAAATAGTAAATATTATATGGATAAAGAATATTTAATAATTTGAAATGGTTGTTTTTATTATGATATTTAGTTATGGCCAAATTAATAGTTTGTTTCAAGAATTTAAAGAGGCTGCAAATATTTATTTTTGAGAGGAATCAATTTTACATATTCATATTTAAAAATCCACTTGTGCTCAGCGTTAGCACCTGGATTAAACCTCAGCCTAAATAAGGCAATTCCGGGGTAACCACAAACCATGCTTAGCCAAGTAGCTAGCCCTACTAGGCCAGGAGAGGGCTCTCTCCGTAAGGATCTTAGCCAAAATGACTGGATCAAGAAACTGATATCAGGCTACATATAGTAGCACATGGTTTTGATTTGATTTGTTTGAAGGGTTTTGCTGGATCAGAAAGAGCCAAATAGTTAAGGCAAGGAAATTAGGTCAAAATTGCAGGGTGTTCGATGGGGCAAGGTAGGCACAATGATTAGAAACTTAGGGTTTGATGGATGAGGTGCAAAAGATAGGTGAGGAGCTAGAAAGAACATGTAAACCACATAGATTCTTCCTAAATTGAAGAAAACACAGACTATGAAATGTCTACCCAAAATAGAGCATAAAAGATATGGATTCTGCCTCTCAGACTTGTATACATTCACATAAAGGCAATGAAATGATGAAATGGAGTCAAAAATACATTCTAACACATGAATACAAAAGAAAAATTGAACTAAGCATCATACCACATGGATCCCAAAGAAATAGCTGCAATTTTTCATTAATCTCCTGTTGTAACTGATACAAAATGATATCTAATCAAAACATAAGCATCCCACTGAGTCCAACCCTTTACAATGAGAAATAAAAAGAAGATATAGACCTCAATTCAACCTCCTCCCATCCTCAGGGGTCAAATCCTTAAGATGAGGAACTAATCCATCAAAAGCTGAACAAGAAACTAGAATCTAGGCAACCTTAACAACTTGTCTTTAAAAGGGAGGAAATTGATTCATTTGACTTCAAGATAACTTTTGATCCAATGAATCTACCCTCCAGTAACTAATATTCATATTATTCACATTCCTAGTCACCATTTACATCAGTAAAAACATCATCCATGAGAGAAAACCCAAAATTTACAGTCATGGCATAGTAAAGTGAAAATTTAGCAGAAAATTGTCCTATGTGCAGCGCCAGAAGGCTATGCGCAACACTTTTTGCAGGGCCAATTTGGAGGCCTTCTCGGTGTCCAAATTGGGATACTGATAGCTCATTGGAAAGCATGTCTTGTCTACTTTCCAAATATTCCTTTAGTTTCCCATTTGGAGTTGATTTTACCCCTCAAAAACGGATTCTCCCAAGACTGCTTCTATGTGCAGTGCCATGGTCAAAACATGGGCAGACACATGATGTTATGGTGTTTTTTTGACCTTTTGGCTAGCCAGTTTTGCTCTAAAGCTTAGAAAATGTATAGGGAGCATGATTACATCATTAGGAATCCAATTGTGGTCTTCTTTTGGCCATTGGATGCTCCTAGGAAAAGTGCAGTGCTAGTGGCGTTGTGCATAGAGCCAAAATTTCTATGTCAAAAACTATTGAATTCTTAAAAAATGCGAAAATTCTCAAAAATTGCTCAAAATTGCTCAAAATTTGTGGGAGACCACCACCATCAAATGTTTGGGTCATCCAAGGAAGCTTCAGCAAGCAACCTAAGCCTACCACCCTCCTTTTTGCCTTTGAGGGTTTGTTTTAGCCTTGTCTTCATTTGCTTGACTCTTATGTTACAAATCTTGTTCTAGGTCCTGTAATGGTGATCCATGTGCCTGATGATTTGATTGTCCCCATTGGCCCTTTCTAGCAGCTTCTCCAAATGCAAATTGACCCTATCAAGCCATGTTTCTCTATCCTCTTCAATCTCCCTTCCAAGCCTTTGTTCTGTAGTCAAGGTGGTTGGGGTCTTTTGCTCTTGCATTAATGATTTGCCTTTGTCATCTTATCTCTTTGCCTTGAGAAGTTCTAGCTCCATGAGGACTTGTTTTTCACTTATCTTCTTGTTCTCTTGCTCAAGGTATGAAATGACATACTTATCTCTCGCCAAGTTGTCCATCAGTGCTTGGATCTATGCATCTTTTTCCTTTATGATTATATTTTCATTTGTCGCCTCATCTTGAGCCTCCAAGTCAACTATCTCAATGCCATGATGAATGTGTGGTTGTTCTGGTTCATCATGTTCCATCAAATCAAATTCCCTTTCCTCTTCATCATTGAGGCTTTCCTCCAGCATCTTTTCCTTCCCTTTTTACACCTACTGCACCTGTTGTGTTGATGAAGAAGGCAAAGCCCCTTCCACCGTTTGTGGAGCAAGCATTTGCCTATGAGTTGATGAAGAAGGCAAGGCCCCTTCCACATCAGGTGGAGTAAACACTTGCCTATCCACTGCAAACAACTTTCTAGCCCCTCTCTGATATGTTTTGTAGGTTTCTGTCTTCTCAACAACTTTAGTCTTTTTAGCCTTCTTACTTTTCTTTACTTTGGTACTACTGGAAGGCCTTTCTACTTCTTGAGGCACCGGTGGAGGAATATGAGGACCATTGAAGATGTCATTGGCAATAAATGTGTCCCAGGAGAGGTTGAGATGATGTAGCACAATAATCTTAATCAAGGAATAGTGATAAATACTATTAATCTGCTGAGGGTATGGCCTTTTCTGTATAATGTAGGCCATCTTCTCAATGTTCCTGAATAATAAGTACAGGATGTTCAACATTTTCACTCTTGTGAAGTGCATGAGAAGCCTAATATGATAGGTGTATAGTCTGGAAAATCTACCCTCACATGTAAAATACTTCATAATGATCCTCATCATAGAGGCATACTTGTCATGAAGGAACCTGAAAGGAAAGGTCCTCTTCTTTTCATTCTTGTCCCTGTATTTGATGTATGGCTCAAAGTAGTGCTCATCCAAATCTTGTGCTTTATACCATTTTTCCCCCAAATTCGGAATCCTTGTAGCATCAACAATGATGGAGGTGGAAACTGCAAATGTCACCCCAGCAAGAGTTACCCTGTTATCATGGAGATTTGCTACAAAAATCCTGGTCAGCTCAGGATGATGTTGAACTCTTTGTACTTGCTCACAAAACTCATAACATCCCAGATACCTGAAACAAGAGATAATCATAGGGGAAGCCTCTAACTCTCTGATGTTTGATGGTTCCTCTCTGATAATTTTGCCTCCCTTATGTGGTTTTCTCTAATGCTGAGGTTCATCTTCCATGCTTTCACTGCCACTGTTTTCCTCCTCCTCATAATCTTTATCCTCTTTATCCATGTTTTTGAGTTTGAAGCTTTAGAAACCCTAGAGAAGGTAATTAGGAAGTGGGAGTTATGGTGAGTAGGGATAGTGGAAGGGGAGAGGAGTTTGTGTGATGTAGGAATGAGATATGTATAATGTGAGAGTGAGAAAGGGGGTTATTTTTTAGTAGGGAATATTTTGTAAGTAGGGGTTTAGGGATTTTTTTTTTGGGACTGTGGTATAGGGGATAAGTGTATTTGACAATAGGGAATAGGGATGATATTTAAGGATATGACAATAAGGTATGGGAATGAATAGGAAAATGATAAGCAGGGAGGGTTTTTAGACAACCTAGGGTTTGAAAATTTTAATAGCAAACAAACTCAAAAATCTTGAAATGAGTGCTGGGAGGACAACTTAGGGAGTATACTTACTTGTTTGAGGCTCTATGTAGCAAAAGGAGTGATTTGGATGCTTGTTAGGATAGTTTTGATGTTTTTTGGCCCTATGCGTAGCGCTGTGTATAGGTGCGCAACACCCTGTTGTATGCACAACGCCGTGCAAAAATACACAGGCATGCGGGATCTATGCACAACGCCCACAGTTTCTTCGGCCACCAATTCACTGCAACTCGGTTTCTCTCTTTTTCAAATGAGCATGATGAAGTTCGAAAGATGCTTTTGAAATCTTATATAGAGGATGAGTTGGATTTTTCCTTAGAAAAACCCACTTTATAATGTTTGTTTGGAACTTTTTACTTTGTCTTCAAATCTTTGTCTGATGCTTTTCTTTCTTTGTCTCTTTTCAGGTGGATGATGCTTTGATTGAGTTGATTCTTCAATGATTCCTCTCTTGCAGCAAGGAGAAGTGCCTTGGGTAGCTTATGGGAACAATTATTACATAAAATGACTTGAATTACATCAAAAATATGAACAAACTAAAATACTTTGTTTTCATCTCAAAAATATGTTTTTGAGATGAAAATTACATCAGTGAAATAAGGATTTTGTACAGTAACCATGACTAACTACCAACCATTCTTTGTTTATTGGTCTTCCTCATACCTTTGCTACCCTTTATTTGCAATAAAACAAAGCTTTTGACCTTGGAAATGAACCCTAAGACCTAATGGAGACATAATTGCCTTGACTCTAAAAATAATATAACTAAAACCATAACTGAATGAAACATGAAGAAGGGTCAGCAAATATACCTAATGAGGGAAAATTAGATGTTCTGAGAAGAAGAAGACAACCATTAATGGATCATTTTTGGGCATGACCTAGTGGAATGATAAAAAAATTCAGTATGAGACACCTACAATGAAAATGCAAAGAGAAGATTTGATCCCTGATGGAAGTATGCATATATTGACACTAACACTCAGGAAATTTGGATGTCATGTTTAACCCTCCAACAATTCACTAGTCATCTTTCATTATCCCTGTTTGTTGAAATGGACATTTAATGTGCCCTCCATTGGTAGTAATTACATATTTAATGGTTGAATTCAGTTGGAAGGCTGATATCACATGCACAATAATTTGATCTCTATCTTCCATTCATTGCGGAGGCATTTTTTAAAGTTGAAACAATTTTTATTTGTATGATCATGGAATATCATGACTGGTTTGTCCCCAATATTTAGGTCATTAATTGGAGTGTTATATTTAATATATTCATTATCTATTCATTATATATTTATGAGCCACACTGTCAATTCTAATTTTTTTTATCGATTCCAATTATAATTTATAACAATGTTGTGAACATAGACATCGGGATAAAATTAGCAAGGGTCTGAAAACCAAAAAATCTCAAATATTGGGAAAATATCGGTAAAAAATGGCTAACATAGGCAAAATCAAGATAACATGGCCAAAAAATCGTGATTTCCAAATAAAATCGGGATGTTATTGAGATATTTGAAACACTGATTTATAATTCACTTTTTAATTCATACATGGTATCAAAATTATATAAATATTTTTCACCATAAAAAGAAATTTCTTTCACAAAGTCTCAAATCTTAAACCTTATGGCTTCTAATGAAATAATCATTCATATGTCCATCTTTAAAATGCAATGGATTTTCTTAGGTTAGCAAATTATTAAAAACTCCACTCCACTTGCAGTTAATTCAATTCCTTTACTCCAAACCATTCTTCACCTGTCATGAATCTCTTAACTTTTAGTTCATGTCATGATTCTCTTAACTTTTAATCTTTCTTGTTGTTTATTGTTATTAGGTTCGAAAAAATAAAATAAAATAAAAATTGTTTGAAATAATAAATTTATAAGAATTTGTTTGTTTTAAATAATTAGATTTCATTATCGATTCACTTGTATTTTTCTAATTAATATAGTTGACATAATTATATTTAAAAAAGAAATAAATAAATTATTATTTATTTTATTATTTCAAGTTTAGTTCACTGTATTTTGTATCCTCGACTTAAATAAATGCTAGAACATTCTCTTACTTACATTCTCATAATGATAAAAGTTCTCATATATGATACTTTAAAAGTATTTTTAATTCATAAGAATTTGTTCAATTTCCACACATATATATATATATGAAAAAAATGATAAAAATACTTTATGTATATGATATTTGTATAGTATAAATGTATAAAATATAAGTGAATTCTCTTTTATGGCATAACAAAATTGTAAAATATTTAAATAATGTAGCGTAAAATATATATTATTGGATAGTATGATATCTAGCACTTATGATATTGTTGAGTTGGAAGATTGTTTAAGGCAAATAAAACACAAGAATCCATTGATGTCTTAAACAGAAAAATGGGAATTTAATGCTTATATGAATCATTGAAACTATACAAGATGGATTCACGATAAATAATTACACATATTTAAAGGTTATTTGATAGACTTTGTTCCAAGGACTTTGTCTATTTTGACATGTGGTTCCATTTATTATGTGATGTCAAGATATATCTTTGATACAAATATTTTGATGTTATAATTTATGATGGTAATTCATGGTGAGAAGCATGAAGTAATTGCATGTAGATTTTATGACATGCATGAGCATGTAGTTTTTACTATTCAGAATGTTATGGTAATGATGTTGTATACTCATGATGGATATAGTATGCATGATGTGGCATATGGATTATTTTCTATGATGTTATGATTATAATTGATGCATTATTTGCATGTTGAGATATGGCAATTGACAGGAAATCTACAAATGGGCCAAGAGGGTCGGTTTATTTGATTGTCTTGTGGGAGCCCATACCTGCGAGGGAGAATATGTCACCATATGGATTGGGGACAAACTCAATAAACACTAAATATGCCAGTGGTTCTATTGCCTTGTATAGCTCTTGATGGATATCCCTTGAAGAGCTATGGAACCATATTGAGGAGGCCAAGTGTCTAATATTGGATTGGGACGTCGAAGGCCAAAAGTGTGTATATAAATTCGATACCTTGGATTGTGCACCTTAGTGAGTGTGGAGGGAGATGGGCTAGCCTTGCAAGATGCCCAGAGTCATTGATTACTGGGACTAAATGTTTGCCTTGGGGGAAATGAGTTATGAGCCTTGGGGCTATGGTATAGACGGATGGGGTTGTATGCCTATTTTTGAAAGTTGGGAAAAAGGACTTGATATTCCTTGGGATTTCCTTGGTGTTGTGTAACTTTCGATGTCTGCTAGTATACTAGTTTAGCAGATGGTGTAGGGAAAACGTGAAGTAATAAATAAATAAATAAAATAATAGAAAATTAAATGATTAAACATAACTTTGTCACAAAGTTCATTAAAGAGGGGGAGTATGTAATGCCTCATAATAATAAATCAATAAATAATAATAATAATAATGAAATAAATATATAAATAAATAAAATAGTAACAGAAAATAATAGAAAATAAACAAAATAACAAATAATAAATTGAAGTTCTGAATATATATATATATATATATATATATATATATATATATATAGTAAGAATAAGTAAAGTTAAAATTTTAAATAAAGAATAAAATAAGCAAAAGTTAAATAATAAAGAAAAATGTTGAGATAAGTAAAACTTAAGACACACAAATAAAAGTTAGCATTTTGACACATGGATTGTGTGCATGTGGATCCCTTTCCAACCCCTTTCCATTTAATAGATGAAACGGGATATGAGAAGCATTCATTATTTTGGAAGGAGAATGATGTGCGACAAAGTATTTCCTAGAAGTAGTAGTTTATTGAGGGCTTGGGGGTGGCCATTTGTAGAAAGAATTTGTGCAGTTGTTCCTACGGTTGGATGGATATTCATCCCTAAAAATTTGTTGTGGTTAGTGGGATTCAAGTAACGCCACAACTCCATAATCAACAGTAACACACATCTTCGATATCCAAGTAAGTATTTGCTACTCATGGTTTTCGAAAATCAGTGAATGTATTATGTTCATTATTAATAACATTGTTTGATGTAATTAGTTGCATATTTTAATTATGAGTTCATTAGAGGATGTATGCTTTATTGTACTAGTAAGCTTAGTAACAAGAAACATTATCTATACCATCCCTTACATGTACCCACTCATCCTTGAGAAAGCATTTCCATGAACTTTGCGGGACGTTGTTTATCAACAACTAGGAAGGAACATGACTACATGTTAGTGGTTGATGACAAGTTTAGAAAGATACGCATTCTCATGCCTTGTAAAGATACCATCAAGAGGTAAGAAGCACATACTTATTTTTTGAACATGTCTATTTGCATTTTGGGATAACAAGGAGCATAGTTCCAAAAAGGGGCACCAAATTTCTTAGTGCATTTTCGAATATGTTGTGGGAGAAGATGGACACAAATTTGAATAGGTATACAACATTATATCCACATATAGAAGGGTATACACAAGTATTCAATAAGACATTAGTAAAATTTTTTAGGGGTTATAATTAAAAGCATCTAAATACTTGGGATGAAAATATGATCTATATAAATGTTCCTACAACAAAGAATTCCACACTTTGACTAGTAAGTCACCATTTGAAACTTGTTTAAGATATCTTCCACCTTCACCTTTGGATTTAGTATATGGATAGAAAGGAAGCGTGAGGGAGTATCTCACAAAAGATGCTTTAAGAGAAGAAATATTTGTCGAGAAAATTAGGCAGATCCATTTGCAACAGGATACACTTAAGAAGTTGTAGGAAAAGTGCCATGCTAGGCATGATGAACACATAACGATGAATACATTCACTGTGGGAGAAAAAGTATGGCTATATTTGAACAAGGAGATGACATAAGGTTTTGGTAATAAAATCAAGGATCTAAGATATAGTCCTTCCAAGGTACTATAAAAGGTAGGAGATAATGCCTAAAGACTTAGTATACCACCATACATGTGCATTTACTTAGTAGTGAATGTGGAAAATCTCAAATTTTATGAGCCTTACATGCTAGATTAGGATAAGGATCAAGTCTTACCTTCCATAGAGGACTTAACTCCACATTCTCAAGAAAAATTGACAAAGGGTACAATTTTACGAAAGAGGCTTAGAACTACAAGATAGGGGTAGCAGGAACTTTGGTGGATTGTGTTGAAAGTATAGATTTCAAGCAAGGCAAAATGGTACTCTAAGGAGAAGGTAGAGGATTTTGTCACCTCATTTGGTAAATATTTTAGGGACCAAAAGGCTCCCAAAATGGGAGAGGTGTGATCCAAATTGGATCACAATATAATTTACCATCCATATCAATACTTTCATAGTGGAAAAATTGAAGGAATCAGATTTCAAGAGAAATTTTATCGATAGGACCGCATTTGAAATTTTATGGTCATAAACCTTTTGGGGCCAATTTGAGGCATTAAAATTTATTTCTTTAGGGGGGCAGGAGTTTCCTACTTAAACATTTTACCCTGTGATGTTATTCTATAGTCAGAGACCCTTCCAATGGTGCAAGAAATACATTAATAGGAATTTGGATGCAAAAGTTATGCCTCTTAAAAGTTGACCTAGTGTGATTAACCACCAAAATACAAGAAGATGTCAGCCCATGTTATTCATGGAAAAATGTCTAGCCACATGGATACTATGAATAATACTCTAGAGGGGTCAATGTTGTAACTCTAGTTGATAGTTGAAGGATTCAAACTTAATCCCTAGTTGGCTATCGGGTTGTGTTATAAGAAGGTCATTGATGGGCATTCAAAAAGACATATTTTCTTCACCCATTCATCAAATTTTAATTACCATTTTTTCTTTATTAATATCATCCTACAACCCATTTTTCTTATAATGATTCATTTTTTCCCAAGATACATTATTCCTTCGATTATGCCATTTTTAATGCCCATACTAGTGTGTTAACAAAAGAATAAACTTTTTTTGTTGCTCAATAACATGAAATCATGAGAAATTATCCAAACAATCTCATGTAGGTGTCTCTAGAGGCATCAAAAAATGCTTCCTAAAGAAATCCAATCATTACAACACTCCATCTGCATTGTTGCAACACCTTTGATGTTCTTCCTATTGATAATAGCTACCGCAACGCTCCCTCTACATTATTAAAACATATCTTGTGTGTTTCCTATTCATGATAGTTGTTATAAAACTCCCTTCACATTGTTGCAAAACCTTTGTGCATTATTTTATAATGATATTTGTGACTACATGAGAGAAACAACATCGATCAACCACCACTGCATATCACCATTAATTATTAGTAGGAGAATCAACAACTTTCCACCCCCTAAAAGAGGAAATGACAAAAGAGTGGTTAGCATTATTTAGCATTGGATATTCAACCACAACTATTTTTACCAATATTTGCTGGTCGAAATGGCTAGTGACTCAACAATTGTTTTATGATCTATCTTTTACCAATAATATTCTAATGAGAAGAGACATCAAGAGAATTTGATATTCTCATGGATTTCCTTAGCCTCCATGTTAAAATTAAGAATTGAATCATCTATAAGTACCATGTTCCACTGAAGAAAAAGGGATGGATAAGAATTGGATAATTGTACTTTCATTGTGTTAAGTTTTTTTTAATAAATGTCATTGATTAATATTTGATTATGTTGATATGTGATCCATTGATAGAGTAAAATTTCTATTGGATGTTTAATTAGTAAGTCACCTAAGGAGGTAGGGCCCCCTCCTTATTCAAGTACTACCTGCAACTTATCATGGGTTAATTTTTATTTCATTATCATGATTCTTCTATGATTATTTATTGCTTCATTATTTTTTTATAGTTCTTTCAATTCTATAGTTCATTATTTTAAAGTTTCCTTCTTGCAATTCAAGCTTAATTGTTTTCAGCATTTCAACATTTAACCAATTGATTGTAGCATGTGTGCTTCCATTACAAAATTAAGGATTGAAAAAATAGCTTGATCAAGTCACTAGTTATTTACTTTTCTACAAGTTTGTTTATTTCCTTGCAATATTGTTTGTGTTTCTACAAGTTTGTTTCCTTTCATGAAAGTGTGTTTTCTTTCCTAGGAAGTGTGTTCTTCTTTTTTGTAATCTAGATTAAATGCACCATTCTTCAAATAGAATATGGTTACTTTAGGAAACAATCCCTTCTGGTGGTTGAGAGTAGGAGGTTGTCACAAGCCACCCACTACTTTTCGCAAGTATGTTTCAATTCTACAATGCTAGTTAGCATTTTAATTCTAGAAATTGTGTGAATATTTCAATTCCCGCAAGTGAGTGTTGTGTTTTACCTGATGGTTTAATAAACCAAAATTCTATAATAATTTAATTAATATTGCAACTTCATTATCACTCCACATATTGTATGAACATATACGGTGCACAACACTTTGCAAGTTTGAAACAAACATAAAATTAATAATTAAATGTACATTTTCTCATTTATATACTAATAAAAAAGAAGTTAATTTAAAACCCCATCACTTTTAGCACCATTGTTGGGGAATTATCAATAATACACTAGTTTTTTT
Source organism: Pinus tabuliformis (assembly GCA_031772625.1). Taxonomy (NCBI): domain Eukaryota; kingdom Viridiplantae; phylum Streptophyta; class Pinopsida; order Pinales; family Pinaceae; genus Pinus; species Pinus tabuliformis. The sequence goes on along the minus strand of CM062811.1, from coordinate 497,394,086 downwards.
TATGCTTAGTTTGTTTCGGTAGGTGTGTCCCTTTTAGGAAATTGACGTGATGTGTTTTCATTTCTATTTTTCTTTGAGTTGGTTTGTTTTAGAAAGGATGATTATTTAAATTCCCACAAATAGAATTAGATATTAACAAGTTTGATTTGTTAGCTTTGTCAAAATTCCCTACATAAATAATAGTGCAAGACAATCACAAGTGGAAAAGGGGCATACCTAGCCTAATTACTTGTTTGCAACTAGTTTTCTTGCCAAAAATAAGTTTGAATCTTCCACTTAGGGATCTGATTCCATGCAAACCTCTACATACAAATATCTTGTTTCCTAAAGAAAAGATAAAAGATAAATTATATTCTAAAGAATCAATCTTTCATGACTCTCTTGAAGTACCTTCAGCGGAACAGGATAATTTCCATGAGGAAATAACACACAAAAACCTTGTTAAGGAGGGGGAATCTACTTTTGAATTCCCTATAAGAGAATCTAAAGAAGAAATCAAGATGAAGAATATCCTACATTCAGCCATTGCCCAACTTCCATTGGTTATATAAAAAATATATGGACCCCTTCCTCTTAGAGTTCATCATTCTATATAGAAGCTATGATTATGTTTCTAATGCCAAACAATTGAAATTTTTTCCTTCTACACTTGAATGTGTTGCATTACTTTGGTTCATGGGTCTTGGTAGAGATAGTATATATAGTTGGATGTAGATGAAAAAAAAGTTCCTATAAAAATATCAAGATTACTACAAGGACAAGGACCAAAAGGAATAGGCTTTTAGAATGACTCAAAATGAAGATGAAATCTTAGAAGACTATGTCAAACAATTTGATTATAACCTGCATTAGACAAGACAAGGAGATTTGGATCAAGACATATTATGAGTCTTGTTATTGCATGGGATTCATGATGATTGTATCAACCTCTTAAACTTGATTGGTGGAGGTGATGTGTCCCAACAACCTTATGATATCATCATTGATTCCAAAGGGATGTTAAGGTCTGGGAAAGGTCTAAGGGATATATAAGAAAAAGTTAATAAAATTTTCGATAATGGAGTTTCTAGAGCTAAAATTTGGAACCTGTTAGAAGATTTCAAGACTAATATACTCAATTCACTAAGTGCTCAATTGAATATTCTATAATTAAACAAGAAGAAAGAAGGAACATAGTTGGAATTGGAAATTTGTTTCCCAAATTGCAAAGGAAAGGATCCACTAAAGGAATTCCCAATATACCACATTGAGGTTTTTGGGCTATGTATCAGGAAGCTGGTGAACCTGAGAAATTGTGTTTCATCTATTAGAAGTTTCTATAACAACGCAAGCCTCAAGATATGATTTATGGTCAATATTGATATTATAATTTGTATTGGTCTAACCCTTCAATGTAGTATTCTTCTCCATAGTGATATCCACCTCCACAAAAATGGATGGCTCACCCACACCAAAGCCAACTTTGGTAGTAGGGATGGAGGAATACATCCTTTGGAGGTGCTCAACAAGACTTATTAAAACCACAAATGCTACTTCTGCCTTCTCCACCAGTGAAACCATGCATATCAAGCATTCACTGGCCTCAACTTCCTGTACAACTAATCCCCAACCCCCATAATGGTAAGGAAATCCAATGAGCACAAGATGTTGTGCTTGCTACTCACCACACTTACTCGATTTCTTCCTTTGTTTGTAATTATATCCATCTTATATCAAGAAAGACTATACATAAAGGGACTCCTTCAGCAAAAGTAAAAGATTATAATGAGGAACCATTGAATGAAGAATTGGAATTGGTTCAATATTCAAAATTTTCAAAACCTTATTAAACTTAGCAGGAACCACAAGCTCATCTTTACCCTGAAACATTGGACATAGAGAAGCTTATTACTTGGCCTGAATTTTACCTTTAGGGAGAACTTAAGAATGCACATTTTTGTATACAATTATTCCAAGGCACTAAAGGTGTCCCTATGTATTCAAAACTTATCTAGGAGTTATGTTTGAGGAGACATGATAGGAAAGGAAAATACCCTTTGAAATTACATGTTATTGGGAAATTAGTAGATCTTATGTTGGTGGGGGATGCACGAGAGGGGGGGAGGGAGGGGGGAGGGTTTCCTCGCCACTAAAAACTTAGATCCCAGAAGCCTTACTGTAAATGTGTATATCAACCATACAATCATCCCAAATACATTAATTGATCTGGGAGTTTCTATAAATGTGATGGCCTGAGAGACCATGGAATCCATAAGACTTTTAAGACTTAGGAAAACCTCCACAGTGTTACAACTTGTTGATCAATCCAATATCAAACCTAATGGAATTCTAGAAGATGTAGTAATCTTTGTAGATTCCCAGGAATACCTCATTGATGTCATGGTCTTACAACCCAAATCTTCCTTAGTGGGCTACCCCTTGATCCTAGGAAGATCATGGTTAGAAACTGTAGACACATATATCCATTGAAAGTCTAGAAATATGATGATTTCCCATAGAACCTCCATTATAAACACACCTTATATCCTGCATATAATCCCAATATTGATCCAAAAACTTCATTTTAGGCTGGTAGAGAGGCAAGTAATGAAGAGGAGGTTGTTCATCAAATTCTCACGGTTAACCAATATCTTCCTCTCGTGGATAAAACTGAGGATGAAGAGATTGGTGATTTTATAGCTTTGTCTTCCTCATCTATTGAACACACTCTCACCCAAATATTATATCCCACATTCCAAGTCTCTCCTGTTACGTATCACCCTTTTAGCACATGTGTTGTTCTAAAGAAGAACATGATTCAACTTTAGAGTTTGTGGAAATCATTCTTGGGAAATTTATGAAAACCAATCAAGGATTGACTAAAAATCAAAAGGAACATTGATTAACATTTTACAAAATCATAGTTATGCTTTTGCTTGGGGCTCTACCAACATGAAGGGAATCCACCTTGATTTTTGTACTCATCACATTTACATCAAGGAGGATTCTAGACCCATTTTCCAACCTTAAAAAATATTGAATCCTATTCTTCGGGACATAGTCAAATAGGAACTATGAAAACTACTTTTAGTAAAAATTATTTACCCCATTTCTAACATCCAGTGGGTCTCCCCTCTTGTTATTGTGTTGAATTTCCATGACACTCAAGAAATTGGGTTGGATCTTAAAATATTTGACACAAACACACTCAAATTACACAATGATACTACTTTACACAGTGGAATAACAAGCATCATTGAATCAACTAGTGCACATGAAAATTTTTAAATTTTTAAACCCACCAATTGGTATATTACAATATAGAATACAAAAATCTTAGGGATCTTGTACCAGGGATCATGGCCCTTACATACATCCCTGATACAATGACACAACTAGGGCTTAGTGTTAGTCACTTTGACCACCAACCTACCCTAAACAAGGTACACTTGAACCAATTTTTGATGGGGGCCACAAATAACCCTTTTAGTCCATGTACCTTGAATGCATATTGTGAGTCCTCTTTCCATCCCATATGTTGATCACTACAACTGATCCTTCAACTGCTCAACCTGCCACTATCAATGATCACATCTCCTTTTGTATCACTAAACTTTGGCTCTCAAATTTTCCCACCAGTATCCCTCCTCCTCCATTAGAATGAATACTCATTGGGTTTTCTGGAATTGCCCACTTTTCACTGAAGTATGCCCATCTGCAACTCTTGAACTAGGGCTCCAACAATTTTCCTCCTAACATCTCATTAGTCCTTCAATGATACTTGTACATGAGGAATTCCCCATGCTGCATACTGCACACAAGATATTGTGTTCAAAAATTTGTTTATGAACAAATATCATCCTTCCATATCTTCCCACTTGTCAAGATTATGGTTGCTCCATAATGTTGCACCTTGGGCCACAAATTTCCCTCTTATCACTGCAAAGCCACCTAAATTTTATGATCTAGGGTATATCAACAAATTTCCCACTAACAGTAACAAGTTTGCATACTTGTTCATTGTACTAGGATTTTTTACACCAGCTCTCTATCAATCCGTTAACCCACTGTCAAGTGATGAACTTAGGGCATCCAATATCGCCCTATTTTATGTAATTTGACTCCTTAAATTGCACAGACCTAGAGTCATGATCTATGAGCAGGCCTCCAAACTTCTCCGTTAATATGCCTTCTCTAGCCAAGTTCCTTCCTCCACGCCAAAAGTCGCCCTCACTTTTGTCCACTCACTCACACTTTTGTGCACAAGGTAGAGTACTCATAACCCATCTTTAGGTTCTTTTTACATCTAGAAACCCTTGTACAAATACAAGTAGTTTTGTGGCATTCTCTACAGGGATAACCCAATTGTGTCAACACCATCTTAAGGTCTCAACCCTCCCATCCATTGGAAAATATTAATCGAGTTATCTAAACTCCTTGACAGATCAAAACAATGGAAATGTATACTTAGGAGGAATCTTGATCCAGGTGGATATTGGTGGCCACCCACCTATCCCACCTAGACCTCTAGTCAGTTTATTTTGTTTCCTTGTTTATTTCAACATTTACTATTTTTAGCAATTTTTTGGGTCTTGAACTTCAAGAGCGGTTTTGACCCTGTAAACTTGTAGTATTCAGAGAGACCTTTCCAACAAGGTATTGTACATGCCAAACAGAGATAATATGACCAAGTTATGACCCCGGGAAGTTGGCTTGCTAGCTAACTCCAACGGGGCCCACAAACTCTTGATGTTACATCTGCTGGGGTTAGGGTTTTGATTGTTTGGGGTTTTATCATGTTTTTCAATAATAAATAGGCCCTTCAGCCTCATTGTAACATAGTTTAGAGGCATTTAGCCTCCACATCTCTTCTTAGAGATAAGATACCATCACCCGAGCTAGTCTTATTTCCATTATGTTTGTAAGCGTATTTCAATATTTGATATTAATGAAATGAAGTGTTATTTCTGTTGCATCTTTGTATTTATGGTTATATCTGCAATTTATTACATTCCTATTTAAATTCGGATCAAATCCCTAGCTAGGGAACAAACAAATATCTTAAATACTTTCGGGACAAACCTCCATCTCTTGCATCCAATCAACATGAGAGGAAAAAATGTCTCTTTCCAAGACATCTACAACCTGGAAAGTACATGGTATTGGGCACATATTTTAGAGGGTTTAAACATCCTTTTAGGTCTCCTAAGAAGTTATAGGCCATATTTTTCTAGGCCTCCAAATTTGTCCTCAAACCCTACTTAGACCCTTTATTTGACTGTGTTGATCCACATATACATGTGGCCTCTCATTCCAATAACAACCTAGGCATACAACCCTCCAAGATGATGTTGACAAAGGTATCAGTCCTTATCTTTGGGATCATATCTTCCCTACGGTCATATCTCAGAAAAATTCCCCTTTGCATGTCAAGAACAACACTTGCAAACTCGGACTACAGGTCTCCTACACACAACCAGGTTAAATCTTAGAAAAAGGACTCCATTCTCAACCTCCTTTACCTTCTAGTTGGCTCCTTTAGGTCTATGGCACCTCATATTTTCTTGTGTCCCATGATTGAATGTACTTATATGGTTAAACTAGGCCTCCCTAGTAACCCATTCTTAACCGACAAGCTTGGCCTCTCCTTGGGATACATTTCTCTAGCCTCCATGATCAAATAAGATCCTCATACTTGATTCCTAACCTTGATACTTAGGCCTCCTTAAATAACGTTTTCCATTATTTTGTATGAACCCTCTAGATCTAGGGTCTAGTCCTCTTAGACCTCAGGGAATAATAATTTTCTTTTTAATTTCTTTTTAGATTTTAAACCCCCTCTTGGGTCTAAAACCTCTCTAGTTGGGTTCTTTTCTCACAAATCCTTTTGTGACCAAACTTTTCACAAACCCAACTTTTATTCTTATGGAGTACCTCCCAAGCTACACAAATCAACACTCCCTCTTAGTGAGGGAGGTACATCTATTGAAGTATCCAACCTCATCATCAATGACACTAGCCCATTTGGCATCTGTGACTACAACATAATCTATAGAATGGATCACATTGTCTTGGTAGTGTCTCTACCTCATCAGAACATGAATATCTCAAACTTCCATAGGGATGCTCCCTCTGAAGCTAGAATCCCTCTAATTCTACATGGTATCCACTGACTCAAAATACTTTCACTGTGCACACTCTGATCCACTGGCCCTTGAAAGTTTCTTTGATACCATGTTGCATTTCCATGACACTCAAGAATCTAGTTTGGGTCTTAAAATCTCTAACGCCAACACACTCAAATGCCACAACAATACTACTTTTCACAACATAATAACAAACATCAATGAAAAAACTATTGCACATGAAAATATTTAACCCTACTTGTTATATTAAAATCTATAATACAATATTCTTAGGGCTCCCCTACTAGGGAGCATGGCCCTTACATATAGCCCTGATACAAGGACACAAGTAGGGCTTGGTGTCAATCACTTTGACCACCAATCTACCCTGAACAAGGTACACTTTACCTACTTGTTGGTGGTGGCCACACACATCCCTTTCAATCCACATACCTTGAACATATCTGATGAGTCATCTTGCTTCCCATATGTTGATCACTACAACTAAGTCTTCAGTTACTCATCCTGCCACTCTCAATGATCACAACTCCTTTTTTATCACTAGATTTTGGCTCTCAGATCTGACCAATAGTATCCCTCCTACTCCATTAGGATTATTGTTCATTGGGTCTTTTGGAACTGACCATTTTTCACTAAAGTTTTCCCATCTACAACTCCTAAACTAAGGCTCCAATAATATGCCTCCTAAAAACTCACCAGTCCTACAATGATGCATGTACATGTATACTTATCCTTGTTTCATACTGAACACGAGAATCTATGTTCACAACTTAGTTTTTGAATAGATCTCATCCTTCCAAATCTGCCCAATTGTCAAGAGCTTGGTTGCTCCATAATGTTGCAGCTAGGGCACACAAATTTCCATATTATCTTTGGAAGGCCACCCGAATTTGTTTATCTAGGGTATATAAAAAAAACTACCCATAGACAGTAACAAGTATGCATACTTATTCATTGTATTAGGGTTTGTTACACCATGTAACCACTCCTCCCACATTTACCCAAATTCACAAGCTCGTTGGGGTAAACATGAGACAAGTGTCACTATGACATGACTCAACCTCCAAGTTCCAGTTATGGAAATGGGTCTGACACATTGAAAACTTACAGACATCCCTCAGGAACACTAAATCACCAAAAAGTCATTCCACAACCTCTGATGACAAGATCATGAGTTGAAACTACTTTTTCACAAGCTTAACCCCAGACCACATGCACAACATAACATGCATGCAGTTATGATGATCCAAATTTAAATAGGAACGCAAAAAATTACAGGTATAACCTTAAATACAGAGATGCAGTATAAATAACACTTACTTTCATTAATTTCAAATAATGAAATATTGTTACAAATAGAATGGAAATGAGACTAGCTCGGGCAATGGTAGCTTAACTTTGAGAAGAGATGTCGTGGCTACATGCCTTTGAACTGAGTTACAATGAGGCTTAAGGGCCTTTTTATTATTGAACAATAAGAGTAAACCCTAAACAACCAAAACCCTAACCCGAGGAGATGTAACACCAAGAGTTTATGGGCCTCGTTGGGTTTAGTTGGGCAGCCAACTTCCTGGGGTTATAACTTGGTCATATTATCTTCGTTTGACATGCATAATACCTCACTAAAAAGATCTCTCTAAGGACTACAACTGAAAACATGATTTCAATGAAATCACTCAAAAGGAATATTGCCAAAAAAATGTCGTTTAGGGCCTCAAAATGGCTCTGGAAGTTCAGGACTCAAAAAACTGTCAAAAATAGTAAATTGTGCTACAATTAAGGAAACTGAAAATATATATATATATATATATATAATAATAAAATAAAATAAAATAAAATAATAATAAAATAAAAAATAAAAAATAAATATAAATAAATAAATAAATAAAATAAAATAAATAAAATTAAAGAAATTAAAAATAATAATAATAAAATTAAATTAAAAATAAATAAATAAAAATAAAAATAAAAAATGAGAAAACTATGATAAAAAAATAAATAAAAAATAAAAATAAAAAACTGACAGAACAATGGTGAGGGTCCAAGTGGAATAGGTGGGTGGCCACTTGGATCATATGAGCCTCCAAATGCACTCATTAGCCAGTCTCCATGCGGTTATGACCTAACATCCCTAGTTTTGTGCCAACAGTTCTGAGATTTGAGCCACTTTTTCAAGCTAGCCTCCAAACCACTACCCTAAATTGCCTATAAGTTTCTAGAATGCAATCATAGGTAATGATACATCCAACCAATCAAAACTCAAGCAAGAAATTGACCCAAATAACAGACATTTCGTCAAACATATGGAAAACATGTAAACTACAAGTCATGAATGTATATCTGATCATAAACTAATAGTCTTCACTTGAGAATCACCAAGAAGGCCCTCTCTAGCTAGCTGCAATAGCACTTGTTTGGCCATCCATTCATAAACCATTCAAATAATTATCAAAACATGTTAAGATCCATAGATAGAATACATCATATAACAAACATATAACCAAAATGGAAATTCTCACTACAAATGCTCATAGATTACAATAGAAAAATATCTCATATTAAGATATGAAAATGCCAACCAAGTCAGGGACTTCCACATACCACCCAACCATAGATTGAGCTGAACCAAATCTCTCTTTCATCCAACCTTCCTCGTGCCATATTCCAAGTCTGAATGTGTGATCTCATGGAATAAATCAAGAAAAAACCAACCAGGGCTTCTTGAATCCGAACCACCTCAACCCTCAACCACAGTGATTCCACCTCTACAGTCTAGAAATCATTAGCATCAACCAAATCGGTCTCTACCCAAGTTGTCCAGGATCCAAGAACTAGTAACTCAACCCACAACCTCTCAAGGCTCTAGATATTTTGTTCCAACCATGGCTCTAGGAACTTGTAACTCAACCCACCAAGGGCTCCAGAGTGTTTGTCCCAACCTATGGCTCCAGGAACTAGTAACTCAGCACAAATTGTTCCAGGGCTTCCAAAGCGTTTGTTCCAACCCACAACCAGAGGGAACCTTAGCTCCAATCAGGAAAAAAGGTAGGAAGCCCACAACACCATTGCTATCTAGGAAATGGAAAGGAAAGGTTGAAACCACTATCAATCCAAGAAAATATCCATGTCAGTGACAACACATAACCAAGGAATCACATTCATATACCATGCATTAAAAAATCAACAAGGAAATCACACATGGAACCCGTTACCTGCAAATTATCCCTATTGTAGTTGTTTTTCCAACAATTCCTTACACTCCCTTGCTTTCCTTTTCCTTCTTTCTCCAATCCAAATGAATGCCAGAGTGCCCCAAGCATGCTCCAAGAATGCTCTAAGTGTGCAGGAGTATGAGAGATTGAGAGAATGAACTAGATATCCACCAAAAAACTGTCAAAAGATAGCAATTATTTATTGAAGTCTTTTTATCATTGATGTCTCTATTTTCTTCATTTTCCTTAATTTTTCCTCTAACTTCCCTTCCATGAAAATTTTTGTCTCTTCACCTTGATTTTCTCCTATTTCCTTTATTTTCATAATTAAATGTCAATTATTTCTTCTTTTCCTTTTCCAATGCCTTTTCCAATTTCCATAGCCATAAATAATCCATAAGTGATGCCCACTAAAGTTTTTTTCCAAATCATTCAACTTGGACTACATGTCCCATGACCTTGGTCTCGTTTTATTTACATGGAAAATAAACTAGGGTCTATTACAAACCCCTCCCCCTTGGGAGATGATCGTCTTCAGTGTTCAAAGATGCTTATAACTAGAAAACACAAGTTTCCCATGGAGCTTTATAACACAACTCAATGCAACATTTACATTATATAAAACAACTGAAACCATGAACACCATATTGCTTATTGGATCTTTATAACACAACTTGATGGAGCAGTTACAAAATATTTCTTATTAGATCTTTATAGCACAACTCGATGGAGCATGTACAATATATTTCTTATTGGAGCTTTATAATACAACTTATTATAGTATTTACAATAAACATATGCATATATTAATATAAACCAAACACATCTGCTCAACTAGCAAATAAAGAAGGAAAAAAGGCTTGCATATGATCAACCATAGACCTTGTAGCTTCGTCGAGCCCAAAGAGCTTCCACTGCACTCTAACTTACTCGATTGCTTGGTTCCAAAGCATGAGTTGTTTCAGCAGCAAAATGCACTACGGTTCTGGCTAGAATTCTCCCTCTAGTTCCACTTGCAATTCAAACCAATCAATCACATGGTCAACGTCCTGGACATATCTCTTAAGCAATTAAACATGGAAAATATCATCGACTTTCACTGTTGGTAGCAGTGAAATTATGTAGGCCATTGGTCGAATCCTCTCAAGGATCTCAAAAGGCCCGCATTACTGAGGTGTCATCTTGGCACATGATCCAATCTTCAAAGAGATCTTGTATGGATTGATGCACAAGTACACATGCTACACAACTTGAAATGATCTGTGTTGATCTACATAAATTTTTTTCCTCTCCTATGCTGACTTCAAATTCCTTTTAATACCTGCATCTCCTACTCCATCTGAGCCAACATATCCAGTTCAATCAGCACCATGTTCACTAGATCACTCCAACTGATAGGAGTATTAAAACTCCACCCGTAAAAAGCCTCAAATGGACTCATCCTCAAGGATTCATGATACCCATTATTATATGCAAACTCTACCAGTGGAAGATACTCTTCCCACTTCCTCTTCTAATGCATGACATACATCCTCACCACATCCTCAAGAATCCTTTTGAGCCTCTCTGTCTATCCATCTATCTATGAATGATAAGTTGTGCTGAAAGCTAACTCTGTCCCCAAGCCTACAAACAACTCCTTCCAAAACCCAGAAGTGAAATTGCAATCTTTGTCTAATATAATCTTCTTGGGAACACCATGCAACCACACTATCTCCCCGTTGAACATCTGAGCTACCTCACTAGCTGAATTAGTAGACTTTATTGTAATGAAGTGAGCTATGTTACTCAACCTTTCAACCAAAACCATGATGGAATCATGCTGCTTTGATGTCCTCGAAAAATCTATAAGGAAGTCCATGGAAATAACCTCCCATTCCCACTCTAGGATCGGAATAGGTTGCAAGAAACTAGCTAGATGATTACACTCTATTTTTACCTGTTGACATTCCAAACATCTAGCAGCAATCTTAGCCACCTCTTTCTTCAAATTCGGCCAATAGTATAAATTCTTACATGTTTTCATTATTATGATATCCTAGGTTTTGGGTCCCTATAATACTAGTGATTACCCCATTACTATTGTAGTTATACCCCTTATTTATATTGTTGTGCCCCTATTACCCCCATATCGTCATTTCTGTGCCCCATAGAATCCCTCTATTGTTATTTTTGTGGCTTTATATTATTATTGTTAGGTCGGCTAGATTATATTGTGACTCCTTAGACTCCTATATATAGAAAGGAGGTTTTGTCATTTGAATCATCGAAGAATTTTTCATTTATGTAATGTAAAGGAGGTTTCCCCCTCAAAGAGGCTGAATTCTAAGGCGTTGATCTATCTTTTCTATCTTTTCTTGAGCTGGTTTCATAACATTTGGTATCAAAGCTTTGGATTCTAGGGTTTCGCTGCTCCAAACAGGTCATCATGGCATTTTCATTATAATTTTTTTTTCTGTGACGTTTCAGAAGTCGCAAAAAAAAACCCATTTGAGAAGAAATCACGTTGAACCTTGGGTCCGAATTTCAGAGCTTTTCGCATGATATTTGCGGAGATATGATCTAAGGAAGTTGGTCTTTTTGCAGACTCCTGAATTACATTCAAAACAGGTGACCTGGGGAAAATCGTCATAACCTTCTCTCTGGGAATCAGATTGAAGTTTCGTAAGAAGGTACAGAAAGAGGACAGACTGTAGCTTCTTGTATATCTTTTTCAGAACCAAATATTTAAAATTGTACACGTGGCACTTCATACAACTTCGCTCTTCTAGAAAGGTCTATAATCAGGTCATCTTGGGAGCTTGTGCATAACTCTTTCTTGGAGAATCCAATTGGGATCAGACTGGTGGCATTGGAGAGAGGACAAAGAGGGATACTACAGGTAACAAATTCAGAACTAGATGATTGGAAAGTAAAGAGATACATCAGAGGCAATATCGAGCTCCTACAAAGTGAAAAAAGGTGTGTAGATTTTTTAAATTTTTTCTTAAGCTTGGTTTGAAAATTTATTTTGAAGGAATTCAAAGGGAATAGTAGAGCATTATTATCGATAACTGATGCCCTGAGTAAAGAAAATGCAAACACCTAGTAAGGAACCTGAAAGCTCTAGCATGACTCATGAAGAAGAGGAAGAAATGCTACATGATATATCAAAATTACAAGAACAAGTGCAACAAATGTCACGCTCACAAAAGTTAACAGAAGCTAAGATAAATGGCGTGGAAGCTAAGATGAATGGCATGGAAGCTAAGATGGACAATTTAAAGATAGATTTGAACACAAATTTGAAGACAGGCATGGCATATTTGAAGACAGATTTGACAAATTTTCTACAAGAAATACTTACTAATGGTGAAAAGGTAGTAAAGGAAACTCATGATGAGAACAAAAGAAATGTTAATCATGATTCCATAGATGCTAATGTTGGATCGAAGAATCACCATATTCCAAAAATCGATATGAGGAAGTTTGATGGCAAGGATCCCGCCACATGGATATTAGAGATGGAGCAATTCTTCGATCTCAATAATGTGCAAAACACACAAAAGGTACGTATGGCAACTGTATATTTGGAACCAAATCAGTTTGTATGGTATCAATGGCTTTGTTCTCGTAAACAATTTATCACTTGGGCAATTTTTACGGAAGAATTGATAACACATTATGAGGATACAAAAAGCAACACTTTTTTTAGCCAATTGATAAGTCTCAAACAAAAGGGTTCAATAATGGAGCACATTGAGGAGTTCCAAAAATTGAACATAAGGGTAAAAGATATTCCAGAGGAGCATAGGATTGATGTGTTCATAGGGTCTTTAAAGGATAATATCCAACATGATGTTCGCCATTGGGAACCTGATTCATTAGAGAAGGCATTTAGGTTAGCAAGAAAAATGGAAAGCAAAATTATGGCAACTAGGAAGCATACCACTCACAACTATAAAGACGGAAGTGTTGTTGCCCCTAGTCTTCCACAACCTACAAGGTTGACACCACAAAAATTGGAAGAAAAAAGAGCAAAAGAACTTTGTTACAGTTGTGATAGCAAATACACAAAAGGTCATAAGTGTGCTGAGAAGAAAATATTCTACATAGATTGTGAAGAGGAAGAAGAAAAGGAGCAAGAAAGGTCAAAAGAAGAGGATATACTCCAGGAACAAAGCCTAGATGAAGAACAAATAAATCCAACCATATCTTGTAATGCATTGGCGGGAATTACCACTCCTCAAACCATCAAGATAGAATGACAAGTCAATAAGAAAAAGGTAATAGTGTTGATTGATTCAGGAAGCACCCACAATTTTATTCATTGTAGGGTAGCAAAAGAATTGAATTGCTTCCTATATCCAGCACCAGAGTGTCAAGTGATGATTGCAAATGGAGGAACAATAAATTGCTCTGGAAAGTGCGATAATATCAAGCTATCCATGGGAGAATATGTATTGACTAGCCCAATGCTTTCCATTCCAATGGGAGGTGCTGATGTTGTACTAGGAGTCCAATGGCTACAATCCTTGGGTACAATAGCTTTTAATTTTCAAGAAATTTTCATCAAATTTTCTATGGAAGGAAAGGAAGTTGAATTAAGGGGTATTTTAGGGAAACCATGAAAGATAATCAGCTCTAATGGCATGACTAAGCTTCTAAAAATGGAGCAAAGAGGTGTAATTGCACAATTATGTTCGCTAGATATTTCCACATTGGAATCATCTATTACTCCAGATCTCCAAAAAGTCCTGGACAATCATTCCAAGGTATTTGAGACTCCCAAAGGTCTCCCACCTATGCGTGGTCATGATCATGCTATTCATCTGATTCCAAGAAGTGTTCCTCCAAACATCAGGCCGTATAGACATCCCTATGTCCAAAAAAGTGAAATTGAACGTATGGTTGCAGAAATGCTAGAGGCTGGTATAATTCAACCGAGTCAAAGTTCTTTCTCAACTCCAGTAGTATTGGTGCACAAGAAGGGTGGATCATGGCGCATGTGTCTGGATTATAGGGAGCTCAATAAGCTCACTATTAAAGATAAGTTCCCCAATCCTGTCATTGATGAATTACTAGATGAATTGCATGGATCAATTTACTTCACCAAGTTGGATCTTCGTTCGGGATATCATCAAATCAGAATGAAGATTGAAGACATTCCGAAAATGGCATTTAGAACTCATGAGGGTCATTATGAATTTTTGGTCATGCCTTTTGGCCTTACCAATGCACCTTCAACATTTCAAGGTTTGATGAATTTAATTTTCAAACAATTCCTTAGAAAATTTGTGTTAGTATTTTTTGATGATATACTAATCTACAACAAGTCTTGGAAGGATCATGTTGAACATGTTGATAGGGTGCTACAACTATTGGAGGAGAAACAATTATATGCAAAAAGATCCAAATGTTTCTTTGGAGTCCAGGAGGTGGAATATTTGGGTCATATTGTATCTCATGAAGGAGTTAAGGTAGACCCTAGCAAAATTAAAGCCATTAAGGAATGGAAAATCCCCACATCCATAAAGCATCTGCGAGGATTTCTTGGGTTGACAGGGTATTATCGCAAGTTTGTTAAGAATTATGGGAGAATTGCAGCACCTCTAACAACATTATTGAAGAAAGATTCATTTTCATGGACTCCGGAAGCAAGAAAGGCCTTTGAACATCTTAAAGGGGCAATGTGCCAAGCACCGGTCTTAGCTACACCAGACTTCACAAAAACCTTTATTGTGGAATGTGATGCTTCAGGAAATGGAATTGGTGTTGTTCTAATGCAAGATGAAAGATCCATTGCTTTTGAAAGTCGTCCAATGAAGGGAAAGTTTTTAAGCAAAGCTATTTATGAGAAGGAAATGTTGGCAATACTCCATGCACTTAAGAAATGGCGACCCTACCTAATGGGAAGACGCTTCAAGGTAAAAACGGATCATGATAGCCTTAAATACTTTTTAGAACAAAGATTATCCTCTGAAGAGCAACAAAAGTGGATCACAAAGATGTTGGGTTATGACTTTGAAATCATCTACAAAAGAGGGAAGCAAAATGTGGTGGCAGATGCACTCTCAAGAAAGGATGAGGATGTGGAAGCATTGTTGTGTGCCATTTCTATTATCCAACTAGATTGGATAAACGAAGCAAGGGAGGAATGGAAGAATGACGAAGAAGTGTGGGCACTTATTCGAAAGCTACAACAAGATTCCAGTACTTCTCATACATTTAGCTGGCAAAATTATTCGTTATGGTACAAAGATCACTTATACCTCTGTAAGAATTCCCAGCTAAAACAAAAGATTCTTACGGAATTGCACACTTCTCCCTTAGGAGGGCACTCAGGATTTTTAAAAACTTACCACAGGGTTAAGAAGGAATTTTTTTGGGATGGCCTTAAATCAGATATTCAAAAGTTTGTGGCGGAATGTTTGGTTTGCCAACAAAATAAAGTTGAAACAATTAAGAAACCAGGTCTATTACAACCTTTATCCATTCCAAGCCAACGTTGGGAGGAGGTTTCAATGGATTTTATCACAGGTTTACCCAAGTCTGAGGGAAAGAGTGTCATCATGGTGGTAGTTGACAGACTTACCAAGTATGCACACTTTTGTGCATTATCACATCCATTTAAAGCCAGTACAGTTTCTACTGCATTTATGGAAATAGTTCAAAAGCTACATGGAAACCCAAAGATTATTGTAAGTGACAGAGATCCCATTTTCACTGGAAATTTTTGGACAGAATTATTTTCTTTCTTGGTACTCAGTTAGCTAATAGCTCATCTTATCATCCTCAAACTGATGGGAAAACTGAGATAGTAAACAAATGTTTGGAAGGATATCTTCGTTGCTTTGTATCTGATAATAGACATAATGGGTCAAATGGTTTCCTCTGGCGGAATGGTGGTATAACACTTCCTTCCATACAACAACAAAAATGACCCCATTTATGGCACTTTATGGGTATCAACCACCATCCATCACATCATATTTAAGAGAAAATTCTAAGGTTCATGCAGTGGAACATCACATCGAACATCAACAACACGTCCAACTCTTAAAGGATAACCTCGTGTTGGCACAAAATAGAATGAAACAACAGGCAGATCAACATCGCAGTGAAAGAAGTTTTGATGTAGGTGATTGGGTATTCCTACGGCTACAACCATATAAGCAAATGTCCCTAAAGCAAGCTAAGAAGGATAATAAATTATCACCAAAGTATTATGGTCCGTACAAGGTGTTGCAAAAGATTGGTACTATGGCATACAAATTGGAGCTTCCTGCAGCTTCTCGATTGCACCCAGTTTTCCATGTTTCATTTTTAAAGAAGGTTATAGGCGACAAGTTCCCAATTTAAACAATATTGCCAGAACTTGACGAGGAAGGAAAAATTATATTGGAACCGGAAGCAGTCACAGAAACAAGAACTCGACAGCTACGAAATCGATCAATTTCAGAGTATCTTATCAAGGGGAAGAACTTATCCGCTGAAGATTCCACATGGGAGGATGAGAATTTTATGCGGAAGTATCCATAACTACTCAAGCGTTGAGGACAACACCTTTTTGAAGGAGAGGGGCATGTTGGGTCCCTATAATAATAGTTATTACCCCATTACTATTGTAGTTATACCCCTTATTTATATTGTTGTGCCCCTATTACCCCCATATTGTTATTTCTGTGCCCCATAGAATCCCTCTATTGTTATTTTTGTGGCTTTATATTATTATTGTTAGGTCGGCTGGATTATATTGTGACTCCTTAGACTCCTATATATAGAAAGGAGGTTTTGTCATTTGAATCATCGAATAATTGTTCATTTATGTAATGTAAAGGAGGTTGCCCCCTCGAAGAGGCTGAATTCTAAGGCGTTGATCTATCTTTTCTATCTTTTCTTGAGCTGGTTTCATAACACTGGGTGACCTGAATACGGCTAGACATGAAACTCCCTCAAGATAAGCTTCTTAATCTCACTACTATCTAGCACACAAATCGTGTTCCTGAATCTGACCAAGCCATATGTCGTGAGTTGATACTCCCATCCCTATCACCTTCACCTTGTTGTTGTAATCTTTTCTTCAGTTGTTGGTACCTATCATCATGCTTCCCTCCATGCAAGATATGCTCATACTAATTTGTCCCATAATAACTCACAATTGAAATGTGATTCACCTGCACTCTCCTAATAAGAGCATTTGTAACCATGTTCTCCTTTCCTTTAATGTATCTTATCTCGAAGTTAAACTCAATGGGAGCATCCAATTATCTAGCTTTCCTGACATTCAGATTAGGGTGGTTAAGCAAGTACCTTAGTCCATTATGATCACTCGACATAATAAACCTCTTGTCAAGAAGATAATTCCTACACATCTTCAAGGCATGAATGATAGTTTCCAACTCAATGTAACAGCCCTAGTGAAAATTTCATGTAATAAAATTTAATAAGGGAAAAATAAGACCACAGTTAAGGGACACTTATTCCAAGTTGAATGTTGGGTGAAGATATCCTAGTCGGCATCACTGGATGTGTTTATGGCTTAGGAAATTGGAAAATGCTAAGTAAAAGGATTTAAAAGGCAAAAAGACATTTTTGGCACATTTATTTATGAGAATAAAGGAAATTGGTAGAAAAGTAAGGTGAAAGGTCATGGGTTGCAGTTAGGAGGAAAATGAAGAAAAATAATGGAAAATGAAGAAAATAGAGGCCTCATTAATAAAAAGGCTTATGAGGATTAGTTGGTAACATTTTGTTAGTTCAAGTTTTGGAGCTCTCTCATTATTATCTCTCTCACTTACTCTTGGTCACTTAGATATTTATTGGAGCACTCTAGATTTAGATCAAGGAAGGAAAAGAAAGTAAAGGGAAAGGAAGGAAAGCAAGGATCAAGGAAGGAAGAGTAGGATTAGGTAGCTTCAGCAAGAATACTTGTAGGTAACATATTACATATGTGATTTCCTCACTAGTTTTGACATGCATGGATTTGCATGTTGGTTTATGGTTCTCTTGTTGTCGTAGGCATGGTTTTGTCGGGTTATGACAGTGGTTTTCAGCCTAGCCTTGCTTTTTTCTGGAAGTTGTGGTATGATGGGATGTTTATCTCATTTTGAGCTTTGGTTTACCGGATGGATTTCGGAATCTGAGGCAGAGTTGGTCTCAAAGTTAATTCCCAAAGGCCTAGGAATCCCTTAAGGTCTTTTTGGTAGGATACATGGTAAAGCCAGAGGGAGGAGTCTCGGTTTAGGGCCTAGTGATCTGGGTTTGGATTGCGGTAAAGCCTAAGAGATTGGTCTCAGTTTAAGGCCTAGTGATCTGGGTTTGAATTGTGGTAAATCCTAAGAGATTGGTCTCGGTTTAGGACCTAGTGATCCAGGATTGGATTGTGGTAAAGCCTTAGAGACAACGAGATGAAAAATTCCTCAAGGATAGTGATGGATTTCAGATGGAATTCCAAGTTTGGTTCGGTTGTGATCAAAGCGCCATTTTTGGTGTGATCACGGTTTGGTGAGGGTGGAGGTGTTTTAACATCTGGATTCCCTTGGTTGTTTTTGGATTGGCTTCTCCATGAGATCCCACATTCATGCTATGAATATGGCACGGGGGTGACTGGCTGAAAAAAAATTTTGGTTTAGCCATGTCTACGGTTGGGTTGTACATGGAAGTCCTGAACCTAGTCGGATTTTCCTATGATTAATGGTTGTTATATCTCTGTTATTTACATGGTTTTATGCTTGTTATAAGCATGGTTAATTGAATGGTTCATGTCATGGTCATTTCATGTATTTACTTGTAATTGTTAAAATGATGGATGAAATACCTAATTGATGTCATAAAAATTAAAGGGAGAAGGTGGTGATCCTTCTTATCATGTTTCATAATAGTTTTCAGTCATTCATTCTCTGTCTTGTATCCTAGACCTATAGGTTGCATTGATGCCAACTGTTTGACAGAATGTCAATCCCGATTGGGGATGGTCAAGCATAGTCCTAAGGTTGATTTTTGGTTTATTAGTCTTTTCATCTTATCCTTGATGGATTCTAATTGTTATAGCAAGTTCTGGGCAATGGAAAGAATTATAGGCTAGAAAAGTGCCTTGAATTCCACGGATGCTGGCATAGATCTGGTGGGGAAAGTCCCTAGGCACTGGCTTGTAGGCCTGTGAAAGTGTTTAGAGGTCCCTGAACACTAGAATTCCCATAACATGAGAGTGACAAGAGGTCAAGAGGTCTAAAATATCATTGGGACCTAGGGGCAGGATGTCTGAGTGATTGAGATGTCTCCCGGGGGTGTTTTTGCTGAGGTGGAAGGTATGTTTGATGTGTTTCATGGATTCCATTTCCTTAAGGTCACTAAGGAGGTTCAATCCCTTCATAGTGGGGTCTCTTGTCGTATGTTTACGCCAATTTTCTGGTTACTTGGGTAGATGTGGGAGAATGGTGGTTACAGATTGGTATCAAAGCGTGGTTGCGCTCTCCTTGGGTGAATGTGTTTGTCATGCATTCATGTCAATTGTACATGTGTCAGTCATCCTTGTGGTCTATGTGCTTGTTGCATATGCATGTTTTTGGTCATGGTCGTATTGATGTCATCATGGGAATAAGGATGTCGTTGTGTGAAGCATGTTGTCATGAGTTTATGACTAGTTACATGTCGTTATATTTTTTTTATGTGTGTCATTTTGTATGCTAGTTACATTCTCGTATGTTTGGTTACATTCTTGCATGCTTGTTTACATGTATCATTCTTGTAGGTTTGGTTACAATTATCGACATTCATGCTTGGTGATTGTTATTGGGAAATCTATTGTTTATGCAGAGCTGCTAGTCCCACTAAGACTGGTAGCTATCTTAGAAACAAACAAACTAAAACTACTTTCGTTTTCCTTTATGAGAAGTAGATAAGAGGGGATGAAAGCAGACCAACCTCTGTCTTGCGCTTGGTTCCTTGCTTGATTCCTCTCCCTTCTGATAGATCTTTGCCACTCGCTTCCTCATCTACCCAGCTTCAAAGAGCACCTGTAGAATCAAAGCAGCATAACACTATCCAAGAAAAGAGATCTACTATCATAAACAATATAGGACCAGATATATATTGACCACACAAAAGAATATATCATCAATCATACAAGAATGTGGAGGAAAACTTGAATAGATTTATTAATATCAAGAATAGCAAAGAGTATTACAACCAATTGTTCTGACCCAGCATCATCCTCTCAGAAAGAAAGCCCTTCTTCACCTCATGAAAAGCTTAGATCACCAAACACTATGATGTTACACCAAGAAACCAGCAGCACTTCCTTACAAGATACAAAATTCCAGCTTCCTGGATCTCTGGGATGAGGGATCCATATATAGATGATTGCAGGGAGGTGAGTCAGCTTCTGAGATTTGATTACTGTCCTCTCTCTGATAGTTCTTGATTCCACTTGAAGATTGATGATCTCTTACTCATCCCTGGGTGAATGCAGAGGGGCAAGTGTCACAGGAGAAGTTTCTGGAAGATTCCATGATCTTCCACCTTGCAAATTGACTCTGCCATTTGTCCACTCTCACCCATCGCACCCCATAGAATGGCTTGTTAGTATGCATCACACCTCCCGTGTGCATTTAGGTGGTATGCAACGCACTTTGACCATGGAGCAGGTGAGATGGTCTAGTTTTGACCAGTTCTAAGTAGTTTTTCATGGAGAACTTCTGGGAGATGATGTAATCAGCTGACCTTGTTCTTTTAGGGGATGGAACAACACTTTTAGGGACTTAGGAGCCCTCAGTTTATGGACATATTTGATTGGGGTTGCAGTGCCCAAAAATTTCTATAACAGTTACCCCCTAAAGCATGAGGTCGTTAATCTTTTGATGTCGAGTGAAATGCTTTATCATGAGGATCCGAAGTTTTTTCGAGCTGGAAGGCGGCCTGTAATAAGATACAATACAATACATTATCTTCATAATATTTTCATGATCTAGCTAAGGTGGGAATTCCCATGCTCAGCTTTATAAATTCATTTTTATGTACATCGGAGTGCAGACTGATGATTCTGGTAGAGCCATCATCCCTTAGATTGGATGATTATCTGTGTAGCAATGATGTACATTTGATGTCTTTATTTTCCTGAATATATATTGCAGCCCAAATGGATGAAACTAGATCCGAGGTATTCAATCTCGTTTGATCTTCACTCAAAGTACAAGTCGATCCATGTGAGAGATGTTCTGGAGTCGAACATGGAAAGACATCACCTGATTACCGACCAATGATGTAAGTTGTTAACAGGCGTGAGAGGAATCACTGATAATGATGATGACCCTCAAGGTACTACAGTACAATTCACGTGGTGTGAATAATGGACTTGGCATCGAATACCACACAAAATCTTTCGGTCGAAGGCTATTGATGTAAACCTATTGCCGGAAGTGAGAAACTTGCCATTGAGGCATGCAAGCTTCAAAGTACTGAAAGGGTTGTTCCTAGATCGACTTCCTGGATAATGATCTGATGTCGACAAGAAGCGATCTGTCATAGGAGGGCCTTAGTGAATCCCACATCTATGACACGGAATGGAGCAAATGATTTTAATGGAGGTGAAAACGATCTGATGACATAAGGTTCAGGGTGACGGTCATGAAAGAATGGAGCGTGAATGTATTGCAGTGGATGAGACACAGGTGAATTCTCTGAGCGGCTTCTCTTGAACATATTGGCAACACTGACATGATGGATTGGTAGCGTTAACCCCAAATGTGGATGGTGTGATGGACCAATGGTGATATGACCAATGAACGGAACAACCCAACCCGACTCGGATGCGGAGCGAAAGTGTCATGTTCAAGAGCAACTTGCTACCAATAAAGTTTCTTCAAGTTTTATTCCCAATTTTTCCCCAGTCATTGCTGACCAGTACCTCTTTATTTTTGTCAAGCTTGAGGAGGATAACATATTCTTGTTCTATAAGTTTCCCTTCGGGCAAACCCATCACTATGTTTTAACGAGCCTAGCGATAGTGAAACCCGTTCTTGTCGATATGGACAAGTTTGTCGCTATTCAGTTTTAACGAGTTTAATGACAAAGATAATTCGGTCCTTTTCAATTTTAGAGAGTCTGAAAGGGACGTAAAGAAAAATCCAACAATCCTTTTTCGTCATATGATCCCTTAAGTCCGAAAAAGTATAAAATAATACAAAAGGGATGAATTTTCGGTAATTTTAACAAACCGAACAATACAAGTGCTCGATCTTTTTGTGTAAGAATCCCTCAGGTCCAAAAAGATTAAAATCTAAAGGAGGGATGGCACTTCCGGTCACTTTAACGAGCTGGAGAGGCCAATTATCCCCTGTCGTCTTTCACTAGATGATGCCTGGTTATCCCCTGTCGTCTTTAGCTCCTTCTTCTTCTCCTCTTTCTTCTTCTTCTCCTTCTTCTTCTTAGTTACTTGATTTTTGGCTTTACCATCTTCATCAAGCGAAGAGGAAGGAGGAGAGGGAGAATCGGAAGAAGTAGAAGGTTGGGGAGTAGCTTTGGTATCGTCTAGTTGCTTACTTGATTGTTCAGGAATCACGGTGCTCTGAACGACAGAGGTCGAGAAGAGCCATACGGGCAAGCCGATTGTCAATCCTGGAAGCGACAATGTGGCCGTATGAGGTGCACCAACATCTCCCCAAGAGGAGAAAGGACTAGGATTTCCCCCAAGGGGAACTCCTTGGTTGGTGGACTCCATTTTACTCAACCTAAGACCAACGTAGGAAAGGTGACGTTTATTCCGATTAAAATAAATTTTAGATGCTTTGACACAACTTGTTTTTTCAATTTTTAAGAGTCGAGAAAAAACAAAAGATGACTCTAGTCGCCTTCGATTTTTAATGAGCTTGAAGTGACAAGTTCTCAGATGGACCTTTTCCTTTAAGGAGTCTGAAAAGGAACGAAAGAGACTACTCTGGAAATCTAGATAGAGGGATTACCAAACCAATCGCAAAACTGCAGAATACTTTTTACGCTACGACAGTCAATCTTCCTGAATGTTGTGTTTAGTGCATTGCGATCGATAGGGCGGCAAACACGGCTTCCTATGGATAAAGGATATAGCCTATTGTGGTCTCCCAATATATACTCGACGGTACGTGGGAGCACAAGTCCATACTGGCACTTGTCGTCTCAAAGTGGAGGAATCACCCAACCAGCAATGAAAACAACAGTTACCAGGCTTTACGACGTCGGAATACGTCTCTAGCCTAGACTTCTAAATGTTGTGCATTAGGTTCCAAAGCGTTTTTAGATTCATTAAATTTATTTTACAGTTGATCTTGCTTAAGAAATTTGCCTTTCAGGTTCACCGCGTGATGTAGATATACAATTCCTAAAATGCAATCTAAGATGATAAACAATCGTTTAATCTTCTTTTTGCAATGAAAATCCTAGCTACTAAAGAAAGAGAGATGATATTCTTTCAACATAGAGCAAAGAGCACACACTATATGCACTGTCCTAAATCAAACCAACAAACAGTCTAAATGCAAATTCACATGCATGTATTTGTTTTCAGCCTTCTTAATGTGTGAATGATAAAAAGAAAGCTAAGCGCAAATCTGAATTATTTTTCAAAGCAACATTACTAACAAGCTTATTTTCAAGACAAAATGAAGACAATGACGACACTTTGCGATTTGGAATTGAAAACTTGCTTTCGACACTTGAAAAACTACTAATTCAAATCAAATACAAGAGTAACAGTGTAATCGACTATCAAGAACAATTAGATTCTCTTCTACGACTGAAAACGACACTTGCGCCACTTCCAAATTAGAAACGACAGTTCAATTACGCTACTTCTTTGTAAAAGAGAACTGAAAATGGCTCACAATACATAAAAACATTTACAGTTCTTTGCACAATGGAGGTGGAATAATGGCAAGGAAGGGGGTTTCCAACAGAGGTATACTGACTACAGACAACAAAACTCCTGAATAGAGCTGAAAGGAGTGAAGAAAAACCAAAGTTTGGAGGCAAAATTAGCCTTCTCTGATCAACGCACCTGTTACACAGGCATTCCAATATGCATCCCACCTACAACACACGGGAAGTGCGATGCATACTGATATCTTTGAAGAGAGGGTGCGATAGTACAGTGCAAGACTTTTGATCCAGTTCTTGATCACAGTTTGCAACACAGTTCAGGGATTTAGGCCGAGCAAGTGATAATCAGTAAATAAATCACAGGGGTAGATCTAAGGAGGTTACTAGAGCCACCACAAGGGCAATTAGAGAGTTTTTAAATCGATTGTTCAGTTCATAAACAAAACCCGGAGATAGACTGAGCAGCATTCATCTACTTTGCACTTGCATAGAAAATGCAGTTCGAAGGCTAGCTGGCTTGACTTTAGGCTCCGTCTGTACATTTATAAAGTAAACAAATATAGACAAACAAACAATATATTCACTCCCCAGTGGAGTCACCATTTTTTTATCGGGAAATCTAGTGTCTATGCAGAGCTACTAGTCCCACTAAGAATAGTAGCTATCTTAGAAACAAACAAACTAAAACTACTTTCGTTTTCCTTTATGAGAAGTAGATAAGAGGGGAACAAAGGAGACCAACCTCTGTCTTGCGCTTGGTTCCTTGCTTGATTCCTCTCCCTTCTAATAGATCTTTGCCACTCGCTTCCTCGTCTACCCAGCTTCAAATAGCACCTGTAGAATCAAAGCAGCATAACACTATCCAAGAACAGAGATCTACTATCATAAACAATATAGGACCAAATATATATTGACCACACAAAAGCATATATCACCAATCATACAAGAATGTGGAGGAAAACTTGAATAGCTTTATTAATATCAAGAATAGCAAAGAGGATTACAACCAATTGTTCTAACCCAGAGTCATCCTCTCAGCAAGAAAGCCCTTCTTCACCTCATGAAAAGCTTAGATCACCAAACACTATGATGTTACACCAAGAAACCAGCAGCACTTCCTTACAAGATACAAAATTCCAGCCTCTTGGATCTCTGGGATGAGGGATGCATATATAGATGATTGCAGGGAGGTGAGTCAGCTTCTGATATTTGATTACTGTCCTCTCTCTGATAGTTCTTGATTCCACTTGGAGATTGATGATCTCTTACTCATCCCTGGGCGAATGCAGAGGGGAAAGTGTCACAAGAGAAGTTTCTGGAAGATTCCATGATCTTCCACCTCACAAATTGACTCTGCCATTTGTCCACTCTCACCCATCGCACCCCATAGAAGGGATTTTCAGTATGCATCGCACCTCCCGTGTGCATTTAGGTGGGATGCAACGCACTTTGACCATGGAGCAGGTGAGATGGTCCAGTTTTGACCAGTTCTGAGTAGTTTTTCATGGAGAACTTCTGGGAGATGATGTAATCAGTTGACCTTGTTCTTTTAGGGGATGGAACAACACTTTTAGGGACTTAGGAGCCCTCGGTTTATGGACATATTTGATTGGGGTTGCAGTGCCCAAAAATGTCTATAACAGTGATGAGCCTCATCATTGGGTAACTATATGGACCTTAATTCACCTCCTAGCTTAGTCAAATCAACTCTTCTCACAATTTATTACATGTTTTGATTATATTTTGTTTAATGGGATGAGGAGATATTATGCCTAGTGAACCAATGTGCACTAAATGCAGGTTTCTGAGAGAAAATCAGGGAATTTTGGCAAGATTAAAGGCTAAAACTAGAATGGGACAAGGAAGAGATATTGGAGGAGGTAAATCCTCCTCATTTACTCCTCCCTCCTTCGAATATTCATCCATCAATCACACTAGCTTGGAGTACAAGCAACCAAGCCATGAAGATCAAAAGGCAGCCGAGCAAGTCATAGTCAAAGAGTTAGTTCATATCGATTTTGGGAGCCAATCCTCCCTAGTTATTTTGGAGCTCTAGACTTGTGGAAGATATTACTATGTAATTTTCTGTTTCGATAATGAGAATGAGATTTTTCATGATCTAGTACTGAGTTAACTTAGAGGATTGAAGCTCTTAGGTTAGGGCCCAACCCTAGCAACAAAGGCTCCTCTTCTTGTATCTGTATTCTTATATTAGTTTCATATATTCATGGTTAAATTGTCTTAGAAGTATTTCATTGCAAGTAGTGTAGATTTGATTAGTTTGTTTATTAGTTTGCTTCCATTTGTGCTTTACTTAAGCAGTATGTTAGAGGGGATAAAAGGAACACCAAAAAGCTGTCAATAGGTGTCTTGGCCTCACTTCCTCCCTTAGGGATCATGATTTGAGGAAGGGACCCCTATGCAACCCCAAAAATATAGATTTTTACTTTCTCATAGAATTTAGAGTTTACTGTACTTGAACCAACATTTGATCAGTTTGCAAGTGTAGGATTTAATTACCATTTCTTCCATTTTCAATCTTACAGTAGATCTCATCAATGACATCATCTTATTCTGCAAATTTTCCTCATGCATGAAGTAGATAGCTAGCTCATTAAACCCTATTTTTCTAGCTCATTAAAATTCTTCTTGTTTACATGACTTTTGGGAAAATATAATTGTTTGATGCAATGCAGGTGTTTCAAAAGTAGAGAAATATTTCATAGCAAGCAACCTCCTTCCAAATTCATCCATCCATAATCATTCCTTGTTTTCACTAAGACCTTCATGAATTTCATCATTTTACATGGAAATGTCTCCAAGCATGTTGAGAAAATCCAACCATCTCCTAACCTTGGTTTTGAGTTCTAAGTGATCCTAGGCATTTTATCACTCCATTCCATCCACCAACCACCTTCCCTAAGCCTTCCATCACCTCCAGCACCCATCGTTTTTCTCTCGGTTGTATCCTGTAGGTTTTTAGGACATCCTGTAGGTTTTCCTGTAGTGGCCTGTTTTGAGGCCGAATTGAGGAAAAACCTCCAGGAAGCCATAGAAGGTCACCTAAGGGTATCCCAAACCTTCCAACCATCCACCAGCATCCCTAAGCCACCTGACACATCACCAAAAGAGATTAGATTTCACACCTTTTTTTTCCATAAAAAGAATAAAAGGAAAAAATAGATTTATTTTAGTCCTTTACATGCACAGTAGTGATATTTGATGTTTTGAACTCTCATGCTTAGGAAAATAGCATTTCATACATGTTAGCTTGGCATTCTTGTAAAGCATAGTTTCTCAGCAGTTAGTTAGGAAATAGTGTGTTTTTAGCATTGGATTTCAATACTTTTCCCTATTGCAGTAGACAAGCTTTCTCCTGGAGTAGATTTCTCTTTCTTTCATCAATAATAAAGCTTTTTCTGAATCCATAGAAGTCTGGATTGAAAACCCTAGCGATCTCTCGCCAGCTGAACAGTGACAAAAGGCAAAACCATCACTTTTACTTGTGTATACAACACTGTCACCTCCAAGTTTGTACGAACCCCGGGTTGATAAAGTAAAGCTCGTAGCCCAAGGAGTTGCAACATTCTTGTTGCAATACTGGTGCTCATCACTTTTTGGCACCATTGTCGGGGAGGTGTTTGAGTAATATGTGATTACTTATTTCCTTTTTCCATTTCTTGTTTCTAGTATTCTACTAGTAGTTTCATTTCTGCAAAAGTAATTTAGTTTGCTTCCTTTACCATTCAGCATTCTTTTCTTTCCTTTCCATTATGCAAGTAAGATTTCAATCAAGCAGTTAATTTTTCATTCAGCCAGTAGTTTTCATTCTGTCTGCAATTTCAATTCTACAATTACTTTCAAAGTTTGAAAAAAAAACACAAAACACAACAAAACATTTTTTTTTTCATGCCTCGTAGGAAGAAGAAGAAGAAGAACCCATTCCTATTAAACCAATGGTTGAAAACAAAAATGAAAGAGGAAATAGGGAAAGAGTTGAGGGTGATTTCCCCATCAGGGAAACCAATGGGGATACTAAGATTGAAATATAAGCCCCTCTGACCTTCCTCATTTTCATCGCCTAGCCTTAGAAGATCTAGACACTTTCTTATTTGAATTTGTTGTCATTTTCCGAACCTATGACTACATCAATGATGAGAAGAAGTTGAAACTATTTCCATCCACTCTCAAGGATGCATCTTTGCACTAGTTCATGGGTTTATCTGGAGATAACATCACAACTTGGGCTCAGATGTAGCAAGCCTTCAACAACAAGTATCGAGACTATTGTATGTCTAAAGACACTAAAGAGGAAATTTTTAGGATGACCTTAGGGCATGATGAATCCCTAGAGGATTATGAAGAAATACTCCAGCTTAGCTACAAAAGGGCCAGGTGCACACTTGATCCTAACTCACTAAAGCTAGTCCTACTTAGAGGAGTAAGGGAAGATATTCTGGATACCCTAAACTTGTTAACAGGAGGGGATATCTACCAGTTACCCTATGAGGATATCAAGACTGTCTTTAGAAACTATTCTAGGGCAGCTAGGAAAAATGGTAGGGGTAGTCGACCTATGGTTAGTCCATCCTCTTCCAATTCATCCATCAAGGGTGAAATTGGAAACATGCGGGGGGATTTCAAGAGTGAGATGTTGCAAACACTTACCGTACAGATGGACACTATGGACATTAAGAGAAAACAGGAGGAAGCAGAGAAATCCTTAGCCATTTCATGTCATATATGCACCAAGAGGCACCCTAGGAATGAATGTCCATTGAAATTCTATTGAAACCTGCTCAGTCTGTGAAGAAAATCACTCCACAAACAAGTGCCCTTCTCTCCCTGGATTAAAAGTTGTATATCAAGGAGCTGAAGGGGTAACTGAACAAATATACTACATAAACCAAAGGAGACCTCATGGGCCTAGGCCATACTAGCAGGGCATGCAAGGGTCACCACATGCATATTAAAATCCCAACCAGACCACATCCATACCTTCTTGGGGCCCCCCTACTCATCCTTCCTGGTCTACACCTCCTCCTTGGTCCTTTGCACCTCATTATCATTCCCAGCCAGCCAGCTAGTCATTTCAACCATATGCTCCTCCACAAACTTATTGGAGCGCACCGCTCCAAGGGTGGAGGACCCCATACAACAATGCTCCAGCTTTATTGCATTCACCACATGCTCGACCACAGCTGTTACACTCTGCTCCACCTAAACAACCACAGATGCCTACCCAACCAAATCTGAACCCTAACAACAGACAGTCATAGCAAGTATACAGTGGAGAGACATTCTATCCAGCTTATGATGTGGAAATTCAAGAAATCAACCTGAGATATGGGAGAGTATTCTCGGAAAACAAACCTATACCTCCACCTAGGGAGGTTGAGGAGGAAAGAGAGGAAAGCATGCCTAAAGTAAATCCACCACCCTTTCCTAAGAGATTAACCCAACCACTCCAACCCACCTGAGAAGAGACTGAACTTCTAGGAGAATTGAAAAACCTATGTGTCAAAATTCCACTTCTCCAAGCTATTAAAGATGTACCTATTTACAACAATTTGATTAAGGAGAAGTGCTTCAAGCATCAAGGGAGGCGAATAAGAGATGCCCCTACCATTAATATAATTGGACATTTGTCCGACTTAATGCTGGGGCAGGTAATCTGTCCAAAGTATTTGGACCTTGGAAGCCCTGTAGTAGATGTGCACATCAATGGCACCATTGTCCCACACACTTTGATCTATCTTGGGGCTTCCATTAATGTGATGACCAAGGAAACCATGCTGAATCTCAACCTCCAAGGTTCATTGAGAAAGACCACAATGGTTCTGCAACTTGCAAACCGCTCCACAGTGAACCTTGAGGGGATTTTGGAGGATATGATGGTCTACATTGACTCTCAAGAGTACCTTGCATATTTCCTAGTCCTTCAGCCTAAGGCCAAGATTACTAGATACCCTCTCATCCTTAGGAGGCCTTGGTTAGCCACTATTGATGCCTACATTAGCTGTAGGGCTGGAAATATGACCATAAAAAATTGGCATATGTCCAAGCAGTTAGTCCTATACCATCCTTCTTAGCCATCTCTAGAACATCACTTACCTTTGTGGCTGGAAGAGGAGGAGGAAGATGAAGTTTATTCCGCCCAACTCTATACCTTAGAAACAACCATGGGAGGGGGACAACAAAATGAAGATGATTTGATTGAACACATACTCCAAAGTCTAACTCCAAGTACAATGTCCTTAGAAGTAGTAAAGGGAACCCAAAACAATCATCAAATGGATCTATGCTTAGCCGATTCCAACTCTATCTGTGTCAAAACTATAGAATTTGGCCCCACGAGAGCTTTGAAAATCAACCCATCTCTTTCTGTTCACCAAGAAGAAAAGTTGTGCAACCTGCTAAAGGAACACCTGGATGCATTTTCTTGGAGTTACAAAGAAATGAAGGGAGTGCACCCCTCAGTGTGTACTCACCACATTTATATCAAAGAAGGTTGCAAGACAGTCCGACAACCCCAAAGGAGGATGAATCGAGCTCTTAAAGATATAGTCAAAGAAGAACTTCAAAAGCTGCTAGATGCATGATTCATTTACCCTATCTTAGACATTGAGTGGGTCTCTCCTTTGGTGTTGGTTCCAAAGAAAAATGGTAAGTGGAGGATTTTTGTCGATTATAGGGAGTTAAACAAAGCCATAAAGAAGGATCATTTCCCTCTACCTTTCATTGACCAAGTGCTAGATGGCCTAGCAGGGAAAGATTTTTTCTCTTTCCTAGATGGATTCATCAGGTACAATCAAATCCATATCAGCCCGGAAGACCATGATAAAACCACCTTCACTTGTCCTTGGGGTACTTTCACCTATAGGGTACTTCCTTTTGGCCTATGCAATGCCCCTGCTACTTTCTAGAGTGCAATCCTGAGTATCTTTTCCAAATTAGTCCATGATGTGGTAGAGATTTATATGGATGATTTTACACCTTATGGATGTGATTTCCAGGAGGCTCTGTCCAACTTAGGTAAGGTGCTACACAAATGCATTGATATGAACATGTCTCTTAGTCTCGAAAAATGTGAATTCTTGATGATTGCAGGGACTGTGCTAGGTCATTCAATATCTCAGGAGGGACTACAGGTGGACCCAAACAAAATAGCTATCATCCAAAGGGTCTCACCTCCTCAAAAGCACAAATATGTTAGAAGTTTCCTTGAGTTAGCTGGATACTATCGAAGGTTTATAAAAGACTTCAACAAGTTGCCTTCTCCTTTATTTGGGTTGTTGGCCAAAGACTCTGAGTTTGTATGGTAAAAAAGCTGTCAAGAGACCCTGGACACCCTGAAGGACAAGTTAACCA
Organism: Pinus tabuliformis; assembly: GCA_031772625.1. Taxonomy (NCBI): domain Eukaryota; kingdom Viridiplantae; phylum Streptophyta; class Pinopsida; order Pinales; family Pinaceae; genus Pinus; species Pinus tabuliformis. The sequence goes on along the minus strand of CM062811.1, from coordinate 497,362,546 downwards.
CTGCACCAATTCTCAGAGGCCAAAATTGGGCCCTTGCCTTTCATATACATGTTGATGCCTCACACAAAGCCATAGGAGCATCCCTAGGCCAAATAAATGAAAATTTTCCTTATGCCATTTACTTTATCAGTAAGAATCTGTCAAAGGCTAAACTGAACTACACAGTGACCAAAAAGGAGCTCCTGGCTGTTGTGCATTCATTGAACAAATTTAGGCATTATATTACAGGCTATCAAACATTTGTACATACTGACCATGCTACAATCAAATATTTAATGAATAAACCTGATGTGAATGCCTGGATTATTAGATGGTTACTTTTATTACAACAGTTTGATCTAACTATTGTTGATAAGCCTGGCAAGGAAAATGTTGTTGCATATTTTTTGTCTAGATTAACTTTGTCTGCAGGTGAGGAGGGAATGGTTGATGATCAGTTACCAAATGAGCACTTATTTTCCATTTCAATTATCTCTCCATGGTTTTCTGACATAGAAAACTATTTGGTATCTGCATAGTTCCCACCAAATTTGTCCTCCAAAGAGAAAAGGAAGATTGTGAGGAAGAGCACCCCCTCCACTTGGATTGGGGGAAACCTCCTCAAGTTAGGCTCAAATCAAATTCTAAGAAGGTGTGTCAGGGAAGAGGAAGTCTTTGACATCCTTCTGACCTATCATTACGAGCCTTGTGGAGGTCACTTTGCAGAAAAAGGGACAACATTTAAAGTGTTACAAGATGGTTATTATTGGCCACTCTTCATCAAGATGTGAAAAGATATACTAGTTAGTGTGATCGGTGCCAAAGGATGGGAAAACCTACTCCAAGAGATGAAATGCATCTGCAACCTCTAGTGACTTTTGAGCCATTTGACAAGTGGGGCATGGACTTCATTGGACCTATTGACCCTCCTTCCAAGGAAAAATATATCATTGTATGCACTGACTATCTGAATAAGTGGGCTGAAACCAAGGCAATCAAGGCAACAACAGAGGAAAAGGTGGTTGAGTTCTTAAGGGAGAATGTATTTTACAAGTTTGGATACCTTAGAGAACTGGTCACTGATCAAGGCAGCTAGTTTACCTCCAACATGATTGAATACTTGCTAAGCCAGCACAAGATCAAGCATAGAACCTCCACTCCCTATCACCCACAAACTAATGGGCAAGTGGAGGTGACCAACAGAGCACTAGATGGCATCCTAACCAAAGTGGTTAGCAGTAGCAAGAAATACTGGGCAGATAGACTAGTTGAGGCCACCTGGGCCTATAATACCAACTGGAATACCACCACTGGATTCACACCCTATGAGCTGGTCTATGGGAAAAAGGCCATGCTGTCCATTGAGTTTGAGTATAATACATTAAAGATGGTAGCCCAAATAGATCTAGATCTTAGTAGTGCACAAAAAGAGAGATTGCTCTAGTTGAATGGTTTAGATGAGTTCAGAATGTAGGCCCTCCTACATACACAGGTAACTCAAATTTAGATGAAGATCTAGCATGATAAGAACATCAAGGATAAAAAATTTCAAGAAGGTGATTGGGCTTTGTTATATGATTCCAGATATAAGGACTTTAAGGGCAAGTTAAGGACAAGATAGTTAGGGCCTTATGTTATAGAGATATGTCATGTAATGGTTCAGTGTAGATCATAAGAACAATAGATACAGAGGCCATTCCTTTACTTGTTAATGGGCACAGATTGAAAGTTTACAAAAGGCCATTGTCAAAGCAAGATTTCATTGATGGTATCAATAAAATAGTGATGGTATTGGAGCAAGCCTCAACTCCTACCTCATCAAGTCACTGAGAAAAAAGAAAAAATAATAGGGAGACTCAGGTGAAAACCTCCATGAGGCACCTCAGTCCCACCATTGGGTTGGAAACCTCTTGGGGCAGCCTAATGGTATCAACAAAAAAAAGAGAAATAAAAAGATCTCTGGGTGAAAACCTCTCTTGAGGTGCCCAGGGCAAGCAGCTAGGATGAAAACCTCTTGGAGGCAGACTAGTTGTTTTCAAAAAATAAAAATAAAATAAAATAAAAGAGAAAAGAAAAATCATGAAAATTTGTTTACAGGTCAGCAGGAGGACGATCAGAGAGCAAAGGAGAATCAAAAGGGACCTATTCCACTCATATTTTTATTTCTCCATTCATTATCCTTCATCATTCCACCATTCCTTTCATTTTTTTCACTCATTTTCCTCAGTTTGCAAGGGTGTTGTGTTTTCTACAGGATTCCCTATAAACCTACAGGATCCCCTGAAAACCTATAGGATGATCCTGTAGGAATTATAGTGGCTTGGGAATCCTACAGGAAGTAACCCTAGGGAAAGGAAATGACCTACCCATGTCAAAAAAATTAAAATCCCTACATCACCACTTCATTACCATACCTCTCTCCACCTTGATCACCCCTGCATTCATCATTAAAAAAGTCAGTTTTCGAAAAAATTACAGTGTTCAAGAAAAAACACAGAGAAAAAAAGATGAGACAAAGAGTAATGGAACAACACTTGAAGGTTATTTCTCATTATTCACACACCCTTAGACCTCCTCTCTTTCCATGGTCATCATCATCAGGTCCTAGCAGTAGAAATTATTAAAAGTTTTGAGGGAGAAGCAACTACAGGACATACTGTAGGAATCCTGTAGCAGCCTATTGCACAGAATAAAAATCATAAGTTGCAGCAAGTTTCCATCATGGAGATCCAAGGGCAGAAGAAGCTCCAGAGTAGCAGCAACACCATCATCTTCAACACCAGGTACCTTCACATCAAGGAAGTCATCAAATAAAAATAAAAGGAGAAATAACATGCAACCAACATACAACAAAAACCTCATTTCTTCAACAAACTACAATAAGGTATTGTTACCACAGGTAAGTATCTCTCTTCACTCTCTCATTTGCATAATGTAATCAAAATATGTAAAGGTTGTGAACGAGTTGGTTTATAAGTGAAAGGTGGTCAGTTAACTTGGCCACCTTCGTTCAGTCAGCATAGGAAAAACAGTTATTCCTCAATCACGTGGCAGCAGTCAAGTAAAAAAAAAGGAGGATTAGGTCGAAAGCAGTTAAGACTATGGATGCCCAAAGTGGGAGTTGATTACGAGGTGAAAGGAATGATGAAGTGGTAGTGGGGACCAACGGTCCAAAAATAGAAATTTGTACCTTGGCTTCTAGCACACCACCTCACTCAACTCGACCATAAGAGGAAATAAACATTGATCCCCATGCACTCATGTATTCATCTTCTCGAGGCTCACTCTATAAAAGTCGCTCTCGTCCCCAAGAAACCTACAGGAGAGGGAAACTTCATTTTTTCCCTATGCAGGACTTCCTACAGGATCCTACAGGAAATCCTACAAGATCACACATGAATCCTACATGGTATAGTCAAATAGTCTACAAGATTGGCAGAGAGAAATTTTAGAGGGGGAAACACATGGGTTGGCTACAACAAGCAATATGAGGACGTGGGCTCTACATTTCCTTCCATTTTTCCAAGTAAAAAGAACATAAAAATCTCCTAGTTTGATTGAAATTGATAGTTGTATAAGGGAATTGTATCCACATAAATTTCAGTCCCATTTCCTCCTCCATTAAAATTTTGTATGATGCATCCCCGCTCCATAAATTCACTAGAAATAATGACAAGGGAGTTTAATAGAAGGGAGCCCATTAACACTGTAAGGATTCACCAACACCCTCCTATGCTAGAAATATTCACAAGGCATAATTGGATGGGGTAAATTGAGAAATTGAGGGGGTATGATGATGAAGTGGCCTGAGATTTTGCTCTCTCCCTCATTCCACTGACTAGGACCCATGCCATTGTTGTGGTGAGAGACCTCTCCATAGAGCTCACCCCTAAACTCATAAGCAGAATTACCACACTTCCCTTAGGAGTGCCTTGGATAAAGGAAGACAAGGGAGATAGCCAAACTTCAAATAAGAACTTCTTTTTAGAGGGAGAGGAGCCCATTGAAGACAAAAATGGAGTGAGGAGAGCAAGCCTACCATACCCATGGAATGAGGTAAGCTACCATCTTATAAAATACATATCATGTGAAGGTAGGTATAGTGTGGTATATGGATATCACTTTAGGCTTCTTGAAGAATTGAGGTTTGGAGGAGAAACACCTCCTCACCACAGGCTCATCATACCCTACTTCCTTCTACAATCACTGATAGATATGAGCATAAAGGTGCAGGAAGGAAACTCCCAACAGTTAGGCAACCATGGTCTAATTAGAATCATCATACAAGATGCCATCCAAAACCTCAGAATTCCTATCCAATGGGCCATTTTTAGAGACATGCAGTCAGAGGAGGATATCAAAGCCCTCACATATGATATTAGCCCTACTGTCAGTGAAAAGGATGAAGAAGAGACTGAGACAGATGAAGAAGAATCAAAGAGGGATGAAGAGGAAATAGATGAGGAGGAAGAGGAAGAGAAAGATAGGGAAGGTGATGAAGAAATAGAGGAAGATGTCAAGGAGGAAACTGATAAACAAGATGAGGATCTAGAGCAAGAAGAAGAGGGGAAAGACAAAGGTGAAAAGGGTAATGGAAAAAAGGAGGTAGAGGACAAGGAGGAGTCACCCAGGTTTTCTCCATAACCCACCAAGAAAGAGGCAACAACTACCCTCACTGCCCTTAGCACCCCTATAAAAAAAAAGGCAAGAGACAGAGGCAAACCCCATTATACTTTAGAACAAGGAAAAGTACAAGGATAAGGTAGGGAAAACCTCAAACTCCAACCAAGGTTCCCATTGTTATTAAGGACTCACCTAAACAGCAGGAGAAGATGTCTCCTCTTATAAAAACTCAAGGAGAAGGATCCTCAGCACAAACCTCCCCTAAGTATCCTATCACTTATGAGAGAAGGCCTATGACTAGATCTACCTCATCCAAAGGAAAAGACATCCTACAGGATACACAGTAGGACCTATAGGAAGCAGAGGTAGTCCTACAGGAAACTCTGCTAAACCTATAGGAAACTCAGAAATTGGATAAGGAAGGAAGTATGCAGCAAGAAACAAAGAGAGAGGACCCAGAGCTAAGGGAACCTAGTCCTTAACCTAACCTTGACTCCTACTACAGATTTATTAAAGGGGGCAAGGTCATTCCACAAAATTTTTCCATCCCATTATTCTTTGAGCTTAAGAAAGAAAGAGCCAGAACACATAGATGGATGCAAATTTCCAAGTCCAAGGGAGTGGAGGACATTGTTCACATGGAGGAGAAGATCAAAGAGATGGGAAGAGAACTGAGTAGCTTGAGGGACAGAGAAGCCAAAATTAAAACTCAGTTGGAGGTAGAAAATTCATGGTTGAAAGGACAACTGCAAGAAATAGAGAATCAATTGGCATCCATGGCCAGTCTATCTTTGGAAGAAATCCAATGCAGGATGCTAGCTAAGTCCTATGCATTATACCTTAAGGAACAGTGGCTGCAATTCCAAATCAAGACCCTAGCACAGAGAGGCACTATGCCATTCCAGGATTATAGACAGTTCATTGATCTTTGTGATCAAATCACATTGGAAGATAGGGCTAAGATATCTGAGTTCTACTTGCATAACATGGCCTTAACATATATGAATGTATGGGATCCTAACGCAAAGCTAGGGGATTTATACTTGATGGATTTGGCATCATGGATGAACCACGAGGAAGTAAGGGCTGCAAAAATGAAGAAGATATTTGAAAGGGAACAAACAAAGCCTCTCATGGTAAGAGCTGAGCAGTCAAATCCAATGGTTGTGATCAACACACATAATTTAATTACAAATGATCCTCAACTTGCACCCATGTATCTTGCTGCCCAAGAGAAAGCAATTACACATTTTGAGGATATGTTCAGACTGTTAGGGGATGACATCATGCAAGCTTTCCAAAGGAGATGGAATACTTTGCCATACAGTTTGAAAATCAGAGAGTACCATTCTCCTCAAAGGATGAGAGAAGCACTGAATAGGACACCCATGTACAAACAAACCATCCAAAGGCTCAAAGTCAATTGGATTGGCTTGAGACTCAGTCCACCACTACTCTTGGGGATGTTAGAAGGAAGGAAGGAAGAGGAAGAAATAAAGCAATGGGAGGAGATAGAAAGGAAGGCAGGATTCTATGCACAAGAAGAAGAACCCACAACAGAAGCATGGGATGTCATGGAAGCCACTATAGTTATGAAAGACATCGATATTGGTTGAGTTGCTCAGAGGATGAGCAACACTTTCAGTAGGAGGTGATGATGAACCTCATCATTGGGTAACTATATGGACCTTAATTCACCTCCTAGCTTAGTCAAATCAACTCTTCTCACAATTTATTACATGTTTTGATTATATTTTGTTTAATGAGATGAGTCAAAGTGAGATATTATGCCTAGTGGACTAATGTGCATTAAATGTTGGTTTGTGAGAGAAAATTAGGAAATTTTGGCAAGATTAAAGGTTGAAACTCGAATGGGAGAAGGAAGAGAGATTGTAGGAGGTAAATCCTCCTCATTTACTCCTCCCTCATTTGACTATTCCTCCATCAATCACACTAGCTCAGAGTACAAGCAACCAAGTCATGAAGATCAAAAGGTAGCCAAGCAAGTGATATTCAAAGAGTTAGTTCATCTCGAGTTTGGAAGCAAAGCCTCCCTAGATTTAAGGAAGTCATTGGAGACTTTAGTTGTATAAATAAAGAGGCCTAGAGCCTCAATAGGATTCAAATTTTTGTTGTAAAAACGCTAGTTATTTTGGAGCTCCAGACTTGTGGAAGACATTGCTATGTAATTTTCTGTTTCAATAATGAGAATGAGCTTTTTCATGACCCAGTACTGAGTTAACTCATATGGTTGAAGCTCTTGGGTTAGGGACCAACCCTATTAGAAAAGGCTCCTCTTCTTGTATCTGTATGCTTAGATTAGTTTCATAGATTCATGGTTAAATTGTCCTTAGAAGTATTTCATTGCAAGTAGTGTAGATTTAATTAGTTTATTTATTAGTTTGCTTCCATTTGTGCTTTAATTCAGCAGTAGATTAGAGGGGATAAAAGGAACACCAAAAAGTTTTCAATAGGTGTCTTGGCCTCACTTCCTCCTTCAGGGATCATGATTTTAGGAAAGGACCCCTATGTAGCCCCAAAAAGACAGATTTCTACTTTCTCATAGAATTTAGAGTTTACTGTACTTGAACCAACACTTGATCAGTTAGAAAAATTGTAGGATTTAATTACCATTTCTTCCATTTTTAGTCTTACAGTAGATCTCATCATTGACTTCATCTTATTTTGCAAATTTTCCTCATGCTTGAAGTAGAGAGCTAGCTCATTAAACTCTATTTTTCTAGCTCATTAAAATTCTTCTTGTTTACATGACTTTTGGGAAAATATCATTGTTTGATGCAGTGTAGGTGTTTCAGAAGTAGAGAAAGATTTCATAGCAAGCAACCTCCTTCCAACTTCATCCATCCATAATCATTCCTTGTTTTCACTAAGACCTTCATGGATTTCATCATTTTACATGGAAACTTCTCCAAGCATGTTGAGAAAATCCAACCATCTCCCAACCTTGGTTTTGATTTCTGAGTGATCCTAGGCATTTTCTCACTCCATTCCATCCACCAAACACCTTCCCTAAGCTTTCCATCACCTCCATCACCCATCGTTTTTCTCTCAGCTGTATCCTATAGAAATATAGGGAATCCTGTAGGTTTTTAAGGCATCCGGTAGGTTTTCCTGTAGTGGCCTATTTTGAGGCCAAATTGAGGAAAACCATCCAAGAAGCCACACAAGGTCACCTAAGGGTATCCCAAACCTTCCAACCATCCACCAGCATCCCTAAGCCACCTGCCACATCACCAAAAGGGATTATCTTTCACACTTGTTTTTCCATAAAAAGAATAAAAAGAAAAAACAGATTTATTTCAGTCATTTACACACATAGTAGTGTTGTTTGATGTTTTGAACTATCATGCTTAGGACAGTAGCATTTCATACATGTTAGCTTGGCATTATTGTAAAGCATAGTTTCTCAGCATTTAGTTAGGAAATGGTGCGTTTTTAGCATTGGATTTCACTCCTTTTCCTTATTGCAGTAGACAAGCTTTCTCCTAGAGTAGATTTCTCTTTATTTCATCAATAATAAATCTTGTTCTGAATCCATAGAATTTTGATTGAAAACCCTAGTGGTCTCTCACTAGCTAAATAGTGAAAAAATGCGGAACCACCACTTTTACTTGTATATACGGCACTATCACCTCCAAGTTTGTACGAACCCCGGGTTGATAACATAAAGCTAGTAGCCCCAGGAGTTGCAGCATTCTTGTTGCAATACTGGTGCTCATCACTTGGTCATATGCATTCATGGTTGTGTGTGTGTTCTATTACGCATTGCTTATGCATTTTAATGTTCTCATGTGGTCAAGTATACAATGGTGTTATGGTTGGTGTTGTCATGCATGTAGTCATGGTATATGTGTAGTTGATATGGTCATGCATTGATGACTGGACTCTAGCTAGACTGATGGTTACATGGTAATGTGCTTATGTATCATATGTCTATATGTTGTTATTATTATGTTATAAATGCATCACGATGATTTGATGATCTTCCAAATGAGATATCCTCCTCAAACTATGCTAAGGTGCGTTGGTTTATTGGGATTTGGTTTAGCTGACATAGTATGCCTTGCATAAAAGAGATCAAATGGCTAGCAAGGTGGTAGACTACAAACACTCTCCCTATGAATTGAATGAGCATTGTGGTTTTGGGATCTATTATGATTTGGCAGATACATTGAGAATCTTGAAGGAATAAATAAGGAGTTGTAAGGTGAAAAATGACAAAATCATGCAGGCACAAGAGAAACAATCAGAGGTTAATGCAATGATATTTCAAACATTGTTATAATTGCAGCGATAGGGACCACTTCAAATCAGCCATGAGTAGGAGGAAAACACTAATGGGGCATATGGTAGCAAGTCTTATGGTGGTCACAAGTTAGACAGAGACAACATGATTAGAGATGGTAGGTTGTTGGACACTTTGGATAGGATAGGTGATGGACACAGGTATTATTCTAGTTTTGGTTCTGACACGCATCATGATCGTCATCGTTATCATCCTTATAGGAGGAGTGATAGGTGATATTTGTCAGACGAGTTTAAGAAAGGAAAGCCACCTACCTTTGATGGAGAGATGAAAAAATCATAGGATGCAAAGGCATGGTTTCTTGATATGAGGAAATTATTTAGATTTCATGATTATCAGAAAACATGAAAGCAAAGATAGCCACTTTCAGTCTCAACGGTAAAGTAGATATTTGGTGGGAACATGTGAAGAATGTTAAAGGTATACATGAGGACAATTTGACTTGGCATGCGTTTGATAAGCTCTAAAAGAAGAACTGTTTATCGAAAAGATACTTTGATGGCAGAGCTAAGGAATTTTATGAGTTGCAAATGGATCCATGCTAGATGATGACTATACTAATAGGTTCTTGGAGGTATTGAGATATGTGCCTTACCTCAAGGAGGAGAAGGCCAAGATTCATAGATTCATCAGTGGACTGTCAGTAGCATACAGAGAGTAGATTGAGTTCGATGAGACTAGATCGTTGGAGGAGGCCATCCGAAAGTTGAAACACTGTTATCAGTAGTTGAAGCACAAAGTTGAGCCTAAGAGTGATTGAATAGAAATGAGAAATCGAAAGGAAAATGACCACCAAAGTGAGGAAGACCTCAAGATGCAATTGAGAAAGAAAATGTAGTTCCCTACAAGAGGTTCAATACCACTAAGAAAGGACATGGAGAGTAGCGGGCTAGAGGCGGTGGTAGAGAACCATTGCAGTGTGTATATGTGGTAAGGATCATCGTAAGAGGGATTGTCTACAATATCAAAGTGGTGGTAGACCCCAGATCTACAGTGCTCGGGAGGTGCATACAGTTGGTGATGTTGGTCATAACATTCCTCGTATCTATGCAGTTGTGGACAACATGCATGTGGATCATCAAGCCATCTATCATTGAGATGGATAGTAAGCTTTGTGATCAAGTTGTTTATACTTTGATTGGTCTTGGATCTAACTATAGTTATATTAATCCTGACCTGGTGGATAAGTGTGGTTTGAGAAAAGAAGTGCATGCAGAATCTTGGTTGGTGCAGTTGGCTACAGGTACAAAGAAGAGAGTTCACCATTGGGTAAGAGCTTGTGCATTTGAGTTAAATGGTATGCCTACAACAACACATTTGAATGTACTACCATTGGGATCGTATAGTATGATCCTGGGTATGGATTAGTTGTACCTTCCAAGGACCAAGGTGGATTTCTTTCACAAGGCCATTGAGTGTGTGGATGATAGTGGGGAAAAGAGAACTTTGTAGGGGAATAAGAAGCCTACATCAGTGAGAATGGTTACCGCTATGCAGGTTATGCATAGTTGCAGAAAAGGTTGTGTGATGTTTGCAGTGCACATTTCTAGTGACAAGGGTAAGGAAGTTGGGGATGAAGATGTTTTGAGTAGATACCCATTTCTAGAGAAATTCAAGGATGTATTTAATAAGGACATTACAGAGTTTCCACCTCATAGGGAGGTATACTTTTCTATTGCGTTGGTGCCAAGGGTAGCTCTGACATCAAAGGCACTTTACCAGATGAGCACACCTTAGTTGGTATAGTTGAAGTTGCAGTTAAAGGAGATGCTTGACAAGGGATATATTAGGCCAAGTGTATCGCCTTGGGGTGCACCAATGTTGTTTGTAAAGAAGAAATATGGTACTCTTAGATTGTAACAAGGTAACGATTAATAATAGCTACCCATTGTTGAGGATTGATGATCTGTTTAATTAGTTGAAGGGAGCAACAATGTTCTCTAAGATCAACCTGAGATCGATCTACCATGAGGCACGCCTCAAGGAAGATGATATCTTCAAGTCTGCTTTCAGGACCACGTATGGGCATCATGAGTTTGTTGTAGTTCCATTCGGTTTGAATAATGCTCCAGCTAAATTTATGTGTTTGATCAATAGTGTGTTGCATCCTTATCTAGACAAGTTTGTTATTGTATTCATTGATGACATACTGGTATATTCTAAAAAATGAGGAAGAACATGTCGAGCATTTAGCAACAGTGTTGAGATTTCTAATAGAGCATCAGTTGTATGCTAAGCTTAGCAAGTGCATCTTCTTTCAGACTAAGGTACATTACTTGGGGCTTGTTGTCTCCAAGGAAGGCATAGTAGTAGATCCATGAAAGATAAGGGCCATCATGGAGTGGGAAACTCCTAAAAATGTAGATGAGGTGAGATATTTTATGGGATTGGCAGGTTACTATAGGAGGTTCATCAGCAACTTCTCACGCATTACATATCCTATAATATCATTGCAGAGGAAAGGTAAGAAGTTCAAATGGAAAGAAGAATGTGTTACTATTTTTTAGCAGCTTAAGCAGTTGTTGACACATGCACTAGTGCTAAATATTGCGGATCCGGACAAGGAGTTTGTAGTGTGTACAGATGCTTGCAAGAGAGGACTTGGTGGAGTTCTCATGCAAGAAGGACAGGTACTGTGCTATGAGTCATGGAAACAAAATGAGTGTGAGAAAAACTATCTGATGCATGATCTTGAGCTAGCAATGATCATACATGCATTGAAGATGTGGAGGCACTATCTTCTTGGAAGGAGGTTTGTATTGATGAGTGATCACAGTGGGTTGATGTATTTCTTTAACCAACCTAATCTAGATTTCAGGCAACCTAGATGGTTGGCCACTCTCAGTGAGTTCGACTTCGAGATTAGATGCATCAAAGGGAAGGAGAATTGGGTTGTAGATGCTCTTAGCAGGAAGGTACAAGTAAATCATATAGCAGTTATGAGCTCTTATGGGACAGAGTTACATGATAGGATCTTGCAGGCAAGAAAACTGGATGGCAAGTACATGGAGATCATGCATAGGTTATAGTATAGCATAGGTACATATGCAGGTATAGATACATGCATAGTTGTGGGTGTAGGTACAAGTATAGGTGATTAGGATGTAGACTATCATCTCATGACAGATGGTTTCGTGAGATTTAGGGACAAGATCTCTTGAATTTCAGTGAGCTCAAGAAGCTTATCTTGAGGGAGTATCACGTCCAACCATACTTGGGTCACCCAGGATGTCAGAAGACATTGACAGTGGTGAATAAGTTCTACTATTGGTCGAATCTAAAGAAGGAAGTGGTAGAGTTCATGGCTAGATTTTTAGATTATCAGCAGGTAAAGGCATAATGTAAGCATCCAAGTAGTCTACTACATCCTATAGTGATTCCAGAATGGAAATGGGAGGTCATTTCCATGTATTTCATTATAGATCTTCCGAGGATAGTGAGACAACATGATTTTATTAAGGTCATGGTCGAAAGGTTGAGCAAGGTAGCTCACTTCATTCCAATGAAGACTACATATTCAGCCAATGCCGTAGCATAGGTTTTCATTAGAGAGACAGTGAGATTATGTGGTGTTCTCAAGAGGATTGTGTTAGACAGGGATGCAAATTTCACTTCCAAGTTTTGGAAGGAGCTATTTACAGTTTGGCTACAAAGTTGGCCTACATTATAGCTTGTCATATGCATACAGATGGACTAACAAAGAGGGTCAACAGGATCTTAGAAGATATGTTGAGGATGTATGTGATGCACCAGTAAAAGAAATGGGAAGGGTATATTCCATTCATTGAGTTCGCATACAAAAATGGTTATCAGGAGTCATTAAGGATGAGCCCTTTCGACGCATTGTATGGATGGAGTTGTAATACTCCCATAAGCTTGAGTGATCTAGTGAACAAGGTACTTATTGGATCGGGTATGTTGGCAGACATGGAATAGGAAATGCAGGCTATAAAGAATAATCTAAAGGAAACACAAGATAGACAAAATAGTTATGTGGGCCAACACAGGGTGTTTAAGGAGTTTCATGTTGGGGAGCATGTGTATTTGTGCATCAAGCCCAAGAAGAGACATTTGAGGATTGGATCATGTGCCAAGTTGGCACCACAGTATTGTGGACCTTTTGAGATCCTTGAGAGGATTGGACCAGTGGCCTATCGACTTACACTACCTCCGACAGTGAAATTCCACGATGTTTTCCATATTCCATTGCTTAAGAGGTATATAAAGGATGATGACCATGTTACTGATTGGTTTGTATTGCAGATGGAACAAGAAGGAGAGTTCCAGCCAAAGCCTTAGTGCATATTGTAGCATAAGCATCTCATGCTCAGGAACAGAACCATAGTGCAAGTTAAAGTGCAGCAGAAGAAATTTGGGCCTGAAGAAGCTACATGGGATATGGGGGATCATATGCGGGCCATGTATCCTTCATTGTTTTCTAGATGAGGCAAATCATTTTGGTTTGATGTTTGGTATATGTTTGGCCTATGTTTTGCTGATGTTTTGCTATATTTATATATGCATATGGATGTAAATACTACCATGAGCTAATTTATAAGCTCCAATAAGTGGTATGGTTGTTATCTGGTCATGTTGTCATGATGTTTTTCTTTTGAGGCGGTCTGTCATTATAAATATTGGAATGAGCTAAGATATAAAGCTCCATGGGTAGTGTGTTTTCTTTTCAGTGATTTTGTTGAGGTCTTGGTGTGGTTTAACATCGAGGACGATGTTCCCCAATGGGGAGGGTTCTGTAACTAGCCTTGGTGAAAAGTTCATGTAATAAAATTTAATAAAGGAAAAACAAGATGATGGTTAAGGGACACTTCTTCCACGCTGAATTTTGGGCGAAGATATCCTAGTTGACATCACTAGATGTGTTTATGGCTAAGGAAATTGGTAAAGGCTAAGGCAAAGGAATTAAAAGGAATAAAGGCATTTTTGGCACATTTATTTATGAAAATAAATGAAATTAGGAGAAAATTAAGGTGAAATGTCACAGGTTTCATATGAGGTGGAAAATGAAGAAAATAGAGGCCTCATTAATAAAAAGGGTTTTGAGGATCAGTTGGTAACCTTTTGTTAATTCAAGTTTTGGAGCTATCTGATTATTCTCTCTCTCTCCCACTCTTAGTAACTTAGAGTTTTCTTGTAGCACTCTAGCTTTGGGTAAACAAAGGAAAAGAAAGCAAAGGGAAAGGAAGGAAAGCTAGGATCAAGGAAGGAAGAGTAGGATCAGGCAGCTTTAGTAGGAATACTTGCATGTAACATATTGCATGTGTGATTTTTCTCACTAGTTTTTACATGCATGGCTTTGCATGTTGGTGTATGGTTCTCTTACTCTCGATGGCATGGTTTTGTCGAGTTATGATAGGGGTTTTCAGCCTAGCCTTGCCTTTTTCCGAATGTCGTGGTATGTTGGGATATTTATCTTACTTTTGAGCTTTGGTTTACCAGATGGATTTCAAAATTTGAGGCGGATGTGGTCTCAAGGTTCATTCCCAAAGACCTAGGAATCCCTTGACCGATTTTGGCGAGATACATTGTAAAGATTAAGGGAGGATTCTTGGTTTAGGGCATAATGATCTGGGTTTGGATTTTAGTAAATCCTGAGAGATTAGTCTCGGTTTAGGGCCTAGTGACCTAGGATTGGATTGTGGTAAAGCCTGAGAGACAAGGAGAGGGAAATTTCCTCAAGGATAGTGATGGATTCTGGATGGCATTCTAAGTTTAGTTTGGTTGTGATCGGAGCACCGGTTTTGGTGTGATCATGATTTGGTGAGGGTGGAGGTGGTTTAACCTATAGATTCCCTTAGTTGTTTTTGGATTGGTTTATCCATGAGATTCCACATTCATGCTAGGAATATGGCATGAGGGTGATTGACTGAAAGAAAGATTTGGTTTAACCATGTCTATGATCAGGTGGTATGTGGAAGTCCCGAACCAAGTTGAAATTTCCTATGATTAACGAAAACTAAGTTCTATTGCTTTTTCACTTATTTATATGTGGATTTAATGGTTGTTATATCTCTGTTATTTACATGGTTTTATGTTTGTTATAAGCATGGTTTATTGACTGGTTCATGTCATGGTCATTTCATGTATTTACCTGTAATTATTAAAATGATGGATGAAAGACCTAATTGATGTCAAAACAGTTCAAGGGAGAAGGTGGTGATTCTTCTTATCATGTTTCCTAAGAGATTTTAGTCATTCATGCTTTGTATTGTATCATAGACCTATAGGTTTCATTGATGCCAAGTGTTTGACATAATGTCAGTCCCGATTGGGGATGGTCAGGCCTAGTCTTAACGTTTATTTTTGGTTTATTAGTACTCTCATAATGTCTTTGATGGATTCTGAAAGTTATAAAAAGTTATGGGCAGTGGCCGGAATTCTAGGCTAGAAAAGTGCCTTGAATTCCATCGACGTTGACATAGGTCTGGTGGGAAAAGCCTATAGACGCTGCCTTATAGGCCCTTGAGAGACTCCATAGCTCCCTGAACGTTGGCATGCCCATATCATGAGATCATCCAAAGGTCAAGAGGTCTAAAAGATCAATGGGACCCAGGGACAGGATGTCTAAGTGGTTGAGATGTCTCCTGGGGGTGTTTTTGTTGAGGTGGAAGTTATAATTGATGTGTTCCATGGATTCCATTTCCTTAAGGTCACCAAGGAGGTTGAATCTCTTCATAGTTTCCTCCCATCACATGTTTACCCCAATTGGTCAGTTACTTTGGTAGATGTTGGAGGAGGGTGGTTACACTCAAGATCGTGAGTCACATAGTTCTTCTCATACTCATTGTCACACGGAATAAGTCGATCTTGCGGACAAGATAGACCTTCCTAGAATCTAAAGAAGATCTAATGACAAGCAAACCAACCAGACACTATCTTTCTCTAAATATGCTTTGATAAACAATAGCAAACAAGTGTTTTTAGGGCCTACCTTAGGTCCAACGCAAGCTTTTGGATGCCCTCGCTCCTTCGATCCAAATGAGCTCCTTTGTCGCGAATCTGCAAACACAAACAAGGCAAACAAATTAAATAGCACCTGAAAATCCAATTGCATAAAACATATTTAACATGAAAGTCAAGGAGTCCATGAAACAAATAACATGAGATACTTGTTGAGAAAAATGGGTTTGATTGTATTAATTCAAAAGAAGAAGAACTTTACAACCTTTGCCTTGACGCTGTACAAGCTCCTCCCAGGGTTCAGCAAGAAGTCTCCTCTACTTTGACAAGTTTCACTCACTCCCCAATGAAGCCAAAAAGGTATGTGATCTCTCCTCTTAAGCTCAACTAGGAAGTCTTGATTTCACCAGAATTTACCCTAAAAAATGTTCAGCTTCTAACCTCCTTAGCAACCAGCCCAATGCATGTATTTATAGTGTAATGGAGGGAGGTTACTAGATCCTCCTTCAAAGGGATAAAGCCCTCCTTCAAAGGGATAGCTCCTCTCATCAAGGGATTAGCTCCTTCTCTTTTGGGATGCATGAACCACCTCAGAGCGAACAATCCACGTCAAAATTCCTTCTAGAAACCTCTAGAATTAACCCAAAGTGAGTCTTTAAAGATAAAACTTGCGCCTTTTGACTTTCACAGGGGTCCGCACCTACACCATTAGGGACAGAGCAGGAAATTCCGCAGTTTTTGTAAACAGAAGGTGCGGGACCGCAGGTGACAGTGAGAGAAAGTGCGGAACCAGAGTTACATTTATTTTTAATGTCTTTCTCTCATTTTTAAAGCTTGACTTGAAGAGCTGAGGTTTGAGACTTGCTTAGGAGGACAGTACAAGTGATGATAGACCCATACTGACTGCAAATAATCATGGTGACGATATTTTTGTGTAACAGATTGCCCCCTAAAGTGCGAAGTCTGTAGTAGATGAGGATTTCTTATCATTTAGGAAGAGTGAAGTACTTTATCATTTCGAGGATCATCTTGTGGAGAGCCCAGTTGGAACCTGTAAAAACATTCAATGCAAGATATATATATGAGATCATATCATCGCTGAGGTAGGCATTCCCATACTCAGATCAAAACTGACTAGAAAAACTAACTACTGCTCTGATATAGGAATGATCTTGTAAAACATCACAAGTAAAGACTCATGTGGACACAGTATGGACGCAGCCATCTGTTTATGAAAAGTCCATTATATAATGAATACAAAATTCCCCGCAGCCTGGATTGTGGAAACTAGATCCAGGGTCTTCATTTCTACTTCCCGAAACAGTACGATTCTATCCATGCGAATGAATGTGTTGATGTCGAACATGGTAGAAACCACTTGATTAGCAGTCAATGATGTAAAGTATTAACAAGTGTGAGAGAAACCACCAATGATGTCAATGGCTCTCAAAGTACCCAGTACAATCCATGAGATGCGAATAAATGTGTTGATGTCGATAGAAAGTGATCCATTGTAGGCAAGCCCACAACACGAAATCATAGATTAAGTTGAAGAAATTTAGTTGCAACGACTGACTCAGGGATGGTCAAGATGGATGACAGATATTTTGCAGATGAATGGCTTATTGGCAGTGACCTCTTGAACACATAACGACACGACAGATGGCTTGGTGACAATTGACCCAAAGTTAATACCCAGAAACCGGCTGAAGACTTTCAATGTGGTTTGATCAACTATTAGGCAAAGGATTTCTCAACCTAGGTGAATAAAAGTGTCATGTTCAAGAGTGGTTACAAAGTATGACAAACAGGCTCATTTTTCTCTCTTTTCCCCCACCATTTCTGGCAAGTACCTCTTTATTTTTGACAAGCTTGAGGAGGATAACATTTGCTTGATTATAAGCTCATCCTTCGGATGAGTCCAACTTAGTTTAAATTCGAACCCTAAGAAGGAGTGGTTCGTTACTGTTTGTAATTGAACAAGTCATTTACTGTGAAATTTTAACGAGTCCAGTATAGGAGAAACTCAACGTTTTTCAATTTTAGAGAGTCTGAAAAAACCTAAGAATACTCCAGGGTTGACCTTTTTCGTAAATTTGTGTCTCCCAAGCCCGAAAAAGTATAAAATAATACTTGAGAGAACCGCTTGATCTTTTACGACCAAGGAGTACATTTCGTCATTAGTGCCCTTGATCCAAAAAAGTAAAAAAGCGATCAACGACACGTCGTTTTATAACCGATATCGAATTTGAAACGACAAAAATCCGGCAATCTTTTCATGTTTTTACGGTCGGAAAAGAGCTGTAAGTGGACCGTCTTTTAATTCCGTTTTAACGAGTTTAAAAGAAACACTCGGCAATATTTTCATGTTTCAGGAGTCAGAAAAGAGCTTAAAGGTGACTCTAAATGTTTTTTTGTTGAAAATGATAGATTTCGCCTGAATAATCTTTTATCCTGCACAAAAACACAAACATTACTCATACCTGTTTGAAATAGATAAAAATGTCGCAAAAATACCTTTTCAAAGTGAAACATAAACAAATTTGCAATTTATTTACTCAAAAAACTTATAAAAAGGGCCTTTGTCAATTCATTTTTACCGTTTGAGTTTGGGTGAGAAAATAGTGCTTTTGCTCAGAAAACTTCCCGTGAAGATTGCGGAAAATCCAACCATCGGAATCGAACGCCGTCTTCTCCAGGTAATCCACATCATCCCACTCTTCATTTTTAACCATTTAATTTTTTGTTTTAGTCATTTATTTAATTTTTGGGAGGATTTTTAGGCATAAAACCGCGTGCGGGGGCCCACAGGTTTACCACTGCTTGCCTGCGGACCCCGACTTTTTCTCCATTGGGAAAAAGATCGGGGTCCGCACCTTCCATGTAGACAAAGTGCGGTCCCACACACTGTGTCTAACCTGGAGGGTGCGGTCCCCGTCGCAAGGGTTTTTAACCCAAAAATTCTCAAAAATGGACCAATCAAAATAATTTCTAGCAATTTAATTTATCCTTATACTTGATGCAGAGAGTACATCACGCTAGATTGGCGTGAACGAGAGCATGAGGACGTGGATGCTGCTACATGGAAACATCAGCCTTCACTTGATGCTTTGAGGGTGTGCGGCTTGTACAAATTCTGGGCCATTCCTGGCATGAGGGCTCAGGTGGATTTCTTACAGTGGATGGTTGACAGATGGAGCGTACAGGACCAGTGCTTCTTCATTGGCGGACACCAACTCGAAATCGAGCTGGCAGACATATATTTCTTGACTGGTTTGCCTAAGAGAGGAGAAGACTTGACTCTGTTTGGGGCTAGGGCCGGTGGCCAGTCTGTCGATAGCCTCAGGCTAGAGTACTGCAACAGCCAGGCTAGAGACAAAGGGATAGACATAAAGACCATATCCCATCCTGATCTCATGGTGATTGCGTTCACTGTCACCAGACTTTGCGGAGCTGCCGCATTACATATTTCCACCGGATCCTAGATGCGTATGGCAGTTGATTGCTTTCGAGGCACCATCTTCAACTGGTGCGATGCCGTGTTGTCCAATGTGAAAGGCCAACTGACCAGGGCCAAGAATGGACGACTAAATACCTTTGGTTATGGGGCTTTGGTCGTGAGTTTTGGCCTGGAGAGGGTTCCTATGCTGATCCCGCAGCTCCTTACTGTTGGAGCTAGGCTTCCTCGAGAGCCCAAACTGATGCGATGGGTCGTAGTTATGGCCCGTTACCCGGACGAGAGGACAGAGGTTGCTCGATTCAAACCTGAGTATTTCCAATGGCTGGAAAACTAGGTCTTTTCTATTCAGGACTTCCCTTACGCTGGGATAGATTTTCGTGGTGACCCAGACATGGTTCTTCCACCTGGAGAGCAGTGGGATGAGTCAGGTAAAATCCTTTTCAACATTTTTTCTATTTTATTTTTTTGTTATTTTTCCATCGTCTCAAAATTGATAGTAAAAAATTTCAAATGCAGATGTGGGTCCACAGCGACCAGCCGCTCTCCGGCCTTACGAGAGGAAGCAACCAGTTGCACCCACGCTAGCCCCACAGGAGGAATCAGCAGAGGTTTTGGCCGAGTTGGAGGGTCATCTCGAGCACTTGACAGGAGATATTCCTGAGACCACTATAGACGACATTCCTTGTCGACTTCAACGCTATGTGATTGGGGTCCCGGGACCTTTTAGGAGGTTCCTTTGCAAGGTGGCCCGTGCAGTGGTTTCTTATAGAGATCATCACCAGTGATAGGATGATCGCCTATTGTGGGCACATGTGACATTTTTGTTTTTTGTACTTATCATTTTTGCCGATCATAAGGTGTTTTTCAACCTATGATCGAGGACGATGTATTTTTTGACACACTCCTATATATATATCACTGTTACCGGCTTATCTTGTAAATCATGTTATGGAATGGTTTTAAATTTACATGTATGATTATTGCAAATGTCTATTTAACATTCGAGAAGCAATTGCATCTGCTAATGTATTTAAAGATCTTGGAATATGCAAATATTCAATATAATCAAATTCACGTTCCAAGAGACGCACTCTCAAAAATAATCTCAATAACACTGGATTTCTAATGGCATACACTCTATTAAGCTGTAATACAACGAGTTCAGAATCTAACCTCACTATCAAACTCCAAATCCCAAATGAAATAGATTCAGGTAATAACTCAATCACTGCACTATACTCGGCAATGTTGTTCGTTGTTTGACCGAGGCTTACCCCATGCATAGATACTAACTTGTCAGAGGGCGAATAGATAACCCAAGCTGCGGAAGAGATGTTCCGTGTATTACGACAAGCACCATCAGCGAAACCAATGTATGTTTGGAGAGGCATCGACATCTGCAATATCAAGAGTAAAACCAAGATAAGCAGGAATAATGACGGAAAACACTCTCTAAGCCAAGCACACTGTTTAAACTAAAACACACCAGCTAGAAAGAAAAACTATCCTAACTAAAAATCTCCATACCCATTCTTTTAAGCATAATACCTCTTCAAGTAAAGGCCATTTCTGGGTTTACCCAAAGAGTCCCCGTTAAAGTCTACCAATTCATAGGCCCCTTTGGCTAGCTTTCACTTGACAACATAGGGACCATGCCACATAGGAATGAATTTTCCAGCGCCTTAATTTATCATTAGCTTGATCATAAACTAAGACTAGATCTCCTTCCGAAAAATTTCCAGGGGTCACATTTCGATCATACTGAGCTTTCATGCGTTTTGCGTGAGTCTCGATCGCCATTGCAGCATCACGTCGATTCTCATCTAATTGAGCCAAGTATAAAAAATGCTTTTCCTCTTCGGAAGTGGCTAGAAGTAACTCGATGGCCATTTGCAGTGACGGGATTTTGCATTCAATGGGTAACACAGCTTCCAAACCATAGACTAGTTGGAAAGGAGTGAACCCTGTTGATGTTTTTACTGAAGTTCGGTACGCCCAAAGCGCTGAAAATAGCATGTTGTGCCAATTTGACCGATGAATCCCAATGATTCGTCAGATCATGATAACTAAAACTTTGTTGATGGATTCAACCAAACCATTCGCTTGTGGATAATAAGAGGTTGAACTATCGTGACATAAACCAAGTTGGCCTGTAAGTTCGGTCATCATAACGTTTCAAAAATGACGTCCATGATCAGTGATGATTGCTTGCAGGACACCAAACCTAGCAATTATATGATTGAATACGAAAATTGCAGCTGTCTTGCCGTCTGCCTCAAATGTAGGCATCGCCTCGGCCCACTTAGTAAAATAATCTACCGCAAGGATGATATACGCATGCCCCCCGGCCGAGTGAGGGTTACATGTAATAAAATCGATACCCCATTTGGCAAAAGGACCAACGACAATTATAGGGTGGAGAGGAGAAGGTGGAGCACGCATCTTACGATCAAAAATTTGGCAGTTGTGGCATTTTCGGACCGCCGTAATACAATCTTTAAATAAAGACGGCCAGAAGTAGCCAGCGTGCAATATCTTTTGGGTTGTGGCAAACCCAGACATATGACCGCCACACGCTCCAGAGTGACAGTCATTTAGAACCCTTTCAGCTTCCTTGTGAGTTAAGCAACGTCAAAAAATGGAGTCCACCCCATGGCGATAAAGAGTATCTCCAATAATCCTGAATTTTTGGGACTGGAATCGAATTTTTCGACGTTCTGACCTTGAAATTTCTGGCCGAAAGAATTGGATCTGCAGATAAACGATGATATCCCCATACCACGGATCTAAAGTGCTGATTAGAAACAAGGATTCGTCCGCAATGGTCTCCTCCGCCACAGTTTCCGTGTCAGCACGCGGGAAGTCACACATTAACTCCGCAAAAACTAAAGATTTCTTAGACTTAGATTTCTCAAATTCCAAGTCGAACTCCTGCAGGATAACGATCCATTTAGAGTACTTGCCCCCTAGCAATTGCTTGGTCAAAATGTAGATCATAGGGTTGCAATCCGAAATTACCGTAGTTTTACGTAGTAGAATGTAGTGACGAAAACGTTGGACAGCTTGAACAGCTGCCAATGCCAATTTCTCCACATGTGAGTATTTTAGCTCAGTTGGATTTAAAGTGCGACTAAGGTAATATATCACATGTTCAGTTTCGAATTCATCTTCCTGAACTAACACCATTCCAATGGTGGAATGCGAGGCGGCGAGATACAAGAAGTAATCCTGGTTGTAGTTTGGAGGATGCAACAATGGTGCATGGGTCAACGCGTGTTTGAGTGCATCAAAAGATTTTTGAGCTATCTCATCCCAATAGAATGGAGTATTTTGCTTCAAAAACCGAGTGAAACCCTTTTTAACCTTAGCGTAGTTAGGAATGAATCGTCGTAAAAAGTTTGCTTTCCCTTGCAAACTTTGGAGTTGGCGAAGACTCGAAGGAGGAGGCAATTTGATGATAGCTTCGACCTTCGAGGGATCAACGCAAATGCTGGCTTTCGAAACTACAAACCCCAGCAACCCACCTGTTTCTATACAGAAAACACATTTGTGTGGGTTCAACCGAATACGATAATGCCTACACCTCATAAAGATTGCTCGTAAATGGACGAGGTGATCACTCGATGTAATGAATGAGTAGGCAAGTCATCGAGATAGGGTTGCACAATGTGCTTGATGTCATGAAACGCATAAGACATCGCCCTTTGAAAAGTTGCTCCGGCATTCTTAAGCCCAAAAGGTAACTTGCAATAAGAAAATGTCCCCCATGGACAAATGAAAGCCGTTTTGGGTTGATCGGCAGGTAGAATATTGATTTGATTGTATGCGGAAAAACCGTCCATGAAGGAGAATATTTCACTGCCGGCACAATCATCAATGATTTGATCGATATAGGGAGTTGGGTAATTGTCCTTTGGACAGGCTCGATTAATGTCCCTATAGTCGATGCATATTCTTATTGTTCCCTGCTTTTTGTTAACCGGAACAATATTCGATACCCAATCCGTTAACGGGATCGGATAAACGAAAGCTTTCAATAATTTTTCAACTTCTGCTTTAATTTCAACAGCTTTTCGTGGGTGAATCTGACGCAAACGTTGCCTGACGGGTTTAGTGTCCAGGTAAGTCTTGATCTCATGAACAACAATCGCGGGATCAATTCCTGGCATTTACTCATAGGAACAGGCAAACACGTCGCGAAATTCTTGAAATAGGGCCTTATATAGCTGAATTTCGTCATCTGTACACGAGGCACCTATATGAATGTTCTCAATAATTTCGGGCTTAACCGAAATGTCAATAGGAATAGTTCGAGAGATGTTTCCCAAGTTTAACTCTGAATCGGGATGTTTCATTGGATTCTTAGGTTCATTGACATATTCAGTCGTAAAAATTGATGAGAAATCATTTTCAAAACGATCATCCTCAGGTAAAAACGAAGATCTGTGATGGAAATCTTCCCATGGTAAATCATCTACACATAGGATTTCATGAATTTTCTCATCAGAGTGAACAAGTTCAGAAAACGTGGTTAAATCCGAGGTTGATGTGAAAAGTGATTCCTCACGGACCACATTCATTAAGTCATTTTCGGTTGAACATGGGTCGGCAAACGACTGCACGGCTTCATAGGCAATTTCATATGGACTCAAAGGCATGGCATTACCAAATGAGTCTATCTCAGATTCAGAAGGAACGATCCAAGGATCATCATAAACAATGGTGTCTGATGTAATCATATGAATGGTTGTAAATGAAGATGATGCGTTGATCGGAGGAAAAGGAAAAGTTCCCAGTAAACCGGCATCTTTAACTAGTCCTACTCCAACATCCTTATATGGGATAGTCGTTTTACCAACATGCTGAATACTCTCCGAAGAGGTTGGGTCGGATAAAAAGTAAGCCAGCTGGTCTATTGTTACAATCTTTCCATTGTGTGGAAACTTTATTACTCGAAAGACCGATGAAACGATCGCTGTCATAGCGTAAGACCAACTTCGACCCAAGAGAAGGTTGTAATCTAGAGGGGCATCAACCACCTCCACATCTAGACTAACGATTTTTCCTTCAACCCCTATAGGCAAATCCTGTAGAATGCCAAAAGGATGAAACCCACGGCTATCAAAGGCCTTTAGAATCATCGGGGATTGATTTAGCGA
Source organism: Pinus tabuliformis (assembly GCA_031772625.1). NCBI lineage: Eukaryota > Viridiplantae > Streptophyta > Pinopsida > Pinales > Pinaceae > Pinus > Pinus tabuliformis. The sequence goes on along the minus strand of CM062811.1, from coordinate 497,338,080 downwards.
AGGAGAACCAAGCGATCTCCAACACTGTATCGACATAATACACGTTGAGGCTCCCTCATCAATTATAGTCCGATGAATAGGCCTATTTTTTACTATCACTGGTATCTGGAAAGCCATTTGATGAGGCAAAAGCGGTGTACTAATTTCTAGATCGAAAATCATTAGGTTCGAGTCCTGAACATCAACAGCTCCTATAGCCGACAAAAGTAATTTACGTTGTGCTAGACATGATTGCAACACTTCCAAAGCTGACATTGCTGAGGGTGAAACAACTAAATCCTCAACAATGTTATAATTCTGAGCCGCTCTCGCATGTGAATTGAAAGCTAACTTTCGAAGTATACCCTTGGCGGGCGGTTTGATTACCAAGTCTAGGTTAGGTTTCTCGATCTTTAGTGGATCGGAACCAGGAGCTGAGGTTGATGGATTAGAATGAGAAGATTCTGCTTCTTTACCATCAACAAGACTTTTACTACCATAATCTTGCGATCGAGTCGCAATCCTAACATGGGACATCATCAGTATGGGTTCTTCATTGGCATTCGAAGATGAACCTATCATCTTACTGTCTTGAGTCGGAAAAGGATCCTTCAAAACAGTAGGAGTTTGGGAACCCTTGACAATCTTCGCAGCCTCTGCACGATGAGGGCAGTCTCTTGTAAAATGTTCATCGTCAAAAATGAGACAAGGATAACGAGGCTTGCGCTTTTCATCATTAGATTCTGCCTTTTCAGGTTTCTCCTTTGAAATCTTGTCTGTTTTATTCTTCTTCTTTCCTTTCTTCTTCCCACCGGATTTTGATTTGGCTATAGATGAATCTACAACATGAATATCGACAGAAATCTCTGCAGAAGAATCTCCTGTTGGGGAATCAGGCAATGTTATGATAGGGGAAGAATTCTTGGAAGACTTCTTCTTACTTTTAGTGTTAACCATGCCAATCATACCATCGGCGGCATGAGATCCTGAAGGAGATGCAGTGATTTGATTTTGCTTGGGAAGATCGGGGATTTTTTTGTGTAACGTACCTGACTGAGTATAGACCAAGTCAAGGTACTGTGCTTGAGCAATTACTTACTCCTCAGTAACAACTCGGGCTTTAGCAACATCTTCAATGATCTTTGGCAACAAAGATTTTACAAACCACTCAGCCAAGATCTGATCTGGAATAAATACCTTCACTAAACGCCGTCGACGTCTCCACTCATGAATATGATCTGAAATGTAAGTGGATGTCGATTGTTTTAACGAAGTTAACAATTCCATGCCATTTTCATATCAGACTGGCAACTGAAAATGAGTTAAAAACGAGGTAGCTAACTGACTAAAATTTATAAAAAGTGCCTCGCGGTAACTCAATGTACCACTTGGCCGCGAGACCAATTAGAGTGTGCTGGAAAAGTCTAAGACGGATTGAATCATCTGTAATGGAGTTAGACGCACACCAGAGGTGGTAAGTCATCACATGGTTTGACGGGTCCTCTCCTGATTTACCTTCGAACTTGGGAATGTCACTGGGCAACTTATTCGGCATTGGCGGCCAAAACGGAAGATAATTAATGGGATCATTCGTTAGGCGCGACAAGTCAGGTAAGTCCAAAGTTACGATAAACGGTAACTACCAATTAGGATCCCTAAAACTCTGGGTCATGAGACCAGCCCTAGGAGGAGGATATCCACGATAACTAGGAATAGGAATCGTGTTCGGGATATTGTATCCTCCCGGAAAACCAGGATTAACCGGACCGTACTGGGGTTGTTGAGGTTGTTGATAAGTGTACCCAGGGTACGGTTGATACTGATAGATTTGTTGCTGCACAGCAGGACCGAATTGGTACTGTCCCTGGTACGGTTGATAAGTAAATTGTGGTTGACTTGTGACAACCGTACTTGAACCAGGTTGTCCTACAGGTATCTGAACCAAAGTTTGAATCGTATATCCAGACGGTGGTAAAGATGTCTGAGGAGTAGATACAGGAACAGTAGAAACCAAAGCTATCGATACTCCAGAAGTAGGTGGGGTAGATTGAACAGATGTTGCGGCAGTTGTAGCAGTCGTTTGAGGCAGAGTACGAGGTGTACTAGGCCCAGGCTGAGAAACTACCGAAGGTACAAAAGTTTGAATGTTAGACTGGACTGGTTGCTGGGGTGTACCAGAAACTAAGGGTTGTCCAGTTTGAGATGACAACTGTACACTTGGATGCAACACCTATTGAGTTTGCGATGGATCCCACACTATATTCATTCCGGGGTACTGACCCATAACTGGTTGAGAATACTGAGGACCATAACCGGATTGAGGGTAGGATTAATAATTGAAAGGTACATTTCTCGTTCCTTGAACATATGTTTGATCGAAGGGTGGTTGGAAACCTTGGTTCGAGTATTGACCTTGGGGTTGATACCCTTGAGGCACATACTGATACTGGGGTTGACCTTGAGGTATAAATTGATACTGGGGTTGACCTTGGGGTACATATTGAGTCTGGGGTTGACCTTGAGGAACGTACTGTCCCATAGGTATGTACTGTCCTTGAGGTTGCCCCCCAGATGCAAACTGTGTACCTTGAGGTTGCCCCCCAGGCATTAATTGAGGCTGCCCCCCAGGCGGTAACTGGCCACCTTGAGGTTGAGGATTGGGAATAGAACCTGACATCATGAGAATGTCTTCTACGCTCAACGGCTTAGTACCATTGTTTCCAGTTAATAACCCTTGCTCAATGGGTTGAGGAGATGCTCCCGAAAAAGTACCAGAAAGTGACTGATACCCGGAGGGAACAGAAGGACCGCTGTACAAAAAAGATTCAGGCGATTGAGTAAACATGGATGACTGTCCTGACATATTTACGGGAGTATAAAAACCTCTAGGTGTTGGGTGATAAGGAGCACGAGGTGGTGAAAAACTTAACCCTGAGTTTTCTAAAAAATTAGTCAAAGAAAGATACCAAGAACTGCTCCTAGGTGGACTATAAAAAATTGATTCACGCTCCCTTAGTTCAATAACAGGTTGATTTTTAGGGATAGGGATGCCTACTTCTTCTTCCGGAGCAAGTTCTTCAATAGCAATAAGTCCAGAAGGAAGATCTTGGGTGATTACTCTTTCTACCCTAGGTGAACCAGGACCACTAGAAGTTGGAGAAACAAACCCCGATGTTGTAGTAGTAGCAAATTCACTTTCAAGTTCGGATATTTTAGGTTCTTCACCTATATCACTAGTAGATGAAAAACTACAAGCAATTTCGGAAACAGACATTGACTGTGGATTATAATCTGCTACTAACGGTTGAAAATCAGGATGTACTATCAAAGAAGATTCTCCTTCCTCAGGTGACCCAACTCTACTGTCTCTAGGAGTTATGAGGACTTTCAAGCCTTCAAGCTGGCTTGGTACTTCCTCAGAAGGTTGGCCCCGAAGTCTACGGGACTTCCTCAGTAACTCAGCCACGTTTACAAACTCAGGAGACTGGCCCCAAAGTCTACGGGACTGTCTTGGTAATTCAGCCACAGTTGAAAACTTTTAACTACTTCACACGCAAACAAAGTAAAATCTCAATGAAAAGCACCTAAAGTCTCTAAAGAACCAAACAAATTTGAATCACACGCCTAAAGAATCTAAGAGATCAAACACACACAAACAGTAACTTTCCGTACTGAAAACACTAGTTGGTGATGAAATCCAACGTCGCAGAGTTCAATACAGAAATGGCGATTGGAATAGTTACCCCGGCAACCTGCTTAATGAATAGACTGGCACAAGTTTCTCCACTTAACCGTCTCGAGTGAAGAGAACCCCCCAGAAAATCCAAGTGAGTCTAGCTGACGTCTGCTCTAGGTACAGTGGGATCTTCCCACCACTGTCACCTCAGGAAGAGTCCTAAAGAATATGGCCACTAAGGTTACCAACTGAGACAAATATACCTGGGGGAACAGTCTACGATCCGATATGCACGCAAGGGCAGAGTAGCAAGCTCAATCCCCTTGAAGGCTCCTTGACATAATCCAAGGTTTACCAACAAGTGACCCCAGGCTCCTCGACAATGGTTAATCCGAGGTTTACCATTTTTAATACTTGAATATCTGGCGTCGTTCCCAATGAGGAAGGATTGATTCCCACACTGGTTCGGACACGATCTCATGCTTCTCCTTTAAGAGGAGCTTTCCTAGAGCATAAATGCAACAATTGGATTTCTTCCCTATCACAAGATACAGCTACTTGTTTGTTTTTACTGTCTTGGAGAGTTAATTACTCTCCTACTCCAAGACACTAGCCTAAGCTAAGTTGGTGTATCAGAGCCCTAGAAATAAAAAATGTTACTAGGTGAATTTTACTTTAAGCGTTAATTTTAGTGGTTTTTGTTTAAGTCCAAAGGTGCGGAGATGAAACTCGTGGTATGAAGACTCGACTCAAAATCACTAAAAATGCACCTAAGGTGATTTAAACAATCTTTTTCTCTTCGATGAACGTCTAAACTAAGAAAGAGTTTGAGAATGAAAATACTTTGTAAACACAAATCTTTCTCAATTCAACAAATTAAAAGAAGAGTTTTTGTCCTTTTCCAATGCACTCAAAACGAGACAACTAGTTATTTCACAAAAATTTCCCTTTTTCGTTTCAAATCACTCAATCACTACAAAACAAACTTTTTCCAAAAGAGATTTTTATATTTTTTAATAAAACACTCAAAACTATGAAAATGACTAACTTTGAGATCTACAAATTATAAAAACCTATTTGAAGTCAAAGCCTACTAAAAGTCTTTTTTAAGGATGTTTTACTTAGCTAGATGTAAGCTAAGGACCAATTTATGCAGAATCACAAATAAGTCAAGAACAACCAATTTTGTTTTCTTTTTGAAAATGAAAATCCAAACTCTCAAACACAAGCTTTTCGAAGTTTTGTAAAGAGAAAACTCAAAGTGGATTCCTCAACAAGGGGAGATTTCATAAATGGTCAGACTCATAAGAAGGCTGGTAGACATCTAAGCTTAGAGCCACTACACAACCAAAATGAAAAACAAACCCAACAAGCAAAACTCCTAGGAATTTCACTTAAAACCCTAACACTAATGAAATCAATCTAAGGAAAGCCTCTGACAAGTTATATGCAGTTCTGGGCAGCGGATAACAATTTCTAAACAAACACTAAGCTGAATAACAGAGGAAATCTTAGGGTTTTTCAAAATTTTGACAGGGTCCGCAGGCCCACAGTTGACACAGGTGCGGTCCTGCTCTGTGCTAAAAGCCAAGCTGCGGGTAGGTACGCACTGTGTCAAACGGCTAGGGTGTGGTCCTCTCCCAAAGCTATGAAAAATGAAAAATAACCCTGGATCTACAAACTCTACCCAATTTTACACACAACAAGCCAAAAACAGAAACAAAAACACAGTTTCTCAGGTCAAAGTAAAAACAAGGAAAACAATCAAGTCCCCAGCAGAGTCGCCATTTTGTCACACGGAATAAGTCGATCTTGCGGACAAGATAGACCTTCCTAGAATCTAAAGAAGATCAAATGACAAGCAAACCAACCAGACACTATCTTTCTCTAAATATGATTTGATAAACAATAGCAAACAAGTGTTTTTAGGGCCTACCTTAGGTCCAACGCAAGCTTGTGGATGCCCTCGCTCCTTTGATCCAAATGAGCTCCTTTGTCGCGAATCTTCAATCACAAACAAGGCAAACAAATTAAATAGCACCTGAAAAGCCAATTGCATAAAACATATTTAACATGAAAGTCAAGGAGTCCATGAAATAAATAACATGAGATACTTGTTGAGAAAAATGAGTTTGATTGTATTAATTCAAAAGAAGAAGAACTTTACAACCTTTGCCTTGACGCTGTACAAGCTCCTGCTAGGGTTCAGCAAGAAGTCTCCTCTACTTTGACAAGTTTCACTCACTCCCCAATGAAGCCAAAAAGTTATGTGATCTCTCCTCTTAAGCTCAACTAGGAAGTCTTGATTTCACCAGCATTTACCCTCAAAAATGTTCAGCTTCTAACCTCCTTAGAAACCAGCCCAATGCCTGTATTTATAGTGCAATGGAGGGAGGTTACTAGGTCCTCCTTCAAAGGGATAAAGCCCTCCTTCAAAGGGATAGCTCCTCCCATCAAGGGATTAGCTCCTCTTTTGGGATGCATGAACCACCTCAGAGCGAATAATCCACGTCAAAATTCCTTCTAGAAACCTCTAGAATTAACCCAAAGTGAGTTTTTAAAGATAAAACTTGCGCCTTTTGACTTTCACAGGGGTCCGCACCTACACCGTTAGGGACAGAATGGGCAGGTCCGCAGTTTTTGTAAACAGAAGGTGCGGGACCGCAGGTGACAGTGAGAGAAAGTGTGGAACCAGAGTTACATTGATTTTTAATGTGTTTCTCTCATTTTCAAAGCTTGACTTGAAGAGCTGAGGTCTGAGACTTGCTTAGGAGGACAATACAAGTGATGATAGACCCATACTGACTGCAAATAATCATGGTGACGATATTTTTGTGTAACACTCATTCAACTTCCTCGACTCATAACATACCATATGTACTCCCTACATTAGGAATCCACCAATCACTATGTCGCAATCATCAATACAAAACATAAACTCCTTATCATGATCTGAAATCTTCAAGACTGGAGCATTTGTAAACAAATGCTTCAACTTCTCAAAACTAGTGGTTCATTCCTCGATCCATACAAACTTATTTCCTTTCCTCTGCAAAGATGTAATAGGATAGGAAATCCATGAGAATTTCTAGATGAACCTCTTGTAATAACCTACTATTTCGATAAATGATATGACCTCATCCAGATTCCTACGAGTTGGCCACTCCATGATAGCTCTAATATTTCCCAGGTCCACTTTTATACCTTCCTTGGAAACAACATACCCCAAAAATGAACCTGAGTCTGAAAGAGACTACACTTGTTGAGCTTGGCATACAATTGATGCTCTCTCAACAATATCAACATTGTTTCCAGGTGCTCTGCATGCTCTTCCTCATTCTTAGAAAATATAAATATATCATCAATGAACACTATCAGAAACTTGTCCAGGTAAGGACTCAACATACTATTCATCAAACATATGAAAGTAGTTGGAGCAATAGTAATACCAAATGGAACCACCACAAACTCATAATTCTTATACCTAGTACAAAATACGATATTGTAAATCTCTTCTTCTTTGATGTGCACCTAATGATATCATAATCTCAAATTAATATTTGATAACACTACTACTCCCTTCAACTGATCAAACATGTCATCAGTTTGTGAGAAAGGATATTTGTTCTTGATAGTCACCTTGTTCAACTGCTTGTAATTAATACACAACCTGGTATTATGATCCTTCTTCTTCACAAACAACATTGGTGCACCCGAAGGTGACACACTTGGCCTTATGTATCCCTTATCAAACACTTCCTTAAGTTTCAACTTCAATTCCACCAACTCTAGAGTACTCATTATGTAAGGTACCTTAGATGTTGGTGTTGCTCCAACATCAACTCAATAGGAAATTCCACCTCTCTATGAGGAGGAAACTATAAAATATCTGTAGGAAACACATCCTGAAACTGTTGCAAAATAGGATACCTCTTCAGGACTTCCACATCCTCAACATCCTTCCCTTTATCACTAGAAATATGAACTGCAAAAAATACACATCCTTTTTGGCAACTACGCTTATCCTACATAGTTATAAACATTCTCACCGATGTAGGCTTCTTATTTCACTGCAAGACTCTTCTTTCCCCATCATCATCCAAGCACTCAATAGCCTTGTCATAGCAGTCTAACATGATCCTGTGAATGAAAAACCAATCCATGCTAAAAATCATATTGTGCGAACCCAAAATAATCACATTTAGATGTGTTGATGTAGGTTTACCATTAAGCTCAAATGCACAAGATCTCACCCAATGACAAAATCTTCTCTTGGTCCCTGTAACCAACTACAACAACCAAGGTTCTGCATGCACTTATTCATTCAAGCAACACTTATCAACGAATTCAGGATTGATATAACTATAGTTAGATCCAGGGTCAATAAAAATGGAAACAACTTGATCACAAATCTTACCTTCCATCTCGATAATGGATGCCTAATATCATCCTGCCTATTATCCATTGTTACATAGATTTGAGGAATACTCTTTCCAACATCTCCAACTATTTGTGCCTCCTAAGCACTATAAATTTGAGTTCTTCCACCCTGGTACGATGGGAAATCTCTCCTGTGATTCTCTCGACCACAACTCCAACACTGCAAAGGATTCCTGTCATCACCCTTATTCTGCTCCTCAGGTTGAGACCCATGTCCTCTGTCAACTACATTGAACTTCTTATAAGATGCTACATTCTCCTTGTCACCCGCATCTTGAGGTCTTCTTCATTTCTTAGCCCACTTTCCTTTAGTGTTATTATTACCTTTCCATTCTCGCTTAGGCTTAGACTTACGCTTAGACTACTCATAAAAATGCTTTAGTTTCCTGATGACTTCCTCCAATGAACGAGGCTCATCATACTCAATTTTATCCTAAATGCTAAAGGAAACCCACTAATGAACCTTTGGACCTTTGTCTTCTCATGTTTAAGATATGGCACTTACCTCAACGGCTCAAGAAACTTAGTCGTGTACTCTTGATCTTTCATGAATCCCATCTTCAACTCATAGAATTCTTTGGAATTTCCATCATAATATCTCTCGGACAAGTACTTCTTCCTGGAGAGTATTTTAAACTCATGCCAACTCAACTTCTCCATCCTAATGCCTCTGACATGATTCAAATCTTCACACCAAATATTTTCTCTTCCCTTGAGACTGAATATCATTATCTTGGCTTTCATATTCTCTGAATAATCATGTAGCTCAAAGAACTCCTTCATCCCAAGAAGCCATGATTCTGCATCTTTTTGTTTCTTCACATCCCCATCGAAAGTAGGAGGCTTGGATTTCTTGAACTCCTTTGGAAAGTACTGCTTCTCACTCATAAACTAATAGCCTTCACCTGAGAATCATCAAGAAGGCTCTAAGCCCTCTCTAGCTAGTTGCAATAGCACTCAATATGCCATGCATTCATCAATCACTCAAATACTTATCAAAACATGTCAAGACCCATAGATAGAATACATCATATACCAACATATAACTAGAATGGAAACCATGGTAAATCAGCCAAAATATCACCAACATAATCACTACAAATGCTCATAGATCATAATAGGAAAATATTCCATATTAACATATGAAAATTCCAATCAATTTAGGGACTTCCACGTACCACCTGACCATAGATTCGGTTGAACCAAATCTCTCTTTTATCCAATCACCTCCACTCCATATTCTAAGCATGAACATGGGATCTCATGGAAGAAACCAAGACAAAACCAATCAGGGATTCTAGAGGCCAAACCACCTCAACCCTCAACCACAGTGATTCCACCTCTACTGTCCAAAAATCACTAACATCAACCAGATCGGTCTCTACCCAAGTTGTCCAGGGCTCCAGGAACTAGTAAGTCAACCCAAAACTTTACAGGGCTCCAAAGTGTTTGTTCCAATTGTGGCTCCAGGAACTAGTAACTCAACCCACGAAGGGCTTCAGAGCGTTTGTCCCAACATGAAGCTCCAGGAACTAATAACTCAACCCAAACTATTCCAGGGTTCCAAAGCATTTGTCCAAGCTATAATAATAGGGAACCTGAGCACCAATCATAAAAACAAGTAGGAAACCCACAACACCATGGCTATCTAGGAAATGACATGGCTAAGCTGAAACCACTGTCAATCTAAGAAAAGATCCATGCCAATGACAACACATAACCAAGGAATCACATTCATATACCATGCATCCAAAAATCAACAAGGAAATCACCAATGCAACCTATTACCTACAAGGTATCATTGTTGTAGTTGTCTTTTCCTTGTTTATCCATTCCAAGTGAATGCTAGAGTGCTCGGGGAATGCTCCAAGAATGCTCTAAGTGTGCAAGAGTATGAGAGAATAAAGTAGAGCTCCACCACAAAACTTTCAAAAGCTAGCAATTGTTTCTTTGAAGTCTTTTTATCATTGATGTCACTATTTTCTTCATTTTCTTTCATTCTTCCTCTAATTTCCCTTGCATGCAAATATGTGTCTCTTCACCTTCCTTTTCTCATATTTTCCTTTATTTTCATAATCAAATTCCAATTATTGCCTCTTTGCCTTTGCCAGTGCCTTTTCCAATTTCCATAGCCATAAATAATCCATAAGTGATGCCCACTAACATGTTTTTCCCAATCATTTAGCTTGGAATACGTGTCCTGTGACCTTGGTATTATTTTATTTACATGGAAAATCAGTCAAGGGTTGTTACACACCAGCCCTATATAAATCCATTAACCCACTATTAAGTAATGATCTTAGGGCATCCAATATTGCCCTCTTTTCTACAATTTAACTCCTCAAATTTCACAGATCTAGGGCACCATAACAATACTTCTCATTATCTATGAGTAGATCTCTAAAATTATCCACTATTTTCCTTCTTTAGCCTTCATTCCTTCATGCCAATAACTTCCCTCACTTTTTTCCACTCACTCACACTTTTGAGCACAAGGTAGAGTACTCACAACCCTCTTTAGGTTTTATTGACAACTAGAAACCCCTCTAAAAATACACTCGTATCTATGGAATTCTATACAAAGATAACCCAGCTATGTCAACACCATCATAGGGTCTCAGTCTTCCAATCCATTGGTAGATATTGAACGAGTTATATAAACTCCTAAATAGATCACAATAGTGGTAGTGTATACTTAGGAGGAAGCCCTAGCTATGGCACAAATAAGGAGAGCACTCATCTTGGGGTGGGCTTTCTACTTATATGCTTTTATTAGTTATCCACTCCGCACTTGGCTACCCAGGCCTTTTAGAAGATTTCTTATGGGGATGCGCAAGCAGGCTTGACCATAAGGGAGAGGTGACGTATCCTAAATACTTTAGGGAAAACCCTCCATATCTTGCATCCAACCAACATGAGAGGAAAAATTGTCTCTTTCCAAGATGTCTATTACAGCCTGGAAAGTACACAGTCATGGGCACATATTTTAGAGGATTCGACCCTCCTTTTAGGGCTTTTTAGTAGCTACAGAAGTACCCTAGTCTAGGCCTCCAAATTTGTCGTCAAACCCTGCATTAGATCCCTATTTTTACTGTGTTGATCCACATATACATGCAACCTCTCATACATATAGAAAACTAGGAATACAACCCTCCAAGATGATGCTAATAGAGGTCTCAATCTTTATCTTTGGGATCATATATTCCTTGGGGTCAGATCTCAAAAGAATGCTCCTACGAATGCCTAGAACAACACTTGAAGACTTGGCCTACAGATCTCCTACGCATGGCTAGACTAGATCTTAGAAGAAGGAATACATTCTCATCCCTCTTTACCTTCCAACTAGCTTCTCTAGGTTTGTGGCACCTTAGGCTTGCATTTATCCATGATTGAATGCACTTAGATGGTTAAACTTGGCCTCCCTAGCAGCCCATGCTTGGCCTACAATCCTGGTCTCTCCTTGGGCTACATTACTGATGGGCCTCTAAATTAGACATAAATTAAGGCCAATATGACCATCCTTCAGCACATTATATCTCTCCATTTTTATTAGATAATGTATTTTTAACTTTAATATGTTCATATTTGTGCCTAATATTATTTATTTTTGTGGAATATTATGAGAATATTGGGCAGATTATGGAGATTTGGAGGATGAGATAATATAGGGACCTGCTCCCTACTATAGGAGGATCAATACTAAATAATAAATCAACAATATGTTCTAGAACTATGGCACAGATTGTGGAGATCTAATGATTGAGAAAATTTAGGAATGTGTTCCCTGCCATTTAATGCAGATTCCTAGTATTAGGAACCAAATCCACTAATCAAGGGATTTTGGTGGGGAAATCTTCCTCCTTTCATGGGGGATGATTCCTAATCATTTTGTATAAGTACCAAGTCAAATTCTCCTCTAGGGGTTGATTTTTATTAGTCTTCTTATGGAGAGAACTCGTATTTTTGCAGCGTCACTTTCATTTTCTACATGGATTTAATTGTATTGATGGAAATAATGAATATTTGTGACATGTTCAGCTTCTAAATCTTTGTCTCCTTCATAGGAATCTGAGTTTCCTTTGTCTTGGCCATCCCAAGAGCCTCAGATCCCTTTTGTATCATTTTCTTTTCACTTCTTATTCACATGCATCTCTTGTTCTTGTCTTTTTTTCTATTTATGCATCTAGTATTAATGATTTCTTGTTGTAGGATTGGGTTAAATGGTTGAAGTAAGTTATTTTAAAATATCAAAAGCATCATTTCATCATTGGAATGGCTTTGGAAGGTCATGGTAATCATTAAGTTACTTGGATTAGTTTTCTTATTCCCAAATCTAGATTTCTAGAAGACCTTTGTGGTAAATAATAGTAAATTTATGTTATTTTTTAGAGCATGCTAACGAGATTCAATTATTTTGATTCCACTTGCATTAGATAAAAAAACCATTCTATTTAAAAACAAAAATTACCCCCATTACATTTTCACTTGTGTAGGTTAGGCATTTGATATATTTACTAGCTCACTAGTTCTCGAATTTCTAGATTTTAGACTAGTACTTTTCTGTCATTTTTTAGCATGGATTAACAGAGGTATTTTTGAATGATTCCACTTGGAATGAAGATCTGAGACATCCTAGTCAATAAAAAAAATTGTCGCATCCAATTTGGATTTTATTTGGTTGGTCATTCAGTGAATTATAACTCCCTATATCAAATTTGTTGTTTCCTGTAGTAAACTACAGGAAACCATATAGCAGCCTTCCAACATGTATATATTTGCCCAGATTCGCTCAAGAATCTTGGGTATTGTCCCTTAGGGTTGAATAAAGACACCTAGGCTTTAAATAAATGATTATGGAAGACTAATGACAACTTAGGACTTGCCTCTTTAACCATGCAAAACATTTCAGCAATTTGGGCTAATCGACAGATTTATGAAATAGATAATACAATGATGATTGCCACATCCAATGAACTATGTTAATTGATCTCAACTCTTTGAAATGTAATGGCTAACATTTAGTTCATAATCTTTACTTTATGCAATTAGAATAGGTTTCTTTCCTTAAATTTTCTTTCTTGCAATAGGTTAAGGTATTCATTTCAAGCATTTCATTTTCTACAATTAGTTTAAGATTTGATTTCATTACATGCACTCCATCACATCATGATAGTGAATGAAGGACACATTATATGCTACACATATAGTGTCAATACCTCTTAATTTTGTACAAACCATGGGTTGCTAATTAAAGTTAGTAACCTTGGGAGTTGTAGCATTCTTATTGCAATATCGAGGCTCATCAATTGCACTAGCCTCCACAATCAAAACAGATCCTCACACTTGATTCTTAGCCTTGATCCTTAGGCTTCCTTAAATAAATTTTCCTTTAGTCTCTAGGAACCCTCTAGATCTAGGGTTTTGTCCTCTTAGACCTTATGAAATAATAATTTTATTTTTAATTTATTTTTAGATTTTAAACCCCTTCTTGGGTCTAAATCCCCTCTACTTGTGTTCTTTGCTCACAAAGCCTTTTGGGACCAAACTTCTCACAAACTCAATTCCTAGGCTTGTGGAGTACCTATTAAGCTACACAAATCAACATATTGTACCCAAGAAGAATGGATGAAAATGGATAATTTCCTTTGATTATATATGATTAAATAAAGCTACTCATAAATAACAATTCCAATTGTCATTCATTGAGCAAGTTCCAGAAACATTAGTAGAAAAGATATATTTCTCTTCCCTTTATAGATTTATATAGAATAAAATCTATATTTCTCCATAGGATTAGGACAAAACTACGTTCACATATCCTTGGGGAACATTTTCCTACCATGTTCTACCGTTAAGGATTTGTAATGCTCCTTTAACCTTCCAATGAGTCGTGATCATAATATTTTCTAACCTGATCCATGATTGAGTGGATATTTATATACATGATTTCACAACTTATGATGATACGTTTGAATTGACTTTAACTAAGCTATAAATAGTGCTAAAAAGATACAAGGAATGTCATGTAGCCCTCAAGGACAAAAAAAATGTTTGATGTTGTTGACTAAAGGCATCATGTTGGGACATCATATTTCTTCTATAGGCATTAGGATGGACCAAATGAAGATACAGATAATAATAAACTTACCAAGCCCATAGACACAAAAAGAGGTGTGTAGTTTCCTCATGCATTCAGGTTCTTATTGACAATTTATTGAAAATTTTCTTTAATAGTTTGTCCTTTTTTTCTTTGCTTACTAAAAATGTCGATTTTGTATGCACAAATAGCTTCCAATGTGCCTTTAAGGAGTTTAAATCGTTGTCCAAGGCTCCCATATTAAAAGTGCTCAATTAATCCCTAACATTTCATATATCTACAAATGATTTAGAAATTGCCATTGGAGCCATCCTAGGATAACAACAAGATCATCATCCATACACCATATATTTTATCAATAAGAATATCTCCCCCATATAATTGAATTACATTATGACATAAACGAATTTATTCTTGTAGTACATGCTATAAATAATTTTTGGCATTATATAACTGGGTATCATGTGATTTTATACATTGATCATGTTCCCATCAAGTATTTAATGAATAAACCCATTAATAATGGAAGAGTGACTAGATGGTTGCTACCATTAAGGAAATTTAATGTGATCATCATGGATAGGCTAGGAAAAGAAAGTATGGCTACAAATTTCCTCTCTAGACTCACCACAAATTAAAATGCAACACTAGTTGAAGATACCTTTCTTAATGAACATATTTTCATATTATCGACTAAATCCTCATGTTTTGAAAATATTTCTAACTATTTAGATACAATGAAGTTTCCACTACACCTATCCCCACATGAGAAAAAAAAGAGTTGTTATGCAAAGCTATAGGTATTCTTGGGTTGATGCATGCCTCTTATACACAGGGCCAAATCTTATTATCCAGTGATGTGCAAGAAAGGATTAAATCCATGATATATTGAAAGCTTTTCATGGTGGCCTTATGGAGGTCATTCCATAGATAAAAGTATTGGTTACAAAGAGCTCCATCAAGGGTAATATTGGCCAACTATCTTTCAAGATGCCAGATAATATGTGAAAAAATGTGATAGTTGTCAATGCATGGGATAACTAGTTCATTGAAAGGAGATGTTGTTATAGACTTAGCTAGTGGTTGATCCCTTTGAAAAATTGGCTCTTGATTTTAGTGGACACATCAACCCTTCATCTCGACATAAATCCTACATCTTGGTATGCATAGATTAGGTTACTAAATGGATGGAAGAAAAATAACTCCCAACCACAATGGAACAAGTAGTAGCAAATTTCCTCCATGGAGAAATATTTGTTAGATGTGGGGTACCTAGGGAGATTGTCACTAACAAAGGGATGCATTTCACTTCAAGACTCATCCTGGACATTATCGAATCCAATAGGATCAAACTTAGGGTGAAAATGTTAAATCATCTACAAGCCAATTGAAAAGAGGAAGGGACAAATAATGTCATTAATGTCATCTAAACAAATATTATTCATCTAGACCTTGAAGAATAGGTATATAAACTCCCTAAATCATTGTGGGCCTATCAAAGTACATGATGAAATTCCACTAGTTGTACTCCAAATGAGCTAGTGTATGGAAAGAGAATCCTCTTACCAATAGAGATAGAAGTGTAGACCCTAGGAACTATAGTAGAGTTGGGCATGGACTTATATGAGGCACAAAAATAATGACTCGTTTAGGATAATGAGTTAGATGAACTCCTTCAAGCCAATCTACACCAGACAACTATTACTCAACAACAGGGAGCTTGGTGGCATGACAAGTTTATAAAGAAGAAAAGAATCAAAGTTGGGGATTGGGCCTTGCTATTTGACTCAAGGCTTAAGGACTTCAAGGGAAATTTTTTCACTTAATGGCTCAGGCCATATGAGATTGAAACTACATATGATAATGGGTCCACCAAGATCCATATCATTTATGGAGATAAGACTCCACTCATGGAAAATGGGCATAGGCTCTAACTATATCAAAACCCACTAACTAAAGAAGCCCTTTTAAGGAATATCAATGATGGTTGGCCCAATAATGATTTGGATATTGTCAATAAGGGAGGGATCCTATCTGGATAATTAATTTATGATCCCTAATCATTTATAGTATAAGTCCACTTGTGAAAACCCCTAGGGCACAACTAATTGCATATCATGTGAAAACAAGAGTTTTTGCCACTTGATGCATTAAAAATAAATATAATAAATAAAGGATTCAAGAGTAGCAGGACACTTCACAGTTTCACAATGGTCATGATAGGATCCTACTGCTCATGAATCCATGACTCATGAGTAGAAGGGTACTTCATAATTTTGTGATGGCTATGTAGTAAAAAACTTCCTTCATGGTGAAATTTTTGTTAGATATGGGGTACCTAAGGAAATTGTCACTAACAAAGGTATGCATTTCACTTCTAAACTCATCGAGGACATCATGGATCCAATAGGATCCAAATTAGGTTGACAATGTTATATCATCTACATGCCAATGGAAAAGAAGAAGGGATAAATAATATCATTGATGTCATTTGAACAAAGATTGTTTAAATAGACCTTAAAGGCTATAAACTCCATAAAGCATTATGGGCTTATCAAAGTACATGATGAAAAGCCAATAGTTGTACACCAGATGACCTAGTGTATGAAAAGTGAATCCTCGTACCAATAAAGACAGAAGGGTGGACCCTGAGAGCTATAGTAGAGTTGGGAATGGACTTATTTGAGGCCCAACAATAATGACCCCTTTAGATTAGTGAGTTATATGAATTCCTTCAACCTTCTCTACACTAGAAAACTATTACTCAACAATAGGGATATTTATGGCATGACAAGTCCATAAAGTAGAAAAAATCAATTTTGGGGATTGGGCTTTGCTATTTGACTCAAGGCTTAAGGACTTCAAGGGAAAATTTTGCACCTAATGGCTCAGAACACATTAGCTTGACATTATATATGATAATGGGACCATCAAGCTCAGTACCATTGATGGAAACAAGACTCTACTCATGCAAAATGGGCATATTCTCTAACTATATCACAAGCCACTAACTAAAGAAGCATTTTTAAGGAAGATCAATGAAGGTTTCCCTAATAATGATTTGGATATTGTCAATAAGGGAGGAATCATATCTAGATAATTAATCTATGATCCCTTTTCAAAAAACGTTGGAGGTGGGTTTAGGGGGATTATAATATAAGTCCACTTATGAAAACCCCTGGGGCACAACTAGGCTCATATCATGTGAAAACTAGATTTTTTGCCTCTCGATACATTTAAAAGAAAATTAATAAATAAACTATTCATGAGTAGAAGGACACTTCACAATTTCATAATGGTTATGTCAGGATCCTACTACTCATGAATCCATGACTCATTAGTAGAACGTAACTTTGTTGATTTTTCCTCGACACTAGAGAATCTAGGTTTGAGTCTTACAATCTTTGACACAACCAAGTCAAATGCCACTATTGGCCCTCAATTTTGGTCATTTTTGCCTATCTTAAATCCATTCATTTACCACCATAATCCATATTATTTCACTTACATATGCTTCATTTTAGTCTTATTTTTCATATTCAGGTAACTAAATTAAGTTTTTTCAATTTTTAGAAATTTTTGTTAAAATTGGGTTTTAAGAGTAAATTTGGACTCCATTAAAAATTCCGATAATAGCTCTGTTAAAGTCATATGTGCAGGACACCTGGGCGAGATCTAAGTGCATATTTGGAAAGCTTGGGAACCATGGATGAAGGAATCCCTATTGGTTTGGTCAACCTAAGCAAACACAAGCCCATCCAACGCTGGTCAAACTTGACCTGTCATTCATAAATCCCTATTAAAAAGGGGTAGAATATTATTTTTTTGGTATTTTTCCTAATTTTGTGAACCAAACTTGATGAGTTCAACCTGAATGGATGGATTACGATAGATAAGCTGTTAGAGCCATTGTGAGAAAGTTTGTTGATAATTTGTTTATTTAAACTAAGTTTATGAACCATTCAAATATGTAACTTTGTATTCAAACTATTGGAGACTTTTTGATAATTTGAAGAATACTTTCTACTGTTCTAGTTGTTGTTCATGTTGTGGATATTTTCATAAGTTAGCTGTAGTTGAGAGTTCCTTAGGTGTACAAGTCAATGTTGGAGGGCCCCCATACCAAGCTAAGTACACTTTGATTAAATTAGCATAATTTTAATTTCAATATTTCTTGTTTCAGATTTATGATTCAGTTATTTAGATGTGTGATGCTTTTTGTGTGATTTTTGGATGATGTTAGTTTAAAGTCAAATTTTCATATGAAAGGACAAACAAGGATTTAAGTTAAATTCTCTTTTTGTCAAGTTATGAATCATAGCTAAGATCATTATTTTTTCAATTCCTATATTATTTCTTGAATTCTAGTTTTTATTTGATGCAATGGTAATGTTATTGGAGTAGAAATATGAGGAAGGACAACTAGGACCTCCTAAGTTAGGAGCCTCTTCTCTTGCTATCTACACATTACAAACCACTACTCTTTAGTTTCTCTTCTTGGGGACAATACTGTGAGGAAGGACAACTAGGACCTCCTAAGTTAGGAGCCTATTCTCTTGCTTGCTGCATCTTGAACCAGAAACTTTTTAGTCTTTTAAAAATTATAATTTATTTGTAATATGCACTTCCTTTAACCTTAAGGTCTTTCCTTCCTAAATTGACTTCACCTGAAATCCATATACTTTGGACATGCTTCCAAGTCTACAAACCCAGATTGACAAGTAAAACACCTGTGTTAGTTTGCATCGTAAATTGAACTTACATTTTTGGTGCCATTGTCGGGGGAAGCATATTCAAATTTAATCAAAATAGGAAGATTTAAATAAAAACATTAAAAAAATTAAAATTAAAATTAAATAGGATTTTTCATTATGGTCATTTATTCCTAGACAAAGAGATGAAAAGGGTAGATACATAAAACAAGACCCCCCAACTACTAAACCATAAGAAGAAGCGGGACTACCTCCATTAGAATTAACTCCACCAATTGCTAGAAAACCAACGTTGGAAGAGTTAGAGGAAAAACAACGTTCAATACAAAGGTTAACTCTTGTTGAAAGACAAACTTTGTTAGCTTATGAAGTGAAGAGAAAACAAAAACACATAGGAACATCTTCCATATGAAAACAAAGAGAGATAAGAAAGCCAATTGATCAGCCTATTCTTGAAAAATAGATTAGCCTATCTTTGAAAAATAAAACAAGTTGAATCTCAAATTGTTACTGAGACAATTGAAAATGTTGAAAAATATATGGCAGAAGAAGGGCAAGGATCTAACATCCTCACTCCAGAACAAAGGTTACAATATGAAAAGCAACAAAAAGAATGGCAAAGAAGAAGAGAAGAAGAGGCAAGAAGAGAAGCAGAAAGGAAAAGAGAAGAAGATTTCAAAAGAAAATATGATCATAAGAGAAGACAAGATGCAGAAATAGAAAATTATGAAGAAGCTACTTTTAGATTTCCAATTGTAGATACTAGAGAAATTCTAGGAGAAGAGGTAAAAATGAAGAATATTCCACCTTCAGTTTTACCAAATTTCTATGGAATGTCTTCTGAAGATCCTGATTCATTCATGTTTGAATTTGATATCTTATGTCGAACTTATGGTTATATTGATGATACACATAAGCTTCGTCTTTTTCCTACTACTCTTAAAGAAGTTGCATTAAAATGGTTTATGGGATTATGAGAACACTCTATTACTTCTTGGGAAGAAATGAAGAAAAATTTCTTAAGAAATATCAAGCCTATTGTAGGCCTAGAGATTCAAAAGAAAATATTTTTAGGATGTCTCAACAAGAAGATGAGAGTTTGGAAGAATATTTAGAACGATTTCTTTACAACTTGCAAAAATCCAAACAACATTCTCTAAATCCTGATACCATTAGAACAATTTTTATCAAAGGAATACAAGATGAGTATATTGATATTTTCAATTTGATGGGTAAAGGAGACATTTCATATTTACCATTTGATGAAATTGTTGAATTATGTCAGAAGTACTCTAAAGGTAGAGCCAAAATAGGAAAAAGAGATATAACTCCAAGAGCTTCTAAATCAACAACAGGAGTAACAAGAGTAGAAATAGGGAGTTTGTTAGAAAACTTTAAAACATATCTTTTGAGCATCTTAGGAACACAAGTTAATGTATTAAAATCAAAGAAGAAATAACAAGAAGAAGAACAAACAATGTCAATCTTTTGTCCTAAGTGTAGGAAAAAACATATTTATGAGAATGTCCTTTGGATAATATACATGTTTGTGGAATTTGTATAGAAAATCATGTTACAGACAATTGTCCAACATTAAAAGAGTTGCAAGAAGACCAATTAGAAGAAACTCGATGATTTTATTATATGGCACCAAGAAGATCTTGGCAACCATGTTTTTCAAGTACATCTCAACAGTTTCCTCAACAAATTCCCCATAATTTTCAGCATAAAAATTCATGGAATACTCCTATGCCATGGTATGTTTGGCCTCCTCAGAAAAACCAAAACCAACCTTCAAAAAGTTGGCGAGAATATGCTTATGGATCCCAACCTCCCCAACAATTTTCCCCTCAACAACAATATCAATCTTATCCTCAACAATCATATCAACAACCATATCCTCAACAATCATTTCCATATCAACAATTCCAACAATCCCCTCAATCAAATCCATTCACACGATAATCAGTGTCTGCACCAACTCAACCTCAACAGCTTCAGTTGCCTTCTAACCAACCACCACCTAGATCAACTCAATTACCAGCTCAGCAAGTAGCAAATCTGAGTAACAAAGTGGAGAGCCCAGCCTATAATGTGGAAGAAACAACATTCTTTCCTACATATTTTGTTCTTCCTATTCAAGACATCCACTTGAGGTCAGGAAAAGTTATACAAAAAGATTTTCCACCAATCATAGAAGAACAAATTGAATAAGGAGAACAATTTGAAAAGCCTAATCCAAGGAATCAAATTCATAAAAGCAAAACTATTATGACTCAAACACCACCTTTCCCATAAATGTTAGTTGATCAGAAAACTCCAATTTCTCTTCCTGACTTTGATATCATAGATGAATTAAAGAATTCTTGTGTCAAAATTCCTTTGTTGCAAGCTATAAAATATATTCCAATTTATACAAAAATAATAAAAGAATTATGTATTAAGAAAATTGGCAGAAAGAAAAGAGATCCACCCACAATCCAAGTCATTGGCAAACTAGCTAGTCTCATGTTTGCAAAAACAACAATTGAAAAATATATTGATCCAGGGATACCTATGGTTACCATTTCAATCAATAATTTTTCAGTTCCTAAAACTTTAATTGATCTAGGAACTTCTATAAATTTCATGACAATAGAAACTATGAAGTATTTAAAACTGCCAAATATCTGACCTACTACTACAATTTTAGAACTAGCAAATAGATCTAAAGTTGTACTGGAAGGAATACTTGAAGACATCATTGTTTCTTTGGATTCATGGGAATATCCTGTAGACTTTCTAATCTTGCAACCAAAAACTAATCTAGGAGGCCATCCTTTAATTCTTGGCAGACCATGGTTAGCCACAACAGATGCCTTCATTGGATGCAGATCAGGAAGCATGATCATAGCACATGGAGATGAAAGGAAACATATTACACTCTATCCTCCTGCTCAATCTCCTTCTTTACTATCATGGTTTGATGACCAACAGGAATAAAATCTACCTATTTTAATCATTAATTAAGGCTTTAATTTTAGAGAAGAAGAAGAAAATGAGGATTTAATAGACTTTTTATCTCAGAACCTGGTATCTATGAGAAGCTATGAATAACACAATATGAAGCTGCAAATCATCTTCTAAATCAATGTTTTCAGGAAAATTGTACTATTCAATCATTACAAAATTCATTTGAAAGAATTTTTCCTATCAACTCAATTACCAATTCTCAAAGCAAAATCATTGAAATCAATCCTGGAAATAATTTAAATATTGGTAATAATCATCACAAGAACAATGGGTAATTCCATTATTACAAAAATATTCAAAAAAAAAATCTTGGGACTATACAGACATGCAAGGAATCCATCCAAAAACATGTATCCATCACATTTAAACAGATGAAACAATTAAACCAGTAAGACAACCACAAAGAAGAATGAATCCAATGATGAAGGAGATAGTGAAAGAGGAGTTTCAAAAACTATTACAGGTAGGATTTATCTACCCTATCTCTGATAATCAATGGGTTTCTCCCTTAGTTGTGGTGCTAAAAAAAAATGGAAAATGGAGAATATGTGTAGACTATAAGGAACTGAACAAAGTAACATTGAAATATCATTTCCCACTACCATTCATTGATCAAGTACTAGACTCATTAGCAGGGGAAAAGTTATTTTCCTTTTTTGATGGATTTAATGGATACAATCAGATCAAGATAGCATTAGAAGATCTGGATAAAACTACATTTACTTTTCCATGAGGAACGTATGCTTATAATATTTTACCTTTCGGACTATGTAATACACCTACTACATTTCAAAGAGCAGTCCTAACCATATTTGCAGATCTTATACATGAATTTGTTGAAGTCTACATGGATGATTTTACTGTTTATGGAAGTACATTTGATGATTGTTTAAACAATCTTGAAAAAGTTCTAAAAATATGCATAGAGAGAAACTTATCCCTCAGTGATGAAAAATGCTTTATGATGTTAACAGAAGGGATAGTGTCGAGACACCACATTTCCTCTTCTGGAATTAAGGTAAATCCAGCAAAGATACAAGTCATTATAAACTTAATGCCACCAAAAACATAGAAAGAAGTAAGAAGTTTCTTGGGATATGCAGGTTACTACAGAAGGTTTATTCAAAACTTCAGCAAAATAGCTTTACTCTGGTTCAAATTACTTGCAAAAGACATTGAATTTCAATGAACTACAAATTTTCAAAATGCATTTGAAAAATTGAAAGAGAAATTTTCTATAGCACCCAATCTCAAAGGACCAAATAGATCATTTCCATTCCACATATCTACTAATGCATCATAAACAGTTATAGGAGAATCTCTAGGAAAATAAGAAAATCAGTTTAACTATGCCATTTATTTCATAAGCAAAAATTTAACTCGGACAGAATTAAACTATACAGTAACTGAAAAAGAAATGCTAGATGTTGTGCATGCAGCCAATAAATTAAGGCATTATATAACAGGATATCAAGTATCTATTCATACAGATCATGTTGGCATTATGGCATAGGTTTGGCACTATGGCACAGGTGTTGTCCTTGATGGCAACTCACTCAAAGGGCAGATCACAGTTCAGGCTCTCAGAATGAAAGAAAATGAGGTATACGCAGGTTCATCTTAACAAAATCGTGTATACACGCGGTTGTACCGATCAAAAGGCGCGTATACGTATGCACGCACTTTGATGCAAAGAAAAGTGCATACATGTGGGAAAACTTATGGTTGTTCCATGTTATTTAGTCCGACATATTTGAACCTATGGTTTTGGTCCTTGGTATTGCATTTAAAGTGTTGAACCCAAGTATTGGGTACCTAGTATTAGTTCTCAATGGTTTTGGACCATGGTTTGAGTAAGACCTAAGACTATAAAAAAAGGGAAGGAGATCATTTGGCAAGGCATCGACTAATATGTTGAATATCTTGACAGAAGCAAGATATGGAATACTGGTGATTGGTTGGTGAGTTACAGCTGGATCTGAATCAAGGAGGAACCTGAGCATTACACGATGGTTAAGATCTATTGATGGGTCAAGATCTCAAGGCTTGAATAGTAGTATCATTGTGTGATTTTGATCTATTATATTTGGCGCATGATTAGATCTATAAATTTGATAATCTGGGTATAACTGATGTCTGATTAAGTAAAAGGATAAATTATCTTTTATAGATCTGTACGCAGGTTCGACACAACAGAGGTGTGTATACACGCAGGTTAAGCAAGTGAAGACTGCGTATACACTGGTTGGTTTTGGCATATTTGTGTATGTATGCAGGTTTATATTGGTGAAGTAGCGTATGTCTCTTGAAATACGTTTTAGCTGCTTCTGTTTATTGCTGCAATGTTTTGGGTTCAAAATTGGTATCTGGTTATTGGCACTGTTTTCTGGTTACAACGTTCTAAGAATTTATTGGTTGATTTAGTATTTGTTTGCGCAAAGGAGTTTGGTTAATGCAGATATACTTGATGTTTGATTGATATACATGGATCCAATCTAAAAATTTATGAAACATGATCCCTGGAAGAAAAGAGAAGGTTGAAGCTTTCTGTAGGTCAACACCTACGTACTAGTACCTCAGCTAGTACAAGAGCTAAGGGGGTTGTAGCTCCCTTCTAGGAGAAGCTAGAGAACGAGAGAAGGTTGTAGCCTTCTGAAGGTTGAAGCCTGTGTGCTAGTATAAGACTGCACCAGTACAGAATCATTGTAAAAAGAAGTTTCTAATTGAAAGAAGATAGAGACATATTGCAGTAGGTGGTTTTCACCCACATTGGGTTTCCACCTTATATTTTGTGTTCTTTTGTGTGACTGTCTGCTCTACTTTTCTGTTCCTATTTACTGTTATATGGTTCTGACACACAGATTAATGATCAACATCTGAAGAATAAATTAAATTATAAGTCTGGAAGTTATACATGAGTTTCATTAGTGAGAGCTGCGTATACACGCGGTTTTCATTCACTGAAGTAGCATATACAAATATTTGTATAAATTGAAAAAGAATTTGACTTAATAATACTGATTCACCCCCCTCTCAGTATTATTTTCAAAAATTGGTTTCAGAGTAGGTCCTTTAGAAGAAGCTTGATCGCTTGAAGGAAGATCTATCATCATGAGCAACTACAGAAAAGAAGCATCAATCAGGCCACCAATTTTCGATGGAAGCAACTTCGTCTATTGGAAGGTAAGAATCACTGCCTATCTTCAATCTCTTGGTACAGAAGTTTGGGATATTGTGGAAATAGGATACACTTTTCCATCAACAACTCCTATAGACACGGCTAGTAAGAAGCAGTATGAAATAAATGCAAAGGCGGTCAATACTCTATTAGGGAGCCTATCTCAATCAGAATCCGTCAAGGTTATGCAGCTCAAAACCGCAAAATAAATATGGGATAAGATCGTTCTGAGCTATGAAGGAGATGAACAGGTAAAACAAGAAAAACTACAAACTCTCAGAATTCAATATGAAAATCTCAGAATGTACAATGATGAAAGTGTGGCTAACTATTTCCTACGTATAGATGAGATTGTTAATTGTATGAAAAATTTGGGTGAAGAAATAAAAGAAGTTGTTTTGGTTGAAAAGGTTCTAAGATCTTTGTCTTCTAAGTTTGAATCAAAAGTTTCCACCATAGAAGAAAAACAGAATCTACAGAGCCTTACCATGTCACAGCTACACGAAATCCTAACCGCTTACGAAATGAGAAAAGGGGGACCATCAGACAAGAGAGAAGCTGCATTCAAAACCTCGGGAAAAGGAGATTACAATAACTCAGGACATATGTTGGAAGAAGAGGAAGAGTCAAATTTTGTCAAAAACCTTCAACGGGGTTCTGGAAGATTCAGAGGTAAGCTCCCTTTCAAATGTTTTGCTTGTGGAAGAGTCGGTCACTATGCTGCCAAGTGTCCTCATAAAGATA
Organism: Pinus tabuliformis; assembly: GCA_031772625.1. Classification (NCBI taxonomy): domain Eukaryota; kingdom Viridiplantae; phylum Streptophyta; class Pinopsida; order Pinales; family Pinaceae; genus Pinus; species Pinus tabuliformis. The sequence continues at coordinate 497,312,242 of CM062811.1, read as the reverse complement.
AGCTTGAACCAGTTAGATGGAACAGAAAACAGAATGTAAGTAAGAAGATCTATTACGCACATGAAGACAGTGATGGACTTTCAAATAGCGATGAAGATGAACAAGGTAATGATTATAGGCTTTTGATGGCTTTTGAAGATGATGATTTCTTGGATGCTATAGATGAAGAAAGTCTTTATTATGAAATTTATAAACTCAAAATTTGCCTAGAGGAGAAAAACATGATTATAGATACTCTGACATCCCAACTTGCAGAAATGGAGAAACACAATGAAATGTTAGAATGTGAAATTGTGAGACTTAGAAAGGACATTGAGAAAATGAAAGCTCTTAATCTTAGATTTGCTAAAGGATCTGAAACTTTAGATGAAATTATCAAAGTACAGCGTTCTCCTCTAATCAAGACAGGTCTTGGGTATACCAAAGAAACATCTCAAGCACAGAAGCCATCTACCTCCAAAAGTTATCTTGAAGCTGCAAGGAGAAGTGAGCAGGTTGATAATCGACAGAAAAGGCCCAATGGAGATCACCAGGTAAATCAGGGACAATTTACCTCAAGAATGAACAAAGACTACCAGGTAAATCGGGGGCAATCTGCTTCAAGGATTAACAGAAGCTACAACCAACCATAGGTAAATCATTCTCAATTTACCTCAAGAGTGGATGCCAATAGAAACTACAATAATTTTGTTGGTAGATTTGATAATTGCAAGAGTTTCTTCAATGGCCAATGTTTCTCTTGTCATAACTTTGGTCACAAAGCAGCTCAATGTGTTGCCTACAAGACAATCATGACTAGAGAAGCTCAAAAGCAAAGGAGTGTGACTGGGATCATGAAAAGGACCTACAATAACTTTTCTGCTCTTGAAAATGAAATACAATGTTCTATTTGTAACAACTTCGGTCATGAAGATTCTGAATGCAGTAGTAGGTTTCGACGAATAACTCAGAAGAAGCAAGCTTCATTAAGTCCCAAAATATGGAAAAAGAAAGAACCACTACCAGAAAGATGTGGGATAGCCTTATATGCAGAAGGACAGGAAAATCAATGGTACATCGACAGTGGATGCTCAAAACATATGAAAGGTGATAAAGATAAACTTCAGTCATATAGTGCCTTAGAAAAGGAAAAGGTCTCATTTGGAAATGACACCCCTGCACTCATAAAAGGTAAAGGTTCTGTTCTTTTGAAAGAAAAGGTCAAGGCTGGAAATGTTATGTATGTTGATGGCTTAAAGCATAATTTATTAAGTGTCAGTCAAATGTGTGATCAAGGAAATGAAGTAATATTTCAATCAAATGGATGCATTGTTCGTGAGCTTGATACAGGAGAAACAGTGATCAAAGGCATAAGAACTCCAAATAATTTATATATACTCAAGGGAGGACAACAACAATGCTATCTAAGCAAGAATGATGAACACTGGCTATGGCACAGAAGATTGGGGCATCTAAGCTTCTCACAGATAAGGAAAGCATGTAAATATCAGGCGGTTCGTGATCTACCTGACATCATAATTCTAGACAATACAATATGCAAATCATGTCGATTTGGTAAACAAACCAGAACTAATTTCCCTGAGAAGGAAGGATCAGCTAGCAGGCCACTTGAACTTGTCCATACTGATGTATGTGGTCCATCTAGGAAAAGGTCACCTCGAGGAGAAGAATATATTGTTCATTGAAGACTTTTCCAGGATGTGTTGGATAGGAATTATGAAGCATAAAGATGAAGCTTTTGAAAAGTTCAAATCATTCAAAGCCTTGGTGGAAAACGAATCAAATCACAGAATCAAATGCCTCAGGTCTGATCGAGGAGGGGAATTTACCTTGAATGAGTTTTTTTTTATTTTTGTGAATAACATGGAATAAAAAGGGAATTCTCTACTACAAGGACTCCTCAGCAAAATGGAGTAATGGGAAGGATGAACAGAATGGTTCAACAAATGGCTCGTGCTATTCTTGATGAGTCTGGAACTCCCGCAACCTTCTGGGGTGAAGCCGTATTTGCTGCAGTTACTATTCTAAATAAGACAAACATCCGAGTAAACAGCACTCGGACTCCTCACGAACTATGGTATGGTAAGACTCCCATGGTAAAATACTTCAAAATTTTTGGGAGCAAATGCTACATCAAAAATACTGATGAAAACCTTGGCAAGTTTGAACCTAGAGTAGATGAAGGCATTCTCCTTGGTTACTCTCCCCACATCAAAGCATATAAGTGTTACAATAAAAGACATGGAAAAATTGTTGAAAGTATTGATGTAGTGGTTGATGAAGAAGGAAACATTCCAAGGCAAGAAAAATCTGAAGAGTTCGAAGATAATGAGGACTATCTGTTGAGATTGCAACAAGATGATGGAGCTTAGTGAAAAGAGTCGCCTTCACTAAGTGGGCCCGCATGCTATTTTTGGCGCAAGTCTATTTTTAGACTATGTCTATTTTTAGACATATGGATCATGTCTATGTTTATGGATGATTGATCAAGTTGGGAAAATAGATGGACTTCTATTTTTGATGAAAGTGTGAGTGATCACAGTGTGAGTGATCAAGTCTATTTTTAGACTGGCTGTCAAAAATAGAAAAGTCAAATATTATTATCTCACAATAATATTTGGACTATAAACTTAATCTTATTCTCTTGGAGCACTTCAGTTTGAGCTACGGAAGTGGCACATGCAGCTGTCAGAAGGAAATTCGTTTTTCTTATGAGTCAGTTGAGTTGTTGCATGCATGACTTCAGTTAGAACTCAAGTGAGTTGAGTTTAGTGGACTGGAGGTACAGTTGATGGAGTTGTGTTCAGTTTAACTTAGTTAAACTGGTTGTAGTTAGTCTAACTGCAGATAGACTAATGATGAGTTGTTAAACTAATTATTAACTCATAATACAACTAAAGAATACATCAGTTAACTCAGTTGCATGTCAGTGCATGTTCAGTTCAACAGGGACAGGTGGTAGAGAATCAGATTGCTATCAGTTGTGACTATAGTTGTGCACCAGATCTTGCACAATCAAAGGATTGAGTATGCCAATGAGTTTGCTCACGTATTTGGCCCGCATTTTAGCCTTTGCTCACGTCCACAAAGAGTGAGTGACTATTTTGCAGGTGAAAATCGAGTTTGGGAAGCAATTCTCATCAGTTCTTGAGCAGGTATTGAGCAGTGGAGGTAGGCAAGCAGTGGAAGAGATTTGGAGATCAGATCTGAGCTGTATTGTGTGTAACAGAGGTGGAGATACTTGTGAGAAGTATTATGCTGTGTAATGTTACATGACTCAATCATTAATATACAGATAGTGTGGGGTTTTTAGCGAGATGCTTTCCCCGTGATACATACTGTGTTAATGTGTGAATGCTCTTGATGTTTTATTGTTATTGATGCTGCTATATTCTTGATCAACGTAGAGGAGCTTATGTATTGTGTATGTTTTCCGCATTAGTACATGATCAGGATAATCTCCATTGAATATGTGTTAAATTATTCAAAATTTCTACATGGTATCAGAGCTAGATGATTTGTAGAAAAATTTCTACATGGTATCGGAGCAGCTTGATTTGTAGAAGAGATTTTTACAGGATATCAAGCGAGGGTTGATCGGAACCAGTTGAGTTGGTTGCTGGTGGAATTCGAATTTGCAGCAGTGTTTTCTTGGTGACAACGCAGCAATGTCTTTCAACGGATTGCGATTGGAGTATGCTCTTGAGGGCAGCTCAAACTATATTGCATGGAAGCACAGGATGGAGGCAGTATTGGATGATAACGGGCTGAAGGAATTCATAGATACGGATATCCCAAAGCCTACTGATGCTACTCAAGCTGATGCTTGGCAAAAGAAGATCACAAAATATCGAAGAATTCTGTTGGAGGGCGTGAAGGATCACATTGTGTCCAGCCTCCATGGAAAGGCTACTCCATATTTGATGTGGAAATCATTAACAGAATTATTCCAAAGCAAGAGCGATCAGAGGAAGCTGGCGCTCAAAGATAAACTCAGAAACATCAAATGCGAGAAGGGAGACAGTATTCCCAAGTATCTCACGAAGTTCATTCAGTGTCGAGATGAGCTGGGAAGTGTGGGGGTTACTGTCGATGATGAGGACTTGGTGAGCTTGGCTCTCCTTGGTCTTCCGAAGAGTTGGCATTCCTATCAGGACTCTGTCAATGGTCGGGAGAAGTTGCCAGGATGGGAAAGACTATGGTCAGATCTTGTGCAGGAGGAGATCAGGCGGAGTACCAGGGACGGATCTTCGTCAAAGGGAGCTGATGAAGAGAATTGTGCTTTGGCTGCCAAAGCAAAGAAAGGGAAGAGCAAGAAAGCTTCTCAGTCTGGTGCGAAAGGCAAGAAGCAGGATATGTCCAAGGTGAAGTGTTTTCACTGTCACCAGCATGGACACTATGCCACAAATTGTCCGCAGAAGAAGAAGAACAAGCAAGCTGCTGGATCTGCAGGGGGAGAGGCTTTAGCTTCTCAGTTTGAGCTTGATTTTTCATTGATCGCATGCTTGGTTTCAAGTGTGATGGGATCAGTGTGGTTTCTGGACAGTGGTGCGTTTTTTCACATGACGGGAGATAGAGATTTGTTCTCTGATCTGGAGGACAAAGATCTTGGAGTGCACATCGAGATGGGCGATGATGGTAGATACAGTGCGACCAATATCGGTACCATTTCCTTTGAGAGGGAGTCTGGTAAACCCTTTGTATTGAAGGAAGTCATGCATGTTCCAGGATTGAAGAAGAATCTCATCTGAGTGGCGATGTTAGAAGACAAGGGGTATGATGTTGTTTTCAGCGAGGGAAAGGCCTTCCTGCGCAGCAAGACAACTGGTGAGACCCAGAAGATAGGGGTTCGAGTGAGGAACCTTTATCAGTTGCATGTAGATGGATGCGCAGCAATGGCAGGCAAGGCAGAAGGATTGGTGAGCCGGGATGATGGCGAGTTGTGGCACAGGAGATTGGGTCACCTTCACCATGGAGCCTTGAAGATACTGCAGCAGATCACTACAAGGCTTCCTAAAGTTCTCTCGTAAGTGCTGGATCTTCTTCATGCAGAAGAAGAGCGAGACATATTCAAAGTTCTGTGAATTCAAAGCACTGGTCGAGAAGGAGTCGAGGAAGAAGGTGAAGGCTCTTAGGAGCGATAATGGTGGTGAATACATCTTGGACGAGTTCAAGGATTTCTGCAAGGCAGAAGGGATTCGTAGAGAGCTCATAGCTCCCCATAACCCACAGCAGAACGGGGTAGCTGAGCGAAAGAACAGAACGATTGTGGGTGCTGCACGGGCAATGTTGCATGATCAGGGCCTACCCCTTCACTTGTGGGCGGAAGCATGCAATACAGCAGTTTATGTGCAGAACTGTTGTCCTCATAGGATACTTGGCATGAGTACACCCGAGGAGGCTTATTCTGGTAAGAAGCCTGATCTTTCTCATTTGAGGATTTTTGGTGCTAACGTTTACATGCATGTGACGAAGGATGCCAGAAAGAAGTTGGAACCGACTGCAGAGGTTGGGATATTTGTGGGGTACACTGATACGCCCCACAACTATCGTGTGTATTTGCCAGATAGTGGTAAAACTGTTGTGCGACGGGATATAAAATTTCAGGAGGAGATAGCCATGAAGTGTTCGCTTGAGAGGGAGCTACACTTGCATGCAGATGAGGAGCTATTAGTTCCTAAGGATGAGCTTCAGGATGTGGATCAGCCACAGGACGAGGTTCATGGAGTGGAAGAGACCACTCATGCAGCGCCAACCATCAGAGGGCGAAAGCGCTTGACAGAAGCTGAGCGACTGGCTCAAGATGCAGAGAAAGTTGTAGGACCACCTACAGCCCAACGCAGGCAGAGACAGTCACCTGATCGGTACACTGGATACATGGCTCTTATGAGCAAGTGTGTTGTGACTGAGCCATCCTCTTTCGAGGAAGCTATGGAGGATCCCGCATGGGTAGACGCCATGGTGGAAGAGTATGATTCTATTGTCAGAAACAGTGCATGGGAGATTGTTCCTAGACCGGAAGGGAAATCAGTGGTAGGTTCGAGATGGATCTACAAAGTTAAGCAGGCAGCTGACGGGAGTGTGGAGAAGTACAAGGCAAGATTTGTTGCCCGAGGCTTTTCACAGATTGAGGGGATCGATTATGAGGAGACCTTTGCACCTGTCGCAAGGTATTCTTCCATACAGACGATTCTTGCTCTCTCAGCGCAGATGGGATGGCACATTCATCAGATGGATGTGAAGACTGCGTTCCTCAACGGAGTCATTGAGGAGGAGGTGTACATTGAGCAACCCGAAGGCTTTGAAGTCTTCAGCAGCGAGTCGCATGTGTGCAGGCTCAAGAGAGCGTTGTATGGGTTGAAGCAAGCACCACGTGCTTGGTACACACGGATAGACAGCTATTTCACAGGACTTGGATTCTCCAAGAGCGAGGCGGATACGAACCTATACCAGATTGTGGTGGAGGGTAAGTTGCTTATCATTGTACTGTATGTTGATGATTTGATTCTAACGGGTGATGAGCTGTTGATACTGTCATGCAAGAAGGATCTTGCTACAGAGTTTGAGATGAAGGATTTGGGCCTCCTTCACTATTTCCTAGGATTGGAAATATGGCAACGCGCAGTGGTGGACTGTTTGTTTCTCAGGGCAAGTATGCTCGGGAGATACTGGAGAAGTTCAACATGCATGGCTGCAAGCCTGTTGATACTCCTCTTCCTGGAGGTTGGAGGAAGGAGGATGCCACTTCGGGAGAAGAAGTGGATGCCACTGTTTATCGACAGTTGGTGGGGTCGCTGATGTATTTGGTCAATACACGACCTGATATATGCTATGCAGTTAACCAGCTTTCACAAGCTATGGTTAAGCCTACCAAGCTCTTCTGGAAGGCGGGCAAGCATGTATTGCGCTACTTGAGAGGCACATCGGGATATGGTTTGTGGTACAGACAGGAGGATGAGGTGAAGCTATGTGGCTTCACGGATGCAGATTGGGCAAGGAGCCCAACAGACAGAAAGAGCACATCAGGAGGGGTCTTCAGTATCGGATCGACAGCAGTTTCTTGGTACAGCAGGAAGCAGAGATCTGTGGCACTCAGTTCAGCGGAGGCCGAGTATATGGCAGCAAGTTTGGCTGCATGCGAGGCTATATGGATGAGGAAGATCCTGGTTGGTTTGTTCGGTTCTCATTTGGATCCTACTGTGATTTACTGTGATAACCAGAGTTGCATTAAACTCTCTGCTAATCCTGTATTTCATGATAGATCTAAACATATTGACATCAGGTGCCATCATATCAGAGATTGTGTGCAGCGGAGGATCATGTTACTTTCGTACATTCCAACGGAGGATCAGGATGCTGATATTCTGACGAAGGCTCTCACCAGGAGAAAATTCGAGTACCACCGAGGCAGGATAGGGGTTGCTGATAATCCATATCTTGTCGAGAGGGAGTGTTGAGATTGCAACAAGATGATGGAGCTTAGTGAAAAGAGTCGCCTTCACTAAGTGGGCCCGCAGGCTATTTTTGGCGCAAGTCTATTTTTAGACTATGTCTATTTTTAGACATATGGATCATGTCTATGTTTATGGATGATTGATCAAGTTGGGAAAATAGATGGACTTCTATTTTTGATGAAAGTGTGAGTGATCACAGTGTGAGTGATCAAGTCTATTTTTAGACTGGCTGTCAAAAATAGAAAAGTCAAATATTATTATCTCACAATAATATTTGGACTATAAACTTAATCTTATTCTCTTGGAGCACTTCAGTTTGAGCTACGGAAGTGGCACATGCAGCTGTCAGAAGGAAATTCGTTTTTCTTATGAGTCAGTTGAGTTGTTGCATGCATGACTTCAGTTAGAACTCAAGTGAGTTGATTTTAGTGGACTGGAGGTACAGTTGATGGAGTTGTGTTCAGTTTAACTTAGTTAAACTGGTTGTAGTTAGTCTAACTGCAGATAGACTAATGATGAGTTGTTAAACTAATTATTAACTCATAATACAACTAAAGAATACATCAGTTAACTCAGTTGCATGTCAGTGCATGTTCAGTTCAACAGGGACAGGTGGTAGAGAATCAGATTGCTATCAGTTGTGACTATAGTTGTGCACCAGATCTTGCACAATCAAAGGATTGAGTATGCCAATGAGTTTGCTCACGTATTTGGCCCGCATTTTAGCCTTTGCTCACGTCCACAAAGAGTGAGTGACTATTTTGCAGGTGAAAATCGAGTTTGGGAAGCAATTCTCATCAGTTCTTGAGCAGGTATTGAGCAGTGGAGGCAGGCAAGCAGTGGAAGAGATTTGGAGATCAGATCTGAGTTGTATTGTGTGTAACAGAGGTGGAGATACTTGTGAGAAGTATTATGCTGTGTAATGTTACATGACTCAATCATTAATATACAGATAGTGTGGGGTTTTTAGCGAGATGCTTTCCCCGTGATACATACTGTGTTAATGTGTGAATGCTCTTGATGTTTTATTGTTATTGATGCTGCTATATTCTTGATCAACGTAGAGGAGCTTATGTATTGTGTATGTTTTCCGCATTAGTACATGATCAGGATAATCTCCATTGAATATGTGTTAAATTATTCAAAATTTCTACACTATCCTTCTACAAAAAACCAGACTTATGATGAAGAAGAAACCCATGAGGCACCAGAAGAACCGATAAGGATAGAAGAAAAGACTCCATCCAGGTACGTTCAGAAGAATCATCCAGAAATTCAAATTTTGGGGCAAAAGGAGGCAGGTGTACAAACAAGAAGAACCATTTCAGAAGCTTCAAGTTATCTAGCATTACTCTCCTCCACTGAACCACAAAATGTAAGAGAGGCATGCAAAGATGAATGTTGGGTAAAGGCCAAGGAGGAAGAACTTGAGCAGATTGAAAAGAATAACACTTGGGAGTTGGTTCCTAGACCAAAAGATAAGAATGTCATTGGAAAAAAATGGATATTCAAAAATAAGCTAAATGAAAATGGAGATGTGATTAGGAATAAGCCCAGACTTGTTTGTAAAGGGCATGCTCAACAAGAAGGCATAGACTTTGAAGAAACTTTTGCACCTGTTATGAAACCAGCTCAAGAAAAGATAGAAAAGATAGATCAACGCCTTAGAATTCAGCCTCTTCGAGGGGGCAACCTCCTTTACATTACATAAATGAAAAATTCTTGGATGATACAAATGAAAAGACCTCCTTTCTATATATAGGAGTCTAAGGGGTCATAACATAATCAGAGCCGACATAACAATAATAATGTAAGGGCACAATAATAACAATAGTGGGCTTCTATGGGGCACATTAGTAATAATATGGGCACTACATGGGTACATCAATATAATAAGTGGGTTGTACTAATAACAATAAGGGGTTACACTAGTAGTATAGGGGCTGAACATGTCCCTCTCCTTCAAAAAGTGTTGTCCTCAACGCTTGAGTAGTTCTTGATGCTTCTGTATAAAATTCTTGTCCTCCCATGTGGAATCTTCAGTGGGTAAGTTCTTCCACTTGATGAGATACTCTGAAATTGATCGATTTCGTAGCTGTCGGGTTCTTGTTTCTGTGACTGCTTCAGGTTCCAATATGATTTTTCCTTCCTTTTCAATATCTGGCAATATTGTTTGAATTGGGATCTTTTGCAACTTTTGAATAAGTGGCCATACTTCTTTGTCCTTCTTCCATTCATCCCTTGATTTTTTTATCCAATCTCATTGGATAATAGAAATAGCACAAAACAATGCTTCCACATCCTCATCCTTGAAGAGTCTTCCCATTCAGAAAGGTCGCCATTTTTTAAGTGCATGTAGTATTGCCAACATTTCCTTCTCATAAATAGCTTTCTTTAGATGTAGCAGTAAAAATACCCAATCGCCTACATCAAAACATTTTTCACTATGATGTTGATCTACCTGTTGTTTCATTTGATTTTGCACCGAAGTGGCGCTATCCTTTAAAAGTTGGAGAACTTGTTGTTGATGCTCGATGTGATCTTTCACTGCTTGAACCTTTTTCTTCTTGATATGTCCTTCTATCTTTAGAGTTTGAGGAGTGGTAATTTCTTCCAATCCTTTACAAGATATGGTCGGATTCATTTCTTGACGCTCGATGTGATCTTTCACTTCTTGAATATTTTTCTTCTTGATATGTCCTTCTGTCTTGCTAGTTTGAGGAGTGGTAATTCTGACCAGTGAATTACAAGATATGGTTGGATTCATTTCTTCTTTCTTGATGTGATATTTCACTTCTTGCACCTTTTTCTTCTTGATATTTTCTTCTATATTGAGAGTTTGAGGAGTGGTCATTCTTGCCAATAGTTTACAAGATATGTTCTGATTCATTTCTTCTTTATCTGGGGTCGGGTCCTGGCATATATCCTCTTCTTTTGATGTTTCTTGATCCTTTTCTTCCTCCTCTTCATACTCTATGTAAAATAATTTCTTCTCAACACACTTATGACCTTTAGTGCATTTTCTATCACAATTGTAACAAAGCCCTTTTTCTCTTTTTTCTTCCAATTGTTGTGGTGTAACCCTTGTAGGTTGTGGAAGGCTAGGAGGAACAACACATCCATCTTTATAGTTGTGAGGGGTAGACTTCCTTGTTGCCATAATTTTACTTTCAAATATGTCACAAAGCCCTTTTACTCTTTCCAATTGTTGTGGTGTTGCTCTAAAGAAGGTGTTGCTCTTTGTATCCTCATAATGTGCTATCATTTCCTCCGTGAGAATTGACCACGTAACAAGTTTTTTACGAGAACAAAGCCCTTTATACCATAAAAATTGATCCGGTTCTAAATATGAAGATGCAATACATACCTTTTGTAACAGTGGTACACCATGTAGATCAAAATATTTCTCCATCTGAAGTATCCAATTTACCGGATCCTTGCCATCAAACTTCCTCATCTTGCTTTTTCTTGATTTTAGGACCTCGAAATTGAAATGACTGTAACTCTTTACTTGTTGTAGCCCTCTGTGTCCTCTTTCCAATGCCACCAGTCTGATCCAAATTGGATTCTCCAAAAAAGAGTTATGCACAATCTCCCAAGATGACCTGATTATAGACCTTTCCAAAAGAGCGAACCTGTATGAAGTGCCACGTGTCAATTTTTCAACCTTTGGCTCTGAAAAAGATATACAAGAAACTACATTCTGTCCTCTTTCTATACCTTCATGCGAAATTTCAATCCAATGCTCAGAGAGAAAGTTATGACTATTTTCCCCAGGTCACCTGTTTGGAATGTAATTCAGGAGTCTGCAAAAAGACCAACTTCCTCAGATCATATCTTCGAAAATATCGCGCGAAAAGCTCTGAAATTCAGACCCAAGGTTCAGCACGATTTCTTCTCAAATGGTTTTTTTTGTGACTTCTGAAATGTCACAGAAAAAAATTTATAGCGAAAATGCCATGATGACCTGTTTGGAGCAGCGAAACCCTAGAATCCAAAGCTCTGATACCAAATGTTATGAAACCAGCTCAAGAAAAGATAGAAAAGATAGATCAACGCCTTAGAATTCAGCCTCTTCGAGGGGCAACCTCCTTTACATTACATAAATGAACAATTATTCGATGATATAAATGAAAAGACCTCCTTTCTATATATAGGAGTCTAAGGGGTCATAACATAATCAGAGCCGACATAACAATAATAATGTAAGGGGACAATAATAACAATAGTGGGCTTCTATGGGGCACATTAGTAACAATATGGGCACTACATGGGTACATCAATATAATAAGTGGGTTGTACTAATAACAATAAGGGGTTAAACTAGTAGTATAGGGGCCTAATAACACCAGTTGCCAGATTTGAGGCCATAAGGATGTTCCTTGCCCTTTCTAGCTTTCAGAAGTTCAAAATATTTCAAATGGACGTGAAGTTTACTTTTCTAAATGGAGACTTGGATGAAGAAGTGTATATTGAGCAACCAGATGAGTTTATCCTTGGAAATGATCCAAAGCTTGTATGCAGACTCAAAAAGGCTCTCTATGGCTTAAACAGGCTCCCAGAGCTTGGTATTATCGCTTGGATAAGTACCTCCATCAACAAGGTTTCACAAAAGGTTCCACAGATAGCAATCTGTATATAAAAGTTGACAATGATAAGTTGCTAATACTTGTTGTGTATGTTGATGATATCATCTTTGGTAGCAATGAAGAAGACATGAGTCAAAATTTTGCCTTGGTGATGCAAAAAGAGTTTGAAATGTCTATGTGTGGTGAGCTCACATATTTTCTTGGTTTACAAGTCCAACAAAACAAAGACAATATTTTTCTATCACAAACCAAGTATCTCAAGCAGATCTTGAAGAAATATGGGATGGAGGATTTGAAACCAGTATGTACCCCTATGGTAACAGGATGCAGCCTCAGCGCAAATGATGAATCAGCAGCAATGCATCAACCAACCTATAGATCCATGATTGGTAATCTGCTCTATCTAACAGGTACCCAACCAGATATTATGCATGCAGTGGGAATAGTTGGAAGGTTTCAGGCAAATCCAAAGGAAACTCATCTTCAAGCAGTTAAGAGAATTTTTAAGTATCTTCAAGGAACTCAAAACTATGGCTTATGGTATCCTAGAAGTACAGATCTCACACTTCATGCATATACAGATGAATATTGGGCAGGAAGTGTGGATGACAAAAAAAGCACTAGTGGTGGTGCATTCTTCATGGGTCCTAGGTTAGTATCTTGGTTCAGCAAGAAACAGAGTTCAATTGCATTATCTACAGCTGAAGCAGAATATGTAGTTGTTGCATCTTGCTACACACAACTCCTCTGGATGATGCAGACATTACAAGACATGCAAATCACTTGTACTCCACCTATCCCCATTCTATGTGATAATACAAGTGCAATCAGCATTTCAAAAAATCTAGTCATGCATTCAAAGACCAAGCACATACCTATCAAATATCATTTTCTCTGAGAACAAGTGCTTGAACAAAAGGTCAAGTTGGAGTATGTTCCCTCTAAGGAACAAGTTGCTGATATCCTCACCAAACCACTGCCCAGGGAGACATTTGAATACCTCAAACAGAAGCTGGGAGTAGTTGATGCATCATCTTGCTGTTGAATCTTGTCTGTTTCAGAGAAAAGTGGTTGTACGCGAGTTGAATGAGGAGGATCCGCGTACATACACCGGTTTATGAAGGTACAGTCGTATATATGTTGGTTTGAAGAACAGCAGTGAGGCCAAGCTTAGGATGAAAAGAGTTTGATATGGGTCTGATCGAGACCATCTGGAACAGGTTCAGGGGAAGCATATATTCTTCTAATAGTGCATTGCTGGCATTATCTTAGAAGATCTTTGTTCAAATTCATAGTTGGTTTGATTTCAGGTGGAACAAGTGCAGAAGGAGAACATGGGTGCTGGTCTGAATAATGATTGACAAATGTTGCTGATGTTAGTTGTTGATAACTGTCAGAGTCTTGCTGTAGATATTTTGTCTCTATGTCTTATATTTCTTTTATCAAGGTCATGTAATGACCTATTTTGGTTTCCCCACTATGCCTAGGATGAATGATGTAATGTACCTATTTGTCATGTGTAAACTTCTGGTGTATCCCCACTTGGTTGGGTGGATGAGTCAATCCCAACTTGGTTGGGAGATGGATGTATGTATGAATCTTTGGTGATAGGAAGGTATTTTAAAGTCATGTTTCTTGTATAGATCATCTTATTGCAGACCTTGCCTACAGTCAGGGGGAGCTTGGACAACACAACAGAGCAGAGGATTCAGCATGTATTCAAGGGGAGCATAACCCTTTGCCCTTGATGTCAAAGGGGGAGAATGTTTTGAGTGACTTGGGGTTGCCATCAAGTCCAAAGGTGGAGATTGTTGGCATTATAGCACAGGTTTGGCACTATGGCACAGGTGTTGTCCTTGATGGCAACTCACTCAAAGGGCAGATCATAGTTCAGGCTCTCAGAATGAAAGAAAATGAGGTATACGCAGGTTCATCTTAACAAATTCGTGTATACATGCGGTTGTACCAATCAAAAGGCATGTATATGTATGCACGCACTTTCATGAAAAGAAAAGCACATACATGTGGGAAAACTTATGGTTGGTCCATGGTATTTAGTCCGACATATTTGAACCTATGGTTTTGGTCCTTGGTATTGCATTTAAAGTGTTGAACCCAAGTATTGGGTCCCTAGTATTAGTTCTTAATGGTTTTAGACCATCGTTTGAGTAAGGCCTAAGATTATAAAAAAAGGGAAGGGTATCATTTGGCAAGGCATCGACTAATATGTTGAATATCTTGAGAGAAGCAAGATCTGGAATACTGGTGATTGGTTGGTGAGTTATAGCTGGATCTGAATCAAGGAGGAACCTGAGCATTACACGATGGTTAAGATCTATTGATGGGTCAAGATCTCAAGGCTTGAATAGTAGTATCATTGTGTGATTTTGGTCTATTATATTTGGCGCATGATTAGATCTATAAATCTGATAATCTAGGTATAATTGAAGTCTGATTAAGTAAAATGATAAATTATCTTTTATAGATATGTACGCAGGTTCGACACAGTAGAGGCGCGTATACACGCAGGTTAAGCAAGTGAAGACTACGTATACGCTGGTTGGTTTTGGCATATCTGCGTATGTACGTAGGTTTATATTGGTGAAGTAGCGTATGTCTCTTGAAATATGTTTTAGCTGCTTCTGTTTATTGCTGCAGTGTTCTGGGTTCAGAATTGGTGTCTGGTTACTGGTACTATTTTCTGGTTACAGCATTCTGAGAATTTATTGGTTGATTCAGTATTTGTTTGCACAAAGGAGTTTGGTTAATGCAGATATACTTGATGTTTGATTGATATACATGGATCCAGTCTGAAAATTTATGAAACGTGGTCCCTGGAAGAAAAGAGAAGGTTGAAGCCTTCTGTAGGTCAGCACCTACGTACTAGTACCTTAGCTAGTACAAGAGCTAAGGGGGTTGTAGCTCCCTTCTAAGAGAAGTTCGAGAATGATAGAAGGTTGTAGCCTTCTGCAGGTTGAAGCCTGTGTGCTGGTATAAGACTGCACCAGTATAGAATCATTGTAAAAAGAAGTTTCTAATTGAAAGAAGATAGAGACATATTGCAGCAGGTGGTTTTCACCCACATTGGTTTTCCACCTTATATCTTGTGTTCTTTTGTGTGACTGTCTGCTCTACTTTTGTGTTCCTGTTTACTGTTATATGGTTTTGACACACAGATTAATGATCAACATCTGAAGAATAAATTAAATTATAAGTCTGGAAGTTATACGCTAGTTTCATTAGGCAGAGTTGCGTATACACGTTGTTTTCATTCACTGAAGTAGCGTATACAAATCTTTGTATAAATTGAAAAAGAATTTGACTTAATAATACTGATTCACCCCCCCTCTCAGTATTATTTTCAATATATCAATCATCCATTAAATATTTAATGAAAAAAACAATTACTAATGGCAGAATTACTAGATGGTTGTTACTAATGCAATAATTAAATATCACTGTTCTAGATCGATCAGGAAAAGATAATCAAGTGGCAGACTTTCTGTCAAGACTTCATTCTCTTGGTAATCTTATTCCTATTTCAGACAACTTTCCATATGAACATTTATTTTCTATAACGGCTAAACCTCCATGGTTTGCAGATATACCTAACTACTTATCATTTGGAATATTACCATCTCATTTCACTAGCAAGCAGAAAAGAAAAATAATTAAAGAAAATGCTAGATATACATGGGTCAATGGTGACATCTTTTATACTAATCTTGATCTTTTGATAAGAAAATGTGTAAGAGAAGACAAAATTCTTGATATTCTAAAATCATGTCATGATGAACCATGTGGTGGACATTTTGCAGATAAACGGATAGCATACAAGGTGCTCAAACTTGGCTACTACTAGCCAACAATTTTCAAAGACTCAAAGACCTATTGTAAAAGATGCGATAGTTGTCAAAGAATTGGAAGACTTGTAGTATCAGATAAGGTGCCATTGAAACCAAAAATACTTATAGAACCAATTGAACAATGGGCTCTAGACTTTGTGGAACCTATTAATGTGCCTTCAAATGGAAAAAAGTACATCTTAGTCTGTACAGACTATGTTACAAAATGAGTAGAAGCAAAAGCAATGGCATAAGAAACAGAAGAAATAGTGGTTTCTTTCCTTTTTGAAGAAATCTCTGTCATATTTGGAGTTCAGAGACAGATTGTTACAGACCAGGGAACACAATTCACTTCTAAACTTGTTCAAGATCTTACAGAAAAATGCAAAATCAAGCATAGAAAGTCTACTCTATATCATCTACAAGCAAAACGGACAAGTAGAATCTACTAATATGGTTCTGGAAAACATCATGACGAATATAATGCAAATGAACAGAAAAGATTGGTCAGACAAATTAAAAGATACATTATGGGCATACATAATTACATGGAAAAATACCACTGGATTTAGTCCATATCAACTGGTATATGGTAAAAAAGTTCTGTTACCAATCAAATTTCAAATTCATACATTCAAACTTGTAGCAGAATTGGGATTGCACCTGTCAAAAGCTTAACAGCGAAGACTTATGCAGGTGAATGAACTAGATGAGATCATACAACAAACAGTTGAGCATACATCACTAGTACAACAACAAAGAATCAAATTTTATGACATATTTATCAAAAAAAATCATAAGGGAGACTAGGTGCTTCTTTTCGAATCCAAGTACAAAGATTTCAAAGCTAAGTTCACTACTCATTGGCTTAGGCCATATGAAATAGAAGAAATCTTTGACAATGGAGCAGTCAATATTAAAACAATTGATGAAGCAGTAATTTCATTTCTAATTAATGGTCATGGACTCAAAGTTTATAACAAACCAATCAATAAAGAAGACTTTATGAACATAGTCTCAGCAGAAAACAATATGGAAGTATTGGAACATCATAGTAATATGCCTTCCCTATTTCAAAAAGAATAAAAATAAAAAATAAAAAAGTTAAAAAAAATAATAATAAAGGAGTTTGATTGTGAAAATGTAGGATACTGACACAATACAGACTCAAATTAATATCAGAAAACCAACTTGTTTGGCCAATATGAATTCTATTTTATGTTTTTCATTTTTATTTTTGCAGGATCATCCTCCAAAATTTAAAGACTTGAGGACAAGTCTTAAGATCAACAAGGGGGGAAACATTCATAATAAATCAACAAACCATGCAATGGTTTAATATCAAGTAGATGTAATACAAAAAGTCCCTGAGACATCATAATCAACATTTATCAGTAAGGGACCTGAACAAGATCAATATCATATACAGAAGGGACCTAATTATTCATTTTCAAATCAACATCAAAGGGACATGAGAAGCAGCTACAAGCATCTATCTACAGTCTAGTATTGACAAGAATTCATTTTGAAAAGGTCAAGTGTTGACAAAAGAGTTAAGGTCATCAACAAAAGAAAAGCATTGAAAATAAGCTATCAAGTAAAAGGAAAGTACTGTAACTTTAAAGCATTTTTAAAGCCTTTGATTTTGAATTTTTTTTCTGAGATTGGTAACCTAGTTTAAAACTTGAATATGCAATACTCCTAGCCATGTACATTATATCATTTTACATTATCCTACATCACCCTACATATTCATTCATTTCATCACTTAACCATACATTCACATCTCATTACTCAACCATATCATTTGCAATTTTTGACCAATATTGTTGGCCACATCTCCTTTTGAAAAAAAAAATTGCATCATGGAAAAATTGTCTATACAACCAAAAGGATTAGTTTATGTATCTACAAAACAAGAACAAGAAGTTAGTA
Source organism: Pinus tabuliformis (assembly GCA_031772625.1). NCBI lineage: Eukaryota > Viridiplantae > Streptophyta > Pinopsida > Pinales > Pinaceae > Pinus > Pinus tabuliformis. The sequence continues at coordinate 497,294,419 of CM062811.1, read as the reverse complement.
TCATTGTAAAAATATAAAGAAAATTTGATTTGAAATGACCTAAGATTATGGTCATTTCAAAATCAAATACATAAGTATATGATGAAAAGGACAAAGTTGCAATGATAAAAACATGAATATGCAACATTGTTAAGTTATGGTATGTTCTATGCTTATAACAGTTTACTTCTTTTTCTTATTATATTCCACCGATTAGCAATCACATGTACATAAAGTAAAGTGCAGATAGAACATTAAACGATCGACAGAAAACAAGCCAAGACAAGAGACACAAGATGTGGCGGCTAGCCAGGGACAAACACCACAATGTGTGGGGAAACCCTTTGATCAAATCTTCTTTTATCTTCAATAATTCAGCAGAGAGAAATAGTACAATAAATCTGATTCATATCACCAGTAGCAAACCCTAGATCAGCGGCTTCATTATCAAACTAGGGCAGACCATATCTCACAAACCGACCGTCGGATTGACTTCATTCCACCACCAAAAGTTTCGGCTTCCAGAGGAGGTTCAGATGAACCTATAGCGCAGTTTAGATGAGGAGATCTTCTAGGCCACGCAAGTCAATCTTTACTTCTGCAGTTGCAGCTTCAGTTTCAGCAGTTTCCGGCTTCAAACTAGGGCAGTCGATATCTTGCAAACCGTTCGTCGGATTGACTTCATTCCACCACCAAAAGTTGCGGCTTTCAAAGGATATTCAGATGAACCTACATCACAGTTCCAAATAGGAGATCTTCTAGGCCACGCAAGTCAATCTTTACTTCTGCAGTTGCAGCTTCAAATTCAACAGCTTCTAGCTTCACATGTGTGAGAGAGAGAGACCCATTTCAGCGCAGTAGAGAAGAGACTCATATATGCGTAGTAGAGAGAGAGAGATGTGATGAGATGAGTGAATCTAAATGAGGAAAAGTCCTCTTATATTTATACACAACGTTGGTGGGTGAATAGATGTGACTGTTGGGCTTCTGGGCCTACATGAGTTGTAGGTCGGCTTGATAATAATTCCATAATCAAAATAAATTCATATCTCCATGAATACTTATCGGAATTGGATGATCTTTATATCAATCTTACACCTCTCGACGAGAGGAATCTAATAAAAATATTATCAGCCATGAATAAGATGACCCACATGAAGTTTTGCCCTGGTTGCCAATTTTAACACTCCCTCTCAACCATGGAGGACTTCATCTGCAATCTGTCTATCGGTCATTACTATTCATCCATCAAATGCACTGCCTTGTACAGCCTGACCATTGCCCTGCTCTGCTCTATTTTGCCTATTCTGCTTTGTCTTGTTCTGCCCTGCACTGATCTGTACTGTTTTGTTCTGTTCTGCTCTGCTCTTGCATTGTTCTGTTCTACTATGCTTTTGTCTGAATTATGAAGAAGAAGAAATGATCGAGGATGTATCATACTGACTTAAAGTCAGTCTCAGAGTATGTACCACTGGTCCCAGACCAGTCTCAACCAACCCAAAGTCAGCGTCATACTGAGTACAACTCCAATGGTCCCAGACCAATATCATCCTCCACTGACTCAAAGTCAGTCTCAGAGTATGTACCACTGATCCCAGACCAATCTCAACCGACCCGAAGTCGGCGTCATAGTATGGTACAACTCCTACCACTGGTCCCAGACCAGTATCATTGATCCCAGATCAATGGAGGTCATCCTAGCGTAGGGAGTACAGTAGTTACAACGATGCGTCCATCGGTACTACTATGGTTCCTAACTTCATTTCCCTGCTCATTGATCAGATGAGAGGTACTTCACATGAGTCCCAGACTACATGGGTAGGATGCCTCGATAGGAGAACTAATCAATCCTGTCCTCATAGGAGAACACATCAATCCTGCTACAATTGTCATGGAGAACACATCAATCCAGGCCTCACAGGAGAACACATCAATCCTGCTACAATTGCCATGGAGAACACATCAATCCAGGCCTCATAGGAGAACACATCAATCCTGCTACAATCGCCGTGGAGAACACATCAATCCAGGCTGCCATGGAGAACACATCAATCCAAGATGCCATGGAGAATACATCAATCCAGGCCTCACAGGAGAACTAATCATCCTGCTACACAGGAGAGCGAATCATCCTGTTCCACAAGAGAGCGAATCATCTTGTCCCACAAGAGAGCGAATCATCTTGTTCCAGTGTGCACCACCAGGGGAGGGTGAGTCACCTTGTGGTCATATGTTGCTCCAGTAGGAACCACAAGCCCTCAGAGCTCCCAGAGCTCAATGTATGCAACATACAGGACCCTTGTACAATGGTTTCTTGCCGACTCCAAGTCGTTTGGGAAAAACACATATTAGATCTTTCCTCGGCGCTTTGACAAGGTGTATCAACCTGTACATCATCTTAATGTGATGGAGCTTCCTTTCTCATCGACTTACCATATCCCAGATGATGTCTATCTGCTAGAGCAATTGACGAATATGAGATTCCTCAATAATCGAATCCCACCTCTGGTTGTTACAAAGAATCACAATGGTATCCAATGTAAATCCAAACAGCTCACTGAAGAGCTTTCACAACCAGACTGCCTCACACGAGGTTATGCTAGCAACAATATCTCCTGCTTCAGCAGTGCTCAAAGCCACCAACTTCTGCTTCCTGCTCATCCAGGATATCGACAGATCCCAAGATGAAACAGTACCTGGAAGTGCTCTTACGGTCCACCACACTGCTTGCCCAATCAACATCAGTCTATCCAAGTAGTCTCACATCTCCGGCAGTGTATCTTAATCCATGAGAGATTGTGTCCTGAAGACATCTCAGAAGATTCCTGGCATCAATCCAGTGAGGCTCAACCAAATATGAGCTCACAATGCTAACTGCAAAACATATGTTCGAATAGAGGTTCACCAAGAACATCAATGCGAATGAGTTTTTGAAACTCAGAGGCATTTCCCAAGTCTGGTCCGACATCACTACCATATAACTTCTAAAAGTTAAGATCCTCGAGGTAGTCATAGGCTTGCAGTCCATCATACCGAATCTTTCCAATATATTTACCACATATTTTCCTTGAGATAGGAAAATTTCCCTTGGCTTCTGCCACACTTCAAGTCCTTGGTCCTTCACTTCAAATTCAGAAGCCATCTCCCTCTTACATTTTTGAATGAGAGGGTTTGCACCTGTTAGAAAGAGGTCATCCACATACAATACCAGTATGAGAGGCTTGTCATCTTCAACCTTAAAGTAAAGGTTAGGATCGGCTTCACTCCTAGTGAATCCCAGCTTCATCAAGTAGCTATCGATCCTCTCATACCATGCTCGGGGTGCTTGCTTCAGCCCATAGAGAGCTTTCTTCAACCTGCATACATGAGATTTTCGATCATAGATCTCAAATCCTTCGGGTTGCTCCACATAGACCTCTTCTTTGATCGAGCCATGCAAGAACGCAGTCTTGACATCCATCTGATGTAGGTTCCATCCTTGTGAAGCGGCAAGGGCTATGATCGAGCGGATGGTCGTATATCTGGAAACAGGTGCAAATATCTCATCATAGTCTATACCTTCCTTTTGGGAGAAACCTCGAGCAACAAAACGAGCCTTATACTTTTCCGTGCTTCCATCTGCTGCATGCTTTATCTTGTAAAGCCATTTGGAAGTAACAACAGTCTTGTCCTGGGGTCTGGGAACTACTTCCCAGACATCATTCTCCATAATAGACTCATATTCTATGGTCATAGCATCCTTCCATACTTGATGCTTGACGGCATCTGAGAATGACGAAGGCTCATTTTGTATGATCGTGCTCATGATGGTCAGGTATCCTTGATACCTATTAAGTTTCTTACTTTGACAGAAAGTTCCTCAGGGTGCAGCATGTCCTTTAGCATCATCAAGTATCCCCCTAAGCCATGAAGGCCTCTTCCTAGAAGAGGAAGGCTCATGTGGATGAGAATCTATCAGATCCATGGGTTCTTCTACATCAAGCATTGATTCATCATCCTTTTCTTTCGGTTCCCTGGTGTCGGCTTCTTGAGAGCTCCTCAAATTCGGAAGATTGATCACCTTGCTGAGAGCCATATCTTCGTCAAAGGTGACATCATGACTAATTATGACTTCCCTTTGACCGGCTAAATAGATTCTATAGCCTTTAGTATTTTCACCATAGCCCACGAAAATTCCCTTCTTTCCAGATGCTCCCAATTTATTTCTTTTCTCTTTCGGCACATGAAAGTATACAGGGCTTCCAAAAATTTTAAAATGAGAAACATCAGGTTTCTTACCGGTGAATTTTTCTTCAGGAGTCTTGGAACCCAATGCTTGATGAGGGCATCGATTTTGTACATATACGACAGTGTTTGCAGTTTCAGCCCATAGAAACTTTGGAAGTCTTTGATCATGTAGCATGGCCCGGACAGCTTCCATCATCGTGTGGTTCTTCCTTCCCACCACACCATTCTGCTCAGGAGTATGTGGTGTAGTAGTCTCCCTCTTAATGCCAACCTCAGGTGTGCCTGAGTAAACCAATTGTAATATATCGGAGGTCTTGCTTTGGCTTGAGGGGAATGGTCCCCTTTTGAGCTTTCCTTAGGCACATCCCGGACATACACCTTCTTTCTCTACTTGGAATTCGGGCATCTCTGTTACCATCTGTCTTACATCGGGTAGAGCTTTGTAATGAAGGTGGGCAAACCTCCGATGCCAAAGTTCGGACTAAAGAGATGTGTCACAAGACATGACACCTAGCGGACTTCCATCGACCTGATATAATGAATCAACACTAAACCCAAGAGTAAAGGCATCTTTAACATTATTTTTCCATATACATACCTTTCCATTGTTGAAGGTTACCTTGTAGCCTTTGTCTTCCGTTCCCGAGATGGACACTAGGTTCTTTTTGAGGTCAGGTGCATTTAATACATCCTGGAATTTCTGGCCTTCTTGAATGCTTGTCCTCTTCCTTGATTCCCAGCTCTCCTCTTACCTTTGTTGTTGAATTTGTCATTCCTTTGATTGCCATCAGAGGGATTTTGATCATCGTCCTAGAGTGAGTCCTTTCTATCAGGGCACTCCCTTGCATAGTGACTTGCTTTATCGCAAATGTAACATCGTCATTTTCTTCTAGCCTTAGGTCCAGCCTTTCCTTTTGATTTAGTCCCGGAATTATTTCTTTTCTTTGCATGAAAAGAAAAAGCAGCAGGAGGACCTTTAGGCAAGGGCATTTCCTTCTCTTCTACCCTTGTTTGTTCTTGAATGCATCTAGCCATTAATTCCTCGAAACTAGGAATTACATTATTGTTCAGAAGAGTAGTCCTGAACACATACCATTCAGATGGTAATCCTCCGAGAGTTGTGAGTTCCATTTCTCTGTCAGTAATAGTTTCCCCAATAGATAGGAGATCGTTCTTGATCTCGGTGATTCTTAAGAAGTATGCTTGCATACTTTCATCTTTACCCTTCTTGGTTTCCCTCATCTTATTTCTAAGAAACAAAACTTGATCTGCATCATTAACTTTAAATAAACTCACCAGTCTATCGTAGATTTCCTTGGAGGTGTCCAGTTCAGAGATGTAGGCCACCAAGTGCTTGTCAATAGAGTCCCGGATGATCTTCTATTGTTTTGACTTCTCCATTTTTTCATTTGTTCCAGGCAACAGCGGATTCATTTGATGGAGGCTCAACAATATTGCCTCTCACATGATCCATCCGTGATAGTCGCTTTCTCACGGAGCTTGTCTTCAGCAGGAAAGAGTGTTGAGGACCCCATAGTTCTTTTAGGATAGCCTTGCCAATATTCTCTTCGATGATTGCTCTTGCTCTTGCTCGGGCTTTGTCTTCACCTCAGCTCCGATACCATGTTAAGTTATGGTATGTTCTATGCTTATAACAGTTTACTTCTTTTTCTTATTATATTCCACTGATTAGCAATCACATGTACATAAAGTAAAGTGCAGATAGAACATTAAACGATCAACAGAAAACAAGCCAAGACAAGAGACACAAGATGTGGCGGCTAGCCAGGGACAAACCCCACAATGTGTGGGGAAACCCTTTGATCAAATATTCTTTTATCTTCAATAATTCAGCAGAGATAAATAGTACAATAAATCTGATTCATATTAGCAGTAGCAAACCCTAGATCAGTGGCTTCATTATCAAACTAGGGCAGACCATATCTCACAAACCGACCGTCGGATTGACTTCATTCCACCACCAAAAGTTTCGGCTTCCAGAGGAGGTTCAGATGAACCTACAGCACAGTTCATATGAGGAGATATTCTAGGCCACGCAAGTCAATCTTTACTTCTGCAGTTGCAGCTTCAGTTTCAGCAGTTTCCGGCTTCAAACTAGGGCAGTCGATATCTTGCAAACCGTTCGTCGGATTGACTTCATTCCACCACCAAAAGTTGTGGATTTCAAAGGAGGTTCAGATGAACCTACAATGCAATTCCAAAGAGGAGATCTTCCAGGCCACACAAGTCAATCTTTACTTCTGCAGTTGCAGCTTCAAATTCAACAGCTTCCGGCTTCACATGTGTGAGAGAGAGAGACCCATTTCAGCGCAGTAGAGAAGAGACTCATATCTGCGCAATAGAGAGAGAGAGATGTGATGAGATGAGTGAGTCTAAATGAGGAAAATTCCTCTTATATTTATACACAACGTTGGTGGGTGAATAGATGTGACTGTTGGGCTTCTGAGCCTACATGAGTTGTAGGTCGGCTTGATAATAATTCCATAATCAAAATAAATTCATATCTCCATGAATACTTATCGGAATCGGATGATATTTATATCAATCTTACACCTCTCAACGAGAGGAATCTAATAAAAATATTATCAGCCATGAATAAGATGACCCACATGAAGTTTTGCCCTGGTTGCCAATTTTAACAAACATGCACATAAGTATGATGGATAAGAAAGCATAGTGCATGCAATACGAAATCATAAGCTAAGGTCCTAATGGTCATGAGTATTAAAAACTCTAATATACAAACTATGATGCAACCTTAGAGGACATAAAACAAGTATCGAAGGAGTCTACAAAGGATAGCACTTTCATAAGTAAATGAACTATGATGCATTAACACAAGTAGCAGCCAAAATCGAAAATGGACAAGACAATTAAGTGGTGAAACGATCAAAAATATTTCAAATGTTTGCTCTATGTATTCTCCTTCATCATCATAGCCAAACTCAGCTTAGAGTCAGAGAGAAATACTACACATTCACCCACATCATAAGGAAGCCTTGATCAAAGGAGAAAGACTCAGAGAGTAAAGGTAATTGCGTAGGAGAGAAACCCTGGGTAGTAGAGAGATTGTGTGAAAGAGAAACATGGAGCAATTGAAGGAGCTGCGTGGAGAAATAAGGAGAGAATAACCCTAAGTTGCATGGAGAAATAAGGAGAGAAAAACCATGTGTTGTGTGGATAAATCAGGAAAGGAGAACCTTGTGCTGCATGGAAAATTTAAAAGGGATTTTTTTGTTTGTTTAAGGAAGGAGAAAGCAATCGAGATTTCCTCTACACTGAGCTCCAGCAAATTCCACAAATTACGCAGATAATTCTTCAATTTATGCAGTGATTTCCAGTGATAAGGTAAGTTTCAATTCCAAAGACTCCTCAACAGCTAAAATGATTTTGAAAAAGGTTAACTTCAGATTTTGTTTAAAATGTGTCACAATGAGATAAAAATACAATTTCAGTTCCGAATTTTCAATGATTTTTCGTCTTCAAAATCCTTTGCCACCTGTAGAATCCATGATTTTTCGAGATGCTAAAGAATGAGTTTAATTGAAACTATATGTTTACACAGAAAAGACAAATCATTAACAAGAAGTTTCTACAAGTTTTCTACAACTCTTCTTGCAGTTTAGGTATTAAAAAAACATGATTTCCTCATGCAATTTTTGTCAAAAAATTTGCACAGTAAGCATTATTTCAAATACACAGTACACAGTTTTTGAAACAAAAAAATGATTTTCATAAATTTTTATGAGGAAATTTTACAAAAGGAGAGAGATTTAAATACGATTTGAAAAATAGTGAAAGATTTTTATTACAGTGGACATATTTTTATAATCTTTCACATAGTCAGAATTTTGCTTCACTCAGATTTACAAACAGAGGACCTTGATTTGATATTATTTGCAGCATAAGTCAAGGAAATTGAAGATTTATAGGCAAAGGAAGTAATCTCATTTATTTTCAAAGCTAAAGAGATCTGGTAAGTGCATTTACCAAGATTATTATTGCATGAATAAGGAATATTTTTATTGTTATATTCATAATGAGATTATTTACTGGGAAAGGTTATATAAATTGCTATACAAAGCATATGAAAATGGCAACAAAAACTGAACCCAAAGACTTCAAAGTAGAAAATTTAAGTAAGGGTGTAGTGGAGAAATTATTCCAAGTAAGACTATTGGAGTTCCTTAGGAATTTTAATGGCCACAATGACAAAATCACACAAGAATTCATAGAAAATTTTGAAAATGGGCAAACCAAAGTGGGCGGACTTCCTATAACAGTGAACCCAACTTTCCTATCTCAAGCATTGGAACTTCCTTTAATAGGAGAAGAAGATCACAAAGTTTTGCATTTTAAGGAGAAAGGATGGACCCTTTTCCTGGAAAAACAAAGGAAGGGGACCTTTGATAAGACAAAAGGAATTTCAAGAGATTGGTTCAGAGAGCCATGGTAAGAATTGGTTTTGATCATCTAGAAATATTTTACTTGTCACAATAGGAATAATATAGTCTACCTTTACCATATAAAATTGCTTCAACATATCAAGGGAGACTGTAAAATCAATATTCCTTACTTCTTTTCAAGGAGCTTAACTAAAATTATAGAAAATGTAAAAAAAAAAGGCTAAAGAAGCAAATATCTATCATTGTGGGTTAATCAAGATACTTGTTGAGTATCAAGCAAGGAACAAAGGGATATTTTGGAAGGATTTTTTTACCAAACATCACTTTGAAGGACAAATAACAGGGAATGATGAAAGGTTTGAGCAATTACATGTCACAAAAAGTATCATGAATTCTCCTTTATATCATAGGACAAGATTGAAAAAGAAGCAAGATGGTGTTATGATTGAGAAAGAGAAATCATTTTTGTCCATTCCTAGGAGATTTAGAAGAAAATCACAAGAAGAACCAAGAAACCAAGGGAAAGACCCAGAAATTGAGATTATTGAAAATGAGCCTCCATAAACATCAAAATAAATTGACGATATTATACAGAGATTGGAGGAGGCAGATCGGGAAGAGCCCATAGAAAAAGGCTCTTATTTTTAGGATACTTGTGTGGAAGCCACCTCATCTCATTGATATGCCAAAGAGGCAAGGGAAGAATCCAAAGAATTGCACAATGAGGAATATCTTAAGAAAATAGCAGAGTTGACAAGTGAGCTAGAGGACAACAAAATCATGGAAAGACACTTGAAGAGGGAGAACAAAATGTACAAAGAAAACAACAACAACATAGTCAAAGAAAACAAGAAATTGAACAAGCAAATAAAAAAGCTTGAAACTCAGAATATGCTCATTTCCAAACAAGCCTACAGATGGGTAAAAGAGAAGAAGTTATGGCAATATAAATATGAAAAACAAAAAGTAAAAATTGTCATATGCAAGGCAAAGGAACATTAGGGAATTGATATTCTACTTTGATCTTCACAAGAAGAGGCTACAAGTTTAGGTACAAGAGGGGCATCATCACTCAGAAGGTCCAAATGGAGGAAGCAAGCATGTAGACATGCTTGAACATCAACAAGGGGGAGATGTTGGCCCTCAATTTTGGTCATATTTTCCTATCTTAAATCCATTCATTTACCACCATAATCCATCTTATTTCACTTACATATGCTTCATTTCAGTCATATTTTGCATATTCAGGTAACTAAATTAAGTTTTTAAATTTTTACAATTTTTGTAAAAATTGGGTTTTAAGAGTAAATTTGGACTGCATTAAAAATTCTTGTAATAGCTCCATTAAAGTCATATGTTCAGGACACCTGGGCAAGATCTAAGCACATTTTGGAAAGCTTGGGAACCACGAATTAAGGAACAGCTATTGGTTTGGTCAACTTGAGCAAACATAGGCCCAGTAAATTCTGGTCAAACTTAACCTGTCATTCAGAAATCCCTATTAAAAAGGGGCAGAATATTATTTTTTGGGATTTTTCTTAATTTTGTGAACCAAACTTGATGAGTTCGACCTGAATGGATGGATTAGGATAGATAAGACTGTTAGAGCCATTGTAGCAAAGTTTGTTGACAATTTTCTTATTTAAACTGAGTTTATGAACCATTCAAATATGTAATTTTGTATCCAGACTATTGGAGACTTTTTGATAATTTGAAGAATACTTTCAACTGTTCTAGTTGTTGTTCATATTGTGGATATTTTCACAAGTTAACTATAGTTGAGATTTCCTTAGGTGTACAAGGCAAGGTTGGAGGGCCCCCATACCAAGCTAAGTACACTTTGATTAAATTAGCATAATTTTAATTTTAATATTTCTTGTTTCAGATTTATGATTCAGTTATTTAGATGAGTGATGCTTTTTGTGTGATTTTTGGATGATGTTAGTTTAAAGTCAAATTTTCATATGAAAGGACAAACAAGGATTTAAGTTAAATTATTTTTATATCAAGTTATGAATCATAGCTAAAATCATCCTTTTTGCATTTCTTGTATTATTTCATGAATTACAGTTTTTATGTGATGTAATGGTAATGTTATTGGAGTAGAACTGTGAGGAAGGACAACCAAACCTTCTAAGTTAGGAGCCTCTTCTCTTGCTATCTACACATTACAAACCACTGCTCTTTAGTTTCTCTTCTTGGTGGCAAGACTATGAGGAAGGACAACCAGGACCTCCTAAGTTAGGAGCCTCTTCTCTTGCTTGTTGCATCTTGAACTAGAAACTTTTTAGTCTCTTAAAACTTAGAATATATTTGTAATATGCACTTCCTTTAACCTTGTAGTCTTGCCTTCCTGAATTGACTTCACCTGAAAACCATATACTTTGGACATGCTTCCAAGTCTACAAACCCGGATTGACAAGTAAAACACATGTGTTAGTTTACTTAGTAAATTGACTTTACAGCCACAACAAGACTACTTTGCACAGCAGAAAAGCACACATCAGTAGATTAACTAGCACATATGACAATTTTTAAAATTTTCAACCCTTGTTCGTTATATTAACAAACTATAATACCACAACCTAGGGCTCACGTACCACAGATCATGGCCCTTTAGAATCATTGTAATACAAGAACACAACTAGGGCTTGGATTCAGTCAGTTTGAATATTAATCTACCCTGAACAAAACAACTCTTGACCTACTTGCTAATAGTGGCTTAACACAACCCTTTCAGTCCACGTGTCCTAAAAACATATGGTTGGTCCTCTTGCCTCTCATTTTGCATCTCTATTATCTACCTCTATCAATGAACTTGACTCCTTTAAGTCACTAAACTCATCTCAACAAACTTTTCCCTCTGGTTGCCTCCTTTGTCCTTTAAGGCCTGCAACAATTAGGGTCTTCAATAAACTAGTCAGAACTTCATTTGTGAACTTCTCTTTAGTCTACCCAGTTATGCCTTCCTTTGCTATTATAATGAAGACACATCAAGGACTTGGAGGCTACCCACTCTCACTATATAATTCCATATCTACACAGTGAACTAGGGTTGAATATTAAGCCCTCTTGGATGCTTCTTTTGTCACTTCAAAGACCAACCTTGAGCTTCAGAAATTCTTCCACTCATAGAAGATTTATGCTCCTATAAGTACTACATTTAGGGCTCAATGTGACAATTGTTGTAGTCCTCCAATCTACTCCTAAGCTACCACCAAAACTATTACTCTAACTCCTTTAGGAATAGACCTACACCATTATCCACATATAACATTTTTTGACTATTCTAGAGCCATAAGATAACTTCCCTCTATACTGAGATTTCTCCCTTAAATTGCTCAGATATGGGACCCACAAAATTGCCCTCATTTAGGGTTCTTTAGATCCCTCTAATCATCCTTTCAACTCCTCTAAAGGACTACATCTAGGGCAGAAACAAATCTATTGTTTAAAACCTTGAATAGACTTCATAAAACACTTTATTTCTTGCACTATCAACCGTAAACTATATCCTTTTTACTATTGTTTGCAGCTCGCAACACCATATCTAAGGAGCTCATCTTTAGGATATTTTGTGCATAGGATATAGCCCTTACTAGGACATCAAAATCAGGCCTCTAACAATGACTAGTCTTCCTATCTTTCACTGTACTTAGGCACCCATACTACTATTGCTCCACATCCTAGAATAACGTCTCCACTTTGCCCAAATCTCCATGGCTTCACCCAATTTCTAGCCAACATTGAGAAGACTTAACTATGTAGTTACCTTGTCCAAATGCACAAGTTGTTTTAAACATTCATGCGACCTCACTTTATAAGCATGTCACTCCTTGAGCTAGGCCACATAGGCCCTTAACCTTCCTCATTGTGACATGATAAGATCAACCCTCCTAGCTACATCTACTCATGGCATCTAGGCCTGTTCCTTGCATGCTAGTCTGTGGCATCCTCTTGCAACCATTTTATAGTCAACTGGGGAATTTGGCCCCTCTCCTTACATGGAGCAATAAATTTAAGGTGTTTCCCTTATTTTGTAAGTAATCTCGACCTTTATTCCCTTCTTTCCTTCGTCAATAAGGCATGCAGCTCCCTCTCCACAACATACTAATTTGTCATGACTTCTTGGGATAAAGATGACCTCCTTATGAGAAAACTATCTTAGAGATAAATCCTTTTCCTCTGCAGTAGCTCTTCCTTGGGATTTATTGCTTCCATCTTGAGATATTGCAGCTTCTAGGAATAGTTCATGACCTCCCCATGTAGCATCCCTACATGGCCCTCAAACTAGGGAATCCTTTAAGATAACATCTCCATGAACCTCCTTGATCAAATGGACTCTTCACTTAATGTGATCTAGGCCTCTTTAAATAGCCTTCTATAAGCCTCTTAGGAACCCTCTAGAGCTTAGGGGTTTTGATCCTCTTATACTTACGAACTAAATTTTCCTTTTAATTTCTTCTTTAGATTTTAAACCACTTCAATTTGATTCTTTGCCCATAAATCCTTTTGTGACCAAACTCACATAAACCCACATCAATAGGCTTATGGAGTACCTCCCAAGCTACACAATTCAACACTCCCTCTTAGCAAGGGAGGTACTTACATTGCTTGAAAGTATCCATCATCACTGGCGACAGTCGCCCATATGGAATCCATCATTGAACCATACTTTATAGAATGGATCATATTGTATTTGTAGTGTCTCTACCTCATTAGAACCTAAATATCACAAAATTCCATAGGGTTTCTCCCTCTAAAGCTAGACTCCCACTGAATCTACATGATGTGCACTAGCTCAAATTACTTCCACTATACACACTCTAATCCATTGGCCCTTAAAAGTAGCTCTAATACCATGTTGATTTTTCCACTACACTACAGAATCTAGGTTTGAGTCTTACAATATCTGATATAACCAACTCAAATTCCACAATAAGACTATTTTGCATAGTGGAAAAACACACATCAGTGAATCAACTAACGCACATGACTATTTTTAAAAATTTCAACCCTTCTTTGTTATATTAACAAACTATAATACAACAGTCTAGAGCTCTCATACCATGGATCATGGCCTTTTACAATAACTTTGATACAAGAACATAACTAGGACCTGGATTCAATGACTTTTACTACCAATATACCCTAAGCAAGACAAATCTTGACCTACTTACTGATCGTGGTCACACATAGCACTTTCAGTCCATGTATCTTGAACACATCTTGTGGGTTCTCTTGCCTCCCATTATGCAGCTCCTCAATCTGCCTATATCAATGAACTGAACTCCTTTAGGTCACTGAACTTATCTCAACAAATGTTTCCATATAGCTACCTCCTTTTTCCTTCAAGGTATGCAACAATTAGGTTCTTTAATTAATTATTCACAACTTCGTTTGTGAACAACTCTTTGGTTTTCCCACTTCTACCTTCCTCTACTGCTATAATGAAGACAAATCAAGGCATTGGAGGTTGCCCACTCTGACTATAGAACTCCATATCTACACAGTGAATTAGGGTTTAATATTAAGCCCTCTTGGCTGCTTTTTTTTCACTTCAAAGATCAACCCTGAGCATCGATTCTCCCACACCTGAGATACTTATGCTCCTTTATAAGTATTACTCTTAGGCCACAATGTGGCAATTGTTGCAACCCTATAATCTTCTCCTAAGCTACCACCAAAACTACTACTCCAACTCTGTTAGGAACATACCTACACCATTTTCCACATACAATATTTCTTGATTGATGAAGGACCACAAGATCACTGCCCTCTATACTGCAATTTGTCCCTCAAATTGCTCAAATATAGGACCCACAGAACTGCCCTCATTTAGGGATCTTCATATCTTCCCTTTAAGTATCCTTTTTGATATGAAAATGAAACTACTTGTTTTTGATGTGCAAGGTATTCATTTCCATTAAATTACATGTGCAAACTATTACTCATGTCTTGCAATTGAAACAAAGTGTTTTTGGTAAATTTCTGAGTCTTATGTGTGAAGGAGGAGTATTTCATTTTACTGTTTATCATATCAAATATGAAAAACACAACAAGATAAATTTACATAATATAACACAACAGTTGATAAGGCAGTTCACCCCTCCTGGGTTACATATCGGGTCCAAGGCTCCCAAATGGGCATTTCCTTGCTCTTATTAGATGCTCAAAATGGTTATACAGTGAGAAGAAAGCCTAAACAGGCAAAATAAGCTGTGAAATCAACTAACGCACATAGCTGTGAAATAGTTCTGATAAATCAGGTCTTGCAGAGCACGCTTGTTCCTCCTCTCACTATATATGCATGGAACAAGCTAAATTAATCCATAAGGAAGACCACTATTTAAAAAGAAGAATTAAAGAGGCAATTGAAATTGAAAAATCTTCTAATAATATGAATAGGGATGATGGTCTTAAACTAAGTAATACATGGAAACCTTTGCTGAATAAAATAAAGTAACTTTAATTTATACAAATTCTTCCTTGAGACAGCATTTACAGCTCATAATTTAAAAATTAAAATAAATTTAAAATAAATAAATAAATATATATATATATATATATATATATATATATATATATATATATATATATTTATATTTATATTTATATTTATATTTATATATATAAATAATTAAAATAATTAAACTAATTTAAAGTTAATTTAATTAATTAATTAAATTAATTTTATTTTAAATTTAGTTTAAATTAATTAATTAATTAATTAAAATTTAAACTAAATTTAAAGTTAATTTAATTTAATTAATTAATTAATTAATTAAATTAATTTTATTTTAAATCTAGTTCAAACTAATTTTATTTTAATTTAGGTTAAATTAATTAAATTAATTAATTTATTTATTTAAATAATTAATTTATTAAATTAATCAATTAATTAATTATTTAATTAATTAAACTTATTTTATTTTAAATGTAGTTTAAATTAATTAATTAATTAATTAAAATAAAATCTAAACTAAATTTAAAGATTAATTTAATTAAGTAATTAATTAATTAATTAAATTTATTTTATTTTAAATTTAGTTTAAATTAATTTTATTTTAATTTAGGTTAAATTAATTTTATTTTTAATTAAGTTTTAAATTTATTAACTAAAATTTATTAATTAAAATAAAAATTAAAAATAAATTAAAATTAACTTAATCAATTTATAAATAAATATATGAAAACCAAGTCGACCTCTCCAACCCTAAGTTATCTCTCTATCCTTCTATTAATAGGTTCACATCTTCTTGACTCTCTCTTCTCAAAATACAGATCTCATTTCCCTGATGATGGACTCACCTAGCTAGTCCGAAACGTCGGTTTCATAAATTGCTCACAGGTTTTTTCCATTAATCATAATAGTCAAGAATGACCTTTTTTTTCACCTTCAATGGCTAACCATAGCCCAATACAGCTCCAACACATCCTAGGCCCTAATGGCTCTGTTAGTGTCAGTCTTTCTAGCCTTCCTCCAGTCATCAAACATGCTCTTACAAAGTGATTTTAAGGTGTCAAGGTCAAATTTTATCATTTCAATGAGTCTTCAAGTAAAATTTGGCCACTAGGCATTAGGTCTAGGGTTTGCTTTTACTCCTGTCAAAGTTGTCCAAATGTCGGTCCATGTCACCATTCAGATGAGTGTGCCATCATTCAAAGGGTTGTCATCATCATGTCAGGTTCCATTGGGTCATTTTACACCTTGCTCATGCTTTAGTTGTGCCTAGGTAAGGTTCATTTCCCTCTCCTAGGGTTTGAAGGTAATTTCTCTTGGATGGTCAAATCATCAGCAAAACTTGTATCCTGATGTTCATCCACCTTTCCCTATCCTTAATGTACCTTATTAAACATTTCCCATCACTGAGATCCCCCAAAGTCCTCATTTTCGCACAAACCCTAGTTTCTTGCTACAAACCCTATTTTCTAGGCTAGGCCTGTGTTTTTCCCTTTTGGACCCCTTCCCCTCACTCAATTTCTGATATTACACTTTCCTCTACTTCCTAACATCCCTCCCTACTTCCCAAAATTTCCTCAAGAATTTAGAAGCTCCCTATCCCCTTCATTTCAATTCATTTCGACAAATCTCTTGTTCCACACATTGGGGTAGGTTTCACTCAAATGATGTTTCTGAGAAAGAAAAGATGAATTTTGGAAAAAAGGGAGAGGTTTTTTTCCATAATAGGCCAAGGAAGAAAAACCTTCTTCACTTTTTACACAGGTGTCATGGTTTTAGAGAAATTTCAAAAATACAATCACCTCGAGAGAATTGATGCACCTCTAAAGTGACCTTGGGAAAATCAAGCTTTATCCTAGCTTGGTCAGCCAAATGAATTTCTTGATGAGTAAAATTATAATTAGATACAAATATATTTCCAATGAGCTATCATGAGCTCAATTTGGAGTTGAGAAAGGCATTCAAAAGTTGACTATAACAGCACTCTGCCTTTAGGTGGCCTCATTTGGCACATTTTGACCAGTCTTGGGAGATTTGATTTTTGATAGAACAAATGAAATAAAACTTGACAAATTATAGTTGGGTTAGAAATTAGACTACAATACCTTTCCAACGAGCTATCCTGCGCCGAATTTGGACACCGGGAAGGCCTCCAAAAGTCTCCTGTAAAAAGTGATACGCACAGGCTCTATGCGCCGCGCCTTCCCTGTGCTCCGCACCACCTGGCACACACTTTTGCTAAGAAGCTCAAAATTGAAAAAATTTTACATTTTTGGACTTTTCATGAAAAATATTAACTTCTGGTGCATGGCCAAGAAGTTTGGGCAAGTTTTGAGTTCTCAGGAGGCCAAAAACACTCAAAACATGACCTCACTACCCCTATTTTGACACACAGGAAGCAATCTTGGGAGATTGACGTTTTAGAGGAGCATATGGGCACCAAATTCAGAAATTCATCTTGGGTTGGAAAATAGACAGGTAGGGTTTTCCAACAAGTATACTTGGGCTCAATTTGGACTTCAGGAAGTGCCTCAAACTCAGCCTCAAAGTGGCACGACGCACAGAGGATTTTTGCTCAATTTTTCACCTTCGAGCTACGAAATTCAGCCAGTTTGACTAGTTTTGTTTTGTGATGTAATTTTTTATCTTTTTACTTGTTCTAGAAGATTCATTCACCAAAAGGTGGAATGTGAGTGAATGAATCAGTTTCCTAGCATATAGGGGTAAGTTGTTTGACTACCTAGTTTTCAGTTCCTTGTTTAGAATTAGTTCAAATAGCTCCTAGAATGATGAGCTCGACCCCTAGAGGCAAGGGAATGGGTTGGGCTAGTCTATATCATGTAATTCCTAATTCATTTTCAGGGTTGGACACTTGGGATTGCTTTTGGCATATCATTTTACATTCTATCTCTGCATTTTTGGCTAAGAAAAGACTAGGGTTTTGCAGCACTGTTTGGGATCCATGTGGCTTTATGTTTTGATGGTGTGCTTATCTAAGTAATTGTAAGTTCATTAGTGTTGTGTGTATCATTTTCCTGTCTTTTCTTCTGAATTTGAACAAATGATTATTTAAGGTGGAATAAATTAACTGTTATGCTCTGCCTTTGAATTTGTTTAAATTTCCATGTTTTCATCTATTTAAGGAGAATCCTTGAGACTCTCTTGCTCTCCTTAGCTCCTCACCAGTCTTATCTATCCATTCACTCAATTTAAAGCATCAAAACGATTACCTTCCTTTCCCCAATCAGAACTCTGCAGAAACTGTGCCTCATCCCCGAGCCCAATCTACCTTTCCCTGTTTCCAACACAAAACCCTCAAAAACTCAAATCAGATCCTTTGCACTTAATACCTAGCCCAAAATTAGCTTTTATTTCAGTCATCTCAAGCCCCATCGCTTGTCTTTTGCCGAGATCGACCCGGAGAGAGCCCTCTCCTATCCTCGTAGGGCTAGCTACGAGGCTGAGCGTGGTTTGATGTGGACCTAGAACCTTGTCTTTTCAGCCTAAGACAAATCTAGGCTCTAACTCGCTCTCCAAGCTTCTTCGCTGAAAAAAAACCTGAAGATTAGCTATGTTGGCTCTAAAACTTGCACAATTGGTTCTGGAATGCTCAGAATACCCAAAATCAAAAAAAAAAATTGTCCAAAAAGGATATCCCTGTCAAAATTTATGACTAACAGAAGTTTTCCTCCAGTTTGGCCTAAAGAAACTCCACTAAATGTGGAGGAAGTGGAGTTAGGCCCACTAAAAATGGAAAATCTGCCAAAATGGTGTGCTCCGCCAACTAAAATTCCAGTTTGACCGCAACCGTTGGCGCTAACCATGCGCATGTGAGCGGGATTCGGGGGCGGGTACATTAAGTTTAATGCTGGCGGTTATGTAACTGTCGCATGTGACCGTGAATCCCTTAACCGTAATGGTTTACCGTTGTCGCCGAGTTTAAGCCTTTGGTTCCTGCATTCTGGTCATATGGTTAGGGGTTGGCCCCTTTCTGCCCCAACGTAACCTTTGATAAACTTTAAATAGGCAATAAGTCTTATGATTGTTAAGATCTGTTGTGTAGGTGGGCCGGTCAGGCCTATGGGCTGGTGACCACCTGACCCGGGGTAGATTCCTGCAAACCTACCAAAACTTTTACCACAATAAACCTTGTAGACTTGGGGCCACATAGCGGCTTCCGTGCAGGCCACATGTCAGCTCCCAATTGGTCATCCAAACAGCGTATTCCCACAAATATTCTGGGGAATATTCTTTTAAAAAAATTAATTCAAATTTTGCAGTTTATTTGGCATTTTCAAAATGTGATAACTCCTCCATACTGTGTCAGATTTGAGTGCTATTCATGGCTACAGGATCATTTCGACGAGGCCTATCTATTCGTTCTGGTTTCAACCAATCCTAAGCAATTCAAAATTTGAGCATTTTTTCCACTTAGGACATGATCACTTGATCACACCTCCAAAATGGGAAGCTTTTGGACCCCAAAAGCTCTCTGATTACTAAAAATGAAGACGAGGAGACTGATTCTCCACTCTTCCAACCTTGAATAACTGAAATCTTCCCGACTTCATCAAATTGAGCTTCTCATAACAAGATAAATTTTCCCTTGAATTCACTAACTGACCGTTGCTAAAATTGAATGAGTCATGATGCAAATTCTTGAAATTTGCAGAACATAAACTATATTTTGCAGAAAGCATATTGTTTCTACAATGATCAAACTTCAAAGAAGACTTAAAATAAAGTTCACCTTGCCAACTGTTCACATGGCAACTTTTGCTGTTGTAAATCTTCTTCTGTAGACGATGTCGAAAGAAGAAAATAACTTTATGAATAAATTATTGTTTCAACAAAAGAAACAACTTTCATATCCTATGAATCATCATCAGGTCTTTACATCATGTTTACAAATGATCGACTGAATCACAAGTTGACAAACTCATGCCTTTCAAACATTTGACCCTTCAAGTCAAGCATGTACAAAAATAATTTTAACGATTCTTTTCCAAAGATAAAACACTTCATCATTTCTCCCCTTTACAATCTTGGAGATAAATTAACTTTTCCCAGTCAATATTACATTACATGCATGTTTAAAACAAAGTAATCAACCCTTCAAGTTAATCACACATACATGTTCAAAATACTAGGAAAACATCATCCCTGTGCTCATGCATATCATTCTCATGAATGCATTTCATCCTTCAACTTTCTCTTAAGTACAATCATAAGTACAAGATCCTCGATCACATGTACATGTACTTTCAAAGCTGTAAGGAATATAACTTTCGCTGCAATTAAACAGGTCTCATACTCAACTTTTCCATCCTACAACTTGCATTCCCTTAGCAAAGAAATGCATTTAATCAAAAGATAGGCAACTTTAATTGGATAAGAATTCTAACCACTTCTTACCAATCAATTTCAAAGGCGCTTCCTTTAATTGCACATTGACATCAATATGTGGATCATCCTGACACATATCAATGATGGAAACTTCCTTCCCATTCTTGCCATACTCTTTTCCCACCTTCTTCAAATTTTGTGGAAGCATTGTTGGATTCAGAGTCCAACACCTTTCAGTAGTATGTCCTTGCTTATGGCAATAAGTACAACACATTTTCATCTTCTTGATAGCATATTTTGCATTGTTCAATGGACCTTTGGCTTCTTTCCTTCTTTCCTTCACCAGTTTCCTGTATGCGGCCATTCTTTTCCAACATCTAGAAACACTATGGTTAATCAAACCACAAAAAGAACATGCAACTCTTTTCCCATGCTTATGTGGAAGTTTACCATACTTTACATGATCAAAGGAAATATGATTAAGATCAGATTTATACCTTTCTCTTTCACCTTCATTACCTTCATGAGGAGGTGAATTGAAAGAAGAAGAAGCTCCCTTTGGAACACCATCAACTCCTTTAATGGTTTTAGAGCTTTCACAAATCTCTTGTTCAAGTGTATGCTTATGCACACCTTCTTCCTACAAGGTATGTTTCAAACTATTGCATTCCCCAAGAATACAATCTTTACCAACTTGAGGTAGGGAACTTGAAATGAAACTCCTTCTGGGAACTGTTTCAATTTCCTTCATGGCTACTTTGGAGCTTTCTCCATAAGATTTTCCATAGCCAAGACCCAAATACTTAGGCCTTTCCTCAACCATTATTGGCTCAATAATACCTTGTGCATGTTTTCCCAATCCTTTTCCTTCATAGCCCATTTTGGACATCAACTTGGACCCTATGCCTCTAGTATGTTTCTCAAAAGAACCAACATAAACATTCTTATAGGAATTTGAAGACAAACTAGAATTTTTTACCTCTTCTTCAAGCTAATACTTGGCTAAGGCTTCTTTGGAAACAAGGATCTGTGTCTCCAACTCATGCATCCTTTCCAGATTCCTGTTTGCAATATGAAGTTGGCTTTCCATTTCCTACAATTGGTCAGAAAACAATTGTTTCTCTTCCCTCATGGAATTCAACTTCTCTTGAAGTTTAGTGCTCTCTCTTTCATCCTCATACGTTTCTCTGACCATATTCACCATGATGAAAAAATCTTGCTTCAAGCCTTCATCAAAGAATCTTGTGAAGGAGGATGATTTTGAAAACTCACTTATGGAAGTTGTCATTATAACAATGAACAAAAGAACTTCAACAGAATTCAGAATCTATTAACAAATTCCTGAATCATATGATTGCACAGTCAATCTCTTATTTAAACAACTTGTTTTGCATCAAACCTCTTGTGCTTCAAGGATTGCCTTGAGGTCCTTAGGGTAAGCAGAATGCCTTCATCCCTTCTTCCTTCTTGTCCTCTCCTGGACTTAGCTAACAGTAGCTTTCAATTCAACTTTGCAAACTCAAACAATAGTCAGTTTACAAATAATCAAACGGTGAAATCCTTTGTACTGTTTAAACACCTTTCAAGTCAAACAAGAAAATAGATTGCTCTATCAATCAAGCAACCAAGCTCTGATACCATCTGATCTAAAAATGAAACTACTTGTTTTTGTTGTGTGAGGTATTCATTTCCATTAAATTACATGTGCAAACTGTTACTCATGTCTTGCAATTGAAACAAAGTGTTTTTGGTAAATTTCTGAGTCTTATGTGTGAAGGAGGATTATTTCATTTTACTGTTTATCATATCAAATCTGAAAAACACAACAAGATAAATTCACATAATATAACACAGCAGTTAATTAAAATTTCTGAATCGCTGTTGCTGCTGCTCTGCGCGCGCGCGCGCCTGAGCCTTACTCCGGCCTGAGATCGATTCTACTGCTGCTCATTCGATCAGCCTCATGGATCCCCCGGATCCGCCTGGTGGGGATCCGGATCTGCAACAAGCTTTTTCAAATCTGGTTAAATCGCTGCCTCAGCAAAGACCAAGGCCAACAGCAACCAAGTTCGTTAAAAAACTAGATGTGATTCAGGAAGTTCATTTGCCTCCGACCATTCCTCGCATGGCAGCCATCTCATTAGCGGAGAAAGGATTAATCGGCCAATTTACAGGACTATGGCCCTCACCCAAAACTGTGCAAAGATGGGTTGAGCGAAACTGGGCAGACAAGACTCAAGGGAAAATATCTATCAGGTTCTGTGGCAGAGGGTTCTTCACCTTTCACTTTGAAACCAAGGAGGACAAGGACCTAATCTTCAGAAACGGGCCTTACTTCATGGATTCCAGGGGCCTCTACCTCAACAAATGGACCCCGGACTTCGATCCTGAACTTGACATTCCGAGCGCTGTCCCTGTCTGGGTTAGGCTTCCCCATCTCCCTCTCCATTGCTGGGGCGACGACTCGGTCAAGGCTATAGGAAACGCGGTCGGGAAATACATAGATCGCAGCGAACCCAAGGACAACATGCAAGCTTGTGCGCGAATATGTGTTGAAGTTGATCCGGGGCGCGGACTACCGGAAGCAATCAAGCTGAAAGTGGACGACTGGTGCCATATTCAACAGCTGGACTACGAACAGATACCCTTCAAATGCAAGGTATGTCACGAATATGGACATTTTGCAAATAGATGCCCCAAACTTATAAATGTAGAATCATCAGAGCAAGAAGGGCAATGGGAAACGGTCAAAAGAAAAAAAACGACTACATCCCTGAAGCAAGCAGAATCTGAAGCCCCGGGACCTTCCCATCAACATCCCTCTCAACCTCATCCACCCCCCCAACAACCCTCCTCGTCCTCTCAGCAGCCCCCCCCCCCTCATTTCCCCTCCTCCTCCCCTCGGCCCTCAGAACCCCCCATCCCTCCTTCTTCCAACCCTTTCGCATCCCTCTCTGAAGACGAGCCTGAGCAGGACCCTCCCTCTTCTGATCAGCATCTCCACCCCTCACCCCCTCACTCCTCCCAGCCCTCCCCAGATACCATATCAACAAGGATCACCAGAAGCTCATCAAAGGACCATGGTGCGTCCAACGACATTCCAAAAAAGCATGGACCAGGTAGGAAGTCGGCTAAACAGTACAGGGAAGAAAGCACACAGAAAGATATAGCAATGGGATCACAGACGCCTATAGAATCCTACATCCTTGGAATCTCAGACAAGGAAAACAACAACAAGGGCAAAGAGAGGCGAGCACCTCTCCACAATACTGGTAAATCATGATGAAAATGTTGTCCTGGAACAGCAGGGGATTAGGGCACCCCTGAAAAAAATCGGCCCTTAAGGAGCTGATCCAAAGTGAAAAGCCCGAAATTATCCTTATCCAAGAGACAAAGCTAGATAAGTCCGAAATTAGCAGACTCATTAATCAACAAAGGCAATACTGTGGCTGCGCCAGTGAAGCAAGAGGAGCCTCGGGAGGCATCCTAACTATGTGGGACAACACCAAGTGGAGCTGCAACTTCACCAAAATCCAACAGAACTGGATAAGTGTAAAACTGGAAAGCAGGGAAAATGGAACAGAGGTTAAAATATACAATGTCTATTCACCGAACCACTACAGAGAAAAAGAAGTAAGCTGGAATACCCTGGAAGCAAGCTTAGACGAAGACCATGACAACAACATCATCTTAGCAGGGGATCTAAACTTGGTTATGCATTCCAATGAGAAAAGAGGAGGAAACTTCAACGCAGACCCTTTTAGAAACCGGTTAGAGCATATCATGCAGGAGAAAGATCTAGTAGATATAAAACCCAAGAATCGAAGGTACACTTGGAGCAACAGGCGTTTAGGAGCCGGCAATATTATGGAAAGGCTTGACCGTTTCCTCATCAACATCGCATTCCTATCCTCCTTCTCCAACGGTCAGTCAGACATCCTCAATATCTCCGCCTCGGACCACTATCCAATCACGCTTACCTTGCAAAGTCATAGCCAGCTTGGACCCCTCCCCTTTAAATATTCCTCCCTATGGAACCGAATCCCTGCAGCTCGAGAAGTGGTGAGGCAAGCCTGGTTACAGCATGTGGAAGGCTCCCCAATATACATTTGGGAAACAAAGCTGAAGCAAACGAGGCAGGCCCTTAAATCATGGGCAAAGGCTAACTATTAGGAACCTGAGATGATAAAAAAGGTCATCAAAAAAGATCTCGAGATATTACAGCAAAATATTGAAGAGGTAGGACTCTCCCAACAAGCAAAAGAAGATGAGATAAATTTGTATGCCCAGCTGCGACAAACAGTTAGAGATGAGGAGATCAAATGGAGGTTAAAGTCAAGACAGATATGGCTGCGTGAAGGAGATAAAAATACTTCTTACTTTCATAAGCAAGCTACAGTCAGAAAGGCAAGGAATACAGTGAGTACAATTAAAGACAGTGAAGGGAACAGCTATGAGACCCAGGACACCATAAAAGCAGCAGCAACCACACATTTCAAAAATCTACTAACAGAGGATAAAAGTGAGGAAGACTACTCAAGCCTACTCCAATATATGACTAGAGAAGTCACTCAAGGAATGAACAGCAAACTCACCCAAGAAGTAGAAGAGGAAGAGGTCCAAAAAGCCATCTGGAGTCTCCACCCGGACAAAACCCCAGGTCCTGATGGGTTTCCAATTAGTTTTTTCAGAGAATATTGGCATCTGATCAAAAAGGACCTCCTAAAGATGATTCGTTGGGTCCTTAGGAAAGGCAAGTTGGGGGGTTACACCAATTCAACTTATTTAGCTCTAATCCCAAAAGAGAACAGGCCCTCTACCTTCTCTAGATTTCGGCCCATATCCTTATGCAATTTTGCATACAAAATAATTACAAAAATTTTGTCCACAAGACTCAAGCCTCATCTCTCTTCTTTAATCTCAGAAAACCAGGGAGGCTTCCTAGCCAATAGACACATCTCTGACTCCATTCTTCTTGTACAAGAGGCCATTCATTCTAGTATTAGTCGAAAAGAAAAAGGTTTTGTCCTAAAGCTTGACCTTGCCAATGCCTTTGACAGGGTCAGACACTCCTTTCTGTTTGCAGTTTTGCTCAAAATGGGATTCAATACCTCCTTCATTAACATGATCAAAGCTTGCATCTCGAATCCCTGGATCTCCCCTTTGGTGAATGGAAGACCTTGTGCAGCCTTTCAATCCTCCCGAGGCCTCAGACAAGGCTACCCCCTGTCCCCCTATTTATTTATTCTCATGGCAGAATCCCTTAGCAAAGCCTTGGATTACAATCGAAGAATAGGCCTAATAATAGGCATCCAATTCGAGCAGGGCACAAAGAATATCAACCACTCCCAATTTGCTGATGATACCCTCTTGATGGGAGGAGCTTCAACCACCATTGCAAGGCGCTTCATAAAATTCTAGATCAATTCATGGATTATTCTGGAGGAAAAGTTAACCAAGTAAAAAGCTGCATCTATGGCTGGAATGCAACAAATCACACCATTCACAGCATTGCAAACACGTTAGGGGTCTCATACAAGTTAGACTGGAGCCACTTCACATATCTAGGGATGCCGGTGAGTTTGGGACCTCTGAGCGCCAACTCTTGGAATGAAATCCTGGATAAAATCAAAAGGAAAATTCAGTAGTGGGGATTTATGTGGCTGAACCCAGCAGGACGCCTCGTTCTTCTAAAATCAAGTCTGCTCTCTTTACCCATTTATCGCTTTTCTTTGATCCAAGCTCCAATGACCTTCCATCATAAAATGGAAAAAGCCCTTAGACACTTTCTCTGGCAAGGAGGAAAAACGGAAAAGAAAAAGTTCAACTTGGTTAACTGGAAGAATGTTATCCAACCCCAGGAGAAAGGAGGACTTGGAATAAGGTCTCCAAATCTTCTGAACCTAGCTCTTGGGGCTAAAATTGTTTGGAGGTTAATTTCAGGAGACACAGCTTGGTGGAAATCAGTTCTAGAAGCCAAGTATCTGAACAACAACAGGCTTCAGTTATTGGATACCAATATCCCCAACAGAGACAGCTCCAACATATGGAAATTATGCAAAAAAATCATTCCCTTTATGATCCAACACATCTCAAAAGTCCCAGGAGAGGGGAACAGCATAAGCATCTCCAATGACAGAATTCTAGGCCAGCGCCCCATCGGAACCAACATAGATGCAATTCCAGCCATAAACTGGCTGAACAGCAAAGGAATTTGGTGCCTATCTCAAATTACGCAATGGGGAAACCCCTCTCAAGCTTGGACAGGCTGGACTCTACCAGATTACCCCAGGGATCTAGAAACAAGTGTCCTCGCACTCAAGAACCATCTGCACAGTAAAGCTCCAACTCAAAGAGGGGAAAAAGACAGTTATCGCTGGGATCCTACGGGAACCTCTTACTCAGCTAAAGCAGGGTATCACCAACTGTGTGAAAGAGCCTATCCACAGGCCATCTGGAGTCATTGGAAATTGGTCTGGAGGGCGGAAGCCCCCCCGAAAGTCAAATTCTTCTTCTGGCTCCTCTTGAAAGGTAAGATCCTTACAGCTGAAAACTTAAAAAAAAGGGGCATTCTGGGCCCTTCCAGATGCCCAAATTGTTGCCAAGCAGAAGAAACAATGCAACATTTGTTCATAGATTGCAAAGTAGCAGTAAAATGTTGGAAAGATATGGCCTCAGTTGGGGAAGTCACATGGGATCCAAAAGCATCTATAGTAGAAACAGTCTGCAATTGGAAGAAACTTTGCCCATGGAAAAGCAGGAAGAGCAAATTAACACAGCGGATATGGAACACAATACCTCTAACTCTTCTTTGGAGTATCTGGTTAGCCAGAAATAAGAAGGTTTTTCAAGACAAAGGACACAACACTAGAATCATGTGTCACAAAGCCAAGAGCTTAGCGGTGGAAGCTGTTACAGCCCGCACCCAAGGCAAAATCGAGGTCATCAATTATAGTGTAGAAGAACGAAATTTGATCAATTATGGACATAGTTGCATTATCAGCGACCAGGAACCAAGAAAAGAAAATTTGCAGTCGAAGGAGCCAACTAATGTTTGGAAACTGAGGCCCAAAGAAGAAGAATTTGCTCTCTGGCTTAGCAATTGCAACAGCTTCTACCTATTCTTCGATGGCGCTTCAAAATCAAATCCTGGCCTAGCAGGCGCAGGGGGCCACATATGCAATGCTAATGGAGAGTCTATTTTGCATTTCGAATGGGGGCTGGGTGAACTTTCCAACAACAGGGCTGAGGGGCTGGCCTTATTCCAAGGACTCACCCAGCTGATCAAGCTGGGAATCAAGAAGGCGATTGTCTTTGGTGACTCCGCAATCATAAATCGGCTCATGGTACAAAGGCAGAGCTCGCCAAATATTCTATTGCAACAAATCATCAGTAGAAACCAGATACTACATGACATGTTGGAGGAAGCCCGTTATTATCATATTCTACGGGGACTCAATAAAGATGTTGATAAATATGCCAACAAGGCCTGTGATCGCCCCAAAGGCCAACTCAACTGCAATGAAATCTTGACCACCCAACCACTGCCATGAGGAACACGCACATAGTCAGCACTTGGGGCACCGTAACCAATAGAATCCGCAACTACAGGCAAATCAGCAGAGCAGAGGACAGAATAGATAAGGTCGAAAGGAATAGCATCAGAAACCCGATCAGGCAATCTGATCAAAGCATGGGAACCAGGATTCACAAAGATGTAAATAGTCCTCGCCATCAAACACAAGATTTTGATCAAGATATGTGTCGGAAGGCGCAGAGGAACATTGGGATGCGTTGCTCCCTCTCCCATCACAGCATTCAGGGAAATCCTTTATATATACCCGGTATGCAGCCCCAACATCCCACAGTTGGATCTTATTTTCGTAGGCTCCAGAGCAGAATCCCAGCTGAGCCTCACCAAGCTATCTGTGTCACCCTCAGTCAGTCCGAGCATCTACACCCAAGTTCTTTTAGCATCCTTGAGAGCAGTGCTGCTCTCACTAACAGCAAGCTAAATCCTCAGAGGCACGGAGATCAGCAAAGACGTAGTGTAAGCAACCACTCAAAGGGCACAATGGAGGAGCAATGTTTTCACTGCAGGGATCTGCAAGCCGAATTTGAGGAAGTTCGAGCACAACAGAGAGCGTTGGAGGATCAAGTGCGTAGCTTAGAAACCAGGCTTGAAGACCAATGCAAAATCCTTCACGACAAATATAGAGCGGAGATGGCTCTTTTTCTACACAGGGTTCACTCCCTTCATGAGCAATTCAATGACTTGAGCAATAGATGCAGTCATGCAGAAGAAAGAATATCAATTCTCAAATACATGATGGAAAAGAAAGATGCGACATCCTCCTCCAGCGCAAAGCCGATAGCAACTGACCAGGATCCTGAAGGATCAACAGCGAGGAAGATAAGCCATATTGAGATTGATTAGTAATGTGTTGCAAATGTAAATTTTGGGGTCGCCAGTTTATAGAAATCTATAGTAGTATAAGTAGCACTAGGAGCAATCAAACTAAAGTCAGAATCAAGGAAAGAAACTGTTTTGTGATTCCTTGGATTCAAAACGCTCATGAAGCATCTTATGTATGGCAATCTGCCTCCTTTTTTCAGATTAATATATAGCACCCGATCTTTGTCTAAAAAAAATATAACACAGTAGTTGATAAGGCATTTCACCCCTCCTGGGCTACATCTTCCGGGTCCAAGGCTCCCAAATGGGCATGTCCTTGCTCTTATTAGATGCTCAAAATGGTTATACAGTGAGAAGCAAGCCTAAACAGGCAAAATAAGCTGTGAAAATGAGTTCAGAACAAAGAAAACAGTCAAGAATGACTTTTTTTTCACCTCCAATGGCTAACCATAGCCCAATACAGCTCCAACACCTCCTAGGCCCTAATGGCTCTCCAAGCTTCTTCGCTAAAAAAACACCTGAAGATGAGATCTGTTGGCTCTGAAACCTACACCATTGGCTCTGGAATGCTCAGAATACCCAAAATAAAAAATAAAAACATCCAAAAGGGATCTCCCTGTCAAAAGTTATTTCTAACAGAAGTTTTTCTCCAGTTTGGCCTAAAGAAACTCCACTAAATGTGGAGGAACTGGAGTTAGGCCCACTAAAAATGGAAAATCCGCCAAAAATGGCACACTTTGCCAACTTAACTTCCAGTCTAACCGCAACCGTTGGCGCTAATCATGTGCATGTGAGCGGGATTCGGGGGCGGTTACGTTAAGTTTAATGTTGGAAGTTATGTAACTGTCACATGTGACCACAAATCCCTTAATCGTCGGGGTTTACTGTTGCCGCTAAGTTTAAGCCTTTGGTTCCCGCATTTTGGTCATATGGTTAGGGGTTGGCCCCTTTCCACCCCAACATAACCTTTGATAAACTTTAAATAGGAAATAAGTCCTATGATTGTTAAGATCTGTTGTGTAGGTGGCCCTGTGGGCTGGCGGCCACCCAACCCAAGGTCGATTCCTACGAACTCACCAAAACTTTTACCACAATAAACCTTGTAGACTTGGGGCCACGTGGAAGCCCCCAAGCAAGCCACGTGTCAGCTGCCAATTGGTCATCCAAATAGCATATTCTCGCGAATATTTTGGGGAATATTCTTTAAAAAAAAAAGAAAATTGAAATTTTGCAGTTTATTGGGCATTTTCAAAATGTGATAACTCCTCCATACTGTGTCAGATTTGAGTGTCGCTCACGGCTATAGGATCATTTCGACGAGGTCTATCTATTCGTTCTGGTTTCAACCAATTCTACGCAATTCAAAATTTCAACGTTTTTTCCACTTAAGACATGATCACCTGATCACACCTCCCAAAAGGGAAGCTTTTGGACCCCAAAAGCTCTCTGATTACTGAAAATGAAGATGAGGAGACTGATTCTCCATTCTTCCAACCTTGAATAACTGAAATCTTCCTGACTTCATCAAATTGAGCTTCTCATAAAAATATAAATTTTCCCCTGAATTCACTGATCGACCGTTGCTAAAATTGAATGATTTATGATGCAAATTCTTGATATTTGCATAATAGAAACTATATTTTGCAGAAAGCATACTGTTTCTACAATGGTCAAACTTCAAAGAAGACTT
This sequence comes from Pinus tabuliformis, assembly GCA_031772625.1. NCBI lineage: Eukaryota > Viridiplantae > Streptophyta > Pinopsida > Pinales > Pinaceae > Pinus > Pinus tabuliformis. Next base: position 497,263,871 of record CM062811.1, on the reverse strand, counting down.
AAAATAAAGTTCACCTTGCCAACTGTTCACATGGCGACTTTTGCTGATGCAAATCTTCTTATGTAGACGATGTCGAAAGAAGAAAATAACTTGATGAATAAATTATTGTTTCAACAAAAGAAACAACTTTCATATCCTGTGAATCATCATCAGGTCTTTACATCATGTTTACAAATGATCGACTAAATCACAAGTCGACAAACTCATGCCTTCCAAACATTTGACCCTTCAAGTCAAGCATGTACAAAAAGAATTTAACGATTCTTTTACAAAGATGAAACACTTCATCATTTCTCCCCTTTACAATCTTGGAGATAAAATTAAATTTTCCCAATCAATATTACATTACATGCATGTTTAAAACAAAGTAATCAACCCTTCAAGTTAATCACACATACATGTTCAAAATACTAGCAAAACATCATCCCTGTGCTCATGCATATCATTCTCATGCATGCATTTCATCCTTCAACTTTCTCTTAAGTACAATCATAAGTACAAGATCCTCGATCATATGTACATGTACTTTAAAAGCTGTAAGGAATATAACTTTCACTACAATAAAGCGGTTCTCATACTCAACTTTTCCATCCTGCAACTTGCATTCCCTTAACAAAGAAATGCATTAATCAAAAGACAGGCAACTTTAATTGGATAAGAATTATAACCACTTCTTACCAATCAATTTCAAAGGCGCTTCCTTTAACTGCAAATCGACATCAATATGTGGATCATCCTTACGCATATCAATGATGGAAACTTCCTTCCCATTCTTGCCATACTCTTTTTCCACCTTCTTCAAATTTTGTGGAAGCATTGTTAGATTTAGAGTCCTACACCTTTCAACAGTATGTCCTTGCTTATGGAAATAAGTACAACACATGTTCATCTTCTTGACAACATATTTTGCATTGTTCAATGGACCTTTGGCTTCTTTCCTTCTTTCCTCCACCATTTTCCCGTATGCGGCCATTCTTTTCGAACATCTAGAAACATTATGGTTAATCAAACCACAAAAAGAACATGCAACTCTTTTCCCATGCTTTTGTGGAAGTTTACCATACTTTACATGATCGAAGGAAATATAATTAAGATCAGATTTATACCTTTCTCTTTCACCTTCATCACCTTCATGAGGAGGTGAAACGAAAGAAGAAGAAGCTCCCTTTGGAACACCATCAACTCCTTTAATGGTTTTAGAGCTTTCACAAATCTCTTGTTCAAGTGTATGCTTATGCACACCTTCATCTTGCAAGGTATGTTTCAAACTATTGCATTCCCCAAGAATACAATCTTTACCAACTTGAGGTAGGGAACTTGAAATGAAACTCCTTCTAGGAACTATTTCAATTGCCTTCATGGTTGCTTTGGAACTTTCTCCATAATATTTTCCATAGCCAAGACCCAAATACTTAGGCCTTTCCTCAACCATTATTGGCTCAATGATACCCTGTGCACATTTGCCCAATCCTTTTCCTTCATAGCCCATTTTGGACATCAACTTGGACCCTATGCCTCTAGTATGTTTCTCAAAAGAACCAACATAAACATTCTTATAGGAATTTAAAGACAAACTAGAATTGTTTACCTCTTCTTCAAGCTGATACTTGGCTAAAGCTTCTTTGGAAACAAGGAGCTGTGTCTCCAACTCATGCTTCCTTTCCAGATTCCTGTTTGCAATATGAAGTTGGCTTTCCATTTCCTGCAATTGGTCAAAAAAAATTGTTTCTCTTCCCTCATGGAATTCAACTACTCTTGAAGTCTAGTGCTCTCTCTTTCATCCTCATACATTTCTCTCACCATATTCATCATGATGAAAAATTCTTGCTTCAAGCCTTCATCAAAGAATCTTGTGAAGGAGGATGATTTTGAAAAATCACTTATGGAAGTTTTCATTAGAACAATGAACAAAATAACTTCAACAAAATTCAGAATCTATTACCAAATTCCTGAATCATATGATTGCACAGTCAATCTCTTATTTAAACAACCTGTTTTGCATCAAACCTCTTGTGCTTCAAGGATTGTCTTAAGGTCCTTGGGGTAAGGAGAATGCCTTCAGCCCTTCTTCCTTCTTGTCCTCTTCTGGACTTAGCAAACAATAGCTTTCACTTCAACTTTGCAAACTCAAACAATAGTCAGTTTACAAATAATCAAACAGTGAAATCCTCTGTACTGTTTAAACACCTTTCAAGTCAAACAAGCAAATATATTGCTCTGTCAATCAAGCAACCAAGCTATAATACCATCTGATCTGAAAATGAAACTACTTGTTTTTGTTGTGCAAGGTATTCATTTCCATTAAATTACATGTCCAAACTGTTACTCGTGTCTTGCAATTGAAATAAAGTGTTTTTGGTAAATTTTTGAGTCTTATGTGTGAAGGAGGATTATTTCATTTTACTGTTTATAATATCAAATCTGAAAAACACAGCAAGATAAATTCACATAATATAACACAGCAGCTAATAAGGCATTTCACCCCTCTTGGGCTACATCTGCCGAGTCCAAGGCTCCCAAATGGGCATGTCCTTGCTCTTATTAGATGCTCAAAATGGTTATACAGTGAGAAGAAAGCCTAAACAGGAAAAATAAGCTGTGAAAATGAGTTCAGAACAAAGAAAACAGTCAAGAATGACCTTTTTTTCACCTCCAATGGCTAACCATAGCCCAATATAGCTCCAACACCTCCTAGGCTCTAATGGCTCTCCAAGCTTCTTCGCTGAAAAACACCTGAAGATGAGCTCTGTTGGCTCTGAAACCTGCACCATTAGCTCTGGAATTCTCAGAATACCCTAAATCAAAAAAAAAAAAAAATCGTCCAGAAAGGATCTCCCTGTCAAAATTTATTTCTAACAAAAGTTTTTCTCCAGTTTGGCCTAAAGAAACCCCACTAAATGTGGAGGAACTGGAGTTAGGCCCACTAAAAATGGTAAATCCACCAAAATGGAGCACTCCACCAACTTAGATGCCAGTCTGACCACAACCGTTGGCGCTAACCATGTGCTTGTGAGCGAGATTCGGGGGCGGTTACATTAAGTTTAATGCTGGCAGTTATGTAACTGTCACATGTGCCTGTGAATCCCTTAACCATAGGGGTTTACCGTTGCCGCTGAGTTTAAGCCTTTAGTTCCCACGTTCTGGTCATATGGTTAGGGGTTGGCCCCTTTCCGCTCCAACGTAACCTTTGATAAACTTTAAAAAGGCAATAAGTCCGATGATTGTTAAGATCTGTTGTGTAGGCGGTCTGGTCGGGCCTGTGGGCTAGCGGCCACCTGACCCGGGGTTGATTCCTGCGGACTCGCCAAAAATTTTACCACAATAAACCTTGTAGACTTGGGGCCACGTGGTGGCTTCCGGGCAGGCCACATGTCAGCTCCCAATTGGACATCCAAACAGCATATTCCCGCGAATATTTTGGGGAATATTCCAAGGAATATTCCTCGAAATATTATTTTTAATTTTTTTTTAAAATTCAATTTTTGCAGTTTATTGGGCATTTTCAAAATGTGATAACTCCTCCATGCGGTGTCGGATTTGAGTGTCGTTTGCAGCTACAAGATTGTTTTGATGATGCCTATCTGGTCGTTCTAGTTTCAACCAATTCTGAGCAATTCAAAATTTGAGCATTTTTTCCACTTAGGACATGATCACCTGATCACTTTTAACCCCTATAAAAGATTGCATCTAGGGAACACACAAATATGTTGTTCAAACCCTTGAACATACTTCATTACACACTTTCTTTCTTGCATTATCAACCCTAACCTCAGTCCCTTTTACTTTTTTGTACGACCTGTAACACCTTATTTAAGGATCTCATCTTTAGGTGATTATTTGCATAGGAACCATCCCTTACTAGGGCATCAAAATCAAGCCTCTAATAGTGATTAATATTCCTACCTTTCATTGTACTCAAGCACCAATACTATTGTTTCTCCATGTCCTCAAACACCTTCTCCACTTTTCCCAAATCTCCACGACTTGACCTAGCTTCTAGACAACTTTGAGCAAACTTAACTTTGCGGTTGCCTTGTCCAAATGCACCAGTTTTTCTAAAAAATCATGTGACCTCACTTTATAGGCTTTCCACTCCTTGAGTTAGGCCACATAGGCCCTTAAACTTACTTGTTGTGATCTTATGAAGATTAACCCTCCTAGTCACATCCAGTCCTAACATTAAGGCTTGTTCATTGCACGCTAAGGTCTATGACATCTTCTTGCAACCATTGTATAGACAACTAGGATGTTTGACTCCTATCCTTACATGGAGTAATAGATCTGAATTAAAACCCTTCTTTTGCAAGTAATCTCAACCTTTCTTCCCTTCTTTCCTTCATCAATAAGGCATGTGACTCCCTCTCCATAGATACTAAGATGCCACGACTTCTTAGGCTGAAGATGACCTCCTTGAGAGAAAATTATCTAGAGCAAAACCCTTTTCTTCTATTGCGGTTCTTCCTTGGGCCTTGTTTGTTGCCATCTTTAGCTATTGTGGCTTCTAGGAATAGTTCACGACCTCCCCATGTAGTACCCATAAACAACCCTTAAACTAGCAAATCCTTTAGGACTACATCTCCATGACCCTCCTTGATCAAATGAACCATTCACTTGATATGATCTAGCTTAGCCTTAAGCCTATTTAAATAGCCTTCCATAAGCCTCTTATGAATCCTCTAGAACATAAGGGTTTTGATCCTCTTAGACTTAGGAACTAATTTATCCTTTTAATTTCTTCTTTAGATTTTAAACCCCAACTTGGGTCTACAGCCCTTCACTTGATTTCTTTGACCACAAAGCCCTTTTCTTACCAAACTCACACAAACCCATGTCACTAGGCTTGTGGAGTACCTCCCAAGCTACACAATTCAACGCACATCACGATTTTGTGATGGTTATGTTAGGGCTCGATAATGATTTGGATATTGTCAATGAGGGAGGGATCCTATCTAGATAATTTATTTATAAGGTGGGGGTGGGGGGGAGACATAATATAAGTCCACTTGTGAAAACCATAGAGCACAATTGGGTGCATATAATGTGAAAACTAGATTTTTTGCCACTTGATGCGTTAAAAATAAAAATAATAAATAAGTGATTCATGAGTAAGAGGACACTTCACAGTTTCGTAATGTTTATGTCAGGATCCTACTACTCATGAATCCATGATTCATGAGTATAAGGGAACTTCATGATTTTGTGATGGTTATGTTAGGATCCTCTTGGTCATAAACTTCATAGGTCCTTTTGGCCACCACAATCCTTTTTATTGTTGTGAAATGCAAAATAGATCCGCACACTCTATATTTTCTCATTATATGGAGGAGGGTATGGTCCTATTGTTGTATAAATACTTTATGCTAATCCAACCCAACAATCATTGATGCAACACCACCTTCCAAAAGGCCGATACAATGTCAATTGTTGTTTTTGCAACACCTTCCATTGGGTGGACCCAATGGACATTGTTGCAATGCCTTCCACCAGTCCAATACAATGTCGATTGTTATTACTACAATAGCTTCCAGCAGTCAAATAAAATGTTGGTTGATTTTTTTGTAACACCTTCCCTTGGGCCAACCCAATGATCGTTGTTACCACACCTTCCAATAGGCTGACACAATTTCGGTTGTTGCTACTACAAAACTCTTGATAGCCTATGATAATAGCTTACTCCTACTTCTATTGATGTCATATCATCAGGAAAAGGAAGTGAGATGCTTCCACAAGAAATGATGTGACTACCACCACCAACCTAGAGAAAAAAAACACAATGGAAACATTAAAATGTATGAACTTTCCTTACATGACATATAATAATCAAATTTGGCATAATTACACTTGCCTTGTAATCGTCGCATGCATTAAAATCACAAGTATTTTTCATTATTTTTGCACCATTTCCCTGCCACCACGTTTTATCATAACCTAACAAATATTTTCTTCATAACCAATAATTATACCATTGTAATGACCACATTGGAAGTTTTCATCTCAGTGTCTCCCATTGAATTGTTTCATCCTCATTACAACTAGTAAGTTGTTTTATTTTTGACTAGTGCCATGGGTGGTTTGTTGAAACACTAAGAGTCTTTTACGACCTTCCTGTTGCAAGGTTGTGAATATATCTAGGCCATATTGTAGGTATCATGACATACCCTCTATGCTAAGAGATTGCAAGGGTTTGATGACAATGTTGACCTTAAATTTGCCTTGAATTTACAATGTGACAAAACAATAATAATAGGGACTTCATTTACACTTGCCAAAGAAATGATAGCAATTATGTTGGGACTACCCCAAGTGGTAGAATGTTGGTATTTCCATAAAACATCACAATAATAAGGGGAAAAATCCTGGAAGTGAATGAGGTGCTATTGAAGAAAGGAAATAAGTTTGACAGGAAATCCTTATCTGAACCATGGGTTGATGTGGTGTTTTTCATTCAAAAGTACTTCACCTATGAAGGATGTTAGGGTATTGGATTCTAGAATCATTTGAAGCTACCTAAACACCTAAAATGCTAGAGGTTAGTTAATTTTTCATTCTTTTTATTGAAAACCCTCTAGAAAATGGCCACTAGTGCCCAAAAGGCTAGGTGACCCAAGGACCATCTCTCACACCACTACATTATTAGGCTCCTCATGGTGTTTGCACTCTAGCAAGTAGTCCACACTTACGGCAACCTTGTGCGGTAACAATAACCAAAAGCACCTATGGAAGAGGTAGAAGTTGCAATAAAGCCACAACAACCTGAGGAAGAAGCAAGCCTGCCACAAGAAATGGATAATGATAGTGACCTTGAAATCACTAGAATCTAACCCCGCAAAAAAATATTGAGGTGTATGAAAAAATGAGGAACTAAGAAACCCTCTTACATAGCCATACCTAAGAATAAGCGGACAAGATACTCAAGGAATCACCCTACTACAATAAGGGAACTAGTAGGGTTGGACATGGAGAAGGACCCTAATGCAACGCAAGAACCAACAAGGGTGGACATCGAGAGGGATCCTATTGAAACATAAGAACCAACAAGGATGGACATGGAGAGGAACCCTACTGAAACACAAGAACCAATAGGGATGGATATGGAGAAGGACCCTACTACAACACAATAAATTGCAAGGGAAAAAAATGTCCAAGAGAAGTAGACAAAGGGTAATGAAGCTACAAAACTAGGTTAAGAAACAAGAAAACAAGGGATAGTTGCAGCAATTGAGGATCCTTGTATTACTATGAAAATTTAAAATAAAATCCATAGGAATAAGGATAAACATGAATTTAAAGGTACACTTTTCCTCATACCAATCTATTTATCCATTATTATAAGGAACAAAATGTTGGAGAAACTAAATAAGGACCTGGGTCATCAAGTTGAAATATTAAAAGCTAGATTGAGGGTTGATCAATCCTATGAAGGATTGGACTGCCTAGATCAGATAGCAAGACTATTTGGTGACACAATGAACATAGAGGAACTTGATGAGACAATTCAGGAGGTAGGGAAAATATATATATCCTTCTAGGAAAAGGCCATTTAAATAGATGAGGACAAGCCTTAATAGACTTGAATTTGTTCCTCAAAATAGAGTTTGGATAGATGATAAGAAATTCAGATCAAATTTGTTAGATTACTACTAAATGTGTCTTAAGATGGAGTAGTCTTTAATGAGAGAGAGAACTATGTTTCTTCTTTGATATTCCTTAGCTTTGATACCATGTTGAAATTTTGTTAGATGATAGAGTTTCTTATCATGGTAATTACTTGTGATTATTGATATTTATTATTTTTCTTAGTTTTACTTGTTTACTTATGTCATCAAGCAATTACACAATAGCAAAACATAGAGAACATAATGCACAAAAGACAAGAGACACTAGAAATTAGGCTCCAAGCCAAGGAAAAACCCCACAAGGGGGAAAACCCAAAACTCCTTCTCTTATAGAATCAGATCAAAATGAGATATCCAACCCAAAGACCTAGACCCAAAACAGAAACCAAAACTCCAAGTCCATCCCTCCTCCAAGTCACCTCCACATTCAAAGTCAACTCTAGTCAAACCGCATCAAATTTGATCAAGTTTTTCCAATTCCTAAAATTTTGGCCCCCTAAAATTTCAAGCCTACAATAATCACATTAAAATTTGGTTCCTTTCTTTCTTGTTCATCCTGAAAGTAGTCTCCTTCTTCTTCATCCTTTTCTCCACTAATTAGGTGCAAAAGTTATGTATGATGATCATGAGTGAATGTGCTACAAAGTGAAAGAACTATCCTCCATATCTATATGTATGTGTGTGTGTGTGTATGTGTGTGTGTGTGAATGTGCTACTAAGTGAAAGAACTATCCTCCATATCTATATGTATGTGTGTGTGTGTGTGTGAATGTGCTACAAAGTGAAAGAACTATCCTCCATATCTATATGTGTGTGTGTGTGTGTGTGTGTGTGTGTGTGTGTGTGTGTGTGTGTGTGTGTGTGTGTGTGTGTGTGTGTGTGTGTGTGTGTGTGTGTGTGTGTGTCCAGGAGATCGAATAAGTGGCTCTTGGATCCCGAGATTACTTGTTCTCAAGGAGGGCCAAATTAACAGTTTTAGTGGACTTTGACTTAATAAAAAATATTTTTCTTTGCTTTATAAAATTGCAAATAGGACTTGACTTAAGTACAATTAATTTAACTCAAAATAACTTTTCCTTTTGAATCAATTAACCCTATAAGCATGAATAACATGCTCTAAGTAGAAAAAAATAATAATAATCAATATAATCAATGATAATAATTTTATTTATTACATTATGAAGACTGACACTAGATACATTTTCCAACAATTGGCTGGTTTTTTTTCTGCAGAGTCGTGGGTGAAGAAATGGAGTAGGCATAAAGGTGGTTTGATTTACCATGAAGAAAGTGGCACGGGAAAAGTTGAGGGTTGGAAGAAGCACCTCTATAGTTACTGGTTCATCTAGCATAATTGTGCCATCCTTTAAGTAGCCTTCTCAAGCCCTGGAACCTGGCTCAGGGGTGACTGGGCCACAAGAAAGATTACAGTGTAACTCGATCTAAGGTTGGGTGGAGAAGTGTAGTCCTAAACTTAGTTTCCTGGTCTTTCTTGAGATAAATATCTATCACTATTGTTGTGAGTAATGAATCTCATGTTCAAATTTTTGGAATTATTAAAATGTTAATTAACTATGTGAAATCGCTCCTTAATAGTTTGTCCTCTTATGAGGCACTCTTCCATACTTTGCATAGATACTAGGATAATTATTTGTATGTATTAACCAGTGCGGTTAAGAATGGTAATAATTCATAACTGGATGTTGATCAATGATGTTAATATTGTGTAGAGCACTACTCATCAATTCTTAGTCTCATGCCATCTTTGCATCCTCTAGAAATTTTCTACTAAATACTATGACTTTCGATCACAGTGACCACCATGTTTATTTGGCTTCATACCCAGGAATATTTCCCAATCCTACCATTATTTACCGACTAGAAGAAAATATTTACAACAATTATTCATCTACCTTCCCATTTTTCTAATCATCGGATTGGTTCATTGGAGGCCATGATTGGAATATGCCTGTCATCCTCTTTTTCTTCATATGATTTTCACAATGCCTTAATCCCATGTTCATTAAGGTATCCAATGATAGATTCCATCTTATTTCAAGTTTTGTGCATTCTCTGAAGCTAAGGAGCCCCAAAATTTCCTGCTCGCTTTACAATTTTGATGCTTCTTTCCAAAAAATTGGCATTTCCTCATTTAAACCATTTAGGTATTAGAATTTGTTCTTTGGGGAATTAATGCATGGTGGATCATTTTTTTATGTGTAACATGCCTAAACCTATATTCAAACACATGTGCTAATATCCCTTTGACGTGCTCATTATTTTTTGGGTTATATCTGCTATAAATTCAGTAATAATATGCTTATAGTGTGGTTCATAAACTTATGAAAGAATACATTAAATAATGCACTTTAATACACTTATGATATATGAACTTAATCACTATGTATTGGGCACCAAAAACCTATAAGATGTTTATGCCACTGTGCTAGAACATGGTTTCAGTGTGTGGGGTCAAGCATTAGATGCAAATGTTAACATGGATATTTTGACTCATCCTCAAAGGAAAGAGTTACTTTTAACTTGTGATGTAAAGTTGACACTGTGAAAATCGGAAATTTAACATGTTTAACTCAGCTTAGACCTCAACAATAAATAACATCCATAATTCTGTGAAAACAAATTAGTAAAATGTAATACCCAAAAGGGTGACAATTTCTCACATTGAGAGTGTCAACGGGATCATTCCACTACAAGTTGCAAGGCTATCACCAATAAATAAATATTCATCATCCTCTTGAACATCAACTACCTAGATAACAAGGATGGGGGATTTTAGAGTCATAAATGAGCCATTCATGGCATATCCAACTTTGTTGTTTTCACACACACCTGACTCGAATAATCCATAAAAGATGGTAACCTACTTGGTGATCAATGGATAAAGGGGTAAAAAGCGTATCCACAATGAATGAATTTGCCTCTGAGTGATGGTTATTTCAGTTTTGTATTGTTAGTAAGTAACAACAAAAATCCTATGTATATTTGACTCTATAAATATCTCTTAAGCTTAATAAAATCTCCACTAAATGTTAAAATTATGTGTAGTTGGTTCATTTTTCGTGGCTTTTGTACGGGTTCATTCAATTATAATGTACTCCAACCCTTTGTTCCATGGATGTTGTATTTCTTGATTATGTTTGAGTGATTATGAATTGATGTATCGTTGCATAAAAGAAACAACATTCTCAACATGTAAACATAACGTTGGGACCTTTCTCTATTATTTGGTTTAAAGGTCGCTCACATGTTGGTTTGTCTCGCACCCTCAACTAAATTTACCCGTTGGTTGTGTTCCCTTTTATCCACAAGTCAAATTCCCTCCTTTGGGCCACATTTGGCTTCTTCACTGGAGATATTTCTATCCCTCCAAAGCCACAATTGTGTCCTTCCAATAAATGGCTTTGGAGCATGTCTGTGGCACTAGCCAAAATTACCCTACAATGGGAACAATATTAGAACACCTGATCTCACATGCTACAATGTTCCACTAGCTTTACATTTGACTCTAAATATCGAAAGACATCCACCTTAAAGACACTTTTGAAATGGAAATCCTATATTTTTGTATCGCTAATTCTCGATGACTATAACTTCCTATACTTACAAAAAAATGAACAGTGCTAATGAATTAGTTAATGGAATTGGTGAATATGTGAATGTATATCAATCATATTTTCCTACCTTTCTATCTCTATACTTGAGCCCTTGAGTTTGGTAATACATTTTGATTAATGTCATTATTTTGTATCCATAGATATAAACTTTAATCTCTATATTCCACAGGGGTTTTAAGTTATTATCATCTTAAATCTAGAAGAATACATATACCCACAACTGGAGGTACACCTTCCTTGACAATAAGGCTGGAAAAATTTGCAATAGCTCAAAGATTAAAAATATTTTTGCACAAGAAATAATGCAACCTCAAAAGCACTATCTCTGGATGGATTAGCATGATTAAGGGTTGCATGAGCATTTTTTGAAAATGTTTGTTAAATACAGGGATAACCTAATTATGGGCCTTTCCCACGAAAGTTATACAATAGTGCTTCCACATTAAGTGGCTTGTCTTCAACCAAACCTTTGGCTGATGATTTTGTCTCCTCAGTGTTTAGCTGGAATTGTTTGCTTACTTCTAAGTCAACTTAGACTAGGAAATTTGAAGTAGCAGAGAGATGGAATAATAGGAATCTTCCCCATTGTACAATTTGTGGTATGGAAAATGATAGTGTACTCCATATCATCTCGTGTTTGGCATGGGTAAATATATTTTAGACTAAATGGCTTGGAATATTTGATTTTGACTTCTACCTTGAATAGGAACTTCAAATAAGGGATCATAGCATATTAGCAACTTATTATGTAATGGTCTTTAGTGGAAGCTAAAGGACAATTTTGATAGCCAGATCATATTAGTGCCATTTATGATTCAAAGTATAGGAAACATTATACTGGCGTGAAAGAGTTGACATGGGATTGGATTTTGCTAATATTGTGGTGTGATTGGGAGTGCTAGTAGTTAACAAAAATAAGGTGCATGCATGGAAAAATATGCCATAAATATTTAGTATTTTCCTTGTAGGGTGTTTTGCTGATTTTGTGATAACGTTCTCTGAATACTTTTTCATTTACAAATAGTGAAAGAAATTTTGGATCACTCCCAAAGAGTATCCTAGAATGCCCAACACCTTGAAGACTTTTTAGTTTTTAGTGGTTTGATCTAAGATCAACCAACAATAACAGAATAACATATTATGATTGCAACAATCGTGGAGACTACATTGTTAGAAAAAAATAATTCCAACTTTGGGGTAGCTATGCAAGAAATCCCCAAATGTATCTCGTTGTCTCTTCCATTGGAAATCATTCAATATGATGTTTCCATACCAACATATCTTAACCTTACTAGGCCTATACGTTGAAGGGACAATGACAACGTGGAAATCATACCTTATCTTAAGTTGCATCACCAGAGGATAATAAACATTACTAGCAGAGAATAAACAATTTTGTGTTGACTTGAGGCCCTAGACATAGGGCCAGAGGCTTTAGGATCATATCATGAGAGAAAAAAAATTAAGCCAAATGTTTATCTTAAAATAAAAAAAAATAAAAACATAGAAGTATAAATATCGAGGACCTGAGACCCTATTCTCATAATTGAAATTTGAGAGTCATGTCAACCTGGCAACCACCTCCCTTGGGTTAGAATCATAAGGGGGTGTGTTACAAGTGGTATCAAAGCAAGGGTTTGACCAACATTGGATCTCGGGGTGGGAATAAGTCTCTAGGGTTGTATGTTATGTATTAGACTTGGTATGTTGTCGATGTTGGATTTCCTTCTTGTGATTATTTCCCAACCCCATTGTTGGTGTTGAAAGTGTACCTGTGAAGGCTCTGGAAATGTTATTGTTGGTGTAGAGTTTGACATTGGACAAAACTTCGGTGTAAAACAATTTTTTGTTGAAGCTTGGATTTTATTTGGTGTTGATACCATTCATCTGTCCTTAGTGAAAAATGGCCTTCAGGTCACCCATCATTATTGCATTAGAATGCATATAGGAGAAACTTCCTAAGAATCTCCTCCAATGTGAGCTTCTTTACTTGTGCAAGATACAAACTTGTTTTAATCATAAGGGAAACACTTTTAAAGTTGTTTATTTTCTTACTATTACATAAGTTGCTTGGATAAGAAACATACTTGATTCTAGGTTTATACTATATAGTAATAAAGAGTGGAAAGTCTTGGTCTATTATGTCTTTGTTACAATAACCTACCTGGGCCAATCAAGAGCCTTTCTTGCACTATTGTTTGAAAGATAGTTTGTTATATAAATTGGTTCAATTATGTGTTCCAACAAATACTGCATATTGATAGCTCGAGGCATTGGGGGAGCATGTGGTGCAGGGGATGGTAGTCCTTCTCGACAAGATGATGTTGAGGCTTCCAGCAATACTCGGGCACATCATCAAGAGCTGTAATAATAGATCTTTCTATGCTATTTGGAAAGCGCATAGTAGTTGGTTATTTGCGACACAATTTCTGGATACTCGGTGTCTACCTATTGGATACCTACAAGAGATAGAGACGGGGCATAGGGGGTTCCAACAGCTAGTAGCATATCACAGTGGCAAACAAAGAGGATTGGGGGTTGTGGACCTCCAATATGGTTATGGGATCCATGGATCTAGTGGATTGGTGGGATACTCCACGAATTAGTGAGCATGGTTGGGATAAAAAGCAGAATGATTCATACATAGGCAGACACATGGGGGATCACCAAAGCCCTCACCATAGGACGAGGCAGATTGTTGCTCAAGATTGGGGCTATCCATGGAGTGATAGGCGTTGACACTGTTGAGTCACTTTGGCAAGATTGGCCTAGCCTTGATCATCACATAGATTATGGTCAAGAGTTATTGGAGAGGAGGCTCTGGTATGAGCATGCTAGGCAGTCAGTCATGACCAAAGTGTCACAATGTCAGCAGGATAGGTTCCTTCTGTGACACGTAGAAGATTCTAGCATAACAGGGCTAAGAAGTTCAACTATCTGTAGAGGTGAGTTGGTTTCTATAGGGGAGGGTCATCCAGATCTTCCATTTGGTTTTAGTGATTCATTGATGGTGTGGGGAACTTCATTGGTGTGGCAAGGTGATAGATAGGAGGAGATCAAGGGAGGCCCAAGTAGACGAGGGTTCAATCCCACCAGGATTGGATTGCATCTTCAGGAGTTTACTTTTGTAGTGCACCAGATGGACTATTCGGTAGGGAAACTTCATGAGGATTTGGGATCTACTTATTGGCAGTAGACAGAGGGGTTCTAACACCCCTATATAACAGGACAGTGAGTGGAGCAAGGGATCAATAAGTTGGCTTGGGATCCTGGTATCAAGGGACTCCTCCACTATAGGATAGTACAATGATTAGGGACGATCCAATGGAATATTTGGGACCCTGATGAAATTTGCAAAGACATTGAGGATCCACAGTCAGAGAGGGTGCTTGTTCAGGCGTTGCTTGAGGACAAGCAAATTTTGGTGCATTGGAGGAGCTTACCGGATGAGGATGCTACTTGGGAGGGCAAGCACATACTTGAGCATTCAACGCTAAAGTTGCTTGGGGACAAGCAACATTTGGGATGGGAGGACTATAATGTCCCTTCCTAAATTATTTTGGAACATGATTAATTTCAACATTTTGGGGCCAATTTTGGAGGTGATGGAGCCCAATCGATTTTATTAGGAGGCTGGACTTAGTAGAAGTTATTTTGATGTGATTAAGTTATATGTGGGGGCCACCCACACTAGGAGAATATGAATTCCCTAGTCAGATTTGCATGGAGAGGAAATCGATGGTTAAGTGAGGGACCCATGATGGATGGAAAATGGAAGGAAAAGTTTTCCACGAAATCTATATAAGGAAGGAAACTCTCATCATTTCATCATCCTTTTCCATATCAAATTTCTCTTTGGTTGCTCGAGCTACTTAGCCGAGTCACTCGTTGTTTAACAAGAGTTCTTCAAGCAGAGCTCACCCTTTCTTTGAGGGACTTCGAGTGCCACCCTAGAGAGGTTCATCTATATTCTTTTGGTGGAGGTTTTCATTGTGATTTCTAGCAGTTGCATCCATACGTATTTCTGGAGGATGCAGTGAGGAGAGGTTGAGTTGTGATTGTGACATATTTCAGAGGAGATTTGGCTGGGAGAAATTTTGGAAAGGAGGCTTGGGTGTTTGACTGCCATTTGGGTGAGTTTTGGAGCTGGAGGAGAGAGCTTCTATTCAGTGTGACTTTCACACTTCCTGGGCCAGCGCAAAGGGAGAATATTGTGCACACGTGGGAGGTGGAGACTCAGCTTTTGTGGTTGATCCTTGTCAGGAGAGATAAGGAAAACATCTATGGAGGAGATTTCTACTTTTTTGAAGCCTTGGAGGAGGATTTTTTTGGAATCTTTGTAGGTTGTCTGCTTCAGCAGTTTGGAGGGCATAGGGCCTCTTGGGGGCAATTTTGGGAGGTCAAAATCTGGACAAATCATTTCTGGGTTTTTCTGGGTTTTCTGAGAGGAGTCTATGGTTAAAAATTCAGAATGTTCTAGATGATATTCAGGCCTGAAATCCAAATTCGTAAAATAGGGAGAATTGATAGTTAGCTGGCGAATTTGCACCATTTTGTGGCTTTTACTTTAGCTTGGAATCATACCAAACTCTTTCTAGGTTTTGTGGGTTTTGGCCAAGGAGCATGGGGCTGAAGTTTCATCTTTTTCTGAGCACCGAAGATGGGGTTTCTTATAGTTTCATTCCAGCCAACAGTGCAGTTATTGGGAGACAGCGTAGAGCATTAGAGGAGCAATTATCTTTCCAGCTTTGTGATTATTGTTTGACACCTATGTTCTCTCAAGCTTTTCCTTGAGGCAAGCCCAAGTGCATTTCCATACTATTGTACTTCATTCCATTAATAAAATGGCTCAGTTGGTTCTTATTTCTGATGTGTATTGAGTATTTGTTGATCGTTTTTATTTCTCTATGTATGAGTCATATTTGGTTTTTCATATCACTGTTTGTTTAAGTTTGGAACATTACACAATTTCTCTTGTCTTGGCCATTTTGGCGTTCAAACAACATTCATAACATTTACAAAAAAAAAAATCGCTAGTAGTGCAAAAATCTATTGAATACTACATTCAACATTCTGTCCTAAATAATCAATCGAAGAATTTCAATTGAAAGCATAGTCATTTGAACCTGTTTAGCGCTTCTAGACCTCATACATAGGTTTCATGGCTCACCTTTTTTGTATGTCACATTCTATATTACCCTTACACATACTAAGGTTTTGGGACATTTTTAGGCTAATCCTTGGCTGATGTGCCATGGTAAGGTTAAACAACTCCTCGTATGCATGAATGATTGCCATATATAGCCTTATGTTTGATTGCATACTAATATCACTAGCTCATTATTCTGCATTTTACCTCTAGGATATCAATATGGTTTATGATTTACATTAATGCTCTCATGCGAGAAATAATACTCTTTATGCTTTAAATGTCTATGGAAGTGGGAAAAAATATTATATAGTAGTTATAGTGTCTCTCTCTATGTGATGTCAATTAAACATTTTTCTAAATTTGAAGTGTGAACAATAAACTAAGTACCCTAATTCCCAATGTTAATATCAAGCTCTGAAGGAATACATCATCGATTTACTTTATGATTTTGTTGTGATACTTTGGCTTCATTACTGAGTCAATTTATGTGACATTTTTTTCATAATTTCAAGTACACAAATAAGGAGGATTATGAATTTTGGGTTGCAATAGATCTTATGCACTTTAGTTTTTGGCTTATGTCTTTGATCATGAGAAGGTTTGTTTTTGGTGTATCCTCTATTGTATGATTGTTGTTGGATTGATGCAAACCTTTGCACATTATAAACATGTCAACTAAGTAGATTTTCCATGTAAATCTTCATAATCCATTGTTGGTGCTTACATTTTGGTGCTAGGGTTAGAATTTGATATCTCTATTTTCAACTTGCATATTAATTTGTTCCACTACTATGAATAAGCTTGGATCATAATGAAATAAATGTCTTTTAAAAATTCCTGAATTGCACCTTGTTGGCATATTTGAACAATTATTTGAGGGATATGTATTGAATAGAACCACTTCTAGTATATTGTTTGTAATACATTTTGTAATCAAATTGAATCATTGTGGTTGATTTTGGGATAGATCTATTCATGAAACATTATGTTCAGTTGTGATGATAATTCTTCCTCACTAAATGAGATTACACATGTTTGAGTGTTGATATCATAACACCAGTGCACATAATGTTTCTTGACGCCATGCTATATTTTTCTACTTTTTTTTTAAATGACAACTTCAGAGGTGTTTTGAGTAAAGTAGAAGCAATCACTCTAGAATATTCAAGTACGTGGATTAACTCTTTACATATTATTCATGGTCTGCATGTTTTATTCCATGATGGTAAATGCTTAATTTATAACTCTACTCAAAATCACACCATGTGGTCCATGTAATATTTATGAACCTTTGAATTTATTGAGAAAGATTCATCTTTATATTTCAAAGCATTGCACCAAGTAATCTATTTCTAATGAGTTCTAATGGGTGTTGTTTGTAGCACTAGATATGATGGTAGTGTGTTGATTGTGGAATGTATTGCATGCATGTATATAATTATTTCATCATTGTAAAATGAAATGCGGTTGATGTTAATTTGGTAGATTGTTTCTAACTGCCCTGGTTGAGATTACAAATTTCATGATTCTTGGCCTCGGTAAGGAGGCAAGGTTTAATTACTGTAACTGGCCTTGGTACAGAGGTTGATTTTAAAATTGCCATTTTTGGTCTACATAAGACACTAAATGAAACTAATGATACTAAATTTTGGTGTAGCAGTTGATTTCTATTATAGACAACTTTGACAAAGAGATTGAAATTTTAAATTTTATGAAGGCATGATTCTAATGAGTTGATATCTACATGTGCATATCAAAATTCTCATTTTTGAAGATTATGTTGAGATATTAAATATGCTTATTTATGACCTAGATTTTGAGATATGTGTCTAATATGTAAATTGAGATATGTGTGCAGTTGTAGCGAAGCGTGCTTGGTACAGTCAGGCAAGGAAATTGGTATATTGTTATGTTTTATTAATGCACTAACATTGGTGTGTACATGGCAGGGTATGGAAATATTTTGTACAACAAAAAAAAAGGGAGAAGAAGGAATGTTGAAGGTCTTATCAACAGATAAAGGAACAGTGTGATCTGCAACATGCTAAAACAAGCATGGATAAATGAAGGGACCACGAAACTAGAATTTGGACTATGGGTGCATGTGGAAAAAAACATAGAAACACATGAAAATTTCAGGTGAAGGAACAAGGTCTTTTTAATTCCTGGCTTGGATGGAGGTCTTGTATCCTTTGGATTCATGATTTATATGGGTGGAGATGGTATAGTCTGGATTCCCAATGATATGAGATGGCATGCTTGCAGTCGGTCATAGTGTTGTGTAAATGTTGTATTGTGTCATGTCGGCATGTCGTGTCGAATATGCGTATATATGATTTGTTGTATTGTGTCTTGTGTATGTTGTATTGTGCCATGCGTATATGTGTATGTGTTGTGTAATGTGTTGGTATAGATGGGTATGGGACTATCTGGGCCCATGTGTTATGTATTTTTTATGGGTGGAGGTGGGATAGCCTTTGGATTCCCAATGATCATATTATTTTAGGTAGAAGAGTACCTGGTATGGTAGTGATATAAGAGTGTGTGTGTGTGTGTGTGTGTGTGTGTGTGTGTGTGTGTGTGTGTGTGTGTGTGCATATGTATATGTATATGTATGTATCTATGTATCTATGTATGTATATTCATCACTGGGTGGAGGTAAAAACCTTTATATTTCCTTGATGATTATGGGTGGAGGTGAGCCTCATATTTCCATTTTTTCTTTGGCAACCGATTCAACATGTGGAATTCGAAGAGAAGAGAAGGCACTAGGCGCTTGCAAGGTTAGTCAACTGATCCCATGTGTGTAAGAGAAAAGAGAGAGTCGTCAAATCAAGATAACTATCAATATCTCATTGATTTATGAATTTTTAAATTAGGATTATAATTCAGTATTCTAATTTATGATAGTTTATTTTTTGAGCTAACTAGATGTGATATTTTAACTTATCATGGTTTGGTTTATGGACTAACCCGATCTTGCTATTGGAATTATGGTCAAATCCAAGTTCACTGCAAGCATAGGCTGATAATGAGGTATAATTTACATTCATTACATTTTCCCTATGATGAGTCTCATGGAGTTTGTGTGTCTATGATGTAGGAATATAGATGAGACTGCCTAGTTCCATTGAATAAAGATGACCACAAGGTGGAATGACAACAATGTGCAGAAGCAAAGATTTCAGGAATAGGGCCATTATAGGACACTAGCACCAATGGTGCCAATTGATTTCCATATGCATGCTATGACTAGTCTTATAGTATTGAGGTGGGGATATGCATTGGTTTTGAGACCCTTTTGATGTGAGAAAGCCTTGCCAAGGAGTGGATCACCCAAGGGACTTGGAAGCAAAGAAGTGTATGCCTATACTTGGAAGGTGAGTGACTACATGGAAGGGTGGTGATCAAATTTCCTAAGGGAGTTGGAAGCAGAGTAGGGAAGGCCAAAAAAAAAATGGTTTTTGGTCATGAGAATAGCTTACTTGACTCGGAAGCACATTAGGGGTATGCCCAGAAACAATGAGTCGGGAGTTGTTCATTGAAGGAACAAGGAGTGCAAGGATAGAAACACTGGACATGGGGGGGCAAGCAACACTCCAAACAAATGGAATGAAACCAAGTTGGGTTAAGCACATCAAAACTAACAAGGACTGTAAAGGGGCCATTGGGAGATGGTTGAAATTCTGAAGTAATGTTCACTGATTGGTTGGGTAAGCCACTGTGCATGTAAGATATGTTGTAAAAACTGAAATGAGATGTGTATATAAATCTCCCTATGAGTTGTGTTTGGTCATTCAAGATTTTATTTTATTTTTTATATTGTATATGGTCATTGAATACCAAGGACGGTGTTCTCCCAAGGGGGAGGGGTTTGTAACAACCCTAGTTACATCTCCCAAATATTATAAAAATTGTAAATGGGTTGAGTTAAGGACATGGGTTTCAGGGATGAGGATTTTGCTTGGGGCATATTTTGGGCTCTTACTACAACCATGAAGACTAATAGATGGAAAGAAAGGGGGTAGGTGGCATAATGGTGATTGGCCTACAATACTGGACAAGAAAACATAAAAACAAGCTACGGATGACATGGCTAACCAACAAAAAAATCATTGGACAAAGGACTGCTAGAGCAGTGTGGATTGGTAAAAGGAGAATCAGGCTAGACTGAAGTTTAACCACACAAAACCAAAATTCCGACAACTAGAAGGAGGTTAAGTCATCCTCTTCTTTTGTGGGTCAAAGCCATTAATTGGCTGGTTTTTTTTATGTAGTTGTGGGTGAATAAATGGAGATAGGTGGAAGTGTGGTTCGATTTGTTGTGAAGAAAGTGGCACATACAAAGATACAGGTTACAAGCAACACTTCTTTAATTCCTAGTTCATCTGGTAGAATTGTGTCATCCTTTGAGCAACCTTCTAAAGCCCTGGAACCTGGCTCGTGGGTGACTGGGATGCAAGAAATATTACGGTGCACCTAGTCTAAGTTTGGTGGAGAAGTGTAGTCCTAAACTCATTTGTCCGGTCTTGCTTTGAGATAAGTATCTATCGCCATCATTATGAGTAATGAATCTCATGTTTACACTTTTGGAATTGTTTAACTATTAATTAAATGTGTGAAATTTCTCCTTACTAGTCTATCCTCTTAAGAGGAACTCTTCCATACTTCACACAAATATTGTGATAATTATTTGTATATATTGACCAACACTATTAATATTGCTAATTATTCATATCTGAATGTTGATCAGTGATGTTAATATTATGTAGAGAACTACTAGTAAATTATTAGTCTCGCGTCATCTTTTCATCCTCTAGAAAATTTCTACTAAATACTTCAATTCGGCTATCATGGCATTGTGAATTTCGATCATGGTGACCATTGTATGTTTATTTGGCTTCATACCCAAGAATATTTCCCAACCCTACCATTCTTTATCCACTACAAGGAAATATTTACTTCATTTTTTCTTCTAGTTTCCCATTTCTTCCAGTCATCAAATCAATTACTTAGGTTCATTAGAGGACACGACTAGAATATTCCTTTCATCCTCTTTTTATTCATATGATTTGCACAAATCCTTAATCTCGTGTTCATTAAGGTCTTTGATGACATATTCCATCTTGTTTCACATTCTATGCATTCTTTGAAGTTGAGGAGCCCCAAAATTTCATGCTCACTAAACAATTTTGATGCTTCTTTGAAAACAATTGGCATTTCCTCATTTAAACCATCTAGGTATCAGAAGTTGTTCTTTGGGGCATTCAGGCATGGTGGTTCATTTTTCTGAGTGTAACATGCCTAAACCTACTTTTAAATGCATGTGCTAATATCCCTTTGACATGCTCATTGTTTTATGGGCTATCTCTACTCTAAATTCAATAATAATATGCTTATAGTGTGGTTCATAAACCTATGAAAGAATACAATGAATTATGCACTTTAATATGCTTATGATATATGAACTTAATCACTTTGTACCGAGCACCAAAAACCTATAAGATATCTATGTTAGTAAGATAAAACATGGTTTTAGTTTATGGAGCCAAGATTTAGATGCAAATGTTAACATGGATATTTTGACTCATTTTCAAGGAAAGAGTTACTTTGCACTTGTGCTATAAAAGTTGACACAATCAAAATCTGAAGAAAAAAAAACATGTTTAACTCAAATTAGACCCTAATAACAAATAACAACCTGAATTCTATAGAAACAATTAGTAGGATGTAAAACCCAAAAGGGTGGCAATTTCTCACATTGAGAAGTGTCATCGAGATCATTCCACTGCCAAAAGTTGCAAGGCTATCAACAATCAAGAAATATTCATCATCTTCTTAAATAACAACTACCCAGATAGAAAGGATAGGGGATTTTAGAGTCATAGATGATCCATTCAGGGCATATATAACTTTATTTTTCTCACATACACCCAAATCAGACAATCCATAAAAGAAGGAAACATGCTTGGAGATCGATCAATAAAGGAGTAAAGAGTCTATCCAAAATGAATGAATGTGCCTCTAAGTCATGGTTATTTCAAATTTATATTGCGGTAAGTAACAATATGAAAACCCTATGTATAACTCACTCCTTTATAAATATCTCCTAAGCTTAAAAAAATCTCCACTAAATGTTGAAATATATGTGCAGTTGTTTCAATTATTGTGGCTTTTATGTGGGTTCATTAATTTATGATGTACTCTAGTCCTCTGTGCTATGGATGTTGTATTTCTTGATTATGTTGGGTATGATTGTGAATTGATGGATCGTTGCACAAAAGCAACAACATTCTCAGCATGTAAAAACATTATTGTGACCTTTCTCTATTCTTTGGTTTAAAGGTTTCTCGAATGTTGGTTTGTCTCACTCCCTTAGCTAAATTGACTTGCTGGTTGTGTTCCTTTTTATCAACAAGTTGAATTCCCTCCTCTGGCAAGCATTTTCCTTGTTCACTAAATAGATTTCCATCCCTCCAAAGCCACAATTGTGTCCATCCAATAGAGGGATTTGGAGCATTTCTATGGCACTGGTTTAAATTACCCTTCAATATTGGACATAATCTCAAGAAACCTGATTTCAAATGCTACGATGTTCCACTAGCTTTACATTTGATTCTAAATATTGAAATACATCCACCTTAATGACATTTTTGAAACGGTGGTCATATATTTTTGTATCACTACTTTTCGATGACCATAGCTTCCTATACTTACAACAAAATGAGTGGTGTTGATGAATTAGTTAATAGAACTGGTGAATATGAGACCATGTATCAATCATAGTTTCCTACCTTTCTATCTATATACCTGAGCCTTTGAGTCTGGTAATACATTTTGATTGATTTCATTGTTTTGTCTCCATAGATATAAAATTTAATAGCTATATTCCATAAGTGTTTTAAATTATTTATCATCATAAATCTAGAAGAATACACATATCCACAACTAGAGGTACACCTTCCTTGACAAAAAGGTTGAAAAACTTTGCAATAGCTCCAAAATTAAAAATATTGTTGCCTAAGAAATATTATAGCATCAAAAGAACTATATATGGATGGATTAGTATGTTATGGAACTAGCTCACAAAAATATTGAAAAGATATATAAATTCCTTCAAAATAAGCCTCTTCGAGGGGGAAACCTCCTCTACATTACGCAAATGAATAATTCTTGGATGATACAAATGACAAGACCTCCCTTCTATATATAGGAGTCTAAGGGGTCATAATATAATCAAAGCCGACATAACAATAATAATGTAAGGGCACAATAAGAACAATAGTGGGCTTCTATGGGGCACAATAATAACAATATGGGGACTACATGGGCACAACAATATAATAAGGGGGTTGTACTAATAACAATAAGGGGGTACAACAGTAGTATAGGGACCTAACATGCCCCTCTCCTTCAAAAAGTGTTTGTCCTCAATGCTTGAGTAGTTCTTGATGTTTCTGTATAAAATTCTTATCCTCCCATGTGGAATCTTCAGTGGGTAAGTTCTTCCACTTGATGAGATGCTCTGAAATTGATTGATTTCGTAGCTGTCGGGTTCTTGTTTCTATGACTGCTCCAGGTTCCACTATGATTTTCCCTTCCTCGTCAAGTTCTGGAAATATTATTTGAACTAGGATCTTCTACAGCTTTTGAATGATTGGCCACAATTCTTTGTCCTTCTTCCATTCATCCCTTGCTTCATTTATCCAATCTAGTTGGATAATAGAAATAGCACAAAACAATGCTTCCACATCCTCATCCTTTCTTGAGAGTGCATCCGCAACAACATTTTGCTTCCCTTTTTTGTAGATGATTTCAAAGTCATAACCCAACATATTTGTGACGCATTTTTTCTGTTCTTCTAAAGATAATCTTTGTTCTAAAAAGTATTTAAGACTATCATGATCCATTTTTACCTTGAAGTGTCTTCCCATTAGGTAAGGTCACCATTTCTTAAGTGCACGTAGTATTTCCAACATTTCCTTCTCATAAATAGCTTGCTTGATATGTATATGTAAAAATACCCAATCACCTACATCAAAACTTCTTTCACTGCGATGTTGATCTGCCTGTTCTTTCATTCGATTCTGCACCAAAGTGGTGTTATCCTTTAAAAGTTGGAGAACTTGTTGTTGATGCTCGATGTGATCTTTCACTGCTTGAATCTTTTTCTTCTTGATATGTCCTTCTATCTTAAGAGTTTGAGGAGTGGTAATTTCTTCCAATGCATTACAAGATATGGTCATATTCATTTCTTGATGCTTGACGTGATCTTTCACTTCTTGAACATATTTCTTCTTGATATGACCTTCTATCTTGATAGTTTTAGGAGTGGTAATTCTGACCAATGCATTACAAGATATGGTCGGATTCATTTCTTCTTTCTCGATGTGATCTTTCACTTCTTGAACCTTTTTCTTCTTGATATGTCCTTCTATCTTGAGAGTTTGAGAAGTGGTAATTCTTGCTAATGCTTTACAAGATATGGTTAGATTCATTTCTTCTTTCTCTGGGGTTGGTTCTTGGTGTATATCCTCTTCTTTTGATGTTTCTTGATCCTTTTCTTCCTCCTCTTCATAATCTCTGTAAAATAATTTCTTCTCAACACACTTATGACCTTTAGTGTATTTGGTATCACAATTGTAACAAAGCCCTTCTTCTCTTTTTTCTTCCAATTGTTGTGGTGTAAACCTTATAGGTTGTGGAAGGCTAGGATAAAAAACACTTCCATAATTATAGTCGTGAGTGGTTGGATTCCTTGTTTCCATAATTGCGCTTTCAATTTTTCTTGCCAACCTAAATGCCTTCTCTAATGAATCAGGTTCCCAAAGACGAGCCTCATGTTGAATGTTATCCTTTAAAGTCCCTATGAAGACATCAATCCTTTTCTTCTCTGGAAAATCATTTACCCTTATATTCAATTTTTGAAAGTCCTCAATGTTCTCCACCATTGAACCCTTTTGTTTGAGATTTATCAATTGGCTAAAGAAGGTGTTTCTCTTTGTATCCTCATAATGTGCTATCATTTTCTCTGTGAAAAATGACCACGTGACAAGTGGTTTACGAGAACAAAACCCTTCATACCATAAAAATTGATTTGGTTCTAAATATAATGATGCAATACGTACCTTTTTTAATAGTTTCACCTCATGTAGATCAAAATATTTCTCCATCTATAGTACCCAATTTACCGGATCCTTGCCATCAAACTTCCTCATATCACCTTTTCTTGATTTTAGGAGCTTGATCTTCAAACGACTATAACTCTGTAATTTTGGATCTCCCAATTCTAAAATTACAGCCTGCGGTAGCACTCTATGCCCGATTTCCAATGCCACCAATCTGATCGAAATTGGATTCCCCAAGAAAGAGTTATGCACAATCTCCCAAGATGACATGATTGTATACATTTTCAGAAAAGTAAACTTGTACGACATACCACGTGTCACTGTTTCGACCTTCGGATCTGAAAAATATACACAGAAAACTACAGTCCGTCCTCTTTCCGTAACTTCTTACTAAATTTCAATCTGATGCTCAGAGAGACATTTATGACGATTTTCCCCATGTCACATGTTTGGGATGTAATTCGGGAGGCTGCAGCAACCCTAAATTTATTGGACTGTATTTCCAAAAAGATAGAGAAACAAGATCTAAAATTCGGGTCCAAGCTTCCCCACGATTTCATCTCAAATGGGTTTTAATATCAAAGTTCGAAACTTTGTAGAAAAACAATTATAGCGAAAATTTTACGATGACCTGTTTGGGATGGAATTCTGGAGCTTGCAAAAACCCTAACTTCCTCAGATCGTATATCTGAAACTATAGCTATAAAATATCTTAAATTCAAACCCAAGGTTCAATGAGATATCTTCTCAAATGCGTTTTTTTGTTAGCTTCTGAAATGTCGCCAAATGTTATAGCGAAAATTTCACGATAACCTGTTTGGAGCAGTGAAACCCTAGAATCCAAAGCTCTGATACCAAATGTTATGGAACTAGCTCACAAAAAGATAGAAAAGATGGATAAACGCCTTCAAAATAAGCCTCTTTGAGGGGGGAACCTCCTTTACATTACACAAATGAACAGTTCTTGGATGATACAAATGACAAGACCTCCCTTTTATATATAGGAGTCTAAGGGGTCATAATATAATCAGAGCCGACATAACAATAATAATGTAAGGGCACAATAATAACAATAATGGGCTTCTATGGGGCATAATAAAAGAATATGGGGACTACATGGGAACAACAATATACTAAGGGGGTTGCACTAATAACAATAAGGGGTTACACTAGTAGTATAGGGACCTAGCATAGTATGCCTAAGGGTTGCATGAGCATGTTTTGAACATGTTATATGAAATGCGTGGATAACCTATTTATGGGCTCTTCTAATGAAAGGTATGCAATGGTTCTTCCACATCATGTGGCTTGGATTCAACAAGACCTTTGGCTGATGATTTGGTCTCCATTATCTAGAATTATTTGTTTGCTTCTAAGTCACCCAGACTAGGAAATTTGAAGGTAGCAGAGAGATGGAACAATAGGAATCTTTCCCATTGTATAATTTATGGTATAGAAAATGGTAGTGCACTCCATATCATCTCACTTTGGGCATGGGTAAATAGAGCTGAGACTAAATGACTTGGAATATTTGACTTCGACTTCTACTTTGAATATGAACTTCAAATAAGTGATTGTAACAACCCTGGTGAAAAGTTCCTGTAATAAAAGTTAATAAGGAAAAATAAGACCACGGTTAAGGGACATGTATTCCAAGTTGAATGTTGGGCAAAGATATCCTAGTGGGCATCATTGGATGTGTGTTTTAGCTAAGGAAAATTGGCAAGGGCTAAGGCAAAGGCAATATTAAAAGGCAAAAAGGCATTTTGGCACATTTATTTATGAAAATAAAGAAAATTAGGAGAAAATTAATGTGAAAGGTCACAAGTTGCATGTGAGGACGAAATTGAAGGAAAATAATGGAAAATGAAGAAATTAGAGGCCTCATGCATAAAAAGGTTTCTGGGGACCAGTTCATGGTTTTTGTCAGTTCAAGTTTGGAGCTCTCTCATTATTCTCTCTCTCTCTGTCTCTCTTTGTCTCTGTCTCTCTCTCTCTCTCTCTCTCTCTCTTGGTCACTTAGAGTTTTCTTGGAGCACTCTAGTTTGGAGCAAGGAAAGGAAAAGCAAGCAAAGGAAAGGAAGGCAAGAAAGGAAACACAGAAAGGAAAGTAGGATCAAGCAGCTTCAAGAGGAATACTTGTAGGTAACCTTTTGCATGTGTGATTTCCTAGCTGGTCTAGACATGCATGGATTTGCAAGTTGGTGTATGATTCTCTTACTGTCGGTGTCATGGTTTTGTCAAGTTATGACAGTAGATTTTAGCCTAGCCTAGCCTTTTTCCAGATGTCATGGTATGTTGGGATGTTTATTTTGGTTTTTGAGCTTTGGTTTGCCGGATGGATTTCGGAATCCAGGGTGGAGGTGGTCTCAAGGTTCATTCGCAAAGGTCTAGGAATCCCTTAATCAGTTTTGGCGAGATACACGGTAAAGCATGAGGGAGCAATCTCAGTTTAGGGCCTAGTGAACTGGGTTTGGATTTCGGTAAAGCCTAAGAGACGAGGAGGTGAAAAATTCCTCATGGATAGTGATGGATTCTAGATGGCATTCCAAGTTATGTTCGATTGTGATTAGAACACTGGTTTTGGTGTGATCACGGTTTGATGAAGGTGGAGATGGTTTAACCTCTGGATTCCCTTGGTTGTTCTTGGATTGGTTGTTCTATGAGATCCCACATTCATGCTTGGAATATGGCATGGGGGTGACTGGCTGAAAGAGAGATTTGGTTCAACCATGTATATGGTCGAGTGGTACGTGGAAGTCCCGAACCTGGTCGGATTTGCCTATGATTAATAAAAGCTAAGTTCCCTTACTTTTGCATTGATTTATATGTGGATTTAATGGTTGTCATATGTCTGATATTTATATGTTTTTATGTTGGTTATGAGCATGGTTGAATGATTGGTTCATGTCATAGTTATTTCATGTATTTACTTGTAACTGTTAAATGGATGGATGAAAGACGTAATTGAGGATGTAGTAGTTCAATGGAGAGGGAGGTGATCCTTCCACTTATGTTTCATAACTTGTTTCAGTCGTTTATCCTCTATTTTGTATCATAGACCTATAGGTTGCATTGATGCCAATTGTTTGACAGAATGTCAGTCCCAGTTGGGGATGCTCAGGCCGAGTGTTAAGGGTGATTTTTGATTGATCAGCATTGTTATTATGTTTTTAATGAATTCTAGAAGTTACAACAAGTTCTGGGAAGAGGCTGGGATTATGGGCTAGAAAAGTGGCTTAAATCCCAGGGTAGTTGGAATAGAACTAGAAATTTTGGTCCATAGTCACTACTAGGCTGGCCTATGAGAGTGTCTCTGGGTTTCTGGTCGCTCCCTTGCCTATAGCATGAAAGCGACTATGGCCTAAGAGATGCAAAACAATAGTGGGACCCAGGGATAGGTTGTCTGAGTGGTTGACTTGTCTCCTAATGGTTATGTTGATGATGTTGGATGACTGTATGTGACGTTCCGTCGATTCCACTTCCTTAAGGTAACATAGGAGGTCGAATCTAATTTTAGTAGCATCTCTCCTCATGTTTACCCCGGTTGGCATGGTTACTTTGGGTAGACCTAGGAGTGGGTCTTATAGATTGGGATCAGAGCATGGTTTCACTCTCTTTGGGTCATATCTCATGCTACATATATGGGTGAATGTGTTGGTCATGCATGCATGTTAGTTGCGTGTGTGGCTCTTACACTTCTGTTCCATGTGCTTGTTGCACTACATCATATTGATCATGGTAGTAGTAAGGTTATCATGAGGAACTTGATGTCAATTTTATGGAATGCATCGTCATGAGTATATGACTGGTTATACAATTATATGCAACTTGATTACATCCCTCTACGTTGGGTTGCATCCTTGGTTATTTGATTACATGCATCAGTCATATAGGTTGATTAGAGGAATTGATTGCTTATGCTCAACTACATGCGGTTATGCGTATGTGTAGTTGATTGGGAATTTCTTATGCAGGTGGATAGTTGCATGAGGTAATGTGTATACTAGAGTAATGGTTATTGTCATGCATGAGGTCATAACATGCATTGTTGATATGGCCTTGCATTGATGACTGGACCCTAGTTAGTATGATGGTTATGATTTGATGCACTTATTGATATATGTATATATGTATATATGTTTTTATGGTTATGTTGTACATGCAACATGCTAATTTGAAGATCTTGCAGACATGGTGTCCTCCCCGAGTTATGCTAAGGTACGTTGATTTATGGTGATTTGGTTTCGCTTACATAGTATGCCTTGCAGAAAATAGATCAGATGACTAGCAAGCTGGTAGACTACATATAATCTCCCTATGCATCATATGGGTAGCGTGGTGTGGGGCACTCTTCTGACTAGGCAAACACATTGAGAAGCCCAAAGGAAGAAATAAGGAGTTGCAAAGCAAACAATAACAAAATCATGCTGGCACAAGAGAAACAAGCAAAGGTGAATGTGATATTACTTCAAAGTTTGTTAGATTTGCAGTTATAGGGACCTCTTCATATCAGCCATGGACATGAAGATAGAACTAATGGGGCATATGTAAGTAGGTCTCATAGTAGACATAGTTCAGATAGGTCTGACACTATCAGATATGGCAGGATGTTGGACACTCTGAATAGGAGGGGTGACAGACACAAGTATTACTCGAGTTCTGGTTCTGATAGACATCATGATCATCATCCTTATTATCTGTATAGGAGGAATGATAGGGGATACTTGATGAATGAGTTCAAGAAGGAAAAGACACCTACTTTGACGGAGAGATGAATAAATCAAAAGACGCAGAGGCTTGGTTGCTTGGCATGAGGAAATTCTTTAGATTGCATGATTACTCAGAAAACATGAAAGCAAGGATAACCCTTTTTAGTCTCAAAGGTAAAGTAGATATTTGGTGGGAAGACGTGAATAATGTCAAGGACATACATGAGGATGATTTGACTTGGCATGAGTTTGAAAGGCTCTTTAAGAATAAGTACTTGTCTGAGAGGAATTATGATGATAGAGCTAAGGAGTTTTATGAGTTACGAGTGGGTTCTATGATAGATGAGGAGTACACTTGCAGATTTTTGGAGTTGTTGAGATATGTTCCTTACCTCAGAGAGGATAAGGCCAAGGTTCAAAGATTCATTAGTGGATTTCCATTTGCATACAGAGAATAATTGAATTCGATGAGCCTATATTGTTGGAGGAGGCCATCCAAAAGTTGAAGAATTGTTATGAGCAGTCGAAGCACAAATTTTAGCCAAAACATGACTTGAAAAGAAACAAAAAAGCTAGAGGAAAATGGCCACCAAAACGAGGAAGACCTCAAGATGCAAGTGAGAAATATAATGTAGTTCCTTATAAGAGATTCAATACAGCTGAGAAGGGGCATGGAGAGCGGCAGGCTAGAAGCAGTGGCAGGGAACCATTGCACTGTTGGATATGTGGTAAGGATCATCGTAAGAGAGATTGTTTGCAGTATCAGAGTGGTAGTAGACCCCGGATCTAAAGTGCTAAGGAGGCACATACAGCTGATGATGTTGGTCATAGCATTCCTAAAATTTATGCAACTGTGGACAACATGCAAGCAGATCATTATGCATCGATCATTGAGATGGACGGTAAGCTTTGTGATCAAGTTATTTCTACTTTGATTGATCCTCGATCTAACTATAGTTATATTAATCCTGACCGGGTGGATAAGTGTGGTTTGAGAAAAGAAATGCATGCAAAATCTTGGTTGGTACAGCTAGCTACAGGTACAAAGAAGCGAGTTCACC
The DNA here is from genome assembly GCA_031772625.1 of Pinus tabuliformis. NCBI lineage: Eukaryota > Viridiplantae > Streptophyta > Pinopsida > Pinales > Pinaceae > Pinus > Pinus tabuliformis. Next base: position 497,232,567 of record CM062811.1, on the reverse strand, counting down.
ATTGGGTAAGATCTTGTGCATTTGAGTTAAACAGTATGCCTACAGCAGCACATTTGAATATGTTGATATTTAGTTCATATAGTATGCTTTTGGGTATGGATTGGCTATACCTTCACAGAACCAAAGTGGATTGATTAGACAAGGCCATTGGGTGTGTGGATGATAGTGGGGAAAAGAGGACTTTGTAGGGTAAGAAGAAGCCTACTTCAATGAGGATGGTTACCGCTATTTAGGCTAAGTGTAGTTACAGAAAAGGTTTTGTGATGTTTGCAGTAGACATTTATAGTGACAAGGGTAAGGAGGTTAAGGATACTGATGTGTTGAGTAGGTACCCAGTTTTGCAGTAGTTTTGGGATGTATTTCTTGAGGACATTTCAAAGTTGCCACCTCACAGGGAGGTATACTTTTCTATTAAGTTAGTGCCAAGGGTAGCTCTAGCATCGAAAGAACCTTACAGGATGAGCACACCTGAGTTAGTAAAGTTGAAGTTGCAACTAAAGGAAATGTTGGACAAAGGATACATCAGACCCAGTGTATTACCTTGGGGTGCACCAATGTTGTTCGTAAAGAAGAAAGATGGTACTCTCAGATTATGCATTGACTACAAGCAGTTGAACAAGGTAATGATCAAGAATAGGTACCCTTTGATGAGGATTGATGATTTGTTTGATCAATTAAAGGGAGCAACAATGTTCTCTAAGATCGACTTGAGATCAAGATAGCATTAGGTAACCATCAAGGAAGAGGATATCTTCAAGACTGAGTTCAGGACCAGGTATGGGAATTATGAGTTTTTTGTTGTTCCATTCGGTTTGACTAATGCTCTAGCTACATTCATGTGTTTGATGAATAGTGTTTTACGTCCTTATTTGGACAAGTTTTTTATTGTATTCATTTATGACATACTAGTATATTCTAAGAATGAGGAAGACCATGTTGAACATTTAGCAGCAATGTTGAGATTGCTAAGAAAGCATAAGTTGTATGATAAGCTTATGAAGTGCATCTTCTTTCAGACTGATGTACAATACTTGGGACATGTTGTCTCCAAGGAAGGCATAGTAGTAGATCCAAAAAAGATAAGGATTGTCATGGAATGGGTAGCTCCTAAGAATGTAGATGAGGTGAGATCATTCATGGGATTAGCAGGCTACTATAGGAGGTTCATCAGGAAATTCTCACGCATTGCATATCCTATCAAATCATTGCAGTGGAAAGGTAAGAATTTTGAATGGATGACAGAATGTGAAGATAGTTTTGAGCATCTTAAGCAGTTATTGACACATGCACTAGTGCTAAATATTGTGGATCCAGACACAGATTTTGTAGTGTGTACAAATCCTTGCAAGAGGGGACTTGGTGGAGTTCTCATGCAAGAAGGATAGGTGCTGTGTTATGAGTCACATAAACTAAATGAGAATGAGCAGAAATATCCAATGCATGATCTTCAACTAGCAGTGATTATACATGCATTGAAGATGTGGAGACATTATCTTCTAGGTAGGAGGTTTGCATTGATGAGCAATCACAGTGGGTTGAGCTATTTGTTTGGCTAACTAAATCTAAATGCAAGGCAAGCTAGATGGTTGGCTACCCTTAGTGAGTTTGACTTCGAGATCATATACATCCAAGGGAAGGAGAAATGGGTTGCAGATGCTCTTAGCAGGAAGTTATAGGTAAATCATATAGCAGCTATAAGCTCCTATGGGACATAGTTACAGGATAGGATCTTGCAGATAGGACAACGGGATGACAAATACATGGAGATCATGCACAGGTTACAGCAGATTACAAGTACATGTACAAGTGTAGGTACATGTATAGGTACAAGTATAGGGGATCAGGATGTAGACTATCATCTCAAGATAGATGTCTTGGTGAGGTTTCGATACAGGATCTATGTGTCGAATTGTAGTGAGCTCAAGCAGCTTATCTTGAGGGAATTTTAGGTGAAACCATATTCGGGTCATCCAAGATATCATAAGACATTAACGGCAATGAATAATTTTTACTATTGGTCGAATCTGAAAAAGGAAGTGGCAGAGTTCGTGGCTAGATGTTTACACTATCATCAAGTAAAGGAGGAATGCAAGCATCCAGGTGGTCTACTACAGCCTATTGCAATTCCGGAATGGAAATGGGAGGTATTTTACATGGATTTCATCACAGCTCTTCCGAGGATAGTGATGCATATTGATTCTATTATGGTCATGGTTGATAGGTTGAGCAAGGTAGCTCACTTCATTCCAATTAAGACTACATATTCAGCCAGTGAGGTGGCATGGGTGTTCATCAGAGAGAAAGTGAGACTACACGGTGTTCCATAGAAAATTGTGTTGGACAGGGATGAAGATTTCAATTCCAAGTTTTAAAAGGATCTATTTGCAGGCTTGAGTATAGAGTTTGCCTTCAGTACATCTTATCATCCACAGACAGATGGTCAGACAAAGAGGGTAAACAAGATCTTGGAAGATATGTTGAGGATGTACATGATGCACCAGCAGAGGAAATGAGAGGAGTATCTTCCATTGGTGGAGTTTGCATACAATAATGGTTATCAGGAGTCCTTGAGTATAAGTCATTTCGAGGCATTCTATGGACGGATTTGTAATGCTCCCATCAGCTGGAGTGATCCAGTGAACATGGTACTTATTGGACCAGACATGTTTATGAACATGGAGCAGGAAATGTAGGTTCTAAAGAAGAATCTAAATCCAACACAAGATAGATATAAGAGTTATGTAGATCAGCACGAGGTATTCAAGGAGTTTCAGGTTGGGGAGCATGTGTATTTGTGCATCAATCCTAAGAAAATCTCTTTGAGGATTGGTTCATGTGCCAAGTTGGCACCACAGTATTGTGGACCTTTCGAGATCCTTGAGAGGATTGGATGAGTGGCATATCGACCTGCACTACCTCCAATAGTGGAAGTCCATGATGTTTTCCATATTTCATTGCTTAAGAAGTACATAAAGCATGTTGATCATGTTATTGATTGTTCTGTATTGCAAGTGGAGCAAGAAGGAGAGTTACAATCGGAGCCTCAATGCATATTGCAACAGAAACATCTCATGCTCAGGAACAAAGCCATAGAGAAAGTTAAAGTGCAGTGGAAGCACTTTGGGCTTGAAGAAGCTTCATGGGAGATGGTGGATCAAATGAGGGCCCTATATCCTTCATTATTTTTTGTTTGAGGCAAAGCAATTTTGGTTTGATGTTGGTTTATGTTTGGCATATGTTTTGTTGATGTTTTGATATATATATATATATATATATATATATATATATATATATATATATATATATATATATATATATATATATATATATGGATGTAAATACCGCCATGAGCTAAGTTATAAAGCTCCAATATTGTGGTATGGCTATTATCTTGTCATCTTGTCATGATGTTTTTCTTCTAAGCAGGTCCTTAATTGTAAATACTGCAATGAGCTAAGTTATAAAGCTCCATGGGTAGTATGTTTGCTTTTTCAATAGTTTTGTTGAGGTCTTGGTGTGGTTTAACACCAAGGACAGTGTTCCCCAAGGGGGAGGGTTCTATAATAGTCCTAGTGAAAATTTCATGTAATAAAAGTTAATAAAGGCAAAATAAGACCATGGTTAAGGGACACGTATTCAAGTTGAATGTTGGGAAAAGATATCTTAGTGGACATCACTGAATGTGTGTTTTGGCTAAGGAAAATTAGCAAAGGCTAAGGCAAAGGCATTAAAAGGAAAAAAGGCATTTTGGCACATTTATTTATGAAAATAAAGGAAATTAGGATAAAAGTAAGGTGAAAGGTTACAGGTTGCATGTGAGGAGGAAATTGAAGGAAAATAATGGAAAATGAAGAAATTAGAGGCGTCATGCATAAAAAGGCTTATGAGGACCAGTTCATGGCTTTTGTCAGTTCAACCTTTTGTCAATTCAAGTTTGGAGCTCTCTCATTATTCTCCTGCTCTCTCTCACTCTCACACTCTTGGTCACTTAGATGTTTCTTGGAGCAAGGAAAGGAAAAGCAAGCAAAGGAAACGAAGGCAAGCAAGGCACAAGGAAAGGAAAGCAGGATCAAGCAACTTCAGCAGGAATACTTGTAGGTAACTTTTTGCATGTGTAATTTCCTAGTTGGTTTGGACATGCATGGCTTTGCATGTTAGTGTATGTTTCTCTTGCTATTAGTGGCATGGTTTTGTCGGGTTATGACAATGGATTTCAGCCTAGAATAGCCTTTTTCCGAATGCCATGGTATGTTGGGATTTTTACTTTGGTTTTTGAGCTTTGTTTTGCCAGATGGATTTCGAAATCTGGGGCGGAGGTGGTCTAAAGGTTCATTCCCAAAGGTCTAGGAATCCCTTGAGCAGTTTTGATAGGATACACGGTAAAGCATGAGGGAGCAGTCTCGATTTACAACCTAGTGATCCGAGTTTGGATTGCGGTAGAGCCTGAGAGACAAGGAGACAGAAAAATCCTCAAGGATAGAGATTGATTATGGATGGCATTGCAAGTTCTGTTCGATTGTGATTGGAGCATCAGTTTCGGTGTGATCACAGTTTGATGAGGGTGGAGGTGGTTTAACCTCTAGATTCCCTTAGTTGTTCTTGGATTGATTATTCTATGAGATCCTGCATTCATGCTTGGAATATGGCATGGGGCTGGCTGGCTGAAAGAGAGATTTGGTTCAACCATGTCTATGGTCGAGTGGTACGTGGAAGTCCTGAACCTGGTCAAATTTTCCTATGATTAATAAAAGCTAGGTTCCCTTACTTTTGCACTGATTTATATGTGGATTTACTATATTTCATATCTTTGATACTATATGGTATTATGATGGTTATAAGCATGGTTGAATGACTGGTTCATTTCATCGTTATTTCATGTATTTACTTGAAACTGTTAAATGGATGAATGCAAGAACTAATTAATGATGTAGTAGTTCAATGGAGAAGGAGGTGACTCCTTATGGTTATGTTTCATAAGTTGTTTCAGTCGTTTATGCTCTGTCTTGTATCCTAGACTTGTAGGTTGCATTGACGCCAAGTGTTTGACATAATGTCAGTCCCTATTGGAGATGCTCATGCCTAGTCCTGAGGGTGATTTTTGATTGATCAACATTGTTATTATGTTTTTAATGAATTCTATAAGTTACAACAAGTTTTGGGTAGAGGCCAGGATTCTGGACTAGAAAAGTGGCTTAAATCTCGGGTTCGCTAGCACAGAACTAGAAATTTTGGTCCACAGTCACTGGCAAGTAGGCCTGTGAGAGAGACTTTGGGTTTCTGGTCACTCCCTTGCCTATAGCATGAGAGTGACTATGGCCTAAGAGCTACAGAACAACAATGGGACCCATGGACAGGTTGTATGAGTGGCTGACTTGTCTCCCGAGGGTTCTATTGATGATGTTGGATGACTGTATGTGATGTTTCGTCAATTCCACTTCCTTAAGGTGACATAGGAGGTCGAATCTGATTATAGTAGCATCTCTCCCCATGTTTACCCCGGTTGGCATGGTTACTTTGGGTAGACCTAGGAGGGGGTGTTACAGTGATCATATAATATGGGCAACTTATTATGTAATGTTGTTTAGTGGAAACTAGAGGACAAGTTTGACATTTGAATATTTTTGGTTCCATAGATGATTCAAAGTATAGGCAATGTTACGTTGGCATGAAAGAGTCAAAAAACATTGGATTTTACTAATTTTGTGGTGTGATTGGGAGTGTTGGAAGTAAACAAAAATAAGGTGCATGTATGGCATAATCTACCATAGATCTTCAGTATTTTCCTTGAGGTTATTTCCTTTATAAATTAATAGAAATTTGCTACTAGTGAATTTGAACTGAAAACAAGAGATTACAAATTTCCTCTACAATTATGCAAAATGGAAATCATAGTTTAGAAACACATGCAATGAAATGCAACCATCAAAACCACGAGAACTCAATGATTTTACACAAGAACCCAACTAGGAAAAACCCCTCCATTATTTTTCATTAATCATATGGGAATAAAAAACTATTACAATGTTTTTCTTAAAATTTGAAGAACACCCTGCACTGTAAATGAGTTCCCCTGTTGATTATCCTGCTGTGGCCAACACATAGCCAATTGAAGCCTCTAGCTTCCTCCTATTTCCTTGTGCAATTCATGAGAAATTGAGCTCCTAAAAAATAGGGAATTCCCCATTTCCTTGCGCAATTCCAAGGGAATTGATCACCTACTTAATTACCAAGCTTGTACACTCAACTATTATACAATGGAAATGCATTTTCCTCCACTCTAGCTAGGCAATTCGAATTCCATGCATGTATGGGATATTTTTAGTTGATTTACTAGTTTAACTGAGAGATCAATGAGTTGAAAACAATTTTACTACTCAAGTGACCTTCAACTTACTAAATTAATGAATTGAGCTCAATTAATTGAGTTCAACTGAAAATAATTGAACTAGATTGCTAAATTTTAGAAATCACTACATGCACAACTCTACTCCAAGGCTATAATCAAATTTACTAACTTAACCTGTAGACAAGGCCATGTCACTCTAAATAACTACAATCCAAGTCATCCTACTAATGTGGAAAATAAAATTACTCAATTTGACTGAGGCACAAGTCAAATTGAGCCTTTCATGCTACAATTTCTAACACTCCCTCTTAGCAAGAAAGGGATTTTGCACCAACCCTATCCTACACCTATGGAATTCGAATTTTCCTCTTGATAATTCCTTTGTCAATATATCAGCATCCTGCTCCTCAGTTGGAATGTATTGTAGCATCATAATTTTCCTTTGCACACAATCCTGCAAGTGATGGTACTTGATATCAATGTGCTTGGACCTGTCATGAAATACTAGATCCTCAAAGAGTTTAATAAAACTTTGACTATCACAATAAATCATTGTCGAATCCATCTCCTAACTGAAAAGACCCACATGTATTTTCCTCATCCATATGGCCTCACATGCTACTTGAATTGCAACCATGTATGCAGCCTTTGTTGATATGAGTGCCACAAACCTGTTTCCTGCTATACTAGGAAATAGTTGTAGACCCAACATAGAAGATAACACCTGGAGTAATTTTCCTATCTAATGGACTCCATACCCAATCTACATTAGTGAAGCCTTGGAGCTTCACTTCCTCCGTCCTCCTATACCATAACCCATACTCGGTTGTGCCCCTGATATATCTTAACACATGCTTTGTTGCCTTCCAATACAGCTTGGTAGGCTTCACCATGGCTTGATTCAATTGGTTAACTGCATAACATATGTTGGGCCTTGTGTTCACAAGATACATCAAGGATCCCACAAGATGTATGTAGATGCTAGCATCTATTGCCTCTCCTGAAGAGGCATCCTCCTTCCTCCAATTTGTAGCTAGAGGAGTGTCCATAGGCTTGCGTTTATCCATGTAAATTCTCTGAAGTATTTCAAAGGAATACTTTCCTTGACTCACAAACAACTCACCATCACCCTTCCATACTTCTAGCCCAAGGAGGTAATGCATTAAGCCCATGTATTTCATCTCGAATTCTCTTACAAGGTCCTCCTCGAAAGTGGATCAACTGCTCATCCCCTATAAGTATCAATTCACCGACATACAATACCAAGATAAGTAACTTGTCATATACCATAATGCAATAGAGATTGGCATCTACTCCACATTTTGTGAATCCCAATCCACTGATACATGTGTCAATCTAAGTGTACCATGCTCAGGGCACCTGCTTGAGATCATACAGGGTTCTCCTAAGTCTACACACATTTGTCTCCCTGTCATAAGTCTCAAATCCATTTGGTTGCTCTATGTAAATTTCTTCCCCAAAAACACTAATGAGGAAGGTGGTCTTCACATCCATTTGGTGGATCTTCCGCCCCATCTACGTAGCTAATGCTAGAATGGTTCTAATTGAGGAATATCTTACCACCGTGGAAAAATTTTCCTCATAGTCAACTCCCTCTACCTACGGAAGAACTTGACCACAAATCTAGCCTTGTACTTGTCAATGCTCCCATAATCTACATGCTTCACTTTGTAAAGCCATCTGGAACCAACCACTGAGTTTTCCTCTAGTCTCGGAACCACCTCCCATACATTGTTCTTCATGATGGAGTCATACTCCTCCATCATGGCATCAACCCACACTCATGGTTGAGAAAATTCTTCCTCAAATGTGAAAGGCTCTGACTTAATTATTTTTAATGTTCCAAACTTAAATAAACAGTGATATGCAAAACAAAATCGACTTGTGACACAAGAAATAAAAACAATCAGCAAATGCTTATTAAAACTCCAGAAGTAAGAACTAACTTAGCCATTTTATTAATCAATGGAGCATTACAATAGTATGGATGAATGCACCTAGGCTTGCCTCAATGGAAAGCAAGACAAAATCTAGGTGATGAGACAATGATATCAAGTACTGGAAAATGTCTGCTCCTTTAATGATCTTTGTCGCCGAGAAAACAACATTGTTGGTTGGAAAGGAACAACAAGAAACCCCACTTCCGCTACTCGGAAAATGCTACAAATCAGCCCCAATCTCCTTGATCAAAACCCACAAAAACCCAGAAATGGTTTGGCTTGATTTTGACCTCCCAAAATCGGCCCCCAAAGGCACTATGCAATCCCCAGCAATTATGCACTATATGCTGCAAAGATATGGTTGAAAACCCTACTTTTGGTTATCAGTAAATTCTGAAACTTTATATCTGGGGTCCTTTTCCAAAACCCGGAAATGGTTTGGCCGGATTTTGGCCCTTCCAAATTCGACCTCCGAAGGCACTGTGCAATCCCCAGCGATTCTACGTTGTCTACTACAAAGATATGGCTAAAACCCCCACCTCCAGTGCTAAGAAAATTAAGCAAATTTATATCTAGGGTCCTTGTCAAAAACCCAAAAATGGTTTTGTCTGGTTTTTACCTTTCAAATTTGACCCCCAAAAGGCCCTACGCCCTCCAAATCTGCTGAAGCACAATGCCCGCCAATACACCAGAAAAATACTCCTCAGACACTCCGAAAATGTAGCAATCAACTCCACCAATACTTCCCTTATTTCTCTTGGCAAGAAACAGTCCTCCGATAGAATGTTGCAATGGTCACATTAAATACACTACTGTGTCCTCTAGAAATATGCGTTGCTAGGGCGAACTGTATAAAAATGCTAGAAATTTTTCTACAAATCTCCTTCGGATGATAATGGATGAACCTCTCTAGGGTGGCACTCGAAGTCCCCCGAAGAAAGGGTGAGTTCTTTGCTTTTAAAATTATTTCTAAACAGCAAGTGACCCAGCTAAACAACTCAAGCAATAGAATCAAATTCAATAAGCCAAGAATGATGAAATGAAGAGTTTTGCCTTCCTTTTATAGATTTCGAGGAGTCTTTTTCCCTCCATTTTCCCTCCTTCGTGGGTCTGTCACTGAGCCATCGATTTTCCCTCTTATGCAATTTGAACTATTGGCTTAGGAAGTGCTTATTTTCCTTATGTGAACAAAACCAAAATAACTTACTTCTAACTCCTAAGTCTCCTAATAAAATCAAATGGGCCCCATCTCCTCCAAAATTGGCCAAAATAATTTAGGAAGGGACATTACAGTCCTCCCCGCCAAAAATTGCTTGTCCTCAAGAAATGCCTAAACAAGTGTCCTCTCTTATTCTTGATCACCACTGTAACCAACAATGATACCAGGGTCCCAAATGTACCATTGAGTCATCCCTAATCTCAACATTCTCTTGACAGGACAGAATCCCTCAACACTAGGGTCCCAAGCCATCTTAATCAATGTGAAGCACACCTTTCTCCACTCGCTATCCAACCAGATACAGGTACTAGAATCCCTTTGCATACTAGCAATAAGTATAGCATCATGATAATGTAGGACTCTACTCAACTCCCCAAATTTCCCTACTAAGTAGTCCATCTCATGCACTACAAGAGTAAACTCCTAAAGAAGCAATCCAAGCCTGGTGAAATTGAACCCTCGTCTACCTGGGCCTCTCCTGATCTCCTCTTGCTGATCACCCTGCCACACCAGTTCCCCACACCATCAATGAATCACTAAACCAAATGGAAGATTTAGATGACCCTCTCCTGTAGAAAGCCACTCACCTCTACATGTATTTGAACTGCTCAACCCTGTTATGCCAAAATCTCCTACCCATCGCCGAAGGAACCTATCCTACTGACATCATGACACTCTGCTCATGAATGACTCCCTAGCATGCTTGTACCAGAACCTCCTCTCCCATAACTCTTGGCCATAATCTATGTGATGGTCGAGGCTAGGCCAATCTTGCCAAAGTGACTCAACAGTGTCATCTCCTATCACTCCATGGCTAGCCCAAATCCTAAGCAACAATCTGCCTTGTCCTATAGTGAGGACTTCAATGATTGCCCATGTGTCCACCTGTGAATGAATCAGTCTGCTTGTTATCTCGACCACGCTCACTGAGGAATGGAGTATCCCATCAATCCACTGGATCCCTGGATCCCATAACCATATTGGAGGTCCACAACCCCCAATCCTCTCTGTCTGTCATTGTGATACGCTACTAGCTATTGGGACCCCTCAGTGACTCATCTCTGCCTCCTGTAGGTATCCAATAGGTAGGCACAGAGCATCAAGAACTTGTGCCACAAATATCCAACTACTATATGTCTGCTAAATCACATAGTGAGATCTGTTATCCCAATTCCTGATGATGTGCTCAGGTACTGCCAAAAGCATAGGCATCATCCTACCAACAAGGGCTATCGTCCTCGACACCTCATGCTCCCCTAACGCCTCAATTTTTCCAACTAAAAAAACACCATGTAACTCCCTCTCAGTCACCTCCCCAAGTGTGAGCCTAGGGGTGGAACATATGCTACCTTGACAATCAACCATGCCATCCCTAAGTTTGTAACCATTAACTTGTGCGCCTACCAAGTGTCTCAACTGGAGAGTCTCCTCTCAGCCCATGACACGTGGTGTCTCATCCAAGTTCCTAGTGTGAGTTCCCCATGCCCTACTGCCTAAATGGAGAGTGTTAAAGTGCAACAACCAAACTCTCTATGATTGTAATCAACACTAGAGGATGATGGGTGGGTATGTCCCAAAGAGTATGATCAAGAGTCTACCGGAATGCTCAAGAGTAATGCTACGGATGACCCTCTCTCTACCTCATATCTGCTAATAACTCTCTCGATGCCCTGCCTCCACTAAACATGGTGTCCCCAAATGCTCAACAATGTCCTCATCAATCCTAGGTGAGTTGCGTCAAATGGTACACCTATTTTCCGTGTCCATAAGTCTCCCTAGAGGTAATTCTCCAAGATCTTGTTGCGTCACATCATGTGTCACTGCATACCACCAAATACCACCACACTCCTCGACTTGCCACTATATACCGTAACCTGTCCCTGTACACCATTGGATACCCCTGGCTACGTCTATACCATCTTGTACCATCTTGTGTCCTACCTGTGTCACTGCACCTGTCACTCCCCACACGTCCTTAATGCGATGTGAGTCACTCCTCCTATGCCACAGTGTAAAATAGCATGCTGTGGTATACCACCATGTATCCCCATTCTCCTTTGCAGGCCACTGCTCCTCGCCGCATAGCCCTACACACCACTAAGTGCTATGGCCAAGAATTGGTTCTATATGCATCGTGCCACATCCCTCTATATAACACTCGACACTATGACCTGACTCTATGCAGTCTTGTGTACCACTGCCTACTGTCATACCACCCTATAACATATGGTATCCCACATGTGCCAAAGTGTCTGCCACCCTAATAGTGACCCCACCATGACACGCATCATGTCCCCTCGTTTATCCTGGTAGACCTTAGCACCCTAACTCCACTCCTGCTAGAGGGGATATCTCTGTTGTGTCAATTCTCTATGACCCTTGAGTCTTAAACCTCAATGGGAGAACATCATCTCCATACAATATCCAGTCTGGTGGCCTACCCATGCCACCTCCTCCAACCAACTCCTACTAGAGAATGCTAATCATCCCATAGCCCCATGCACAACCAAAATTCCAAAACAACCAATGGAGTTTGCTCACAAACCACCTGGCCACTAGCATCAACTGGAACTCCCCTGGGAATGCATGCACTTAGGCATGAGGTTGACTACCTCATTAATTCCATAGTCATCCCACATATCTGATATCAGATAGGAAGCCCCGCCTGGATCCCAATACCAACCTGGGCCTCCAACACCCTCAATGTCTAAGAGCTCCCACTGAGCTTTACTCAGGAGTACGACCATCTCCATGATTCTAGCCCACTCCACCGGGTAACAACTTAGAATCTCTCACCATCCCACCCTAAGAGAGGGATCAAATGCACAAACTCTAGCACATAGAACAAGCCCTCCATCCTGCGAGTGTTGCACCCTGCGTAGCTCATGTCGCCTCAACTCACCATCCTAGTCAACACATAAAAAATTTTGAGGAGTCTCTGCATCTCTCTCTCCGTGGTGCAAAGGTAGTATAGCAATGTTGCAAGCCCCATCTATATAATCCCAGAGAGAGTTATTATCTAGAAGTACTACAACTCTGTTGACATTCTGTGCATCTATCAGCTCTAAGTCAGTGGTTGGCCCCAAAGAATACTGCTCGTCCTCCTCCACCATGGGCTCAACATGATTCACAAGCTGCCTCTCCATGAGTAGCTCACTCCCCTCTATGTTCTCGCCATGTTGTTGTAGGTGGCTACCATCCTGCAACTCTATTGTAGATATGGGTGCCTTTGTACCTATTAGATCTTCATCAAGGGTGGTGATGTCTGTTGTCACCTCATCATCCCATCGTGTGCTGCTATCACCTGAAAACTTGGTCACGACCCCAGATACCTCAACAAGGGATGTCACCTTCTCAACGGTGGACATGTTTATGTCTCTTGGCACCTCATCAATGGATGACCCTATGGGTGTATGCTCTTCTCTCTCCCCCAAGGTGTCAACTAGTGCTATCAAAGAGATCTCCAACAATGGCGACTCTTGTGCCACACTAGGTATACCAATGTGCTCCTCACACTCCCGCATGTCCTCTGCCTCATGCTCAATCTCCTCCTTAGGCCCTTGATGTCTAAAACAAAGTCTTCACCAACGAAATTGTCTCCTTGAATCATCCTCTAATTGTCTTTGGCCTGCCTACTCCTTTACAGGAGATCTGGTGCCCTGATTCTGTTGGCTTTCCACACATAGTGTAGATGGTTGTACTGCCATGACTTGTGTACCTCTAGTGTCTCTGCTGTAAGGACAAGGATGGATCTGGTCTGACACCTTCCTCAACTGATCCAACCTCTCATCGTTCCAGCGGATTCCACCCCAGAATTCCTACATATTGAATCTCCCTTGAGCCATGGGTGGTGTATGGTGTAACCCGTCACTGTGCATACATGCCCAAATCTCCCATGATATTGCTGGTTACCCACAGTTGGGACAAGAACATGATATAATACCACTGTAATGTTCCAAACTTAAATAAACAATGATATGCAAAACAAAATCGATTTGTGACACAGGAAATAAAAACAATCAGCAAATGCTTATTAAAACTCCAGAAGTAAGAACCAGTTGAGCCATTTTATTAATCAATGGAGAAGTACAATAGTATGGATGAATGCACCTGGGCTTGCCTCAATGGAAAGCATGATAGAATCCAGGTGATGATACAATGATATCAAGTACTGGAAAATGTCTACTCCTATAATGCTTTGTGTTTCCTAGAAAACTACACTATTGGCTGGAAAGGAACTACAAGAAACCCCACTTTTTCTACTCAGAAAATGTTACAAATTCAGTCCCAAGCTCCTTGACTAAAACCAACAAAAACCCAGAAACTTTTTGGCATGATTTTGACCTCCCAAAATCAACCCCCAAAGGCAGTGTGCAATCCCCAATAATTATGCATTTTCTATTGCAAAGATATGGCTAAAAATCCCACTTTTGGTGCTCAAAAAAATTTGAAACTTTATATCTGGGATCCTTGTCCAAAACCCAAAAATGGTTTGGCCAGATTTTGACCTTCCAAATTCGACCTCCAAAGACATTGTGCAATCCACAGCAATTCTACATTATCCACTTGTTACACAAAATATTGTCACCATGACTATTTGCAGTCAGTATGGGTCTATCATCATTCATATTGTCCTCCTAAGCAAGTCTCAAACCTCAGCTCTTCATGTTAAGCTTTGAAAATTAGAGAAATACCTTAAAAATCAATAAAGATCTGGTTCTGCACTTTCTCTCACTATTGCCTGTAGTCCCGCACCCCCTATTCATGTTACCTGCGGACCTACCTGCTTTGTCTCTAAAGGAGTGGGTGCGGACCCCTGTGAAAGTCAAAAAGGCGCAAGTTTATTCTTAAAAACTCACTTTTGGTTAATTCTGGATGATTCTAGAAGGAATCTTGACGTGGATGGTTCGCTCCTAGGTGGTTCATGCATCCCAAAAGTGAAGGAGCTAATCCCTTGATGAGAGGAGCTATCCCTTTGAAGGAGGGCATTATCCCTTTGAAGGTGGACCTAGTAACTTCCCTCCATTGCACTATAGATTAAGGCATTGGGCTAGTTGCTAGGGAGGTTAGAAGCTCAACATTTTTGAGGGTAAATGTTGTTGGAATTGAGACTTCCTAGTTAAGCTTGAGAGGAGAGATCACATACCTTTTGGCTTGATTGGGAAGAGAGTGAAACTTGTCAAAGTAGAGGAGACTTCTTGATGGACCCTGGGAGGAGCTTGTACAGCATCAAGGCACAGGTTGTAAAGTTCTTCTTTGATTTAAATTAATACAATCAGATTCATTTTTCTCAACAAATTGTCTTATGTGATTTGTTTCATGAATTCCTTGATCATCATGATAAGTATGCTTTATTATATTGGCTTTTCAGGTGCTATTTAATTTGTGTGCTTGTTTGTGTTTGCAGATTCTCTACAATGGAGCTCATTTGGATCAATGAAGAGAGGCTTCCACAAACTTGCATTGGACCCAAGGTAGGCCTAAAACACTTGTTTTCCTTTATTTATAAATTTCATATTTAGAGAAAGATAGAATTTGTTTGGTTTGCTTGTCACTAGATATCATTAGATACTAGGGAGGTCGGTCTAGTCCGCAAGAACGACTCATTCCGTGTGACAAAATGGCGACCATACTGGGGACTTGATTTTTTTAATTTGCTTTTACTTTGACTTGAGAAACTGTGTTTTTTGTTTCTATTTTTGGCTTGTTGTGTGTGGGATTGGGTAGGTTTAGTTAATCTTGAATTATTTTTTGTTTTTCATACTTTTGGGAGAAGACTGCACCCTCTTCTTGCAACACAGTGCGGACCTATCCACACTTTTTCTTTACACACAGAGTAGTCCCGCACCTGTGTGAACTGCGAGCCTGCGGACCCTATCAAAATTTTGAAAAACTTAAGATTTTCTCTTTCAGTCAGCTTAGGATTTGCTTATGTGTTTTTAGCCTCTGCCCAGATCTGCACGTGACTTGTCAGGAACTTTTCTTAGGTTAATTCGATTGGCATTCTTGTTTTAAGCTTTTATCAATTGGGTGTTTTGAGTCTCTTTTTTGAGAAATTCCTAATTTGATCTCCTTTGGTCATTACTTGGAGGTTTGTCTCAGTCTTTTCACAATTTTGCATCTTTTTTCTTTTGGGGGCTAAATTGTGTATGAGTGTTAATCACCTTTGAGTGTTGATCCTTGGAACTCTCACCCAATTTTCTTGACTTGCACTTGATTGTTTCTTAGATTACATTAGAATCATCTTGTGTTTGATAATTCTCTTGCATAGATCACATTTGCATAATTAGAATTCTCATTTTCAAAATATGAATGAAAAATGTGCATAGATTACATTTGCATACTTTTCAAGTGAATTGTGCATAGATTACAATTGCATAGTTTACATTCTGAAAAATCAATCGTAGATTTAGATCAGCTTTCTTTGATTTGAATTTACATATTTTTATTCTTGTTTTTAACACACAAAAATAAAAATAAAAACTGTTTTGGAATTGATTTGCATTAGTTTTTCTTCTTGAAATTAGTGCATTAGAGAATTTGTTATATTTTCTCGTAGTGATCAATTTTTTGCATTGTTGGAAGTGAATGGAAACTCTCTCCTTACTTTAGTTAGGATTCATCGAATTGAAAAGATTACATTATCATATTCGATTGCGTTCAATTTTGGGTCGGGTCATAACACCATTGCTTTCATATCCATTTACCCTTTTGAGTAATAACAGCCTAAATAACACAGCGCTTAATTAAAATTTATCTAGTAATTTTTGCATTTTTAGGACTTTTTCCACCAATCTAGCTTAGGCTAGTGTGTTGGAATAGGTTTTAGTTAACTCTCCAAGATAGTAAAACAAACAAGTAGTTGATCTTGCGATAGGGAGAAATTCCAATTGTTACATCTATGCTTTGGGAAAGCTACTCTTAAAGGAGAAGCAGGAGATCATATCTGAACCAGTGAGGTAATCAATCCTTCCTCATTGGGAACTATAGTAGATATACATGTATTAAAAATGGTAAACCTCAGATTAACCATTGTCAAGGAGCCTAGGGTCACTTGTTGGTAAACCTTGGATTATGTCAAGGAGCCTTCAAGGGGATTGAGCTTTGTTACTCTGCCCTTGCGTGTGTATCGGATCGTAGACTGTTCCCCCAGGTGTATTTGTTTCTATTGGTAACCTTAGTGGCCGTAATCCATAGGATTCTTTCCTAAGGTGACGGTGGAGGGAAGATCCCACTGTACCTGGAGCAGACATCGACTATACTCACTTGGACTCTCTGGGGGGTTATCTTCACTCGAGACGGTTATAGTGGGGAAACTTGTGCCAGTCTGTTTCATTAAGCAGGTTTTCGGGGTAACTGTTCCAACCGCCATTTCTGTATTGAATTCTGTGACGTTGGATTTCATCACCAACTAGTGTTTTCGGTACGGAAAGTTACTGTTTGTGTGTGGTTTGACTCCTAGATTTGATAGCGCGTGTTAATTTGTTTGTTTTTACTTTTAGAGACCATAGGTGTGAATTGTGAATTTTAATTGTTAGGTGTGAATTTTGAATTGTTAATTTTAGTTTTAAATTGTTAATAAAATTCACTGAAGTTGAATATAATGGCAACTGTTCTGGAATTTACCAACCAAGGAACCCCTCCTAACGAGAATCCTAGTACTTTTCCTTACTTTGGAAATGTTGGTCCTCCTTATATGGCTACTTTGTCATTACCTGGATTTACAATAGGTTTACCGATATAGTTATTTTCAACTTCGTTGGCCCCAAATACTCCAATTGTTCCACCTCAACCAAATGCTTCACCTCAACAGAGTTCACCATCTCAACATCACCAACCTTCTATTGACCCTTTACCTTCTTCGCCTAATTTTTCTTCCTCTGTTTCTTCCTCTTCGCTTGGTAAAAGCCTTGATGCTAGTAACCAGGTGGCTAAGAAGAAGAAGAAGAAGCAAGATAAGAAAGAAGTCAACCAACCAACCACGATTGTAAGTGTTAGTTGTTGAGGAAAACTCTGATATGCATCGTAAACCCAAATACCCTTGCAGGCTTTGTAAGGGTGACCACTTCCTTATCAATTGTCCTGGTATTCCAAAGGTCTTGGAAGTATGGTCAGAAAAATCTCATCAACTTTCCATTGATCCATCAACCAGTGATAGTCAGGTTTCTGGGAAAAAGGGTAAAGTTAGGTTTCCTTGTAAGTTATGCAAAGGGAGTCATCAAACTCACATTTGCCCTCACATGGATGAAGCCTCAAAATTGTTGGAAAACCTTACTGCTCCATAGATAGAATTTCCAACTGGTTACCGTGAACTTTCTCCCAACCTACCGTCAACTGACGGAGTGATTGATCTAATTTCAAGTACAGTCGATCCCACTCTTCCATTAGAGAGTGAAACTCATATTACTCAGGTTGATGATCCATTAGTTGATCAAGTGGTCGATTCAATTTCACATTTGGTCGATCCCACTCTCCCTTTAGAGAGTGAACTTCATACCGCTCAGGTTCTTCTTGTTACATCAGATTCTTCTATGTCGGGGAGAATTTCACCTGTTTCTACAGAACCCCCTCCAAGTACTGAGGTCTTTTCCTTTGATTGGAATAGAATGATAGAACCTCGTCTTCCTTCCTCCATCCCTTTACAAATCATTGTCAAGGCTGGTGGTAGGGACATACATCGCACACAGGTAGATGAAGGTGCTTCTGTTAGTATTTTATCCTCAACTGCTTGGAAATCTTTGGGTTCCCCTCATCTTGCGCCTACTACGTAGAATCTGAAAGCTTTTAACAGAACCATTAGTGAACCTTTAGGGATCCTTCCTAAGTTTTCTATTACCTTGGAAGGTAAAAATGTCTATTATTGATCTTATGGTAGTTCGAGGTCCCCTGGATTTCAATTTACTCCTTGGGTGGGACTATGTTTATGCAATGAAAGTTGTCGTATCGACACTCTTTTGCGTGATGTCTTTCCCTCACAATGGAAATATTGTGACTGTAGACCAGCTTTCGTTCCCTAGTCTTGTTTCAACTACTAATAGTATGAAAACCCTAAATGTTCCTGATTCTAAAGTGGTATCTACCCTGCCACGGGTTAATTATGTGGCAACTGGTACCATGTTTTCAGTTACTGATGTAAGTGAGCCTCTCACTGTTTGCTCATCTTCCTTTGATTTAGATTCAGTAGTTGACATGGAAAACTCTATGGGATTACTTGAACATGATGTTCTTATCCCTTTTGAGTCCCTTGACATGTGTTCCTTCCAGAGAACTATTCTTCCTTCTGATGAAGACCTCTTGGAAGCCATGATCAAGGTGTGTCCATTGACATGTCTTTCTTCCAGTTGGAAGCCATGATCAGTTGTTTCGAGGAAAGTTCCTTTTACTGTGTTGACCTTGTTAAAAAATGAATCAGTGAGTATGAGGACAATTCTTTTCCTATGTCAACCTCGTTAAAAAATGAATCAGTGAGTTCAAGGAAAGTTCCTTTTACTGTGTCGACCTCGATAAAAAATGAATCAGTGAGTATGAGGACAATTCTTTTCCTGTGTCAACCTCGTTAAAAAATGAATCAGTGAGTTCGAGGAAAGTTCCTTTTACTGTGTCGACCTCGTTAAAAAATGAATCAGTGAGTATGAGGACAGTTATTTTCCTAGGTCAACCTCGTTAAAAAATGAATCATTTAGTCATGAGGATAGTTCCTTTTCCTGTGCCAACCTCATTAAAAAATGAAACAGGTGTCTGTGAGGATAGTTCCTGTTACTGAGTCAACCTCGTTAAAAAATGAATCAGGTTTGAAGGATTTTAGAGAATAGTTCCTTGTCTTGTGTCAAGCTCGTTAAAAAATGAAACAAGGATAGGTTATATAGGTAGATTGTAGAGAGTAGTCAGTGAGGATAGTTTTGTTCCTATGTCAACCTCGTTAAAAAATGAAATAGGGTGTCTTGAGCATAGTTCCTTGTCTTGTGTCAAGCTCGTTAAAAAATGAATCAAGGATTTTAGAGCATAGTTCCTTGTTAGGTAGATTGTAGAGAGTAGTTATGAGCATAGTTCCTTATCTTGTGTCGAGCTCATTTAAAAAATGAAACAAGGGTTTTGAGGATATTTCTTTTCCTATGTCAACCTCACTAAAAAATGAAACAACTCCCACAAGTATTTCCAAGATTTCAAAAGTAAACCTTCATTTCATCCACCTGGTTGAATGCAATGAAGCTTAGGGGGCATGTACCTTGATTTGCGTCATTATGCTGGGGGCATGCGAACTTATAACAAGCATAGTTTTTCGTTTCAAGCTTGCGTAAACATGAAACCGAATCCGAGCATAGTTCTTTTCCTGTGTCAAGCTCGTTAAAAAATGAAACAAATCCTCCTCTAATTGAGTCGAGAGTTTGATTAGATCTCATAAATATTAAGTTGTATATTTAGGTTAGTTATTTGAGTTCTCTTCCTCCCCTCTCTAGAGAGCATCTCATAGCCTTCTCCTCATAAAATATAACATCTCTCCTCACCACTATCACCCTGAGTGAGAGAAAATACTCCCGGTAATTAAGTGGTGTCTCTGTGTATCCTACAAAGACTCCCATCTCAGTTATATGATCCAATTTATTCATGCTATCCTTGTAGACATGATAATGCACAGTAGTTCCAAAAATTTGAAAATGGGATACACTTGGCTTCATCCCAGAGAAAGCTTCTTCAAGTGTGATCATGCCAAGTATTCTGTGAGGGATCTGGTATTGCAAATAAAAAACGATGTTGCATGATTTATCCCATAGATGTAATGGCAACCCTTAGTCATGCAACATGTCTCTTTCTACTCCCATTATGCTTCTATTTTTCCTTTCAACCAACCCATTTTTTTTATGTATTATGAGGTGCTATCAATTATCTTCTATTGCCCTCTTTGGCACAAAATTACTTGAAGGTGTTAGATACAAATTCTCCTCCATTATCACTTCTCAAGGATTTTAATTTCTAACCAATCTCCTTTTCCATCAATGCTTTGAATTCAACAAATTTGGAAAACACTTCATCCTTTTTCATCATGAAGAAGATCCAAAATTTTCGAGAAAATTCATTAACAAAAATCATAGAATACCTGTGTTTTGTTGTAGACACTGTTGAAAATGGTCCACATACATCAGAGTGGACTCACTCCAAGACTTATCTAGCTCTGCTATCTTGGCCCCATAAGGTAGATTTGACATATTTTCCCAATGTGCATCCATTGCAGAGATCATCCTGGTCAAGGGTGTATCGGGAAACCGGTGGTAATCCACTACACAATTTTTAAGGCCCCATGGTGTAGGTGTCCCATGTGTCTATGCCAAATTTCTCCAACATCTCGACTCTGCACATTTTTTGTCTTGCTACTCAATGCAATTCAAGCTTCCACCTCAAGTTTGTAGATATTTTTCACTCTAACTCCAATCAGTTTTACTTGCTCTGTAGCTACATGTCTCAGAAAGGCTTTCCCCTTGCTAAAAATAACATCATAACCTCTATCCTCCAATATAACTACATAGATCAATTTTTTCTTTAGCCTAGGTACATACATAACATCTTTTAGATGAAGATTGGAACTTTATTCCCTCTTAAAGGTTGTAGTTCCAATTCCTTTGGTATTGTACCTCCCATCATCACCAAGTTCTATGTGCATATGGAGATCCTTCTCCTCTAGGCTACTAAATAATTCTTTGCATCCTGTCATATAGAACGAGGAACCTAAATCTAGGTACCACACACTCCCCATTATAATGTTAGCCATGCATGCAATTAGTGTGAAGTCTAAGTTTAATTGTGAGGCAAGTGCTTCAACTCCTGCTCCACCTAAAAGCTTCTTGTTAAACTTCTTGTGTGGACACTTTGTTGCATAATGCCCATATTCATGGCAATGAAAGCATTTTATCTTGCTTAGGTCCTTCTTCTTACCATTGTTCTGGTTGGACTCTGGCTTTTTTCTTTCCCTTAGATTTGTTTCCCTTCCAAACCAATAAAAAAATATATTCCTCCTCAGCTTTGGATGTTACTCCATCTCTATTGTTCCTTTGGATTTCTTCCCACACCAAATCAAACCAAAGTCTCTCCCAATTTGGTAATTTGTCCCTTCCATTTATTGATCCCTGGTAGTTATGCCAAGATTATGGAACGCAAAGGAGAGCTAGGCTCACTAACTCATAAGATGGCACATTTTCTCCTACTCCTCCAAGTTCACCTCAAACCTGAGTGAATCTAGAGAGGCAATGTGGAATGGTTTCATTTTTCTGCATGTAGATGTTTTTGAGCTTGTCCCTTAATGCCAATTTCCTAGCATCACTGCCATTTTTGAATAGCTCAGTGAGGGTCTTCCACATAGAAAATGGAGTTTCTTTTCCATGTAAATTTGAGACTATGTGGTCTCTCACACCCTCCAAGATGACCCTCCTGGATTTACGGCATCCTTCTTCTACTGGGCTAACTATTATGCATCTAATACTATTGGTTTTGGAATGTCAGTTTTGGTGTACTCCAACACTCCATTATCATCGAGTACAATTTCCATCCTATCCTTCCAAGCTATGAAATTCAAGGTTCCCTCAATGGCATACTCCAATCTCAATCCGTTGAAATAAATTTTCCCGCATGAAAGAAAAATTGCTTCACTGAATTTGCAAATCAAAATTTCTGAAGGAGAAGATCTATTGATTGGTTTCTTTTATGATTTCAAGCTCTAATACCATGTAGAAGTTAATATAAATTTGCTACTATTGATGAATTCGAACTTAAAACAAGAGATTACAAATTTCCTCTACAATTATGAAAAATGGAATTCACAATTGAGAAACACATGCAACCATCAAAACCACAAGAACACAGTGCTTTTACAAGGGAACCCAACTAGGAAAAACCCCTCCGGTACTTTTCATTAATCATATGAGAATGAGAAACTACTAAAAGGTCTTCCTTCAAGTCTAAAACACACCTTGCACTAGAAACCTATTCTCCTTATAACTTTCCTACTTTGGCCAACATTTAGCCAAGTCAAGCCTCCTTCTTCCTCCTATTTCCTTGTTCAATTCAGGAGAAATTGAGCTGCTAAACAATAGGGGAATTCCCTATTTCCTTGCGCAATTTCAAGGGAATTGATCACCTTATTAATTACCAAGCTTGTACACTCAACTAGTATACAATTGATAATTATAATATGCCTTTTCCTCCACTCTAGCTAGGAAATTTGAATTCCATACATGTTTGGGATATTTTAGTTGATTGACTAGCTTAACTGAGAGACCAGTGAGTTAACAATAGTTATACTACTCAATTGACTCAATTAGTGACTTGAGCTCAATTAACTGAGATCAAGTGAAAATAATTGAACTGGATTGCTAAATTTTAGAAATCACTACATACACAACTCTACTCCAAGCCTATAACTCGAATTTACTAACTTAACTAGTAGACAAGGCCATGCCACTCTAGCTAACTACAATCAAAGTCATATTACTGATGTGGAAAATAAATTACTCAATTTGACTAAGCCACAAGTCAAATTGAGCCTTTCTTGCTACAATTTATAACATTTCCAATGTAATGAAAATGTTGTAGGGTGTCCAACTAATTTTGTGTTGACATTCTTTGAAGACTTTCATTTAGAAATTGTGAAAGAAAGGATATATTTCTAGATCACTCCCAAACAGTATCTAGAATTCACAACATCTTGAAGAATTTTTAGTTTTTAGTGGTGTGATCTAAGATCAACCAACAATAAGGGAATAATAGCTTATGCTCGTAGCACTCATGGAGACTACATTGTTAGACAAAACCATAGAATAATTTTAGATTTGGAGTAGTTATGCAAGAAATCCCCAGAGACATCTCGGTGTCTCGTCCACTACTAATCATTCAACATGATGTTGCCATACCAACATGTATTCACCTTACTAGGGCTATATGTTTAAGGGACAATGGCAAGATGAAAATCATACCTTATCTTAAGCTGCATCACAAGAGGATAATAAACATTACTAGCAAAGAATAAACAATTGTGCGTTGACTTGAGGCCCTTGACACAGGGCACGAGGGTTCAGGATCATATCACAAGAGAAAACAAAAAAAGCCAAATGTTTATCTATAAAATAGAATAACACAAAATAAAATAAAAACATACAAATACAAAGATTGAGGACCTGATACCCCATTCTCATAACTGAACATTGAAAGTCGAGGTGGACTCAGATCAACCTAGTAACCACCTCCCTTGGGTTAGAATGGTAAGGGGGTGTGTTACATCATAGTGATCCTTAACTTTTAAAATTGAATCTCGTACAAGATATTCACAAATTCTCAACACTTTATTGATCAAAATACCCTCAAGGTAGGGAAATGGCATGCACTAATCCTATTATGAAGTATCTCCTCATGTTCATTTTGTTGAAAATGTAACTAGTTTTGGTCTTCATAATTTTTGTTGTACTCATTTCAATATGTATCCTATGTAACAAACAAGAGAAGAAAATAAAAATCTAGTATTATTAAAGCATGGGTTTCATGCTCTTTATTGATGGTATTCTAGGTAAAATCATGTTCTTCATGCTTCTAGGGTTTTTTAAGTCCTAGGATTTATTATCATGAGTCAAAGGAATCAACATCATGTTTATAAGACCCTTTAAGACAAAATGCAATTGTAAAAAGAATTATTTTTTAGTCTAGAAAGTCTTGGAAACTCCAAAAGTACAAGCCGACCCTAACAATTACAAGTCGACCTAAAGGAGGGAATTCAACCCCCTGGAAAGGCTATATAAAGGAGAAGTTCAACCTCATTTGGAACTCACTCAATTAACAAGTTTGATATATCAAGAACAAATTTTATTTGTAGCTAGGAAGTAGGAAGAAGAAGAGAAAAGGTCTAGGATAAGAAATAAGGATGAAAAATCTTGTTTTTTGGGCTTTATCTCTCACACGTGCGAAGTTCTAGGGTTTTTGGTGCTAAAAAAAGAGGCCAAAATTCTAGGTCTGAGTTGCAGGAGGATGGAGTGCAATATCCTGTAGTTGGAAGGAAGAATACCCTACCTTGATCTCGTTGACTTTGGGAAGAGTTTTCTTTCTCTAGGACGTATCAAGAGGAGGCAAAATTAGGTTTTCCATAGAAGCTGCAAGGCTAAAATTGCAGGGACAAAGGTGCATGATGAGTTGTAGTCTTGAAGCTCACAGGTCAAGGTTGTAGTTTGAATCTATTTGGTGCAAAATCAAGGAAAGAATTATTGGAGGGTTGAATTGGTACATGGAAAAGGACTTGGTATAAAATTTGGGACTTTGTGTCTCATTTTGAAGTATATTCTATAAGAAGAGAAGAGTTTACCATATTTTCCCCTTGTAGGGGTTTTCCCTTGGATGAGAGCCTAATTCTTTGTGTCCCCTTTTGTTGCTATTTCGTTCTTGATATTTGTTTGATGAAAATGTCTAACTAAAGAACAAAAGAATATTAACTAAGTTCACAAGAAAATATTAAGGTTAAGGAAAGTAAGATTTAATATCTATCACTTTGCATTTTCCAACATGGTATCAGAGCTAATGTGAACAAGGAAGGAAGTTGGAAGGACACTAGAAGGAATGATTTGTCAAGGGGAAGGAAAAAGGAAACTCTCAAGGAAATCCTGAAGAACAATACTTCAAGAAGGATTAGCTCTTGAAGAGATATAGTTGAAGACTCATTGATAGACCTCTTTAATAGAAGCATCAAAGAATCTTATCATTCATCACTCTTGGAAGTTGTTAGAGGAATCCTAGGGAACATATTTACAGAAATTGTTTTCAAATATCTTGAAGGCATCAAGAAGGTTGATGATAATGTTGGTTATCAGGTAAGTATCTTATTATTACAACATGTCTGAATATATAGGTCATATGGGTTATTATTGCAAGGAGAGAAAAACTCGTTAGAGCATCAAAGTTTCTAGCATGGAAGAAAAGAACTGACCTGATGCTCATTGAACTATAATTAATGGAGTATGTTACTAGGGAAATGACTGAACCTTGTAAAGACAAGACTCAAGAACTAGAAAAATACAAGAAAGGGTAATTAAGGGCTCAAATTATCATATTTAAATCCATTAAATATCGTGTTCCAATTGTTGCTAACTTGAAAAAATCTATAGGGCCATGTATGACAAGCTAGTGAACTTGTACTTTTTAAGTACATAGGGACAAAAGATTTCTTTATGGAACAAGTTATATAGAATGAAGAAATCAAAGGATGAGGATATGGAATCGTTTCTCATGAAATTATCTCAACTAAGAGACCATCTGCAAGGCCTTGGGGAATCAATTTCTAATACAGAAGTGACCATATATGTACTAAATGCATTTCCACCAAAATGGAGCAGCTTTGCAACAAACATCTACTCCAAGAAATATTTAACTCCTTTTGATGAGTTTTGGGCTTAATGAATTCTAGAAGAATCAAGGTAAAAGGTAAAATATGACATTAGATCAGAGGAGCAGTCTCAAGCCTTTCTAGCCTGAGTCAAGAAGCTGAAGAAGGGAAAGTTTGGAAAGTCCAAGAAGAAAGACATTTCCAAGGTTCAATGCTTTAATTGCAACGAGTTTAGACACTTTAAGAGGGATTGTCCAATCCAACAAACCAACAAGAGAAAGGAAAGGAGTGAAGCTCATGTAGCCAAGGAAATGGGAGAACTTGAGAAGAAGTTGAAGAAGGGAGAAGTGAAGGATCTTTGCTACTGAAGAAGGCTCAATGACTATCAGGTTCTTTATAAGTATTAACCTTTCCTTTAGGATAGTATGCATAACATCATAGAGAGAAGCATATTTAGAGTTTGTATCAGTAAGTTTCTTTGTAGAAATCATCTAGTTAGATAGGTAGACCATTTTTGCATAATGTTCATCCAAGCATTATCTAACATTATGTTATAGGTCTTAAGTGCATCATTATGGTCCTAGGAGGACCATCATTTTGAAAGGTCCTTGGAAAAGACATCATGACAAGGGTAGTACACATTCCATGTAATGTGGAAACAATATTAATAAAGGAATGAAGGAATGAAATGGGCTAGGTTGCAATCTCACTTTAGAGCATATAGCTAGATGATTGGATGAAATCATAAGAATGCATGTTGAAAGAAAGCTTTGAAAAATATTCATATGTATTGAATCTTGAGAAAAGAAAGTTGGCCATAAAATATGCTCAAGTATATGGAGATATGATGCTTGAAAAGAATATGATTTGAATTACTTTAGGATGAATAAAGAATTAAGACTTTCTATAGAATATACAACATTGATTAACATCCAATATACTCTTTGGAAGATAATTTCTAACTTGGTAATCAAGTTCAATCCTTGGGCACTCTGATGCGTGAAGGAAGTTTCAAGTGGAGATGGTTTGATGAGGATGTTGATGGTACAAGAAGGTCATCATGATGAGATAAGTCTTATTTTTGTTATTATTATTGGTTATTTGGTTAACATGGTATTTTTTCTACCTGGAAAAATGTTGCAGGAATACATCACGACAGTTGAGGCAAGTTCAATTGTATGGATTGAGAGTACTGAGGGAAGCTCAACATCTAGTACTTGGAAACTATGAATTCAAGATGTGTCCGTATTTGGATTAGAAGGTAAATTTGCTAGAAGATAACCTGAAGGTCAAGGGATATCGCTTTCATGAGGAGGTTATGATCAACTTGAAGTTTTAAAAGGTTCAATACAATTCCTTATGTCAAAGATGAAAGTGATAAAGAAGAAAGATGACCTATATTATTTCACAATATTAAAGAAGAGAAGATGGCTCCATGATACCTCGAAAAGAAAAAAGCTTGATGTAAGATATGCAAAAGAAAGAGGGAACCATGTTGATATGAAGATAAAGTAGTTGGTACTCATATGAAGACAAGCTATAAGGCTTATGATGTTGACTTCCCAGATAGAAAGGAAGTCTGGAATCTCATATGGTTTTGAGAGGGAGCAAAGGAGTCTCCTTGAATAGGAGAAAGTACCTCTTCTCTAATCAAAAGGGAGAATAGGGAAGTCCTCTCTGGTTGAGAGGGAGTGATGTTGAACATCATATGTGAATTCTATTCTTTAGGTGATGGAGAGATAATGATGGAGGATTGGATAAGCATCTATGGTTTCCTTGAGCATAACGCATCTGAAAGAAAAGGCACTGACACTCTTTGAGAATGGGACATGCATTCAAGCGAAGAGTGGTCGAAGAGGACCTATATTATTTGGGGACTCAGGTATGGGGATCCAAGATAATAATAGTCCTAAAAGGACATACCTTGTGAACATTTGAATGGGGTATGTGACTTGTAGAGGTAATGTGGTATCACACGTAAAGACTCCCAGAATAATGCTCTTGAACGAAGTAGAGCTTGTCTATCTAGGTATCAGAGACATTGTTGGTCATAATGATGATGCTTACAATATGGCTTACTAATCCAACTACTCTTATGAGAACTCTTCAATTTGAGAATGATATTGTGTAATTATGAATACCTCCCTAGTTAAGAGGGAGTGTTGAAAATATAACTAGTTTTGATCTTCATAATTATTCTTGTACTCATTTCAATATGTATCCTATGTAACAAACAAGAGAAAAAAAGAAAAAATTATTATTATTAAATCATGGGTTTCATGCTCTTTTTTATGGTCTTCTATGTAAAAGCATGTTCTTCATGATTCTAGGCTTTGTTAGGTCTTAGGATTTATTGTCATGAGTCAAAGCAGTAAAGGAGTCAACATCATGTTTATAAGACCCTTAAAGAAAAAATGCAATTGTAAAAAGAATTATTTTTTGGTCTAGAAAGTCCTACAATCTCCAAAAGTACAATTCGTCCCTAACTATTACAAGTCGGCCTAAAGGAGGGAATTTGACCCCCTAGAAAGGCTATATAAAGGAGTAGTTTGACCTCACTTATAACTCACTCAATAGACAAGTTTGATCTATCAATAACTAATTTCATGTGTAGATGGGATGCAGGAAGAAGAAGAGAGAAGGTCTAGGAGAAGAAAGAAGGACAAATAATCTTGTTTTTTGGGCTCTATCTCTCTCACACCTGTGAAATTTTATGATTTTTGGTCCTAAAAAAAGAGGTTGAAGTTGCAGGAGGATGAAGTATAGAATCTTATAGTTGGAAGGAAGAATACACTACCTTGACCTCGTTGACCTTGCAAAGAGTTGTCTTGCTCTAGGAAGGTCTCAGGAGCAAGCCAAATTAGGGTTTCCATAGAAGCTACAAGGTTGAAATTGTAGGGTCAAAGTTGCAGGACGATTTGCAGTATTGAAGCTGACAGGTCAATGTTGTAGTTTGAAGATGGTTGGTGCAGAAGCAGGGAAAGACTTGTTGGAGGGTTGATTTGGTACCTATAAAAGGACTTGGTATATGCTTTGAGTCTTTGTGTCTCACTTTGAAGTATATTTTATAAGATGAGAAGAGTTTACGAGGTTTTCCCCTTGGAGGGGTTTTGCCTTGGCTGAGAGCCTGATTTCTATGTCCTCTATTGTTACTATTTCGTTCTCGATATTTGTTTGATGAAAAGATCTAACTAAAGAAAAGAGGAAGATTAACTAACTTCACAAACAAATATTAAGGTTAAGGAAAATAAGATTTAATAGCTTCCACTTTGCATTTTCCTACACACTTTACTCTTAGAGGGGGGAAACTCCTAATAAGTTGAGCTCTAATACAATAATATCCAATACATGCCCCAAATGGAGGGATCCATCTGTTACAGATCCATTTGGGCACATCAACCCCAAATTATAGATTAGTACTATTAGGGCCCATCAAACCCTAATTCATTTTTTACATGCCCTAAATGAAGTAAACCATCAGAATGCCTCCTTCCTAAGAGATTACATGACTGAAATCATCCAAAAACTGCCTCTAAGAATATCAGAGCAGGAAGGCCTTTATCAGGGTGCAGTGCAGTGGAGTACACTGCCAGGGTGCATTACAGCGCACTTGAGCCCTCTTTGGCCTACGCTAGGCGAATTTGAGTGAAATCTGCATTGGGGTTTGGAATATTCTTATCCATAAGATGCCTCTAGAAGTTTCCTAAGGCTATCCACTCCTTTGGGCTCAAAATTGGATGAGGGAGGGAGTTAAGGAACATCAATCCCTTTATCTCTTCCTCCATGGAACTAAATCCTAAGTTTTGGAGGGCATTCATTATCACCGTTTATGGCATAACTTCCTTCATTCACCTATAAAAAGACCACTCATCTAAGTGATCAGGGGCTGGAAATCATTGAATTATAGGGAGATGTTGTTAGTATGAGACTTGAGGTGGTTTCAAGTATTGTAATGATGTCAAAATGTCTTGCTTGTTATGAGGCGAGGATGGGATTGAACAGGAGGAGTGATACTGAATCAAGCAAATTGGGTTGTAACTCTTCTTTTTACTAATAAAGTGTTCAAAGATTTTTCCATATGTTTGTATTGTTCATTGATGCTTTCATATGTGTATTATGTACTTGATTTCATGCTATGTTTAATAAATAGATCATTATCATATGCTTTGATCGGTTTTTGTCTTTTGTCTATGTGCAAGTTTTTTCAAGCGAATTAAGTACGAAAAGGAGCAATAGAATTGGTCAAGGGAGATAAGGATTAATCGAAATCTACAGGTAGGCTTCTTTACTATCTTATTTAATCTATTGGTTATAGAAAAGGTAGAGAATTCTTTGTACTATTGTTCTAGACTTAGCTACTAGTCTAGGGGTTTAAGCATTTATCCATCGACACTAAAACTTCCCAAAACAAATTGGTGACTCTGCTGGGGATCGATTATCCATCTTAGTAGCTTATCAGCCTATTAAGACATTTCTACATACTGTACTTTTGGTCGTTGATTGAATTTTAGTCTTATTTCATAAAAAATTGAGTCAAAACTATGTCAAATTGCCTTCAAAAATCACTTACTGTCACCAGTGCAGCCCAATGAAGGACACAGTGCACTGCAATGCACTTCCTGCATAGAGCTAGTGCACTGAAGTGCACTGTCTCTCACTGTAGCCTACGTTGATCCCTTGAGGGTCAGTTTCCCATCTAGGAACTGAATTTTTTTGCCAATATTCTCATGTTTGAATGATTTGCTAAATGTCATTGATGTCTTGTCCCTGAAAATAGTTTTTCATCTCCTTACATGGCCCTAATTATACTAGGATTGATGAATGTTTCTTATGTATTTGCTTCGTCATTTTCAATCTATAGTCGAAAGTTAGTTTTTGGTCGATTGATCTTTGTCAAAAGAAAGTGTCGTAAAATCGTCTTTTCCTTCGAAAGTTGAATTGTCGTAAAGTCCTCATTCATGAAAGATTGATTGATTGATGTGTGCATATGATTAGTCTTTTCATTGAAAGTGTCGTAATTCCTCATTTCTTTGAAAACGAAAGTGTTGTAAAGTCTTCCTTTCCTTGAAAAGAAATTGTCGCAAAATTGTCATTTTTATGAAAAGAGTTTATTGATCGATTGTGCATTAGTTTTCCTTTTTTTTCATTAACATTAAGGGAAATAAAAAAAAATACATGCATTTTGCATTATAGATATTGTAGTTTGTGAATGCTTGAAAGCAATAGATAGGGAAATTGCATTAGATGTGCTCTTTTCTCTTTGTCAAAAATATGGTTGCTATATCCCTACTAGCTAAGGATTTTCATTGTTAAATTGAATGGAAAGAATGCTTATCATATTAGTTGCATTTTAGGAATTTCAAACATACATCACGTGGTGAACCTTGAAAGGAAAATTCTAAAGAAGATCAACTTAAAATTTATCTGAATTTACCTAATGGAGCATTGTCACTTAACGAAAAACATTTAGAGATCTAGACTAGAGACGTGTTCCAATGTCGTAAAACAAAGCAGTTGTCACTAACTTGTCTGCAATACATCCCGAGTGTGATACCTCATTCCACGTACGTGAGTATATCATAGCTCATCCACGTACCTTCGGGTATATAGGGCGGTGTTACAATATGTAAAGTATATGGGAATGCTCTCACTGTGTGGTTTTGCATTAGACAGCGCTTATACGGATTGGGCCTCCACGTACCTTCGGGTATATATGGGAGGACAACTCTAGGTTGCTATCCATCCTTAGGTAACCGAGTCAGATGCCTTATACACTGTGATACACCGAACACCGCATTCAGGGAGATTGCCTACCCGTAATTCTTGGTTCGCCAGGAGGTATTCTGCAGTTCACAGTTACTTGGTAATCCTTTTTCCTAGATCATCCCTCTTTTGTTTTTGTTATGTTACTTTGACTAAAATAAAATTAATTGACCGCAGATAACATCCTCCACGCTCGCTTCTTATTTTATTTTAGGTTGAAACGTATGGCGACAAATCTGGAGTCCACCGATCAAGGAATTCCTTTTGATGGGAATCCTAGTCCTTTTCCTCCTTTCGGAAATATTAGTGCTCCATATATGGCTACATTGTCCCTTCCGAGATTTACCATTGGCTTGCCAGTATGGCTGTTTTCAACCTCATGGGTTCAAAATATCGTGATTTCTCCGCAATCGAGTACACCTCCAACTGGACAAAATCAACCTCCAGTTGATCCAAAAGTTGAAATTTTGCCTTCTTCCTCGGTTGTTTCTTCCTCCCCTTCTTCCTCTTCGCCTGGTGAAAGTATTGGAACTAGTAACCAAGTGGCTAAGAAGAAGAAGAAAGGGAAGAAGAAGAAGCAAATTCAGCAAAAGGGAAACCAAGCAACCGTTGCTTTGAATGAAACATCTGATGAGAAATCGTCCATCAAGCCTCACAAAGTTCGATATCCATGCAAACTTTGTGCGGGAGACCATCTTCTTCGAAATTGTCCTGATATTCCTCAGATCTTAGAAGAATGGTCTTCCCGTTCACATCATCCTGTGTCATCAAAATTTGGAGATCATGCCGGTGACACACCATCAACTAGTGATAGTAAAGTTCATGGAAAGAAGGGTAAAGTTAAGTTTCCCTATAGGTTATGTGAAGGGAATCACCCCATTCACCTTTGTCTGTATCTGGATGAAGCTAAAAAAGTGTTGGATAGCCGTCCTGCTTCACCACAGCGACTTCCATCTGGTTACAGGAAACTCTCCCTAAATCCTTCACTAATTGATGAATTGACTGACTCAAATCAACCATCAGTCGAACCCACTCTCTCTGAATGTGAATCCTATGAGTCTATACCCAACCCAAATCAACAGGTCGAGGTAACAGTTGACCCAATTTCACCTTCAGCGAATCGTACCTTTCCTGAAGAGAGTGAATATGATACCACTCAAGTTCTTTTTGTTTCTTCAGATTCCAATGAGCTTGGGGGAAATCCTCCTGTTCCATAAAGACAGGAGGAAAATCCTCCTGCTCTTGTAACTTAAGGGGTTAGTTCTCCTGTTTCTACGGTACCCCCTCCAAGTAGTCTAGTCACTTCCTTTGATTGGAATCGACTAGCAGGATTCCTTCTTCCTTCTTATGTGCCTTTCCAGATCATAATACAATTTTTCAATATGATTGTATCGGACACTATTATAGATGAAGGTGAATCTGTGATTATCCTTTCCTCAACTTCTTGGCAAGCGCTCGATTTGCCGCCACTTGTGCCTGTTACCCAGCAGTTGTTGGCTTTTAACAAAGGAACCAGTCAACCATTAGGGATCATCCCTCGGTTACCCATTACTTTGAGAGGAAAAATAATTTATCTGAATGTGATGGTAGTCCTAGGCCCTTTAAATTATAATTTACTTCTTGGGCATGACTATGTTTATGACATGGGAGCTATTGTTTCAACACTCTTTCGAGTGATTTGTTTCCCGCATGAAGGCAGAATTGTCACCGTTGACCAATTTTCATTTCCTGGTCCAAATATGGCTTCCAATCAACCATCTTCCCTAATTGTTCCTTTTCTACCAATGGTATCATCCCCACCACGGGTTAATTATGTGGCAACCCGTTCCATACCTACATCAACTGACGATCAATTCAGTGATGTTGTACATCATGCACTGGGGGCATTAGAACCAGATCTCTCCTTCATGACCTCTTATGAGTTGTGATCTAGGAGTATGAGGAAATGAAACCAAGGATACGAGGATAGTTCCTTGTCTTCTGTCAACCTCGTTAAAAAATGAAACAAGGAAAATGAGGACAGTTCTTGGTCTTGTGTTAACCTCGTTAAAAAATGAAACAAGGAAAATGAGGACAGTTCCTAGTCTTGTGTTAACCTCGTTAAAAAATGAAACAAGGAATATGAGAATAGTTCCGTGTCTTATGTCAACCTCATTAAAAAATGAAACCAAGGATACGAGGACAGTTCCTGGTCTTGTGTCAACCTTGTTAAAAAATGAAACAAGGGTCCATGAGGATAGTTCCTTTACTGTGTCAACCTCATTAAAAAATGAAACAGGTCCATGAGGATAGTTCCTGGTCTTGTTTCAACCTCGTTAAAAAATGAAACCAAGGAATATGAGGATAGTTCTTTTGATGTTTCAACCTCATTAAAAAATGAAACAGGTCAATGAGGATAGTTCCTTTACTGTGTCAACCTCATTAAAAAATGAAATAGCTCCCATGAGGACAGTTCCTTGTCTTGTGTCAACCTCGTCAAAAAAAGAAACAAGGAGTATGAGGATAGTTCTTTTACTGTGTCAACCTCGTTAAAAAATGAAACATGCCCCTGAGCAGAGTTCCTTGTCTTTTGTCAAGCTCGTTAAAAAATGAAACAAGGTCCCCCGAAGAAAAGTTCCAAGTCGAGTCTTTGATTAGATCTCGAAAAATCCCAGTCGAGGCTTTCACTTGATCTCGTAAAAGAACCTTCATTCCATCCACTTGATAGCCACAAGTAGTCTACTAAGGTGAATGTAATGAAGCTTGGGGGGCATGCACCTAGTGGTAAAGTTAAATCTCCCTTGTTGGGTGTGGACCCTGATTATCTTCTGTATTCAAAGGTTTCAGCCAGATGTATACCCCAGGAAGATTGTACACCCCTTCGCGGGGATTCGGGGGGAACGATCCCCCCTGGTTGGGGGGTCCGAGGGCCAGTGGTCCCCTAGAGGGGGTTCAAGGGCAGTGCCCCTGAAGCTAAAAATAGATGTAAAATTTCCTTGTAAAAGTCTAGTAATTTCTAGTCAATCTGGGTCGTTCATTAGGCGAATGATCTGACGGTAGAAGTTATGTTTAGTTTAGGGTTTTTTACCCTAGAAGGCAAACCCTCACTATATATGAGGGAATTGTATTGTTTCTATGTAGATCTATATTCTGAGTAAAGAAGAGAGAGGAGATTGAGAGCAAAGAGGGTGTTACATCGAATCTATTGTAGGTTGTATCTCTTCAGTTTGCTGGATAATATAATAAAAGAAGGACTGGTTGTTTCTCCGTGGACATAGCCCAAACCGGGTGAATCACGTATATCTATGTCTCTCTTGTTTATGCATTTTCTGTGCTTATATTTCTGCAATATTTTATGTGTTCCATTGCTCTATAATATATAATTTTCTAACATCCTTGTAGGTTATGTGAAGGGAATCACCCCATTTACCTTTGTCCCTATCTGGACGAAGCCTAAAAGGTGTTGGATAACCGTCCTGCTTCACCGCAGTGACTTCCATCTGGTTACAGAAGACTCTCCCTTTCATCATGCTGGGGGCATGTAAACTAATCTCCAGCATAGTTTTTCATTTTAAGCTTGTGTAAAAATAAAACTGAATTCAAGAATAGTTTTTCGTTTCAATCTTGTATAAACATGAAACTGAATCCAAGCATAGCTCCCTATGGTTCAAGCTTGTGTAAAAATGAACCCATTTCCATTTTTAACCCTCGTGATTGCCATTTATTAGCCTCTTTCGTCAGATGAGTCTTGTTTGTTTTCATCCCATCGCCACCATCCCTTTGGCCGATAATACGCTTTTACTTGGTTGTTTTACCCTTTTTGAGGAATAGTTGCAATGAGTGGTCTTATTAGCCAACCTCTTCACACAAATCAACATGTTTTGAGAAGTTCCAACATCACCAGAACTAGTTGCTATCCTAGACACCACTTGTTCCTCAAAATGGAGTCCTCTTTAAGCTCTTTTTAGACTCTCTAAATATGAAAAGATTGTCAAGTGCTTGTCCTTTCCAGCTCGTTAAAGGATTGGAAACGATATCTCTCTTGTATTATTTTACACTTTTTCAGACTTGAGAGATTAATCTGCAAAAAAGAACGTTTGGAGTTTCCTTTTCGTTCCTTTTCAAACTCTCTAAAAATGAAAAGGACCGAGTTATCTTTGTCGTTAAACTCGTTAAAAACATTAAATAGCAACAAACTTGTCCATCTAGACAAGACTGAATTTCACCTTCACTAGACTCATTAAAACATCAAATAGCGATGGATTCACCTGAAGGGTGGAATTATACAACAAGCATATGTTATCCTCCTCAAGCTTGATAAAAATAAAGAGGTACTGGTTAGCAATGACTGGGGAAAATTAGAAAAAGGGGAAAACACTTTATGGTAGCAAGTCGCTCTTGAACATGACACTCTCACCTCATCACCGTGACTATGTGGGTTGGGTCATTTAGCTTGATGGTTATCACACCATTGGTCTATCATACCATCTATTAATTTGTTTTGGGTCAATGCTACAAATTCATTTTAGTGTCGCCAACATGTTCAAGAGAAGTCATTCAGTTCAAACTTCATCCTTTGCAATATTGTAAACCTTCATTTTCATGACCGCCATTCCTTAACCTTCTGACGTCAGTCGATTTTCATCTCCAAAATCATTTACCTCATTTCGTGTCATTGATGTGGGATACATCAAGGCCCTCCTACGATGAGTCACTTCTTGTCAACATCAGCACATTATCTAAGAAGTTGAATTAGAAACACCCCTTCAACACCTTAAGGCTTGCATACATCAATGGCAGGTTTCTCACTTTCGGGGATAGGTCGACATCACTGGCCTTCGACCGAAAGACTTTATATGGTGTTCGACATCAAATCATTTATTCACACCACGCGAAATGTATTGTAGTACCTTGAGGGTCATTATCATTATCGGTGATTCCTTTCGCGTCTGTTAACAGCTTACATCATTAGCTGGTAATCAGACAATGTCTTCCCATGTTTGACTTCATATCATCTATTCACATGGTTAGACTTGTACTTGAGCGAAAGATTGAACGAGATTGAAGACCCCAGATCTAGTTTCATCCATCCGGGCTGCAATATTTTCAGGAGCACTAAATCAAATGTACAATGGTCTTACATTCATGGTCATCCATTCATGGGTCTATATCTGTATACAACTGTATTTGTAC
The DNA here is from genome assembly GCA_031772625.1 of Pinus tabuliformis. Classification (NCBI taxonomy): domain Eukaryota; kingdom Viridiplantae; phylum Streptophyta; class Pinopsida; order Pinales; family Pinaceae; genus Pinus; species Pinus tabuliformis. The sequence goes on along the minus strand of CM062811.1, from coordinate 497,195,758 downwards.
ATGTAATGAAAGTTTATAAGTTAAGCATGGGTATGCCTTCCCTCAGCAAGTTCATGAGAAAAAATAAAATTATCATGATATATGTATTGTAATTAATGCAGGTCACCTTCCGCTTCGAAACCTCCTCTCCACATAGTAAAGCATTTCACTCGACATACATATTTATGACTTCATGCTTTAGGGGAAACTGTTACAGATCCATTTGGGCACATCAACCCCAACTTACAGATCTATACTATTAGGGCCCATCAAACCCTAATTCAATTGTTACATGCCCTAAATGAATTCAACCATCAGAATGCCTCCTTCCCAAGAGATTCCATGACTGAAATCATCCAAAAACTGCCTCTAAGACGATCAGCACAAGAAAGCCTTTATCAAGGTGCACTGCAATGCATTGTAGCACACTTGAGCCCTCTTTAGCCTACGCTAGGTGAATTTGAGCGAAATCTGCATTGGGGTTTGGAATATTCTTATCCATAAGATGCCTCTAGAAGTTTCCTAAGGCTATCCACTCCTTTGGGCTCGAAATTGGATGAGGGAGGGAGTTAAGGAACATAAATCCCTTTATCCCTTCCTCCATGGAACTAAATCCTAAGTTTGGGAGGGCATTCATTATCACCATTTATGGCATAAATTCCTTCATTCACCTATAAAAATACCACTCATCTAAGTAATAAGGGGCTGGAAATCATTGAATTATAGGGAGATGCTGTTAGTATGAGACTTGAGTTGGTTTCAAGTATTGTAATGATGTCAAAATGTCTTGCTTGTTATGAGGAGAGGATGGGATTGAACTGGAGGAGTGATACTGAATCAAGCAAATTGGGTTGTAACTCTTCCTTTTACTAATAAAATGTTCAAAGCTTTTTCCATATGTTTGTATTGTTCATTGATGCTTTTATATGTGTATTATGTACTTGATTCCATGCTATGTTTAATCAATAGATCATTATCATATGCTTTGATCAATTTTTGTCTTTTGTCTGTGTGTAGGTACTTTTCAAGCGGATTAAGTATGGAAAGGAGCGACAAAATTGGTCAAGGGAGATAAGGAGTAAGCGAAAGCTACAGGTAGGCTTCTTTACTATCTTATTTAATCTATTGGTTATAGAAAAGGTAGAGAATGCTTTGCACTGTTTTTCTAGACTTAGCTACTAGTCTAGGGGTTTAAGTGTTTATCCATAGACATTAAAACTTCCCAAAACACCATCCTTATTTATAGTTAGCTAGAAAACCTTGATCATATGATCTCCTGAATACCTAAAGGACCTTCTTTAGCAATTCCATCTTAATTATTTTAATACTAACTACTTAGTGGAGCTTCTTGAATGTGGCCACAACACATTTATTCAATACTAAAAAATTAGTGGAACTTATGTAATAATAACAAATATAGTGGATTTGGTCCACCTTAGATTGAATAGCCACCATAATTACAATGTTTTTACCTTAGTGGACCATTTAGCCCATCATTACACTCTTAGAGATGATCCTAACAATAATGTATTTTTTTAAACATGGTGAATCGGTAACTCATTGGAGTAATTTGGATGAGGCCCAAGATCAAACCTAGTGGTTGCCACTATAACACCAAGAGTATATCCATAAGAAGTTGCCATTATAGTGGTTTCCCGTAAGCTATATATACCGGGAATTAATGACTTAGAAAGAGCTAAGACTCCACAAGGGTGGGGGACCATGTTGAGAAACCAAGTGCAATTTAGTCTAACACTTAATTTCTCTTCTTTAAAATCACTTTTGAATATTAAATTTCTTCATATTACTTCTTATGTCTTCTCCATCAGGCAATTATACAAATTTTCAATCATTCAAGAAAGATAGGGATCACAATGAGACAAGAGACATGATAAATTAGGCTAGTAGCCAGGGAAAAACCCACAAGGGGAAGGCCCAACCATCCTTTCCTTATAGAATCAAATAAAAATGAGAGATATCTAATCCAAGACCAAGACGAAACTACCATCAATGATGCAATTCAAACCCTCCTTCAAGTCACCTCCAAAAGTCAAAGTCAATGCTAGTCAAACTTCTTCAAATCTGGTCAAACTTTAGAGATTCGAACTTGCAACTAGGGCTGAATTTCGGCCTGTAACTACCTCAGAATTTTTGGCCTCTTACACAAAAAAATCATCCTTCCACATGTGAGAGATGGTACTAGTCAAAGATTCGGTCAAGAGGGAATATTCTTCTAGTCTTTTGTCTTGTATTCTCTCTCCTTTGACTTGGCTTCTTCTTCTCCTTCACTAGGTTCAGATGTGCTTCTTGTTGTGTTGAATGAATGAGCTCCAAGTAGGTCAAACTTGTCTCTTATATATAGTTGTTCAGGAGGGTTGAATAGGTTCCACTTGGAGGGCTAGGATGACTTGTCCAAGAAGGGCCGACTTGGCCATCTTGTGGACTTATGACTCAAAACAAAAACAATTTTTTTTTTCTTTTAAATGTACAAACAGTACTCGATATAAAATAATTTTTATTTTGACTTAAAATAAATTCTTTTGACTCTAGCATGAAGAACATGCTTGATATAAATATAATAGATACATCAATGATAAATATACATATTATGAAGACCAAACCTAGTTACAACTTCAATACTCCCTCTTAACTAGGGAGGCATTCATAATGACTAATTGGGATATTCTTGAATTGAAATATTCATATAAGAAAGGATCTAAATTGGTAAACATCATTTATGATAACACCATCATAACCAACATTGTCAAAATACGAAGGCCTTGACAAGTAAGCTCTATCTCTCCACTAGATCAGAGCACAATGCTAAGAAACATTCAATAGGACACCACACTGCCTCTCTGAGGGACATACTCCATGTAGGTTCACCAGAGTATGTCCCCCACAAAACCATTTCCTACTTTTCACAAGGAAATGTCAGTCCGATAGACCATTCTTTCACCAGGTCAAATTAGTTGAATTAGGGTGTTAATCCTAATCGGCCATAGTACATGACTCAAGAATGTGTGTCCAATATGCTTATCCAATCCACCATTATCCCTATTCGTTTCCATGTACTTGACTTACGACTGTTATTCCTAGCCATAGTACATGACACTTGGAGAACTAGGTGTCCATCCTCACTCCCTCTCAACCCGGGAGGAGTAATCCATAAGCCCAATCTTGTCTCGGAAGTACTCATACTTCCCTTTCATCAACCACATGTTCATTCGTGGAGATTTGTTGTAGCTTCTTGGCTCCCATCTGCATCACATCTTGAATCATAATGTGCTTCGATCTTCTATGAAAACCAGGTTTTTTGACAATATTTATACAACAAAGTATCACAATTGAATTGAATATATCATCAAAAAGTCCATTAAATATTATATAGAGCCAAACTACTTAATTGCACAAATTTTCATATCTTCTTCCTTCTTAGTGCTTAGTGCAACAAAATCCTGCTTCATGCTCTTCCAAAAAATCATAGCAATCAATCTTTAGTAGAAACATCCAAAATAGTACATTTCTCATCATTAGCATTGCTAACCTAATCAATGTGCCCTTGAATTAAATGTATCAAGGAACCAATCAACTATCGATATAATTATGGATCAATAATATCAAGGCTCTCCAACTCTTAGAAGTTCTCATGGGTCCATAAGTCATTGTTTCTAAACTTCTGGAGGAACTTGATCATATGCTTCCCTTGATCAAGGAAATTCTCAATGGTTTTCTGCTAAGTCCCAAGTAGTAGTGAATCAACTCAAGATTATCCATGTCACATTCTGCTTCCATCTTTCTCTGAAAGAAATACCCTTTTCTTTTAACTTCGTGAGTTCTTTGAATCATCCAAAGTATGAGGTCTTTTTGTGAAATTCCTTTTTCAATATCCTTCATAAATTTGGAATAACCTTTCTAATTGAGGAAAATGTGATCTACTTCCATTTAACAAGATGAAATTCTCAAGTATTGCTTTCATGTTACCAACTAGTGTATGTTAGCTCTTGACTTCTTTAATGAGTGCATACTTCAAACTTCTTGCTTCTCCTATATTCAGGAACATCCTCTTGTTTTGCTATGTCCTTTCATTTCTTACACATGTTGTAAGTGTCTAGAGATCTCTTATCTTGCAAAAGTTTGCATCCTATTAAATAGAAGTACTCTACATTAGACATTGTCTATGTATTGGTTCATTATTTGATGTATAAGATCGAATCAACTTTACTAGAATTTGGAGCTAACATCTTATCAAAAGTTAAATCTTCATATGTTGCAAGCTAGATTTCAAATTTTCGAGAATAAGTAGACCACTGATTTAATAATATACTTCTTAACGCCCTTTTTTTTTCTCTTCATCTATTCACCAAAACCTTGGTTTCCTTCATCATATAGATGTAGTTCTTACTTCTTTGGGAGAGATGTTAGTTTCCTTTGAATCTTCATTGTCTTCTTTTCCTAGAGACATAAGAGTTTCTACCATACAATTGCTTGCTTTAATCAATAGATATTTCTACTAGACCTTTTTATAGTCAACGAGACTACTTTTCATAAGAATGTGAATCCTTCAAATGATCATTTCTTTCTATAGATGACCAAGAGATCCCTCTAACCAATTTGGACAAACTTCAATTTGTGAATCCCAAATATAATATCTTTCATAAATCACTTATCTCATCCTTAATACATTCTATTTGGATAATAATATTCTAAACACAAAAATGAAAAATAAACTTTTACTTCAAACCTTTTGCAAGAGTGGATGTATGATTATCGATATCTGGACTAGCCATATTCTTCATTATCTTCAATAGTAGAGATCCTTGTGATTTTCATCCTTTGGTTTCTTTGGAGCTTCTTCATCTTCAATTGTTGATGCTTCATGTCTTTCCTTCCTCTTATTTTTCTTAGGGTTCTTAGGACAATCTTTCTTGTAGTGTCCATATTCATGACATCCAAAGCATTGGACTTTGGACATATCTTTATTTCCTTGAGATCTGTTACCAACATTTTTGTTTTGAAATCCAAATTTCTTCTTTCCAATTTGTTTCTTTGATTTGGATGCAAAAGCTTGAAAATATGCATTATGAGTTTGAGTATTTCATTTGGCCTTGAGTCTTGATTCCTTTAGAATGCAAGTAGCCCATAACTCTTCAAAATTAGGAGTTTCCTTTCTAGCATAAATGCCTCCAACAAAACCATCCCAAGCTTCAAGTAAAGCATTGATTACAATGGTGATCATTTTAGAATCATATATGGTTTCACCAACTCCTTGAAGTTGATCTCTAATTTTTGATATCTTCATAAAATATGAAGCCATATTGTCCTCCTTTGTCATCCTTGTTCCATAGAGTTGATTTCTTAAAGATATCTTATGATTTGTTGTGTTGATGGAGTACAAGTTCACCAAAGTATCATAAACTTCCTTGGATGTAGACAATTCTAAAAGAAAAGTAATGAGGTGGTCTTTGATGGATTCAAAGAGAATCATTTGAGCTCTAATTTCTCCCTTATTATACTTGGCCACTTCTTGAGCATTGTTTTTATCTGGTGCTGGAACTTTTCCTTCAACAAATTGCATGACTTCATTTTCAATAAGGACTAGATCAATCCTCTTCTTCCAAGCTTTGAAATTAGATGCACCTTCAAGCTTGTTTCCCTCCTTATAGATAGATGCCATTTGATCAGAAGTATTGGACATAGAGAATAGAAGAGTACTTACTTGAAAGTGAGAGAGAGCTGCTACAAGGATGTCTTCAAGAGTGTCAATGAGTTGTGATCTTCAATCTTTCTTCCTTCACCTTAGCTATGATACTATGTTGAGAAACCAAGTGCAATATAGTCTAACACTTAATTTCTCTTATTGATAATTGTGAATATTAAATGTATTATTATTACTTCTTATGTCTTATTCATCAAACAATTATACAATTGTTCAATCATTCAAGAAAGATAGAGATCACAATGAGACAAGAGACACTAGAAATTAGGCTAGTAGCTAAAGCAAAACCCACAAGGGGAAAACCTAACAATCCTTTCCTTATAGAATCAAATCAAATTGAGGGATATCCAATCCAAGACCAAGATCAAACTACCACCAAAGAGGCTAAGTCAAACCCTCATTCAAGTCACCTCTAAAAGTCAAAGTCAATTTTGGTCAAACTATTTCAAATTTGGTCAAACTTCAGAGATTCAAACTTGCAACTAGGGCCACTTGGAGGGCTAGGATGACTTTTCCAAGGAGGGCCGACTTGGTCATCTTGTGGACTTATGACTCAAAATAAAATTTCAGATTTTCTTTCTTTTAAATGTCCAAATGGGACATGATACAAAATAATTTTTCGTTTGACTTAAAATGAATTATTTTGACTCTAACATCAAGAACATGCTTGATAAAATTATAATAAATACATCAATGATAAATATATACATTATGAATACCAAACCTAGTTACAACTTCAACTTCAACTAGTGCAATCTAGAATTTCTTATCATGATTATTACTTGTGAAGATACTATTGTTCCTTGTTAGATTTTGTTTATTGTTCATCAAGCAATTATTAATTTAACCATTCAAGTAAAAGAAAAATAAATATTCCAGTGCACAAGAGACAAGATACACCAGAAATTAGGTCAGTGGCTAGGGAAAAACCCACAAGGGAAAACCCAACAATACTTTCCTTATAGAATCATTTCCAATAAGATAAATCCAAGTCACATCTAACCTAAACAGTAGACCAATCATTCAAGTACCAAGTTAGAACTCCATAGATATTTTCACAAGTTGTCACATGCCTATGCTTAGATGCAACATACCACATGGATATAGTTATCATATTGTCCATAAACTTGTTGCCTTAGATTCTATAAATTTGTTACCTCGAAAACCTTAAAAATCACTACTTCAGAGTCCTTGATCTTGCTGCCTCAGATTCCTTAAATTTGTTGCCTCATAAAAATTAAAAATCACTACTTTAGAGTCCTTGATCTCGCTACCTTAAAGCTTCATAATCTAGTTGCCTCATAGTCCTTTGTAACAGCCCTGGTGAAAATTCCATGTAATAAAAGTTAATAAAAGGCAAAAATAATAACCACGGATGATGGGACACTTATTCCAAGCTAAATGTTGGGCAAAATACTAGTGATGGGGATCATTTAGGATAGTTTAATGGCTAAGGAAATTAGTGAAGGCAATGGCTAAGGTTTTGGAAAGGCAAAACGGAAATTTTGGCACATTTATTTATGAAAATAATGGAAATTAGGAGAAAATGGAGGTGAAAGGTCATAGGTTGCAGTTCAAGAGGAAAATGAAGAAAATAGAGGCCTCATTAATAAAAGGGATTCTGAGGATCAGTGGGTAAGACTTGGTCAGTTCAGTGTTGGAGCTCTCTTCTATTCTCTCTCTCTCATACTCTTGGATACTTAGAGTTTTCTTGGAGCACTATTGGAGAGTGTGGCATACTTGGAGTTTTGGAGCAAGAAGGCAAAGGAAGAACAGGAAAGTGCAAGAGGACGTCGAGATCAGCAACTACAACGGGTTTTGCTTGCAGGTACCAAGTTTCATGTCTATTTTCCTCACTAGTTTTGGCATGCATGACACATGCTTGTGGATTCTTGGTTATGATCTGTCATTGGCATGGATGATTTGCTTGGATTGATAGTAGATTTTCCTAGCCTTTCCATTTCCTAGATAGCCATGGTGTTGTGGGTTTATTTTCTTTGTTTTCTGGTTGGTTCTCATGTTTCCTTTAGCTTGAGTTGAGTTATTAGTTCTTGGAGCCTTGGTTGGGAAAACGCTCTAGAGCCCTATAACGACTTGGATTGAGTTACTAGTCCTATAGCCTTTGTTAGACAAAGGCTCTGGAGCCCTGAAATGGCTTGAGTTGAGTTACTAGTGCTAGAGCCTTGGTTGGACAAATGCTCTGGAGCCTTTGGTGGGTTGAGTTACTAGTCCTAGAGCCTTGGTTGGACAAATGATCTGGAGCCCTTGGTGGGTTGAGTTACTAGTCCTAGAGCCTTGGTTGGACAAACGCTCTGGAGCCTGGTAAAAGTTATGGGTTGAGTTACTAGTCTTGGAGCCTTGGTTGGACAAATGCTCTGGAGCCTTGTATAAGTTGTGGGTTGAGTTACTAGTCCTAGAAGCCAAGTTGGAACAAACGATCTGGAAGCCCTAGAAGTCTAGGATGGAGACCAATCTGATGATGGTTTGTGATGTCCGACTGTGAGATGGAATCATTGTTTGATGGGTTGAGGTGGATGGCCTCTGGAAGCCCTAGATGGTTTGATTGATGTGTTCTATGAGATCCCACATTCATGCTTGGAATATGGCACATGGGTGAATGGTTGAAGAGAGATTTAGCTCAGCCATTCTACAATTAGGTGGAACATGGAAGTCCCATCCCGGGTTTGAATTTTGCATCACTAATGAAAGGTTATTTCTCCTTGTATCTCTATGACCATTATGATGGATTATATGTCGTTTATATGGTTGTGATTTCATTGGTATGTATGTCCCAATTATGTTGGTTATTTACATGTTTTATGGCAACATCCATGAGTGGCTCTCATCGTGTTTTCACTTATAATTGAATGTTCAATGTATCTATGACCTAATGGATGAAATCGCAGCTAATGTGATAAGGAGACAATGCTTCATAGTGAATCCCAGATAAGTATGAGACACATATGCTCAAAGATGTTATTTACACATATAGGTTGCATATTTACAAAGTGTTTGACAAAATGTTTGTCATGGTTAGGCTTGGTTAGGTCAAGCCCTTGATCAAGTTTTGTGTTAGAGGCTTTGCCTTAGTGTCATTTAATTTCTTGGAGAGTATCATCAAGTTCTAGGCATTGGTTTGGATATTAGCCCTGAAAAGTGGCTTAAAACTCGTAGTCTTTAGCATAGAACTGGTTGATAGACACTTTTGTCTATCCCTTGCAGGCACTATGGGAGTGACTATAGGTTTATAGTCAAACTCATGCCTTTTCATGGGAGTGACTCTGGGTCTAATTCATTGAAATGCTAGGTTAACTCAGGGGTTGGGCACCTAGAGTGGTGGATTAGCTCTTGGGGATCCTGAAGCACCTTTGGGATGTTTGTATGGTGTGTTTCCGTCGATTCCACTTCCTTAAGGTTACTTACGAGATCGAATCATATCATAGTGACCTCTCATCACATGTTTACCCTGGCTGTCCAATTTCTTGGGTAGATGTGGGAGGAGGGTGTTATAGAGTGGTTTCGCTCTCCTTGGGCTGTGTGTTGATCATGCTTTCATGTTGGTTGCATATGTGTTCCTTATGAATGTGGTCCATGTGCTTGCTGCATTTGCATGGTGTTGATCTTGGTTGTAGTGATTTCACCATGTGAATGTTGAAGTTGTTGTCATGGAGTATGTCTTCATGTGTGTATGGTTGATTATGCATTGTTATGTACACCAGGGTTCACATGTTATCAAATGCACATGATATGGTTTTTGTTGTCATGCATGAGGTCATGGTTTGTGTAGTTGATATGGTCACGCATTGATGATTGGACTCTAGCTATAATGATTTGTATATGGTTTCATACTCATGTGTTATATGTCTTTATGCAGTTGTTATGCATGTATGGTCTTGGTTATAGTTACACGTGAATAGTAGGTCAAATATGCCTTGTGAAGTCATTGTATGCAATTTAGGTCATCATGATGCTATTGATTGTTATGATGCTAATGTGTTGGCTGAGATAGAGCAAGAGATGAAGACTATCAAAGTGAGGTTGCAACATTAGACTTTGGGGCAAGAGTAGACCGCCATACAAGTATTGCATATTTGGCATGCAGGTATGTAGGTTAAAGATTATTATATGCATTAGGGTTATATACATTAGGCTATGTACATGTCTTTTGATGTTATGGTTACACACCTAATAGATGGTAGTTGATTAGCATAGTCATATGCAGATGAATCAGATAGTCAAGAATGATAGTAACATGTGGTTGTAAGAAATGCTATTGTTGGTTAGGTTAGATAACTTGATGATTATGTTATATGATATGTTGTTGATGAGTATGTTATAGGTTAACTTGTTGTTGCTATATGACAGTTAGCTTGATGATTAGTTTTTATGTTTTTGATAAGCATGATATATAGCTTATTGTTGTTATGTGCTATTAACTTGATGATTAGGATTATTTCATTGAAATCTTGATGTTGTAATTTGGATTGATCATATGCGTGATGGTTATGTTCATTGCATTGAAGATATTGATTTTATATGTATTGTGTTAACATGGTTTGACCTATGCATATGGTTGTGGTTGTGATGTTTAGGTATGAGTCGACATATTTGTGATATGGTGTCACTCTAATCTAAATTGATCATACATATGTGATTGTTAGGAATGAACGACAAATTCTTATGACCTTATGAGGTGAACATGTTAGTTAGTTACTATTATGGATATCATGATTTATGTTTGATTTGATATGTTGTGAAGTTGTATCATGCTAACCTAGCTTTATTTTGTAGAGAAGATAGCCTCCCCTGATATACACTAAGGTATGAGTTTTCTTATGTCGTATATTTGTTGCTTGGTTTTTTTATTATGAGGTCTATTTGGTGTTTGAGTGTTTGGTGCCTATTTGATTTATTTCATGTGGTATGTTTGCAAGTTGGTTGAATGTCTGATGAATTTCATAATATGAGTATGTGTTCCAATTATCTTGCTTTAAGATGGTTTTACTAACACATATGTGTTGAGACAATTAATATGAACTTGAGTGTAGTAGGTGATATTTGTAGCATTATGTCTAATGACTATGAGTTGACTATGGATTATGACATGATTGTTTGCAAAAGTTGATCTCAAATTGATAGATATGATTTTCTTGATATTTGGTACATGTGATTGACATGTGTGAACAGTTGCAGGAAACGTGCTTGGTATTAGCATGATGAGGTAATAATTGATGTGTTTATATAACTAATAGTTAGGTGACATGATGCTATATAGTAAGACTTAGTTGCAGCGGGGCAAAGGTGAAAGAAAGGAATCAGGTAAGAATTGCTTTGGCTATGTTTGGAAACCCTAATTCCAAATGAATGAGTGTGTTGCATATAGGGAGTTTACTTAACCTTGATTTTGTATGACATTATGTGGATATGTGCTAGATTCATGAACATGTACTTGACATGTATATTACCTAGTCTCTAATTACAGGTGAATTTGTCAAAGGATTGGAGTCCCTTGAGAGATGACGTGGATGTGTTCGGTTGCAAGCAATGTGATTGGCACAACAAGATAAGGTAACTGATGTATTGTTATGTTTATTTATGCACTGACAGTTATGCGTTTATGGTAGTATGATGTAGAGAGTTGCATGGAAATAGAGGCTGCCATGAAATCTTGAAGAAGGCTCCAATTGAGTTTCTTTGAGAACCATGGGGATTGAGTCATGGTGTTTGTTGAGAGTCTTGTGCTCTTAGTCTTTTGTGATTTGTTGAGTTTGATTTGTGGTTTGTTTATGTCTAGTGCAAGGGCTTGCCACTTTGTGGTGTCATATTGTTATTGGTTTCAATGGTTTTCTTTTGCTTGCTTCTTGGTTGTTTCTTGTCTTGCCTTTTATGTTTTGAGTCTTGGGAATTGTTTGGAAAAAGGAAATTGAATGGAACTTGAGGAGAGCTATGTGGTACCCAACAGGTAATGTAAGAACTTAGATGAAGCTCTGTGCATGAGTAAGCATAGCAAAAGGTAAGACTATGACAGTCGGTTGGACTGGTTGGGTCCATTGTGGTAAACAGACAGTGGTAGTATGGACATGAGAAAGGTAACCATAAAAGGTAAAGTATGTGGATCTGAGGTGTCTGATGAATTAGCTATGTTGGGAACTATTGTTCTCAATGTCGTGCATGTTGTGCATGAATAAAGGGAGTTCTCTTAACCTTGACCTTGATATCTAGTATTTATGTTGTGATCATGATTGCTTTATGCTAATGATTATATGTATATATGTATGTATGTACGTTGTTGTCTGACAGGGTCATCATGAATCATGATTGTTTTATATATGTGTCTATGTATCTATGTCACTGTCTGACAGGGTCATCAGGAATCGTTCTGGTGGAGGAATGATTGCTTACATAGGCAAATGACTTGAAGAGGTTCCTGGCCTTACGAGGAATCAATTGGGAAGAGTAGTTATGACAAATATACGAGGTCAATATCATGTGGTTATAAGTTGATATTATGTGATTATATTATGTCTATGTTATGGACAGGTTATACCAAGGGATATATCGGTGAAATCAAAGAAGTGTGATCTACAGCATGCTAGGAAAAGCATGAATGAGGCATTGGAAGTAAGGTTTCTTGGTAAGGACAGTGTGGTTTCGGATGTGTGGCATTAATGTTGTGCATATGTTGTATATGTTGTATATGTTGTACATGTTGCATCTGTGATGATTGTGCACATGCAGTATTGTGCATATGTAGTGTGTATACATGTTGTTTATGCAATATTATGTACAGGGTGTTAGTATATATAATGTTGTATGAATGTTTCTCATTTAGTGTTGGGTATATATGGCGTTATGTACGTGTTGGATATATGGTGTTGTGTACACATTGTGCTGTGTGCATGATGGATATGCGGTGTTGTATGCATATGATTCTCTACGCATGTTGGATATGTTGTGATGTGTACAAATGATGCTATGTACATGTTGGATATGCAGCGCTATGTACATGTGGTGTTGTGTGCATGTTGTACATGCGGTAATATGTACATATGGTGTGGTGTGCATGATTGTACAAGTGGTGTTGCGGGCATGTGGTGTTGTGTACATGTTGTACAAGTGGCGTTGTGTGTAGGTGGTGCTGTGTACATGTCGTGCATGTGGCATTGTGTACATGTGGTGTCACGTACATGTCGTGCATGTGGTATTGTGTACACTTTGTAGAAGTGGTGGAGTGTACATGTGGCGTTATGTACACATTGTGTAGGTGGCGTCATGTACATGTGATGTTGTGCACACGTTGTGCAGGTGGTGCGGTGTACAGGTCGTACTGTGTACATGTTGTACATATGGTACTGGTGCACGTGTGGTATTGTGTGCATGTCATACATGCTGTGTTGAGGGCATGTGGTACTATGTATGTGCATTGTGTAGGTGCATGTATTGTGTGGTGTTGTACATCATGTATAGATGTATTATTATGTGTTGTACACTAGGTGTAGCTGCATGTATTATGTTATGTACTAGATGTAGGCATATGTACTGTTTTATATACACTGGGTGTAGGTGTATGTGTTGTATGTCAGGTGTAGGTGCATGTATTGCATGGAGTTGTATGTCGCATGTGGTTAAGGAGAAGGCACTATGTATATGTGCACCTGGTAAAGGAGAAGGCACTGGGTGTTTGTCAGGTGTGGAAATCGATTCGGTGTCCATACGAAATAAGAACACGGGAAGAAGTAAGGATTGATTAAAGGATAAGTATCGGTATATTATTTTAGTTTTATTATGCATGTGATTTATGATTTTGGTATACGATGATTATGTTATCACTTAAGAAAAAATTTCTAAATTCTGAGCATCAGTTTGATTCCAAAGGATTGATGTTAGTCTTGGTCTAGTCTTTCCATGGCTGTTTTAGAGTCTAAGATCTAGAAGAGAGTCTTGTTGGTATGGTCAAATAGGGTCAACACTTTGTTCTTGCCTATCACTGGTCCCACATCACTCCATGTGTCAAACTTGTTTCAAGGTTCTCATGTGCTACGAAACAGTCTAGGAGTTTTCGTAGCACAAAACCCGGAATTTGCACTGACTGCACTACGAAATCAGGGATTCGTGTAGATCCCTGTCAAATGTCATCCAACTATCAAATCTATCAGAATCTGTTAATCTTACATCATCAATTGTCAGTCCATACACCTTGCCTATCACATTCAACTGCTCATTCTCATCATTAGGCTCATTAGGTGTCTTGGTGCGCTCAATTTTCAAATTTCAAAAAAGGAGCCAAGTATTTTCAGTTATGATTATGTATGGGTTCATGCATGAGAAGCAAATTGACAGGAATTTAATCAGAATTCTTTGAAGTCCAAGCGAGACAGCTTCCCTTTCCATTTCAAGAGAGGTAGTGATCGAGATTAAGATGGTGCAAGCTCTTTCAATTTACATCTTGCAGGAATTCCATGGAGATGTCTTCAGAAAAGAAGGATCATAGGTCAGGAAGGTGTCTAAGGAATGAGCCTGTAGGTTTAGATGTTCTCCTGAAGAACAGTGAAGTTGAACAAGCTTTCAAACAGGTTGGCTGTTGGAGATTTTGTGAAAAACTTCAAGGAGGCCACATGCAAGTCACCAAAGAATTTGCTTTCAATTTCACAGGATTAAATTCGAAGGTTGCAGTGCTTGAATTACCAATCTCTCCAGAGGTTATATTTGCAGTCACTAAAATTCCAAGGGGACAGAGGAGGTGGTTTAAAAACTTCAAGTTTGATATGACTCCTTGCAATGAATTATTAAAGCCAGAGTTCATCGATTTAAACTTAAACAAGTCAGTGCCCAGGAGCTTTGTCAAGGATTCATATGCAAATTTGCTTACCTGCACTATGAAAGGAGGTACCATAAGGTGTATTCCCATCACTTCAAAATTCTGCTTCATTTCACTGGAAATATATCTCTGGATTTGCCTTTCTATCTGTTCCATAGCCTAGACAAAATGTGTGACAAGGTTCAGTTGAAGAACAGCCTAAAAGACATACTCAGCTAAGAAAAACTACATAGCAAGTAAGGCTAAATCCTAAAGTTTTGATGTGGATCGCCTTTTGAAGTTTACTTTGAAGAATGGTATCAGTTTATTCACTTTTGAACAGCCTCATGGCATATGGAAAAGTCATTTCAAAGGAAAGAAAACTCAAAGAAGTCAAATTTTGGCATAAAACTGTGTTTTTGAAATCACACAACAGTTTCATAGCGCGCTACGAAACCACTGAAAAAAGCCTATTTCAGCATAAAAGACTCTTTTTTCTGCTTTTCCTAGTCAACTTCCAAAAGGGTTCCTAAACAGCTGAGAACTCAATTTTTAAAACTAAAAGACAATTTTCTTCCTAACATACTTAAATACAAAAACCTCTTTCAGTTTCTTCAAATTCATTATAAGGTGGGAGAAATTTATGGTTAAACTTGCGCTATGAAACTGTTGTAGGTGCAGTTTTTCACAAACGGACTTTTCCTATTTTACACGTGTTTTTCAAAGACATATTCTGGACAGCTGGAGAAGTTTTTTAAAAAACCAAGAGAGGTTTTTGTTCTAGACATCATGGAAAAAAAACACCTCCTTCAGTTTTGTAAAATATGTCACGGATGAGAAGATAAAGGCTCTGTCCCACGTGCTAATTTTCAAAGATCCTGAACCTAAAAACAGGGAAACATGTTCCCTAATTCCTAGGGTTTATCATCAGCAGCAAGGTGACAACGTGGGAGGCTTCAACAAATTCGAATTCATGGAGTTATAGGTGTCAAAAGGAATGTTTAATTCCTAGATAAGGTTGTTGTAATCGTAATGAGGAGTTACACTCCTAATTGTTTTAGGTCTCTAGAACTGCTAGTTAACAATCATTTATATTAAATAGTTGGTTTTAAGTGTCAATAGGTGTCAGGTTAGGTAGAATTCGAATTCTCCTCATCCGAGAGGAAGGAATCTAAGTCATGTAATAAACTCTATATATGGGAGAAGATGTAAGGCACCAAGGGTTGGAAATTTTTCAAAGAACATTCATACTGTGCTTTTGTGTAAGACTGTGTTTTAATGTAATACAGTGATTTGGCTTTGCTCCTTAGGATTCAGAAAGAGTTCAATGTTTAAATTGTCCTATGGTTGTCTTCATTTCATTTCTTGCAGTAGTATGAATGCATGATTACTTAGAACTCATTGGCTATGCTCTAACTTCCTTCATGTATTTGTAGATTGTGTCTTCCTATGTTGAACCCCAGATGCCCTGACTTCCATGTAAAGTTAATATTATTATCATACTGAAGCATTTCTTGACTCCATAAGCCCAATGGATGTTTACTGATCATGTTCAACCATTCATATTTTTCACTTGTTTCATAGAGTTAGCCATCTAATCTTTGTCAAAATCTTTAACCTAGTGAGAGAGCCCTCTCAGGTTGAGGAGGCTAAGCCTCAACCAAAAGTTGGTTTGGAAGAGTTACACAAGGTCTTCCTGGTCAGTAGCTTATTAGGGTTGGGTTTTGTGATAACATTTTGGTGCGTCTGCCGGGAGCCTGAAGTCTATTCATTCCCGAAATAAAGAAGCTGAACTTCTGAAGGTAGCAGGAGCTCAGACATCTTTTCGAGGCTGCAAAACTACCTTGGCGACTCCACACATCAAATAACAAATTGGAAGGTGACTCCACTGCTAGAATATCAGTAGCTTGATGAAGTTTCAAGATGAGTTCCATTGCAAGAATGAATGCCAGGTATGCCCCTATGAATCGGTCTCATATCCCTGGTTTTCCAAATCCTATGCCAAAGATTGATTGGTTAGATGATCTTCCAATATTCAAAGATGAAAAGAAAGACAATGTTGCTCTTCATTTGGTTAGGTTCCATATGCATGTACGCAGTCTTAAGGTTAATTTCCCTGAAGATTGTCTCATGAATATGTTTATGACCACTTTAGAAGGAAAAGCATGGTCTTGGTATAAAGCTTGGAAAATGGTTCATTATATTCTCTTGCTAATTTCCATGATGAATTCTATGAGATGTATAAAGAGTGTCATCCCTCCTTATTGTTGGTCAAAGATTGTTGTAAACATTCTGTGAGTTTTATTCAATATTTGGAGGATTGTTATGATGATGATGAATTCATAGATGAAGAAATTTTAGAAGCTCTTCATAACAATACATTTCAACACCAAGAAGAAAGGATAACATCCCATGAAATGCAACATGAAAATCAGCAGGGGTTTACTTATGAAAATCATATTACATCCTCTGAGATTAATGTAGAGATGCAACAGACTTGTCAGTCTTCAGATCATAATGAAGATGAAATGATTACAAATACCAAGAAGAAATACTGGAAGAAATTTTTTATAACCCTCAGGCAGAGGAAAAGGTTGTTCATTTTTGTAATTCCTTGCAGCAGATTACTTCAAATAATGATCATAATAGTGAGGAAAATTGCATTGTCTATGGGAATCATGTAGAAAGGCAATTGGATAGCATATCAAAGGAATTTTGTGTGGCTGAGAATCAGTTTTCTGAAGATATAGAATGTTATGATGATCATCAAAATAACCATGTCCTCTTTGACCCTATAAATGAATACATGGAAAATTTTTGCCCATCAGTATTTCATTTTCATTTGCATTATGAAGATCATATACATTATAAGTTGATTTGGTCATCTCACTATCATGGTTATTTTGAGGTCGAATGCAGTCAACAGCCTCAAATATCAGAAAAGACAATTGATTGGCTTTATTGGAAATATCATGTTGCCTGACCTAAAGTGGAAATTGCAGCTGATAGGGTAGGTATGAAAATGAAAATAAGCTCAAGGTTGACTGAGCATTTTTCAGTAGATATAGATTTCTTTCTCCTACAGTGATCATCAAGCTTAAGCCCGAGGTGAAGGCCAAAGAAGCTTAAAGGGGATGCTTGTCAAATAAATTTTTGTTTATCATATGAGGATAAAGCACTGGACCTGTGAGTTCTTAGTGTACCACAAGGGCAAACTATCCCAAGTGGAGCCACTGTTATCACTTAAGAAAAAATTTCTAAATTCTGAGCATTAGTTTGATTCCAAAGGATTGATGTTAGTCTTGGTCTAGTCTTTCCATGGTTGTTTTAGAGTCTAAGATCTAGAAGAGAGTCTTGTTGGTATGGTCAAATAGGGTCAACACTCTGTTCTTGCCTATCACTGGTCCCACATCACTCCATGTGTCAAACTTGTTTCAAGGTTCTCATGCGCTACAAAACTGTCTAGGAGTTTTCGTAGCGCAAAACCCAGTCTAGGAGTTTTCATAGCGCAAAACCCAGAATTTGCACTGGCTGCACTACGAAATCAGGGATTCGTGCAGATCCGTGTCAAATGTCATCCAACTATCAAATCTATCAGAATCCGTTAATCTTACATCATCAATTGTCAGTCCATACACCTTGCCTATCACATTCAACTGCTCATTCTCATCATTAGGTTCGTTAGGTGTCTTGGTACGCTCAAGTTTCAAATTTCAAAAAGGAGCCAAGTATTTTCAGTTATGATTATGTATGGGTTCATGCATGAGAAGCAAATTGACAGGCATTTAATTAGAATTCTTTGAAGTCCAAGCGAGGCAACTTCCC
This sequence comes from Pinus tabuliformis, assembly GCA_031772625.1. Classification (NCBI taxonomy): domain Eukaryota; kingdom Viridiplantae; phylum Streptophyta; class Pinopsida; order Pinales; family Pinaceae; genus Pinus; species Pinus tabuliformis. The sequence continues at coordinate 497,177,438 of CM062811.1, read as the reverse complement.
TTTCCATTTCAAGCGAGGCAGTGATCGAGATTAAGATGGTGCAAGCTCTTTCAATTTTCATCTTGCAGGAATTCCATGGAGATGTCTACAGAAAACAAGGATCATAGGTCAGGCAGGTGTCTAAGGAATGAGCCTATAGGTTTAGATGTTCTCCTGAAGAATAATGAAGTTGAACAAGCTTTCAAAAAGGTTGGTTGTTGGAGATTTTGTGAAAAACTTCAAGGAGGCCACATGCAAGTCACCAAAGAATTTGCTTTCAATTTCACAGGATTAAATTCGAAGGTTGCAGTGCTTGAATTACCAATCTCTCCAGAGGTTATATCTGCAGTCACTGAAATTCCAAGGGGACAGAGGAGGTGGTTTAAAAACTTCAAGTTTGATATGACTCCTTGCAAGGAATTCTTAAAGCCAGAGTTCATTGATTCAAACTTAAACAAGTCAGTGCCCAGGAGCTTTGTCAAGGATTCATATGCAAATTTGCTTACCTGCACTATGAAGGGAGGTATCATAAGGTGTATTCCCATCACTTCAAACTTCTGCTTCATTTCACTGGAAAGATATCTCTGGATTTTCCTTTCTATCTGTTTCGTAGCCTAGGCAAAATGTGTGACAAGGTTTAGTTGAAGAATAGCCTGAAAGACATACTCAGCTAAGAAAAACTACATAGCAAGTAAGGCTAAATCCTAAAGTTTTGATGTGGATCACCTTTTGAAGTTTACTTTGAAGAATGGTATCAGTTTATTCACTTTTGAACAGCCTCATGGCATATGGAAAAGTCATTTCAAAGGAAATAAAACTCAAAGAAGTCAAATTTTGGCATAAAACTATATTTTTGAAATCACACAACAGTTTCATAGCGCACTATGAAACCACTGAAAAAAGCCTGTTTCAGCATAAAAGACTCTGTTTTCTGCTTTTCCTAGTCAACTTCCAAAAGGGTTCCTAAACAGCTGAGAACTCAATTTTGAAAACTGAAAGAGGATTTTCTTCCTAACATACTGAACTACAAAAATCTCTTTTAGTTTCTTCAAATTCGTTATAAGGTGGGAGAAATTTATGGTTAAACTTGCGCTACGAAATTGCTGTAGGTGCAGCTTTTCACAAACAAACTTTTCCTGTTTTACATGTGTTTTTCAAGGATAGATTCTGGACAGCTGGAGCAGTGTTTTAAAAAAACAAGAGAGGTTTTTGTTCTAGACATCATGGACTAAAAGAACCTCCTTCAGTTTCCTAAAATATGTCATGGATGAGAAGATAAAGGCTCTGTCCCACGTGCTAATTTTCAATGATCCTGAACCTAAAAATAGGGAAACATGTTCCCTAATTCCTAGGGTTTATCATCAGCAGCAAGGTGACAACGTGGGAGGCTTCATCAAATTCGAATTCATGGATTTATAGGTGTCAAAATGAATGTTTAATTCCTAGATAAGGTTTTTGTAATAATAATGAGGAGTTACACTCCTAATTGTTTTAGGTCTCTAGAACTGCTAGTTAACAGTCAGTTATATTAAATAGTTGGTTTTTAAGTGTCAATACGTGTCAGGTCAGGTAGAATTCGAATTCTCCTCATCCTAGAGGAAGGAATCTAATTCATGTAATAAACTCTATATATGGGAGAAGATGTAAGGCACCAAGGGTTGGAAATTTTTCAAAGAACACTCATACTGTGCTTTTGTGTAAGAATGTGTTTTAATGTAATACAGTGATTTGGCTTTGCTCCTTAGGATTCAGAAAGAGTTCAATGTTTAAATTGTCCTATGGTTGTCTTCATTTCATTGCTTCCAGTAGTATGAATGCATGATTACTTAGAACTCATTGGCTATGCTCTAACTTCCTTCATGTATTTGTAGATTGTGTCTTCCTACATATTTTTGATGTATTACTGATATGTTGAACTCCAGATGCCCTGACTTCCATGTAAAGTCAATATTATTGTCATACTGAAGCATTTCTTGACTCCATAAGTCCAATGGATGTTACTGATCATGTTCAACCATTCATATTTTTCACTTGTTTCATAGAGTTAGCCATCTAATCTTTATCAAAATCTTTAACCTAGTGAGAGAGCCCTCACAGGTTGAGGAGGCTAAGCCTCAGCCAAAAGTTGGTTTGAAAGAGTTACACAAGGTCTTCCTGGTCAGCAGCTTATCAAGGTTGGGTTTTGTGATAACAAATTACATGTGAATTATGGTTTTGGTTTATGATGGTTACATGTGATTTATGATTTTGATCTATGATGGTTATGTTTTGAGCTAACCTGATGATATATTTTTATACATGTTGATTTGGTCAAATATGATAGTTTGACTTGTTGTGACAGAAAGCGAATAGGATTGCAAATGTACCTTATTGACGAGTTACTAATGAGGTATGATGTGAATTTATTTCAATTTATTTTAAATCTAATGGAAGTTATGTGCTTGGTACATGAATGCATGAAATTCTCGGTTGAGTGATTGAAATCGACTGCAAGAATTTGCAACACAAAAGGAATTGGAAAATGCAGCAGTATGCTAGTAAAGCGTTCAAGAACATGGCCATTGTGGGACACTGCCACCCAACAGTGTCCATTGATTTCCATGAGCATGCTATGACTGGTATGATGATATTGAGGTAGGGATACACCTTGGTTTTTGTATCTGCTGATGCCAGGAAGCCTTGCCAAGGGATAGACTACCCGGGATGGGGGTTCCAACGGAACTTGGAAGGTGAGTAACAACACAAAAGGGTTGACTGGATTGCCCAAGGGACTCTGTAGCAGAGAAGGGAAGGTCGGGGATGGATTTGTTTTGTTCATGAGAATTTCCAAATGGGATTAGATGCACATTGGGAGTGCGCCCTAGAACAATGAGCCAGTAACTGTTCACCAAGAGGGAAAGTGGTGCGGGATTGCAGCGCTAGACATTGGATGCATCTTTCATTGTGGCACTAGATTATGGACTTCCTGGGAAGGAGGTCGATCCTGGTACTACTTTGAGGGTGGAGGTGTGAGCTTGTGGATTCCCTTGTTGATTGATACGAGCATCATATTCTCTTATTTGCTGGTTTAGTAGATGTGTATATGTGTATACGTGATTATTATAAATACCGTAATGAGTTGTGTTATAAAGCTCCACTATGCGATATGTTGTAATGTTGTCATGATGTTTTTCTTTAGTAGATGGTCGTTGTAAATTGTGCAATGAGCTATGTTATAAAGCTTCATGGGCAATATGTTTTTTTTCTTCAACATTCTTGTTGGTTATAGGTCTCATTGAACAACGAGGATGATGTTCCCCCAAGGGGGAGAGTTCTGTAACAGGTGAAAATTCCATGTAATAAAATTCAATAAAAGACAAAAATAATAACCATGTATGATGGGACACTTATTCCAAGTTGAATGTTGGGAAAAATCTTAGTGATGGGGATCACTTGGGATTGTTTAATGGCTAAGGAAATTGGCAAAGGCTTTGGAAAGGAAAAATGGCATTTTTGGCACATTTATTTATGAAAATAATGGAAATTAGGAGAAAAAGGAGGTGAAAGGTCACAGGTTGCATGTGAGGAGGAAAATGAAGGAAGTAATGGAAAATGAAGAAAATAAAGGCCTCATTAATAAAAAGGCTTTTGAAGATCAATGGGAAAGACTTGGTCGGTTCAATGTTGGAGCTCTCTTATATTCTCTCTCTCTCTCTCAAATTCTTGGATACTTAGAGTTTTCTTGGAGCACTCTTAGAGAGTGTGGCATACTAAGAGTTTTGGAGCAAGAAGGCAAAGGAAGAGCAGGAAACAACAAGAGGACATCGATATCAGTAGCTACAATGGGTTTTTCTTGCAGGTCCCAAGTTGCATGTATGTTTTCCTCACTAGTTTTGGCATGCATGTAGATTATTTGTTATGATCTATCATTGTCATGGAGGATTTTCCTGGATCGACAGTGGATTTTCCTAGCCTTTTCATTTCCTAGATAGCCATGGTGTTGTGGGTTTATTTTCTTTGTTTTCTAGTTGGTTCTCATGTTTCCTTTAGCTTGGGTTGAGTTATTAGTTCCTGGAGCCTTGGTTGGACAAACACTCTGAAGCCCTGTAATGACTTGGGTTGAGTTACTATTCCTAGAGCCTTGGTGGGATAAACACTCTGGAGCCCTAAAACAACTTGGGTTGAGTTACTAATCTTGGGGCCTTGATTGGAGAAATGCTTTGGATCCCGGTAAAAGTTGTGGGTTGAGTTACTAGACTTGGAGCCTTGGTTGGACAAACACTCTGAAGCCGTGTATAAGTTGTGGGTTGAGTTACTAGTCCTGGAGCCGTGTTGGAACAAACGCTCTAAAAGCCCTGGAAGGATAGGATGGAGACCAATCTGATGATGGTTTTATGATGTCTGGCCGTGAAGTGGAATCATTGTTTGATGGGTTGAGGTCGATGGCCTCTGGAAGCCCTGGATGGTTTGATTGATGTGTTTTATGAGATCCCACATTCATGCTTGGAATATTGAATGGGGGTGAATGGCTGAAGGGATATTTGGCTCAAGCATTCTATGGTCGGGTGGAACGTGGAATTCCCATCTCGGGTTTTGATTTTGCATCACTAATGAAAGATTATTTGTCCTTGTATCTCTATGACCATTATGATGGATTATATGTGGTTTATATGGTTGTGATTTCATTGGTATTTATGTCCCAATTATGTTGGTTATTTACATGTCTTATGACTGCAGCCATGAGTGGATCTCATTGCATTTTTACTTATAATTGAATGATCAATGTATCTATGACTTAATGGATGAAATGGAAGCTAATGTGATAAGGATACAATGCTTCATAGTGAATCCCATATAAGTATGAGACCCCTATGCTTAGATCTGTTATTTACACTTGTAGGTTGTATATTTATTGAGTGTTTGACAAAATGTATGTCATGGTTAGGCTTGGTTAGGTCAAGGACCTTGATCAAATTTTGTTTTAGAGGCTTTGCCTTGGTTTCATTTAATGTCTTGGAGAGTCTCATCAAGTTCTAGGCATTGTTTTGGAGGCTAGCCTTGAAAAAGTGGCTTAAATCTCGCAGTTTCTGGCACAAAACTGGCTGATAGAGACTGCAGTCTCTCCCTTGCAGGCACTGTGGGAGTGACTATAGGTTTACAGTCACACTCATGCCTCGTCATGGGAGTAACTCTTGGTCTAATCCATTGATTTGATAGGTTAACTTAGGGGTTGGGCACCTGGAGTGGTGGATTAGCTCCTGGGGTTCCTGAAGCACCTAAGAGATGTATGTATGGTGTGTTTCTATTGATTCCATTTCCTTAAGGTTACTTAGGAGGTCGAATCATATCACAGTGGCCTCTCATTGCATGTTTACCCCGACTGGTCGGTTTCTTGGGTAGATGTGGGAGGAGGGTGTTACATCCTTGATTTCAATGTCTCGAAGTTTCATGGTCTTGCTACCTCAATGCTTCAAATTCATATGCTTTAGATTATACTTCAGATTCGTATATCATAGAATCAAATTTCCTTGCACAGAAAACCATTCTGAATTGGTTTTCAAATGGTGGAAAATAGATGCCAATATATCATTGTTTACATAGATGAAAATGTGCCTCTAATGGTTGAGCTGACTTGTCATCTTAGAGGGTCGACTTGGTCTTCTTGAGGACAAAAATATACTTTTTAAAATTCAAATTTATTTATTTTGTAAATACAAATAATATTTTCTTTCTTGAGCATGAAATCCATGTTATTAATAAAATTATTTTGACCCATGCATGAAAACTATGCTTGATAATAATTGTACAAATGACCAGTATACATTAGGACGACCGAACCTAGTTACAATTTCAACACTCCCTCTTAACTATGGAGGTATTCATAATGCTCATCAGGATATTCTCAAGTTGAAGGTTTCTATAAGAAAGGATCTGGATTGATAAGTGTCATCGATGATAACATCATCATATCTAACAATGTCAAAATACTAAGGCCTTGATAAGTAAGATCTATCTCTCCACTAGATCATAGCACAATGCTAGGACACATTCAATAGGACACAAACTACCTCTTTGAGGCACATACTCCACCTAGATTCACCAGAGTATGTCCTCCATAGGACCATTTCCTACTTATCACAAGGAAATGTCAGTCCACTGAACCATTCTTTCACCGGGTCAATGTACTTGACTTAGGGTGTTAATCCTAATTGGCCACAATACATGACTCAAGAATGTTTGTCCAAGATGCTTATCCAATCCACCATTCTCCTTATTCGTGTCCATGTACTTGAATTATAGTTGTTAGTCCTAGCCATAGTACATGGCACAAGGAGAACTAGGTGTCCATCCTCACTCCCTCTCAATTTGGGAGGAGTAATCCACAAGCCCAAGCTTGTCTCAAAAGTACTCATACTTCCCTTACATCAAAAACCTATTCATTCTTGGAGACATGAAGAATAACATCATCAAAAAGTCTATCAAACATTTTACGGAGCCAAACTGCTTAATTGCACAATTTTTTTCTTTGTAGTGCTTAGTGAAAAAGAATTCTGCTTCACGATCTTCCAAGAAACCATAGAAAATGCCAAGCAAAAACAACCACCAATAGTATTTATTTTTATCATCAATACTGCCATCTTAGTGATCAAATCAAATACATAATAGAACTGATAAGCTTTCATCGTTCAAATTCTAGGAGGATCTTGATTGCATGCTTACCTTGGATAAGGAAGTTTTTACCAAGCTTCTGCCAAACCTTAAGTCTCAAGTAGTAGTGTATCAATCCAAGATTATTCATGTCAAGTTCTGCTCCCAACTCCCTCTGGATGCAACATCTTTTCCTCTAACTCAAGAGTCCTTCTATCATCAGAAAACAAATAATTAAGGCCATTCTTGCTCTTAATCAGTCAATCTCTAGATACAAGGTCTTCTTCAATCATGAGGTTCTCTCAAAATCCATACTCATTGAGCCTTGTCACAACGGGCCAAAGATGTCCCCCGATGGGATTTGAAATCAGATGGAGGGGATAACATCCCATTGTGCCAACCACTCAGTTTCCCCACGAGAAGATGATTCTAATAATAGTATTGAGCTAAATATACCAAATGGATGTTAGGTGAATCTAGTTTGGAGCATGCAAAAAATAGAATTTGATGAGTAAGATTAATCATCAAATATATGATGTGAAATTAGGAGTGGTTCATTGTTGGCTTATTGGAGCTTGACCCAGGTTCGGAGGTGTTTTAGCCAAACAAATCCCGCACTATCGGCCCTTTTGGTAATAGTCCGCGGAGCGCGAACTAAATTCTCACCCGAAGTAGTATGGGAGGGTGCTAGAACCAGGTTTCCGCACCCTAGGGATGTCTTGATGAGGGCTGGAAGGGTCGTGAACCGATCTGTGCACTCGCGCTACTCTACACAACAATTTGGCCTTTGCGGAGCTCGGCGATGAGGCACTTCTTAGATTCTTATTATTAAGGTGTTTCTTATAGATATGATCTAATTCTTAAGGTCTTTAATCAAGAATTCAACAGTTATAACCAGCGCGCGCAACCATAAATCTTACAGATATGCATAAACTCAGAATATAAGCATAAACATATAGATCTGTGACCAAATGCACAATAATTCAGAAACACTTCTTTATTAATCTTCTGTTCAGCACAATCAATTCCACCCTACACATACAACTGCAGGGGTCTGTGTACATATCTGTGGACTCTACCAGGCCTCTGCGCACACAGCTGCAGAGCCTACTCTAACTACTACCACCCACAACTTAGACTTATAGACTGAGAGCACTCTTGCTTCTTACAGACCCATACACTTCAGATATTAATCAAAATCTACCAAAAAAATGACTTCTAAACCTAGAGCCCTGCTCTATTTATACATTCCCATGGTCTACAGACCATGGGCAGGCCGACTCGCTTTCTATTATCTTACATTATTCTCGGGCAAACAACCCTTTGACTTGACTCATTACAATTCGCGCTCCGCGCACTTCGCAGAACCTTTACCATACTTTTACCCAAAATTGTGGGCTTTAAGCCCCAAAACCATTACGCGGGGGATCCGCTGCCCAACAGGCCCCCAACACAATCATTGTGACTCGTCCCGAGTCACTCGGCTGGTGCATTGATCTTCGCGCGGAGGTCATTCAACAACTTCTGTGCTTCGCTTACGTCCGCAACAAATTCTTCTGCCATCTGCTGTACCCGTTGTGCACGAGCCTCTGATGCGTCATTATCAGTTTCACTTTCCGGTTCATATACTGCCTACATGTGTGCTAGCTTTCCCTTGATGTTGGCAGTGACCATGAATGCCTCATCAAGCCAAGGCTGGATGCGTTCTTTAAGGACTGCTTCTTTCTGGCGAGCGACATCAACTTGTGCCTTGAGAGCCTGGGCCTCCCTCATCTTGGCCAATCGCTGAGTAATGGCAATCGTCTGTGCGGTCCCCCAGACATTATCATAGGCCTGCTGCAACTCCCGTGCTTCGGTCTCTAACCGTTGTAATGTTGGGTCTTCCTGTAGTGAAGTGACCATGATAAATGACTAATCTAACAAGCCAATGCACTCTTGTATGGCACATGCTATTGCTTCCCACCCAAATTGGATGACGCGTTACCGCTGCTCTCTAACCTCTAGTGGTGTAGATGGCTGCACCTTGAGTCTCAGCTCTGCGATTTGCAAGCTGAGGTCCAACTGGATCCTCGCTGCTTCCTCCTTCGCTTCGCGGAACCCACTGGCCAACTTGTGGATCTGTATGCCTACAGGTAAATCTGCTGCAATCTCGAGCTCAAGGGCACGACAACATGCTTCCTCAACAATTTGCTCCAACTGTCGATTCTGTGCTACTGCTTCATCATGTTGGAGGCTCAACTGCTCAATGTTAATTCGTTGCTCACTGAGCATTTGTACCGCATGTCCTTCCCTAGCGCGGAGCTCTATCGTTGCACCATCCTGTAGCTGGTATAAGATTTCTCATGGGAGGGCAGCCAAGTTTAATCCAAGTCCCGTGAGCCGGCCTACCACAGCTCTGTCCTCCGCATTGTCCACTGTCAATGCTCCTACTGGGAGTGCGATAGTATTAGCCATTTTGGCCCGCAGTAGTTGCTCAGTTGCTGATGTACCCATAGCTCCATGGGCAGCTACCACTTCCGGTTGTGGGGGTCGTGCTTGAAATTCCTGCAGTTGCGTCCTGAGTACCCCCAACACAGTCTGCTGCTCTGTCAATGCCTCATCGAGCGCCTCCCTGGTGGCTTCGCGAACTGTTTCCTTGATGTCACATAGGTCATCCTCAGTTAGTGTAATAAGCTCTCCGTCCAACTTGGATGCCTTGGTCTTCCTCGGTACCTTGACTGTTTTGTCGTGCACAGTCATTTTAAGGGTGAACAAGTGGTGCTTGGCTCCGCACCTTCCGTCACATTATCCATATTCGGCTTTGTGGTCACATTCAGGCCTCTTTCATCCTCTGTGGTAGCAGCCCTTCCTGTTGTCGCCTTGTCCGTGGTAGCCTGCGCTACTTCCTGGGATGCCCGTACTTCCTCACCGAGATGTTCGTTCCGCTTTTGCTATGTTAGGAACTTAGCGGCAGCCTTCTGTTTTTGGATCATGGTCTCATCACGCCCTACCACATCTGGTCTGCGCCACTCCAGTGGCCAGGTATCGAGCACCACAAAAACAATGTCATCAATGGCGATGAAGGGAAGCATGGTCCACGTCTGCTCTGGATCCTTGCGCGCCCGGATATACACATGGTGCATATCTGCCTTAAAGTCAGCAACGTTTTTCACACTGTCATATACCTCAGCAGATAGGTGAGGTTGCTGGTTGATCCACTATCGTATGTTCACATCCATCAGTATCCAGAAAATATTGACTTCTCAGATTCTTGTGGCATCCTTCGTCGCCCATAGCGACATGTATTTTGCTGCCTCTGGCCAATCCTGGTCTAGGGGAGGAAACTGACTATCCTCGGGCAATTCAGCTATAACCAATAGGATGGATAAGAGCACCCACGCGTAGTGGAAGGTCTTACCCTACTCCTAGGCCTCCCTACAGTTCATCAAGAATTCGTCACGGAGGAAATGCACCCAATTGACCGTACCCCTTCTACGCAGTGCTTAGCTAATGCGATGACCGTTGCTGGTACCTCACTGCCTCGACATTTTCTCATGACCTTTCCTACCAGCAACTGGGTAGCAATGCAGACCCCTTTGTCCTGAATACTAGTAATAACATACCCTCTCTGCTTTTTCTCCAACTTATATTTATTTTTCATGGCTTCCAAAATCGTCAAGTTGCCACTCGTGCCAACTATTTCCGCGGGGTCCCTTCCTTCACAGGGAAGCCAAGAGATCCTATGAATGAGCTCCACTGTGATGGGGATGGGTTTTTCTAGCCATAAGTACCCATCGTGCACCAAGAAGAGCAGTTGCCTGATGACCAATATCGTGATTAGGGCCCAATGAAAATGTGGAATTGACAGGAGGTGGAGTAGCCCGGCCTCCTCCACCCCTCGTAGCCATTTTTGCGGTTGTAGTGTTGTAACGGCCCCCTTCGTGCTTTGTTCCATGAGCTCGCTAGTTTCCAAATGGGGAAACTTCTCAGTATCCGCAAGATCCCAATCTTCAAATTTCATACTAGGAATGCAGCCAATCTTCGTTCCTTCAAACAGAACCCCGTTGGGGAGGGACAAGGTTATAAGTGTGCTTTTAACGACATCCAAATCTTTAGGTACCTTGACCCTCCCTTTCTGTGGAGGGACATACTCAGGCCGTTTCGCTGGAGCCCGTACTGGTTGGATATCTTCTTCCATCTCTTCCGTTGGTTCTATCTCTTTGACAAAGGTCAGAGGATCCTCTTCCTCATCATCTCTCTCAATAGTAACCGTTTTGCTCTTTTCTTCCATCAACAATTTACTGAATCGTGGATTTTTCGGAGACATCCGGACCGGTCCTACTACCTGTGGGTCCTTCTTGGTCCGTGGTGTCTGGGGTGATTTAGGGATCTCGGTTGTACCTCCTTCCTACGACGTAGGGTTTTGTGTAATGTCCTTGGTTATGGATATCATCCTAATTAGGGACTCCTACATATCCTTTGGCAATGCTTGAAACCATAGACTTTCTCTCACGAGTGCCTCATTCATCATGCTCCTGTCTGCTTGATAACGGAACAACTTAATATGCAAAGTGCCAAGGGTTGTTTGGTGACAGGCCACCTATGCTTTATATGCCTCTTTGAATTCAAATTCGACTGTTCCCCCCTTTCATGGCTCATTAATGTGATTTTTGCAGTAGATCCGTTCAACCCTGTGTCTTAATTGCCCGTCGTCCACTCCTCAGTGTCTTAAATGGGACATCTTGTCATGAACAATATCTGCAATGGTCACCTTCCATCCTCCCCACGCGGCAGCACAGTCCCTTGTACGCGGACACGTTCTGTGCTTCATACTGATTTTGTGCACCACGTCCGAGCCGCGCAACCCCCCTACAAACTCCTTTATAGTCCCACGCCCTCTTCCAACTGCGTGGAGCACTGAGACTGGGCCTCCTACGGATAGTTAGGTGGTCGCACCCCTGGTGCGGGAGTTCAATTTTCTTGCTATCCCAGGCTGCGGGCACCTTTCTAGTACCTTTGTATCCGGTAGCCCCTCGCACTCTGTTGTATATGGTACACTCCCCCATTGGTGCGGTCACAGCCATGATAGCAGGGTCGCAGCTCGTTCTAGTACCGTAGTAGGGCCGACCAGGTCTAGTCCCCTTATTCTCAGATTCACGCGGCCCACTTGTGTGACTCTGATTTTCATTTTGCTGATTTCTTCGTTCAACATCATGCTTTTCCTCCTCAGCCGTGCCCATTCTTCATCAAGTTTGCGAAGTTGCAAGCTGCCACACCGAATGGCTTCCTGCAACTACCAAATTCCTTTGCCCAGGTCCTGGCAGTCAGTCCGCACTACAGGGGTGGCAATCAGAGAAATTTTCTCCACCTTCCTACATTCATCGTGTCTGATCGTGAATAGGGCCATCTTCGCACACCCCATTTTGTTTATGGTCCTATAGGCCCATCGAACCCCTGGTACGCGCAGATTTAGTTGGGGCGGTGGTTGCATAGCATACGGCTGCATCCCTCGTTGTAGGTGGGTGCCCAAACTGCTTCGTCCTGGCTGCCCAGACCGCGTTCAATGCTGAGGGCCTCCAACCCATACACGAAACTGCCTTCTACATTCGCGCCCGTTCCACCTAATCTTCCAAGGTGTACCCCACCCTTGTGTAGTTGTCGCGCGTAGCGCCCCTTTTTGCGCATTGTGCCGCTTCTGCTCCCTGATTGTAGTTCCATAGTGGTCTACGAATTCCTCCCCATTTGTTGCGCCGTCATCAGCTAGCAATTTCCTTACTTCGGTTGTCACGCATCGCAGTGATCTAATCATCATATTACAGTTTAGTGTTGTTAATTCATGCAAGTGGTTCTGCCATCGCTCTATCTCTTCATCTAAATCCGACGTGCAGGAACTGTCACGCTCCCATGAGATTCTTCCGTCCGCTGTTGGATTCACCCAATCCTGGTCTTGCGCCATTATCTGGTAGATGCATTCTAGTTCATCATCACTGTCCTTATCACGCACAGGTTCAGTGTAGCGCGCTCCCTCAGCTGGGTCCAACAGAACTATTACACGAAGCGACTTTTTTCGAATATCATCTTCCGTCTTTTTAAGTTGATGACCCCATTCATGTCCGTGGCCCAGTCTATTCCTAGCAACATGGGGTATGGATTACTATCATCAACAATTTCTATTACCTCAAAGTCCGTCTGCGTACTTACGCCTTCAATGTCCACTGTCACCCCTTGCAACCTTCCCATTGGTAAGATATTTTGTTGGTTGGCCATTCGTAATTAAATAGGAGACCATTGCAGCGCGGGCCTGCCCATGCGTTCCCATGTCTATTTTGGTAATACATTCGCATCTGACCCCAAATCCAGGATGACCTGATCCATCTCATACTCACCAATTTGCGCCGTCAATCGCATTTCCCGCCCGGTGTGCAAAGCATGCTTTCCCAGTTTCTGGACCACACGTGGCTCTCCTGACCCTGCACACCTAGTGATCAGCTCTTGTAGTCCCTTAACTGCCTTATTGTCGCATAGCAGCTTCATACATGTCTCTAAAAAGGTAGTAAGCATAGAAGGATCCATTCTTGGCTCAAGTTGATCCTTACTACCTGAAGTAGAGGCCTCCGTGAAGCTCTTCTTAGCTTCCTTAAACGTTTCCTTCACGTGTTCCATCTCAGACTCAGGTTCCTTTGTAGGAGCCTCGCGAACCTTTGAATCTTCTCCGGGTTGTTTCCTCTTATCTTCCCCTGTAGTTGCATCGCTTTTGAGTACCATGTTTATGCTAGGGTCCTCTTCGCGTGGTTCAAACCTCATCATTTAGATATTTTGAGTTGGAGTAGGTTGTAGTACCCCTTTCTCGCGCATTTGGGCAATCAGCATCGAGCAATCTACCATTTCATGATCAAACTGCTCACAGTATGGACAAGATATTCTCGTCGGGTTGGTACAATCGTGAGCGTAGTGCCCCAACCCCTGTAATTATAATAGATCAGCTGTCTGCGCCCTCATCCAGGTCCCATTCCTCCTCTTCCTCATTCCTGTCCTTGGAATCCACCGCGTGCCCTTGCGGCTAGATCGAAACTTCGCATTTCAGTCTGCATTCGATAGGCTGGGGTCCTATCCATCATTAGCTCATAGCTCCGACACGTTCACTCATCGTGACCCACTGATCTACAGAAGTTATAGTATAGTTGTTGTGGAGTCTAGGTATACTTCTACAACAGGTGACAGTTGTCTGTCACGTGCTTTCCTCCTACTTGACATATCGCTTACTAGAGTGCGGACGTCGCACTTGACCCTACTTGTACCTCCAGCATCAATGGCATCGTCCCCCTCCTGCCAAATAGTTCGTGAATATAAGGCAGTGATCCTTGTCGTGACCCTGGCCCTTGCATTTGATACACCACACTTCTTCACGCGACTCTGGTCGGGGCGCCCTATCTTGCTTCAAGCTTTTCATCTCCAAGCATAGGCTTTGTAGTTGCACATGGATTTTTTGAACTCCCAACCTAGGATCTTGTATCGGGGTTTCATGTAACCTCATTGCTATCTCTAATGCTTTAGCCTGGGTTGAGATATTCTGTTGTGACAGTGTTATCCTTAGATGTGGCGTCAAAGATGCCACAAACCACGTGCGGTGTTGCGCATCCACTAGCGTCATGTTAGCTTCGCGAATCATGCTCTTCAAGTGTTGATCCAGATCCCATGGAGTCTCACCTGGAAGCATCACAATTTCCTTAAATCTGATGATTGACTTAGTTTTTGATTTCGGTCAGCTAAACTCTTTGTTTAATGCATCCTGAATCTCCACCATTCCGACATTTGGATGATCGCTAGAGTGCTTAATATACCACAGCAACGCGTGATCCTGCAGCATGCTCACCAAAGTAGCCTTTTTAATGTTATTATCCGTATCGCCTTGGGCTTCCCATACTGCCTTTACCACAAACCATAACTGGTCTAGTTCCTCGTTTCCTACGCCTCTAAATACGGGCAACTTGATCGCACTCGCCATTTCAACCCTTGGAGGTGGTGGAGGAGGGTTAGGTAAAGATGGGACTGATGTAGGTGAAGTGGGTGATGGCGTGGATGGAGGTGGTAACTATGGAATGCGTTGCTTTATCAACTGGACCACACTTCTCGGAGAGAACCCAGCAAGCTCTTCCTCGCTTTCTCGCAAACGTGAGATCAGGGGGCTATTCTCTAATCCTTCGATCCCTTGGTAGCCTCTTTTGCTCTGCGTTACCCCAAACATCAATGTATTGGCATAACCTGTTTTTCCATAACAACATTTTAATCCAGGTATTCAACGATTCGATGTACTTACCTCGTGGTCCCTCGAAAAAACGATGCTCTGCTTTGCTATAGCTCACGGTTGTGTCTATCTCGAACTTAATGATAAACCCTCCTATGATCCAGCCAATGATCTACTGCCCGTGTGATTTTATCTTCAGAGGCCTCTAGTTTGTGCACCAACTCTGGAGTCCTCACGATGGGCTATTCAAGTCTACACCTTCCCTGACTGTCAGCTAGCCTCGCAATCTACTCATACAGTTCCGCTAAGACAGACGCGAAGAAGATCTTGTGGATTTCCGTGTATATGTAGCGATCCAACCACCTCTTCTCAGATATCTGCGAAGTTTTGTTTTCCTGTACCGCGAACTTGTGAAGCTTCTGATCTAGCCAATCTTAAATTTCTTTCTTCGTAGGGTTCCAGCATTTCGACATCAGACATCCCTTAGGCATATCCCGATCCCTGCAATGGAACCATTTGTTGGCTTATTGGGGCCTGACCCAGGTTTGGAAGTGTTTTAGCCAAACAAATCCCACACTACCGGCCCTTTCAGCAATAGTCCACGGAGTGCGGACTGAAGTCTCACCCGAGGTAGTATGGGAGGGTGCTGGAACCAAGTTTCCGCACCCTAGGGATGTCTTGATGAGGATTGGAAGGGTCGCGAACCAATCTGCGCACTCACGCTACTCTGCACAACAGTCTGGCCTTCGCGAAGCTCGGTGATGAGGCACTTCTTAGATTCTTATTATTAAGGTGTTTATTATAGATCTAATCTAATTCTTAAGGTCTTTAATCAAGCATTCAACAGTTATAACCAGTGCGCGCAACCATAAATCTTACAGATATGCATAAACTCAGAATATAAGCATAAACATATAGATCTGCGACCAAATGCACAATAATTCAGAAACACTTATCTTTATTAATCTTCTGTTCAGCACAATCAGTTCCACCCTGCGCACTCAGCTGCAGGGGTCCGCACACACAGCTGCGGACTCTACCAGGCCTCTGCGCACACAGCTGCAGAGCCTACTCTAACTACTACCACCCACGACTTGGACTTACAGACTCAGAGCACTCTTTCTTCTTACAAACCCATACACTTCAGATCTTAATCAAAAGCTACCAAAAAACTGACTTCTAAACCTAGAGCCCTGCTCTATTTATACATTCCCATGGTTTGCGGACCATGGGCAGGCTGACTCACTTTCTATTATCTTACATTATTCTCGAGCGGACAACCCTTTGACTTGACTCATTACAATTCGCGCTCCACACACTTCACATAACCTTTACCATACTTTTACCCAAAATTGTGGCCTTTAAGCCCCAAAACCATTACGCAGGGGATCCGCTGCCCAACATTCATTAAGAGCCCCTTTCCTTTGATAAGGGTCTCATTGATATAACATACATTAGCTATCCAAAGGTGTGCCTTAGAACAAGTAATGAGGATTGAACCCATTGTCATATACCTAGGACATACTTCAACTAGTACATTTAGTCCAACATCTGAACTAGCTTAATTCCAAAATTAATTGTCATCCTTAACTAAACAAATACAAAATTTGACAAAGTCCAAGGTAAGTAGAGGGAAAGTTTGTAGAATTTGTTTTGAAACATAAATTAACCATGCAAATGAATATCCTCTACTAGGAGGGGAGTCGCACACAACCCCTCACTAGGCCCCTTCCCTAGTATGCCATCAGGGAGAGTCTTATAAGATATGCAAGTCATATGACCACCCTTGCAACATTATTGTATATTATAGAAGCATTGATGTTCTCCAATAATTGTCAATTGTGATGTTTGTGGATCTAACACACACAATATGGGGAATTGTGGGCCTTAGTTGAGAAGTTTGAGAACACCTCCTTTCCAACTGAGGAGATTAGTAATTGGTACATAGGTAGGAATGGAGGAATAACATGTCCTACTTTATGCTATAATTGAAATGAGGTGGGACATCTTATGAGGTATAGTCCCCACCTTATAAGCCAAAATGTAACCATTACAGAGCTATTGGACATGCTACATAAGACTACCTTAACCTAATTGAGAAATGGGAGGTGGCTCAAGTGGGCTCAAACAAGACAAAGGAATGTTAACATGGTTAACTATGGGCCTAAACTAATTAGAGAAACTTCAATTCTAAGGATAAATATGGTAACTAGAAAAGGCGCTCATAAAAGAGGGGATGTAGAAGCCAATTTATATTATTTGATAACGAAAACAACCCTTGTTACTTAATAATTTAACGCAACTGAATAGAAGGGAATATATAGAGAAGCATTGAAAATAATGTGTCATGCAACCTCTACTACTCATTAAAGTGACAATCCCACAACTCAAATCCCTATTTCTATGCCTAGAATGGAAGAGAGGAGTTGCAATCCCAATAATGTTTCCAATAATTAGAATGTTTAATAAAGTTTATTCATGATTTATTCAAGGCATTTGTATGAATATTAGAGAGTGGATCCCTTATTAGGAGGTTTTATACTAACTTTAAGTGGTTGATTAAAGGAGAAGAAAACACACCTATGGCTGATGCCCTCTTGAGAGAAGCAAGTAGAGTATAGGGAAGAAGTAGAAAGTTAGAACTAGTCTAGAGATTTATATTGGATTCCAAATTGTGGGATGTGAAGTAAGAGATGTCATGATAGAATTGAGGTATCATGCTAATGTCCTCCCCAAGAAGTAATTTATGTGCATTAATGAGGAAGCCTAGATTTTTACTCTCCTATTTAGTTGTATATGACTAACCATTATAAAGTTTACCAAAATGGGAGATTGGAAAATGTGTAGGTTGACCTAGAAGGGATCAAATCAATTGTGCAATTTGAAGTTAATAAGATTATGGATGAAAATGATCCCTGTCCTTTCTTACTAAGGATTGAATGAGCATTTTGTAATGATGCCATTATTAATTTTAAGAATAGGATGATGCTATTTGATGTGGACGGGACTAGAGTTTTACAAATAGATCCTTATAAGGGACCAATGTATACCAAAACCATTGATGATTTTTTTTTATGGGTTCATGGTTGGTCAAAGTTACAATATGCAATCATGAATGAGAGACAACACTGTTAACCCCATTGTTGATGGTGAGTTGAGTTGGAGAAACATCTACTTATTTAACATTGATTCAAAGGAAGCATCATAGAATTGGCAAGATCACAACCACGAGTTCTCATATAAGCATTGCACTTGAGTGTACGAGCAATTAGATGGATTGGTATAGAATTGAGGGTCCTCCTATATATGACAGGACAAGAGACATTTTGAATTGAATGGAAAAAAATGTTGAAGAAGACAAGTTAATTGCATTCCATATTAATGGTGGGCTATGTACAAGGAGAGCTCAAAAATTTGGTAAGAAGTACATTTGACAATGAGATAACAATTCTTGGTTACAAAATACAAGATTTTTTAGAGGGTTGTTACGACTATTTTGAGATTTGGGCACTTCATTAATGAAAAATTGATCCTAAGTTCCATGTGGAATTTTTCTCAAGAAGGTGGATGAGAGAAGGTTTCTCTTTGTGGTTATGGGTTCATAAGTTTATTTATTCTCTTGGACAAACTCTTAAAGTTTGGTCCCTACATGAGAAAGGAGATGCTATACAAGAGGTTGGGATGTGTTAAACCAAAGCTTTTGTGCCACCTTTCACAATATTGATAAGATTCCCAAGATCATTGTCTGTATTAGAAGGGTTGACATAATTCCTTAGGGTTAGTTTTCTCCCTATGTATATTCACAACATCGAGATTTAATTTTGAAAAGATAGGAATAAGAGATATTTCAAGTGTGGCTCTCTAGCCACAAAATATGCAAAGTGATGATTATGATGATGTCATTAGAATATTATGTCACCTCACTTTTAAAGAAGTTTGAGAGTGATTCTAAGATAAAATTTAAATCCATTTTTGAAAAACACATTAAATTTCACAATTTCATCTATCACATTCACCAAAATAACATTCATAACCTATTGTACTAATTATCTTTATAAATTAACAACTTCCAAGTTTTCAAAAGAAACCCAAAACAATGCTTCATTTTTAAGCATCGATGAACCTACTTGCCCCTAACCATAGTTTTCAAGAGAACAATAAAACAATGCTACAAATTTTCATTTAAGCATTATTTTTTAAAATATCTATTCTCTTTTTAAAATATCCATTTTTTTCAAATAGGTAATATTTAGAAGACAAAAAATTGATAATAACATTTTACAATCACCCCTTCCTCTGATCACAAATCTTCAACTTGTCTCATACATCAATTTAGTGTCACTTCACTTCTCATAGAAATGGTCCTAGATGAATGACTTACCTCTCATGGAAATGGTCCTAGATACCTCTCATGGAAATGGTCCTAGATACCTCTCATGGAAATAGTCCTAGATGAATGACTTACCTCTCATGGAAATGGTCCTAGATAAATGACTTACTTAACCCAATTAAATCCCAAAATGATATCTAATATAATACACTAATAATCTAATTAAAATTAAATAATAATAATAATAAATCTAATTAAATACATGAATTTAACCTATATTACACCTAACCCCAACCACGAACCAAGCAAATGGTTTACCCGAATGCCCCTGTGAGAAAAAATGCAAAAAAATGTACACGATAACGAGCCTTAGACTTGCAGAATTGTGTTCCTTCTTTTGTGTGTTTATATTATTTTTGGCGGAGAGAACTTATCTGCCACCTATGTGTGGCGTACGTCCCAATCCAATGCCAACTACCAATTTGTGGCTGTTACACAGTGAGCATTAAATAATAGAGAAGGAAATCAACCCCCACGGAATATGGTCAGTTAATCTTTCGTTATATCCTCTAATTACCATGACAGGGTTGATTCAGCATTTGGGCAATCGCCCATAGACTGGGTGGTAGGAAGCCATTCGTTTTGAAAAAATACCCTGTTAGTCAAAATACCGCTTAGCAAATTCAAACAACCATATGGCAAAACGATGAACGTGCAACCTGCCTTGTGGGGATTGGGGTCGGGTGTGGGTGTGGGTGCGGGGCACTTGCCTCACCAAGGATTTCTTCCACGTGTTTAGGAGAAACAATTAACCGTATTCCTATAAATGCCTGTCTGTATATTGGGTGCATTCAATTCCTTCAAACTATATTTCACTGGTTTCCATAGGTTGTCAGCTCTGTTTCTCTTTTCGGTTTAAATTCGAACAAGAAAAGGGCGTATATCAGTTGTGTCCGAATAGAATTAAACAGAGTTGGAGTTGATTTTCAGTTTCTGTGATGGCGGAATTGATGGGCACTTCTTCTGGCTTTGCATTGAACAAATCTCCGGACATCTGCCATAATGATTCTTCTGCGCCTCTATTGTCTAAGTCCATCAATAAGCTTTTCTCTTTGCCGAGGAAGGCCCGCAAGTCCTCTGTACACGTTGCAGGCCAAAACCAGAAATTAATCTCAATAAGGTATGTGGATTTGCTTCGTTCCGATTGAATTTAGATCATACAGTTCTTTTTTTCCTGTAGTTTTTATAGAACTCAAACAAATTTTAATTTACATCTGTGGATATTTACAATGATTAATGTATATATACGCACACAGCGCGTTGGGTAATATTTTCATTGGTTTTGAATTCGAGTTAGGTAAGTTTCAGGGCTGAAAGGCAACTCCATGTTTATTAGGCATTCACATATTTACTAGACATCCACATTTTCGCGGTGGCTTAGGAGATCACAGAATCCCTCGTGACTTTTAGATGATGACAGTTTAGCCACCTAATGATTTATGGCACTCTGCAAATCACATCCTTCAAAAGGATCCTACAAAATTACTTCAGGGGGAGATCAAAAGATATCAACAGTAACAGCGCATAAGTGCGCCTTTGCATTCGTATTTCCTGAAGAGATGGACCCTCATTGAATGTATATTATACCAGTACTGCATGAGGTTACATATTTATAATATGTAATATGTTTGTGCAGACCTCCCAAATCCCATGGTGTGAACATGGATGCCTAATAAATAAAGAGTAACACTTAAACCTTCAGCTTTAAAAGCTTAATATAAAAATCTGTCATACATATATGAAAGCATACATTATTCGATAGGTACTCGTCGCTTCTAAATTGCATTACAAAAGCAGCCTGTTTCATCCATATCAAACACATTGATAGAGATTACTTCATTTGTTTGCAGTTCAACATCAGCCTCCATTTCAGGAAGAAATGAGCCGAAGCTAAGATCCAAGGACCTCCAACAGGGAGTTTCAAAGCTCAAAGCCGTTGCTACCAGTCAAATTGCCAAGCAGATTGAGGCCCCTTCTCCTCTCCCAGAAGATGTTGACCTCAAGGCTACCAATGTTCTCTATAATCTCTCTCCAGCAGGTTTGTTGCTCTGTTTAGATGCTTAATTTAAAATAAATTCATTGCCACCAATCCTTTACATAGGCCATCTGTAAGATATATGATTAGACCGATACAATCTACCTAATGAGACAGGTGGATATTCGAGATGAATGATTCTTCGGTTAAAATTTTATATCAGCTATGCAGATTAAGATAAGTTGAAGTCCATAATATAGAGTGCAAATGTGCACAATTTTCATAGGAAGAAGTTTGATCATAGAAAGATTTTATTAGCTTGCTAAAGGATCCCACTAATTTGATATAGGCAGAATTTGATTTACACTGAGCTATGATGAATGATAAATTACTTTGAAATGCAATCAATGATAAAGACCATTCAACTTGCTTAAGTTATGTGTTTCTATAATTATTTTTGATCTTGCCAGTTATCTTAAAAGTAAATCTTTGAAAAAAATGTTTATTTTAAATGAGGAGACGATGCATGAAGCAGCCTTAGTTTATGCATTTGTTTTAGAGAGGATCTTTTAATGTGAAGCAACATCAAAAGCATGACACCGAACCCATCAGCAACCATCAGCAATACTACTGCCAGAGCAAGGGGGGATGCTATCACATCGGATTGAAGACTTTCAACCCAAAGGCAGCTTTTGGATTGACAGATTTTGGTATAATGCCCAATAAACTAATGGCAAGTAATGGCAACAGTGTTCCATGGGGATATGTCCATGGAGTTTGGGATCACATCTTTTGCGCTCCACATGCTGCTTGGACTTGGTGACTTCATTGGGAATGTGTCGTGTCATCTTTTGTTCACCCGTAGTACTTGGGGGCACCCCCTATAGAAAGGGGACGCTCCTGGTAATTAGGGTTGCCCTGGGAATGAACCCTGCTAGGGTGCATCTGCATAAAAACACATAAAATATAGCAGAAAATGTAGTTTTTTCCCTTTAAAGAAAGGTGAGGGTCCCACCACCCTTACCTTACCTTTTCCTTCTCTACTTGACCCATCCAAACCCTAACTTTTGTTGTTTCCCACATACAACACTCTTTGCTTGAGTAAATTAAGGAGGCTGAGGTTGGATTTCTGTGAACAAGAAGCTTTCAAAGGCAGACAAGTTTATTCCATTTTATTTTGATTTGAACTTGAACATTTTACATTGACAAATACAATGATTCTTCTATTTTGAATAACAATTTTCCAAATTGTGTAAGTGCCAGTTGGATTGTTGATATTGGCCTTAATTGTATAAATCTGTGATTAATTATGCATTAAAATCTCTTTTAATTTTTTTGCTTTATCTAGATTTATTATATCTTTTTATATTTAATATTTGGTACGGGACACCTTATATCTAAGAACACCACATCCCCTGAAATGTTCCCTGAAGTTTTCTTGTTTGTCCCCACATCTCGTCATTCTTGTGTCACCTAAACTTGCTGGAACATTGAATGGCAGTCCAGACTCCAAACGTAATATCCACGATTGAGCAAGATAATTACTCCATAGGAAAATCCCTAGATAACCGGATTCGTCCTATAGGCCCCACGAATCCCGAATCCAGCGTGTCCGACGCGATTCTGCCCTGATTCGTGTCCAAAAACCATGACACGTCGTGTCCTTTCCTGACTCGTCGAATCCGAGGTCGTGTCACAATTTTGGCAGCGTGTCCTGTTTTCCAGGACTCGTTAGGCGGCAAAAGTGACCTGCACGGGTATGAAAAGGCCGCATTTGGTCATTACAGCCACGCATATTTTCATTTGGCAAGCGTTTTGGCAGCTTAATGATCAAGTCTAGGCCCTAGTATTGATATGCTATTCATGGTAATGTTAAATTCTTAAAGTAAAAGTGTTGTCACTTTTACTTAAATTTTTAACATTACCATGAAATGACTCAGGATGTTTGAGAGTGGTTCCGACCTCATTGGATTTCATATGGAGAAAGTAGAATTTTAGATTTCATTCAAAATCCAGTAGACTTATCAGTTTTTTCAGGATTTTAGGATTGGGGGATTGCAATGTTTCCATTGAATTTTGTCATGTATTAGGGTATGGAACTCGTATTTAATCAAGAGCACCAATCCCTCTATGTACCTTGATGTTAGTGACATTGGTTGTCGAACACCTGTATCATGACCCTCCTAAAAATGTACGCATCACTCAAACAAAATCTTGACTTGACATGTTATGCTTGTTCTATCTTATGTTAATGCTTAAAGGGTGATATTAATGACAAAGATCCCTATACAGATACAGAGGTAATGACAAAGATACCTCTGGATATTAATGCTTAGAGGGTGATATTAATGACAAAGATCCTGATTTTCCAACAAGACTAAAAAATTAGACATTTCTTGTGGTGGCAAGAGGGCCAAGCATAAGAAATAGATAATAGATTGACATGTATTTGAATTTTGTATGTACTATGCATGCTAATAGCTATAGATGAAGATTTATATTTGAAATCAATAAATTTGTATCATTAATTAAAATTTGTGTAAGAAATATCTAATTTTTAATATATATATATATTTTAATAAAATAATATATAACGAATCCTACGTGTCCTGTTCCGGGTGGTCAACGTATCCGAATCCGACACCACGAATCTCGAATCCTACGTGTCCCGAATCCCCGTGTCAGGTGACTTAGGAAAATCCTTATTGGCATATAAACTTGTGCACTAGCTTTACTGAGTTTGTGTTCACTGCTTAGTGTTCTTATCTTTATTTGGACTTGGTTGAGGCTGCAGAAAACAAAGTTGGCTTTTATTTTTGGTTGCATTGAAGATCGTAGAAAATTTATATGCTGTTTTGTAAAACCCATAGTTATTGTTTAAAAGTTTGTCTATCTTGATATTTTTGGGTATTTGTTTTCCAGAGCTGTATGAATATGCTCTCCATGAAGAGGGATCTTTTGTGACATCAACCGGGGCCCTGGCAACTCTGTCCGGTGCAAGGACTGGAAGATCTCCTAAAGACAAACGTGTTGTTAAGGATGAAGTGACTGCAAATGAGCTTTGGTGGGAAGAGTAAGAATATATAATTCCTTTTTCAGTTCCAGTAGAATACATTTTGATTATCGAACTCTTAAGAAACATCCACCACATTCAACACAAAAACTTCTGTTAAAATCAGGTAGAAGCAAATTTGGCACCTCTATAATGCTTTACAGTGTGGGCTAGTGAAGTATCGTTTTCACCTTTTTGTTATTCATGATAAAGGCATCACAAGCCATTCATACAATCTATGTTTGGTTTTAAATCCGGCCTTCCATTATTCCTTGATTCTAATTGACAATACCCACTCTGGATCAATTTTTGGAGCCACTTCGGCAGAAAACAAAGAATCCAACAAATCATCCATTAGAGGTTCAAGTAATGGATAGGGTATTTAATAAATATTTTATTCAAGCCTCTGATATCAACACATGTTATCTCCCTTATAGGGTTCTAACAGGGCTTGTTTCGCACATAGGTTCAACTTTCTCTTATAAATCCTCTATCAAGCAATGCCTGATCTGTGTTTTCATTTCTTCATTATCTTGCAAGCTCAATTCTTCTGCAAACATCTCCAACAAGCTGTGTGCTTCTGCTTGCACATGTTGTTTGTTAACCGCTTCTCCTCTCTTGGAAACAAGAGGCAGCACGCTTCCTCACCCTTCATGGCCCATCGAAATTCCTTCTAGCCTAAGAGCATGACTAATAAGACAAACTCCATCCTGTCGAATTGTCATGTTCTATAAGCAACAGATGACATGCATCCAATGTAATGGCATTACTCAGAACTCAGTTTTCATACAAGCATGTATTATAATATACAAAGAAAGATCAATTACTATCGACTTATGGCATTTCTTGAACCGTGAAATTTTATATGCATCTGGATTTGGAAAATAGGCCGGATTTGGTATTTGGATCATTTTGAAATTTGTGCTCACCAAATTATTTTCATACCCGTTGTGATTTATCCACTTGGGCTCCAATATTACATATGGTCTAGATGCATTTTTTTTTGTGGGACTCAGTTTTTCAGATATTAATGCCTTCTGCAACAAGTTCTCTCTTGTTTCATTTGAACTCCTGTCTCTGGTGGTTCTTTCTCTTGTGGAGCCAAGTTCTTGTTTGTCTTAGTGACAATTGGTGGCTTTATATCCTTTGTCACAAATATAACAAACTAAGGGCCTCATAAAGCCCCTCCAAATCTGTGTCCTCTTCTTGTCCTCTATATTTATTGTGCCCTTGAGTTTTTTGTCAATATTCTCCATTTGTATGATATTTTCTTGTTTCCTTTTGATTTTTTCCTCTGGCTGATCTAGACATATTTCTTTTATCTCTGAAATTTGGGATAGCCCCTCTCCTATTTGTCGTTTTTTCTTTGCTTGTACTAGAAAGTCTCGTCCATAAAATGTAGTTAACGTCTGCCATCTCATCTTGGATCGGAAAATATAACTCATCTGGTTGTGGCTCGTTCCGGGTCTTTGTGCACATTGGTTGTCATCTGTTCATTGATAAAATGCTTTATATACTCGTGCACTAAGTCGGAGTCCTTTTCTTTTAAATTTTGAAATTGCTTAAACAAGGTCTAATGATGTCTAAGGGTAGCGATTTGTCTTTCATATGCTTCAGAACTTTTCCCCATATTCTCATTTTCTCTATCTCGTGGCTCACCTGATTCTCAGGCAAGTGATCACAACATAAGACTGTACGGGTTTCAACTTTCATCTTTCACATTTAGCTATATTCCCCATGTTGAAAAGATTGCTCAAGCTCTAAAACCCAATCTATCAATGCATCTGGGTCCAAATCTCCTTGAAACTCTGAGACATCAAACTTCATTCAGGCTTTTTGTTTTGATATAATTTCTATGAGCCTCTCCATAGGGTCAATCCCTGAGGTCTGATTATTGCCAACACTACTCTGTCATCAGAATCATCAATTCTTAACCTCCTCTCTATGGCCTTTAGCCGTCAAACTTTGATAGTTTAATAGGAGCATACAAAAGAGGAATAAAATCTTGTTGGAAAGAAACAACTGCCATAATACTGATATGGTAGGTCAGAAAAAGTTACATAACCCAGGCATCACGTTGAAGGTTAACGAACACAGGAAATCTGTTCACGTGGTATGTTTATCGGATCAGCAGTATTTGGACTTGATGAGTGCCTTTAATACTGAATTGAATGGAATTAAAGATTCTCCTAGAATTGAGTTTTCATTGCCTTTTTTTCCAATCACTGACCCTCTGCATTTCTCTTTTTAACAGAGGCTCACCAAACATTGAAATGGACGAACATACATTCCTCATCAATCGAGAAAGGGCAGTGGATTTCTTGACATCACTGGATAAGGTATGCTCACAGTCTGTGCTTATTCAACAAAATCTGAGTTACACATCCGACAGTTGGGAGAATTTACTTCTAACACTAGGGCCTATC
Source organism: Pinus tabuliformis (assembly GCA_031772625.1). Lineage (NCBI taxonomy): Eukaryota > Viridiplantae > Streptophyta > Pinopsida > Pinales > Pinaceae > Pinus > Pinus tabuliformis. The sequence goes on along the minus strand of CM062811.1, from coordinate 497,150,765 downwards.
TTGTGCATGATCACGATGAATTCACAAAGCATGAATTCATAAGCATGTGGTGACAAGTGTGACCTGATGACCATTTGACCATGCCTGGTTCATCAGGGTGGTAAAATCATTTATACATGAACTACCATGGTTCATTGTATCTGCCTAGTTGCATGATTACATTTGAGGAGAGCATCTAGGTTCATTTTACATAGCTTTCAAGAATTCAGTATAATTTCGCCAACTTTGAACAATAAATTGTGATCGTATTAACATCTTCCTCATATGCAGGTTTTTGTGAACGACCAGTTTTTGAACTGGGATTCAGATCATCGGCTGAAAGTGCGCATCATTTCAGCACGAGCATATCATTCCCTGTTCATGCATAACATGTAAGTCAGCTCCATATTTCAATAGTGTAGGCTTATTCTCTAGTATGTGTGTTGATTTTCCTTTTCTCAGTCTCTTGTTTGGCATCATTTTTTTTATTTTTATTAAGTGTAAAGTGCTTCAACTTCCAAGTTCATATATATTATATCTTGCCGCATTACCTTCCAGGAAGGCATACCTCAAAAGAGTTAGAGCATACATTTTTCTTTGGTTTTTAATAGGTGCATACGTCCTACTCCTGAAGAGCTAGAGAACTTTGGTACTCCAGACTTCACCATTTATAATGCAGGGCAATTTCCATGCAACCGGTTCACTCATTATATGAATTCTACGACAACCATTGATTTAAACCTTACCCGAAAAGAAATTGTAATTCTTGGAACCCAATATGCTGGAGAAATGAAGAAGGGCTTATTCAGTGTGATGCACTACCTAATGCCCAAGAAAGGAATTTTATCTCTTCATTCTGGCTGCAATATGGGAAAGGAAGGAGATGTGAACCTATTCTTTGGACTATCAGGTATTGCAGATTTCAAATTCTAACTGCAATTTGTAGTTGATTTTATGGATTCACGCTTTATATTTGATGTTTTGTAGAACTCAGCAATAACAAAGGCTGTCTATGTGAAGGAACTAGAAAGACTACACTATCAACAGACCCAAACCGGTATTTGATTGGAGATGACGAGCATTGCTGGAGTGACAATGGTATATCAAATATTGAAGGAGGGTGCTATGCAAAATGTATTGACCTTTCAAAGGAGAAAGAACCTGAGATCTGGAATGCAATAAAATTTGGAACCAGTGGGTTTACTATTCTCTGTTTGCTAATTTAAGCCTGGTGATATTGGTTGTATTTCAAGAGAAGTGCAGTTGAGTTCATGGTACATACATAGCTTATTAGATTAAATTCATCTATGAAAATAAGTTTTTCATTGTTTCTGTGGTAGTATTGGAGAATGTTGTATTTGATATGCATACAAGAGAGGTGGATTACTCGGACAAATCCATCACTGGTATCATTTTTGCAACTTGAACTTCTTGATTAATGTGGTCATAAATGCAACTAAAACACGACAATCAATCAAGAACTGTTTTGACTTGCTTATCAGTACACATGAAAATCAGGGTTGGGGTCTCTTCAATTGGCTCTATAATCTAATATAAATTCTAAACAGTTTTTGGTGCGAAATTCACAATTGCCAAATTGTTATGGTTCTCAAACTATTAAAGCTAATATTTATGTTTTCGTTTGTTTTATATAGTAATCTCTCCTTGACATTTCTTTAATTTTCAGAGAATACCAGAGCATCATACCCCATAGAGTTCATTCCAAATGCAAAGATTCCATGTGTGGGGCCTCACCCTAAGAATGTCATTCTACTAGCATGTGATGCTTTTGGTGTTCTGCCACCAGTTAGCAAGCTAACACTGGCCCAAACCATGTATCACTTCATCAGTGGTTACACTGCCTTGGTAAGATTGACTGAGTTCATACATATGATTCCTTTTTCAGTCTCCTTTAGATTGCCTGTGTTCTTGAACGTTTTCATGATTTCAGGTAGCAGGCACCGAAGAAGGAGTTAAGGAGCCACGTGCAACATTTTCTGCTTGTTTTGGAGCAGCGTTCCTTGTGCTGCATCCGGCCAAATATGCAGAAATGCTGGCAGAGAAGATGCAAAAACATGGTACAACGGCTTGGCTGGTTAACACTGGGTGGTCTGGTGGAAGGTACTGTGATACATTCCAGCCAAACTTATATGGCAAGAATTATTTGTAACTAATTGCTTTGGTTTGGACTATATTTTACTTTAATATACAGTCCGTCATGGCTAACTCTTATAAATCATGATGCAGCTATGGTGTGGGACAGAGAATCAAGCTTGCTTATACCCGCAGAATCATAGATGCTATAAACAATGGCAGTTTGCATAATGCAAACTATACAGAAACGCCCGTATTTGGCCTGCATATTCCAGATGCTATTGAGGGTATTCCCTCAGAGATATTGCACCCTGAGAACACGGTATGTCATGATGATGGCTTTGAAGTACATCTCTACATTCTCCATTTTCTTTTCTCTTATCAGTATTCAGATATTAGTATGATCACAAAATCTATAGTTTTCTTTTATTGAGACGCAAATTTTCAAGATTTAAAATGGGCTGAATATATGCACACTCTCTTTTGCAGTGGTCTGACGAGACGGCTTATCAGGAAACTCTGCAAAAGTTGGCAGGTCTCTTTCAGAGCAATTTTAAGAAATTTACAGGTTATAAAATTGGCAACAGTAGTAAGCTTACGGAAGAAATTCTTGCAGCTGGGCCACAATAGGTTTTTATACAATCCTATTAATTATGGGAAACAACATAGTTTGCTGTGGACAATAATAGCAATAAGTACTGTTAGAGCAGAATAAAATATTACTTTCCAAGTTACCTCAAAGGAAACTTGGAAAATCATATTCCATGTATGGTTACAACATGGAATGCAATATTTTATTATGGGCACATGCTCAAATGTTAGCATTTTTGGCTTTTTAAAAAGGAAATCCTTGTATTCTTATTTAATTGATGTAACTCTGTTTCAAAATGGAACTGTTTGTTCCAGGAAGCAATATAAGATGCATTTCACCTCCACTGATTTATGCCAAACTATAGTTCTATCATATGGCTGAGCTGTAATTAAATTATTTGTTTGTATTGATTTACATTTTCAGTTAATGATGGCGGGTTTGTTCTAGCCCTAAACGTGGGAAAGATGGCAGACCACATTTGACCAACTAGACAGTGATCACTTGTAGTTGCAAAAAAACAAATACTTATTCTTGTTAAAAGTAGGAAACATTTCCAACGGTTTCGATTTTTCCTGGCGTTTGTTTTTGGCTTCTTTTTTACAGGAACCAAGCAATCTTGATTTAGACTGCACACTGCGGGTGACCCTGGGTTATTGACGCCTTTGAATCCATCTGTGTCATCGATTTTGGTTGATTTTTTGTATGCTCTGGGCTGGATTTGTCTCCCTGATTTTTTTGGGTATGCTCGGAATTTGTTCAAATCTCTGGCTCTAGGTATCCGACCTCATTCTTGTTAGTACCTGCTACAGCCAGGCTTACTATGACATCCTGGCTTCTACTAATCAATTGTTAGTTTCTCAATACATAAACCATTTCAGATTCTGAATAGATCTTATTTATTCAGATAAATTCGTTGAAAATGATCTTATTTATTTTTCTTGCAAGAAAAAGCATATATATATATTCCATAAAAAAAAATACAAAACTGTAACGTCACTTCCAAAGCGTTAGTGTTATCTGAAGGAATATTGAAAGAATACAAAACTGTAACGTCACTTCCAAAGCGTTAGTGTTATCTGAAGGAATATTGAAAGAATACAAAACTGTAACGTTACTTCCAAAGCCTTAGTGTTATCTGAAGGAATATTGAAAGAGCAAGAATTTTAACTGTAACGTCACTTCCAAAGCGTTAGTGTTATCTGAAGGAATATTGAAAGAATACAAAACTGTAACGTTACTTCCAAAGCCGTAGTGTTATCTGAAGGAATATTGAAAGAGCAAGAATTTTCTCAATATGAACGAGTATAAGTAAGAGTATTGAATTTTGATGTATATTCGTATTTTCAAAAGCTAAGACCCGTTTATATTTAAGTAATGGGTCAAGAAAATATTATGGTTAAGAAAATGATAGTATTTTGGACAGTATTAATGTTGTATGTTATTGTTGCCAAGGTTTCATCATTACTTATTAATTAACAAATATAGAATTTACCATTTGATAGTTATAACAAGATACAAGAGTAGACCCATCTTAATGATGGATGTATTAAATTGAAAAGGATTAAAAAGCAAGGTGCAAACTTCTCAATGCTTAAAAGAACAAGGTTAAGATGAATCTATGTTAAGGGTGACGTCGTGTGAAAAGGGTCTCTTAGGGGAATACACATTCCAACAGTTGCCTAGATCCTTGCTTAGGTATACGAGCTAAATTTCGTATGCAATAAACTACATATTATGATAGTTAAGATTTACAATAGGGTGAACGACGTTTGAGAAGCATCACTTAATATGCTTATAATTTTCTCCTTGCTTAAGATGAAACTAATCCTTGTAAACTTATAACTTTTCCCTTGCTTAAGATGAAATGGTTCTGAACTTTTATATAGGGTATGGAGTATCAAGATATAGATTGAGTATAGAGTATCAAGGCGATCCATTGAAAATAAACCATCGCAATAGGACATAAAGTATTGTTTAACCTACTTTACTTTCTTGGCTTACACCTAACTAGTATCCTCCACTTGATGGCTTCCACTTCCATTGAACTAAATACAAAGAAGGCAAAACCTCACTTAGCTTAATTTCAACCTACTTAACGGGGAAGAAATCAACTACCCTATCCATTCATCTCTATTGAAGAGGAGTCAATTTCCTACGTGAGTAAACCTTCTAATCAAATATTTGGAGTTTACGTGAAATTAAATAGATCATGCTTTATCCTACTTAGTCCTACTATATTTTCTCATTTGATGTTGAAGGAATCGAGATGGTCAACAAAAGCGCATATGTTGCAATGAATACAAATCTTTAAGAGACCTCATAATATGAGTGACTAGTTGAGAACACAATGTTCTAAATTATTTTGACTAGTTAGGCGACGATGAAGTATTTGTTGAAACACCTGTTGGATTGGTGATATTTCAACAATTGTGCACAAGGTTTTTATTAACAATTCCAATCCAATCATTGGTCTCAAATTGCAAAGAGTTCTTAGGTGATATTGAGGTGTTTGTCCCAACATTTTGTTTGATTGGTGAGATATTCATAAAATATGCGCGAGAGCCTTATTCAAAACTTTAGTTTTACCATTAACTCTCAATTTGAAAGATAGCCAAGGACCTCAATAACAACAAATCATTTTTCTCTATGATTGCCAAAAGTTACAAAGGAACCAAGATCCTTGATTTCAACCCACTTAATGGGGAAGGAATAAGTTGCTCTACTTATTCATCTCTATTGAAGAGGAGTCAATTGCCTGCATGAGTAACCTTCTTAAAATGCAGTGGATCATATATTTAGAATTTACTTGACATCAAATAGATCATGCTTTATCCTACTTAGTGCTATTATATTTTCTCCTTTGATGTTGAAGGATTCGAGAGGGTCAATCAAAGTTAATATGTTGCAATAAATTTGTAAGAGCCCTCATAAGGTGAGTGACTAGTTGAGAACACAATGTTCTAAGTTATTATGACTAGTTAGGTGATGATGAAGTATTTGTTGAAACACTTGTTGGATTGGTGATATTTCAACAAGTGTGCACAAATAATAATTCCAGTCCAACCATTAGTCTCTAATTGCATAAGAGTTCTTAGGTGATATTGAGTTGTTTGTCCCATCATTTTGTTTGATTGGTGATATATTCATAAAATATGCGCGAGAGCCTTATTAAAAACTTCAGTTTGACCATTAGTCTCAAATAGAAAGATAGTCAAGGACCTCAACTAGCAACCAAACATTTTTCACTATAATTGTTAAAAGTGACTTAGGAGCCAAGATTCTTGATTTCAAATGATGGTGAGTAGCAATCGATAATGTTTAAATGCGTTGGAAGATTAACTTTGTAATCTTAGGCATTAATGGATTTGTTGTAGGGAATGGAGATAATGATTATGGAAAAATGACACACTATTACCAATATACAATCATTTTGGTGTTGGTTCATAGATAAGCCACTAATGAAATACTTGGAAATGAATTCTCATGGCTTAGAAACCACCAAAAAAAGGTTGTACAAGCCAAATAATACATAGAAGTTATAAAGGGAGGATTTTCTACCGATTCTTTTAATTTTAAATTATTAACATTAAAAGTTCGTGATTTATGCCAACAAAAGAATGAAAATATAAATTTGTAGTTTTGTCTCCATATGTATAGAGAGATTTTACAACTTATACATATTGCATTCACTCCATTATTAATATGTAATATGTCCATTATATATGGGACAAACAACTCAATATCACCTATGATTTCTTGTTAGTGTCTTGAAGATGAACCACACTTGTTGGTTCAAGACGTCAACCCAAATAACACATTGTGATAAATTTGGAAGAATTAAATCAAATTTATTCACACTGTAGAAGCATAAACTCATAAATATAAATACAATTCACCAATTGTTCTTTAGGATTAAATAAATATACATAAAAAGAAAGTAACGTCATTAAAAAAGGTCCATTGGTTAGTGATTGAGGCCTCATTAATGGAGGTCCATTGGTTGATTAGAATTTTGGTAGAAACTAATAGTACAAGCTATATAAATCACTTGTTAGTCAATATTATTGTGTTTAAATCTCCACCCATCTTGGAGGCTTCTCCCTCAAAGAGGCAAGTGAACATTGTATCCAACTTTTAATAGGTTTGCTTACCATTGTTATGTTCCAATTTAGGATTTGTTTTTTTCTTTCCACAACTATATTTCACTATGTTTTACTTTGAATATTCCCTCTAAACTAACAAGGAATGCCATAAGTGGTATCAAAGGACTTCCTTGGCCAACATATACTTCAATTTTACAATTTTTTTAAGGTTAGATATGAGTTTGATGACTTTAAATAGCACATATATTTATTGCTCGGTTGGTAAACATGAAGTTGGGGTAGAATACATGTAGAAATAACAAGAGGCGTTGCTCGGTGGGATACCTTTGTAACCTCAATTGGTACCCCTTTGAGTAGTATTGCACAAGGCAACAATGTATTTAGATTTGTCTTTTATGTACTTCTGGGTATATTGGAAACCCCCCAAGCACACCTAAAACCAATGTTACATAATTTTTTCGGTCATCTTGTTGCATACCGAGGAATTGGAGTTGTGAAAGATTCGATAGAGTACTATTGTTGGAAACCGTTTGATGTATCAAAGAGGTATAGTACATGACCATCCTTTATCCTAGAGAATTTATTCAATGCATTTATAATCAAAGGGGACTAATAAAAATGAGAAGAAATATAAAAAGGAAAAGGAAAAAGAAAAAGAAAAAAGGTTTTGGGTCTTCCAACACCATTGCAGGAGACCTAGATTAGAAGAATCCTTTCATGATGCTTATTCTTGTGGTATCATCTTGTTGTTAGGATTACAACCCTCTTTTTTGTTTTTTCCAAAGAAAAAAATGAGGACCCTATATCATTTTTTCTTTTCTTCCCTAAAAAGATCAAAAAAATTGTAAAATGGAAAAAAAATTAAAATAACTCAGTAAGTCAGAAGTTGAATTATGTTTTTTTTGCACAAATAATTAAAATATGGATCCCAACCCTAACCTCCCAACTTCTTAGTGGGTCTAACTTCTAATTTCTTCTGATCATGTTTGATTCCCGACCACCCGACTACTTGACCTTCTGACCGCATTCTTTGCCTAACCTTTAAGTCTCACCCGACTTGTTTGTAGTTGGGGTCGGAAGTAAGTGCTCCCCATCAATCAATAAACGTCCACTTGATTATTCGACTACCTGAATTATTTACCATCTAATAAAACAATATTTTATTTCCTCGATTTGTGTAATTTTTTGTTTTTTCTTGATTTCCAATAAATTGATTTGAAACTTGTTTTTCCATTTTTCCACGCTTAAACGATTGTTTTCAGTCCTACCATAAAAATCTCCTACTTCGTCTTATTTTATAGAGAAAAACATTTGGATTACTTCACGTGAAATTAATAATCAAGTCATACAAATTATTAATTCACCCATTTTCCGAGTTTATATCAAAATTTGGAACTTCCCAACGCATTTCTAGATTGCATGTTGTTTGAAATTGTCTGGCCTGTTTAAGAGAACTTTGAATTATAGGAAGGAAAAGATTGAGTTTTAGTGACTATATTTAGGAAAAATTATGTTTTTAAAAGGAATGTTGATCTTTATTTCAGGATTTTTACCAAAAAAAACTCATTTTTTCCATTTTGTTTACGGACCATAAAATGGGATTACAACCCTCCTACTCTGTCTCATTTTACAGAGAATGGATTACTTCACGGGAAATTAATAATCAAGTCATACGAATTAATACACCCATTTTCTGAGTTTATATCAAAATCCAGAACTTCCCAACACAATTCTAACTTGCATGTTGTTTGCAACTGTTAGGCATGCTTAAGAGAAATTTTAATTATAAGAAGGAAAAGATTAAGTTTCAGTGACTATGTTAGGTAAAATTATGTTTTTAAAAGGAATGTTGATTTTTATTTTAGGATTTTTTAGCAAAAAAACTCATTTTTTCCATTTTGTTTATAGACCATAAAATGAGATTTCATCTTGTTGTTAGGAGTACAATCCTCTTTTGTTTTTTCCAAAGAAAAAATGAGGACCCTATATCAAATTTTCTTTTACTCCCTAAAAAGATCCATTTTTTTTGTAAATTGAAGAAAACAAAAAATAACTCAGTAAGTTGAAGGTCAGAGGTTAGATTATGTTTTTTTTGCATAAATAATTAAAATATGGAACCCGACCCCAACCTCCCGACTGCCTAGTGGGTCAGACTTTCGATTTATTCTGATCATGTTTGATTCCCGACCACTTGACTACTTGACCTCCCGACTCCATTCTTCGCCCAACCTTTCAATCGCACTCGACTTGTTTGTAGTTGGGGTCGGAAGTAAGTGCTCCTCATCAATCAATAAACATCCACCCGACTATCTAACTACCCGACTTTCCGACCATCTAATAAAATAATCTTTTATTTCCTCAATTTGTGTAATTTTATTTTTTATTGATTGCCAATCAATTCATTTGAAACTTGCTTTTCCATTTTTCCATGCTTAAACGATTGTCTCATTTTACAAAGAAAAATAATTGGATTACTTCGAAAAATTAATAATCAAGTCATATGAATTAATTCACCCATTTTCCAAGTTTATATCAAAATTCAGAACTTCCCAACGCGCTTGCATGTTGTTTGAAACTGTTAGGCTTGTTTAAGAGAAAATTGAATTATAGGAAGGAAAATATTGAGTTTCAGTGACTATATTTAGGTAAAATTATGTTTTTAAAAGGAACATTGATCTTTATTTCAGGATTTTTACCAAAAAAAACTCATTTTTTCCATTTTGTTTATAGGCCATAAAATGGGAAAGAAGGGAAAATCGATTGCAACAAGACAAGCAATCAAGCATATAAAAGGGAAATTGAAAGAGGTAGAGAATACAAAACCCGAGGAATATAAACTCAACCAATCTATGATTTCCGAAAACATAATTGCATCGGGTAGATACTAGGGCTAAAATATTTCCTTATTATGATAAGATTTCTTGAATTTTGGCACATGTGGATATTCCAACACGCACTGTGTCAAATCATAACAAGAATGTTATAGCCTCTTGGAAACCAGAAGTCCTTTCAACCATTTATAAGATCCGTCGTCTTGAAATCCTTCTCTCCACTGAATTCCTCAATAATTTCCAAAACATGTTTTCAAACCATGTGGGGAGAATTATGACAAAGTGATTGAGGATTGGTTATGAGAAGATGAAGAAAGGTTTAAACTTGTTGACGGTGCTGGACCCGCCAACATTCAGGGGATCTCCCCGGTATGAAGTCCCAACTAGACCTCACACCATTTGGTGTAGGAGTCTCGCCCGGTTGCCATTATCTGAAAGGTTTGCCTTAGCTCTTGCTTGTCAACACATGAGAGTGGTCTACTTTGTCTTCGAACAACGAGGTTCGCGTGCCTAGTGAGTGCTTAGTGTTACTTGTGTCAAGGTTCTTTCATCACAGAGGGAGAGGGTGGAAGTGAGTCTCAAGTTGAAAGGGAATAGTCCCAACTCTGTCAGAGACACACAACACAACAGGACATGTGCAACTTCCGGTGGAGTAGTCCACACAGATAAGGCAGTCACAAACACACGGTGAATTGATAACACGTACAACACCCAGTGGAATATTCCACACAAGTGTGACGATCATTATAACAAGTTTATGAGAATGGTTCTGTCAAGTGTCCAACAAGATAGCCCACGCAGGCGAGACAACGTTAACAACTTATACAACACATTTTCGTAAGCATATTTATTAGAACAACTGAAATAGTTCAATTGTCTTAATACAAGTTAAGAAACATGCATTACAAGTGTCCAAAAAATAGTCTTACAAACAAATACAATACATGTGAGAAAATGTGCTAGGTTGTTATCAGGCTTCTGAATTAAGCGAAAATTCCAAGACACATCGGTACACCATTACATCACTAACCCTGATAGCGAGGTGTTGGAGCCACTGCTTGCTCCTCAAAGAAAAGACTACAGACTCTCAAGGCTATGTGGGAGGAGCCAAGGTGAAAAGTCTTTTGCATGTACAAATGAGGGGTATATATAGCCAAGGGTGAAACTGACTCTTGTGACTATTTGAATTCCCTCTTGACTATTTGACTTACATGACTCTTTAACTTTACATGACCCTTCAAATTTACATGTGGGTATCTTGGACTTCCACGATACATTACATTGATTATAACAGTATGGCCTGTAGTAGTGATGTGGCCGAGATGACTCATGACATGACTCGACATGACAGAGTTGGTATGTTCATGCTGCTGGTGGTGTCCATGTCGAGCTATAGTGCTGATGAGTGATGGTGTGATCTTGGTGTACCATAGCTTCACCTTCGCATGACAAGGTGTGCAGAGTCTTCGATAGTATTGGTGTTTGCTTGATGTTGAAAGTGAATGTCTCTCCTTTGCTTGTACTTGGCATGCTCCATGTGTTCGTCCATTCATGAACAAGTCTCCTTGCATGCGCTCCTTGTTCATCCCATTTGTCATCACGCCATGTTTCATCCATGTATTTGTATTTGCAATCACTCATGACGAGACGACATCAAATCGATAAATCTCCTAGTCTACCATGATGCATTATTTTTTGCTTTTGGGTGTAAGTGATCAGGAGAGAGGACAAGGCTCTGAAACTGCGCGAGCACATTTCAGGCCAGAATTCGGGCTCCAGGAATTGCAAATGAAAATTGCGCAGAGGTCACTCAGAGGCTGATATGGTCAGTCCAGATCAAAAGTGATTGTTTGAGGGATTTGGCTAGGCTGGAGGGTAGATTTTCGCAATTTTTCCAAGGAAATAGTGCAGGTAGCAAGGGGACACTGGCAATGAAAAATGCACAGATTCTTTGGGGAAGATGGCAGTGGGATGTGGGAGCTTGTTGGCCAAAATTACGCAGAGCTAGGAGGCTGGTCTGCAGGACATCCCTGTGCAGTTTCTGGGCTGAGCGGGATGCTTTGCAGCTAGGAGACAGCCCATGAAAACTGAGCAGTTTTCAGGAAGAGCAGCAGGTTGACTAACAAAACTGCGCAATTTTTGAGGACAGTGTAGTGACAAGAAATGGGTGTCTATCCGCCATGTCTGTGCAATTTCTTCAGTCAACAAAAGTGGGTGTTCTTGGCTGCTTCTGCGCAATTTGTTGGAGGAGTGAGGCTCGGGGTCATTGCTCGAACAAACTCTCTGGTTGACCAGCTGGAGGCTTGATGGCTTTGCTTGCGAGCAACGCAGATTGAGATGGCTTGCAGAGAAACTTCTACGTTGTTGTGGGTGACAGTCAGTTAGGTTAACTCTAAGATTGCACAGTGCAAACTTCCTCGAAGGCAGTCTCAATTTTTGCGCAATTCTGGGCAACAATACATGATCATTGAGAACTAAAACCGCACAGTGTAGCTCAACGAAGGTCTGGATGTTGGGGGTGGTTTGGTTGACATAGATTTAGAAAAATGACTATTTGTGTGAGTGAGTGAACTTGTGCATACAGGACCTTGTGAACACACACTCAACATGACTCAATGACAAGACACCTCAAATCAACAAGACAACAACACTCAATGTAACTAATCAACGAGTGTGAGTGACAAGCGCGACACTTGTGATAGACCATTGAATGACTGCGATGACACTTGCGCGAAATTGCATACAACTCTGTGTGTGAGTGCGACACATGTTTGCATAGTGAATACATCTTGTACACACAAAGAGGTACCCTGTTCATAGCCTAAACATGGCTGCAAGCATGACATTGTGACCAACATCTAAAAGATGTCCAGTGAATGGTCAAGCAAGGAGGGTGCAAAGACTCAACACGAGCTCACGGGATAAGCCCGAGTGCTTGCAAACATCAAGGAAAAACGCAAGGAAGGCTTTGAAATTGGATTCAGACCAAAATTTTGGAGGGTGTTGCAGCCACTACAACACTTGGCAACACACTAGTTGAATTCCCGCTTCTCTGTTTTGGTCCATTGACAACACAGGGCCTTGGTCTTTTACGGAGTATTGATTCACTATTAGGGTTACTTCGGCTTCCCCACTTACCCCATGGATAGACACAGTTCACCTTTCACCAACTCAGTCAAACACAACAGGAAGTTTCATCTTGATCACAATGTTTCGAAATCGAGAAAGGTAGTTTGGCTCGCAAGCTAAAAAATTTCAAAGTATAAGTTTTCATCTCTAGTGTTGCTCCACTGCCAATAGGCCTGGACAGTACCCCAATAGATTCACATAGGAACACACGCATTGCTCCACTGCCAACGAGCCTGGTCAGTACCCCGGTGGTGTTGCATTCTTCACCTCTCTGCGCAGGAAGCCTTTCTCTTCTTTCCCCTTTGTAATTTTAAGAGGTCTATGCATAGGCATTTATTTATTTTTGGGGCAGAAGAGGGATCCTGAATTATTGAGAGCAGAAGAGGTTGTTCCTTCAGAGAAGCATGTAAGACCTCTGACATAGGTTTGTTCATTTAGATTTTCCCCTTCTCCGTTTCTACTAGTTGGATGAGCTTGAACACATAAAGCAAAAAGCTGAGTACACGTATGGGGTTTCCCGGTGTGGACATAGGTTCATGGTTGGACCCAAGCTCCCCTTACAGATGAATCGTATTTTCCATCAATACTTCATCAACGAAAGGTTATAACCAAGCACAAAGAAGATGGACATAGGACTAGCCAAATGCTGTAGTGTCACAAGACTCTTTGGATCTCAGCCACATACTCATTCAAAAGCCAGAACTCAATAGAGGGAAACACTTATTTAAAAAACCAAAAATAGCATGATACTAAGAAAACAAAACAAAACGAAACAAAATAGTAAGCAAAGAGAAAAGACAATAAGCAGTAAACAAACTATGTACATGGCATGAGGCGCGGCCCCAACCTACTGAAAATAGTGCTTGAGATATTGGTCGTTGACAGGAAGGTTGTCAATCCTCCCATCAAGTGATTGCAGATGGTATGTGTGTGGGCCAAGCTTCTCATGGACCAGTGTCAGACTATCAGGTTCCGCTACCGAAACCTGGTTGTATCCCAAAATACCATTGAGTGAAGATAACATTCCTGCTCTAGATACTGCGTGTAACATAGGCTTCGTTGACGACATAGGGTAGTTGTTTTTGTTCTAGGAGTGGTTCAAGTTTCAGAAATCAATGCATAAGTGGATTCCCCAATAATTATTACGTACATAACTTAAATTAGAAACCCATGTAAAATAATGAACCTTGTAAGTGATCCGAGCATCCAAAAACTTAGTAAGTTCTTTCTGTATAAGGGATTTAAGTGACGAATGTACTTTCCTCAGTTTTTGCTATAATGGATTGACCCCTTCTTTGATTGGAATCACATGTTGTATTATTGGCGTGTCGTATGTACTCAAACCATCATATGCCCACATAGACACATCCTGTGCTGTTTGAACAAGCGGACAAAGACTTGCTGCTCTTGAGGCGTGCAACATGTACCGAGACTAATGAACTTTGGATCGTGGTATATTCCCATATTTATATATTCGTTCATCATGGTGGAACTATGGGTTTTTCTATTTCTTGACCCTTGAAAGATATTTTGCAAGTCATAGAGCCTTTTGAGAGAAACCACACCCTTGGGGATGAGGTTTCCTTTCTTGTCATCAGCTGCAGCTTGCAGGGACTACTAGTGATCATATTTGTCAGTTGTTGCGTCCTTGAAGGCATCAACGATGTCCATGAAGTGCAATATCTCTGGCTGGTAACTGTTGAGATGAGGTGATAAACAATATATGGTGTTACGTACCTGCCTTACCACGATTTTTGTGTCACCTACCACTTTGAGTGCAACAACATTGAAGCTAATGGCCTTTTGCAAGCCCAACACAAGTGCTTTGTATTCAGCAATGTTGTTCATGCACTCGAACTCCAAGCGGCTCGAGATCAAATGTTTCTTGTGTTTTGGGTCAATCAAGACACACCCGGCTCTAGAGCCATCCTGTGTCTTTGATCCATCAAAGTACATGGTCCACAACTCATCTGTACACGGACCGTTCGATGCGCTTGTACTACTGCTACTGTTGCTACTGCTACTTCTACTACTACTGCTACTAGTGTTACAATGTGTTGTACAAGTTTCATTTCCATCATTTGGGCAAGGAAGTGACCCAACTGCATGTCTGGTGGGGTTGGATTTGGCTGTACGAGATAACACCCCAACGTTGTTTCCAAGAGGCAGTTTCCGAACATGAGCTCTGTGAAAGCCAATGATTCATTCTCACCATTGATGGGAGTGATGTTGTGTCTCATGTATCTCTCAGATAACACCCAGATTTGATTTCTTTTTCCCTGATATGGAAGCCACAAGTGTGACCAGTCTATAGCAAAGTACCCATTCAATTTGCTGGACCAGTCTCTGCTGAGCAGTAAGTCATATGATTCCGGTATGTCCAAGATGACAATGTTGATGCATTGGTGAACTCGTTCGTCATGAGATAAACAAATGATCACATCCCAAAGTTCACTAATGGGTGGTATGCATGTCCGATCAAGTTGGATGATCTGCGTAGATGTCTTTCTCCATTGCACATTGATCTTCTTGGCGATGAAGAGTGGCATGACGTTGGCTAATGTGCTATAATAAACCAAATAGTTGTTAACATTGAAGTTAAATATTTTGAATGAAAGCAAGAATGGAGGGAAAAGAAAGTTTTCTTTTTCCATTCGGAGTGTGTTGAGCTTAGTTGTGAGTGAACCGGGAGATGTGCTCGCTCCCTTGCTAGTAGAGGTTGCATTGTTTGCAGGTGTTTTCCCCAGTGCACACAACAGAATATCCCACTGACTTTGAATCTTAGATAACTCGAACAAAGAGATGTTTTCGCGAGTTTTATTCATGTATTCCGCAATGTTGTAGTTAAGAATGGGTAGACTCAACGAGATGTCCGGGGTCAGACTCGTGTTCATACTGTCCGGCGAAGTGTTCTGCAGTTTGCTGCTCATGGATGTACTCTTGTCCGTTGTTGTCTTCTTGGGCTTGCTTTGTGTTTTCTGCTTTTGGACAGTTGGTGGATCAACCTTCCTCAACAGTTCAAGCTTTTATCGCATTTCCCCAAATGTAAGGGGAGCCCCTTGACTTCTGAGATTGTATCGACCATTTTGCTTTTGGGGCTACTTCTCAATGTTCATTTTCTGCGCTACTTGTGAACGTTGATACATATTGATTACTTGCCCAGTGTTGGGTGCCTCATCAGGTGCAACATCTTTGTCATCATCTGTGTCTCTTGGTTGGCACTGTGTACTGCTCACTACTTTTGGCATGCAGTTGCATACTAAGTCTGCAACTCGTTTCCAATCTGAAAAAGACCCTTCTGGGTGATCGTCTCTATGAAATGAGTAAAACTCATCATTCACGCATTGTTCTATCTAGAACACTCGGATGGAGCTCTAAGTAGTTTTAGTCGGGAAGCGGTTGCTGACTAATGACATGCTTCCTTTCTGTTGTCTGGGAGGCCGGCTGCTTGCAAATGTGTCGATCGTTCATTATTTCAGCTTAGATACTTTTGTTGTCAAGTTCTTGACAAGATGAGTAAGGGTTTCAATGTCACTTGCTTCCTTGTCTTTACCCTTGCTCGTCGTAGCATGGGGCTTCTTGCTTGCATATCTGGAGTCTTTTGCAAGTTCATCATCCTTGATGACTCCAATTGCATGCAGGTCCTTCTCTACAGTGATTGCCTCTTCGAAATTTTCTAATAACGTTGGTTTCGCAGCTCGCTTAACGAATTATGCAATACTGGTTGGCAGTGTGGACATGTAGTAGTAAAAAATGATGGAGTCATGAGGTTTCGTGTCCACTGCAAACTTGTTCTATATGCACAAAAGCCTATGATTGAAATCTTTTATCTTTTATTTCGACTCCATCTTCAGACTACCCAACTCTTTGAGCAACATGGTCGGGGTCTTGTCATTAATGATTTTTTCCAAAAACATCCGTTTGAACATGACCCAATTATGGATGGAGTTGACAGGAAGGCTTTGATACCATACTCCTGCATGGTCGTCCAAGGTACACAGAAACAATCTACATGCAACTTCATCATATCGTACCTCAAGTATTTGCAGTTGTAGGTAGTACTTGTCCAAGTGATCTTCTGCCTTCACTGTGATGTCAGGGTCATACTTTGTGAGAATTATCTATGAACGCTTTGGCATCCTGTGCCAAGCACTTGGGAGAGACAATGGTCCCTGAGTCATCCATTCCAAGTTTTGGTCAACCATGTCTTCTTCTTCGTCCTCCTCCTCTTCTTCAAAGTGACGGTTTCGGTTTTGAGTCTGTTGGTTCATCTCCGCCTCCGCCTCCACTCCTCCGCTGCCTTCCCCTCCGCCTCCTGTACCAGAATTTGAGCCCAAGATCATGGGGGTGTCTCATTCTCCCTGTCGGAAGATTGGAGGTTCCTCTTCGTTGTCAACAACTTCTGCCAGACCTTTGAGTGTGGCAAGAACTACTTCTTCCAGTGCTGATACAACAACTCTTGTAGGAGTGGTCATTGGCTTCCTTAATGCGTATGGAAGATCTTGTATTCCTGGGATCAGTCTGATTTCCTTCGCGAACTGACGAGTGATGGGACAGATAGAGAGGATGTGCTAATACAAAATTTCGTGTTCATGTTCGGGAGGTGAGGAGTAACCAACTTCAGAGTTGCACATAGGTGAGAGGGAGTGCGAGTTACTGCCTTGAACAAATGATTGATGAGTGGGGGTGAGAGGACATTTAGCCATAAACAAACGATGATCCTCCTTTTAGCGCCATAAATTTTGACGGTGTTGGACCCGTCAACATTCAGGAGATCTCCCCGGTATAAAGTCCCAACTAGACCTCACACCATTTGGTGTAGGAGTCCCATCCGGCATGATGGATCGATTTCCATTGTCTTAAAGGTTTTCCTTAACTCTTGCTTGTCAACACGTGAGAGTGGTATTCTTTGTCTTCGAACAACAAGGTTCGTGTGCTTGGTAAGTGCTTAGTGTTACTTGTGTCAAGGTTCTTTCACCCTAGAGGGAGAGGGTGGAAGTGAGTCTCAAGTCGAAAGGTAATTGTCCCAACTCTATTAGAGACACATAACACAACAGGACATGCGCAATTTCTAGCAGAGTAGTCCACACGGATTCAGAAGTCACAAACACACAGTGAACGAATAGCACGTACAACAGTTAATGGAATAGTCCACATGGATTTGACAGACACAAACACACGGTGAACAGATAGCACACACAACACCCAATGGAATAGTCCACACGAGTGCGATGATCGTTATAACAAGTTTATGAGAATGGTTTTTTCGAGTGCCTGACGGGATAGCCCACATGAGCAAGAAAACGCTAACAACTTATACAACACATTTTCGTAAGCATATGTATTAGAACAACCAAAATAGTTCAATTGTCTTAATACATGTTAAAGCAACATGCATTACAAGTGTCCAAAGAATTGTACTACAAACATATACAATACATGTGTGAAAACGTGTTGGCATGTTATCAGGCTTCTGAATTAAGTGAAACTTCCAAGACATTGGTACACTATTACATCACTCACCCCGATAGCGAGGCGTTAGAGCCATTGCTCGCTCCTCAAAGAAAAGACTACAAACTCTCAAGGCTATGTGGGAGGAGCCAAGGTGAAAAGTATTTTGCATGTACAAATGAGGGGTATATATAGCCAAGGGTGAAATTGGCTCTTGTGATTGTTCAAATTCCATCATGATTGTTTGACTTACATGACTCTTCAACTTTACATGATTCTTCAACTTTACATGTGGGTCTCTTGGACTTCCACGTTACATTACATTGATTACAACAGTATGGTCCATAGTAGTGATGTGGCAGAGATGACTCATGGCATGAATCGACACGACAAAGCTGGTATCTTCATGCTGTTGGTGGTGTCCATGTCGAGCTGCAGTGCTGCTGAGTGATGGATGTGCTTTTGGTGTATCATAGCTTCATCTTCGCATGGAAAGGTGTGCAGAGTCTGCGATGGTCTTGGTGTTCACTTGATGTTTCACATTCATGTCTCTTCTTTGCTTGTACTTGGCATGCTCCATGTGTTCATCCGTTCACGAACAAGTCTCCTTGCATGCACTCCTTGTTCATCCCATTTGTTGGCGCGCCTTGTCTCTTCCATGTACCTATATCTTTAATCACTCATGATGAGATGACATCAAATCCAAAAATCTCCTAGTCTACCATGATGCATTATCTTTCGCTTTCAAGTGCAGGTGACCGAGAGAGGACAAGGCTCTGAAACTGAGCAGAGCACATTTTAGGCCAGGATGCGGGATTCGGGCACTGCCAATGAAAATTACGCAGAGGTCACTGGGAGGCCGAGATGGTCAGTCCAGATCAAAAGTGACTGTTTGGGGGATTTGGCTAGGATGGAGGGTAGATCTGCGCAATTTTTCCAGGGAGACGGTGTAGGCAACAAGGGGACACTGGTAGTGAAAACTGCACGTATTCTCTGGGGAAGCTGGCAGTGGGCTGTGGGAGCTTGCTAGCCAAAACTGCGTAGAGCTGGGATTGGCTAGCCTTTAGGAAATCCATGCGTAGTTTTTGGGCTGAGCAGGATGCTGAGCAGGATGCTGGGCAGCAGGGAGACAACCCATGAAAACTGCGCAGTTTTCAGGAGGAGCAGCAGGCCATCTAGCAAGGTGACTGGCTGACAAAACTGCACAATATTTTAGGATAGTGTAGTGACAGGCAACGGGTGTCTGTCTGGCATGTCTATACAATTTCTTCAGTCAACGAAAGTGGGCATGCTTGGTTGTTTCTACGCAATTTTTTTTGGAGGAGTGAGGCCTGGGGTCATTGCTCGGTTAAACTCTCCGGTTGACTAGCTGGAGGCTTGATGGATTTTCTTGCGGGCAACACAGATTAAGATGGCTTGCTGAGAAACTTCTGCGCTTTTTTGGGTGACAGTTAGTTAGGTCGACTCCAGGATTGCGCAGTGCAGACTTCCTGGAAGGTAGTCTCAAGTTTTGCACAATTCTGGCTAGCACTACATGATCATTGAGAGCTGAAACTACGTAGTGCAACTCAACGAAGGTTCGACTATTGGGGTTTTCCGGTCAACATAGCTTCAGCAAAATGACTAAGTGTGCGAGCGAGTGAAATTGTGCATACATGACCTTGCGGACACACACTCAACATGACTCGACGACAAGACACCTCGAATCAACAAGACAACAACACTTAGTGTGACTGACTGACAGGTGTGAGGACAAGCACGACACTTGTGATAGAACGTTGGACGACTGCGACGAAACTTGTGCAACATTGCATACAACTCCATGTGTGAGTGCAACAGATGTTTGCATAGCGAATACAACTTGTACACACGAAGAGGGACCAAAGACTCAACACGAGGGTCAAGCGAGGAGGGTGCAAAGACTCAACACGAGCTCACGGGATGAGCCCAAGTGCCTGTAAACATCAAAGAAAATCCTAAGGAAGGCTCTGAAATTGGATGCAGCCCAAAATTTTGGAGGGTGTTGGAGCTGCTACAACAAAACTAAAATCTTCTAAAGAATATCCTATTGTTATTTGTAAGAAACCCTTCAGATTCATCAACAAATTTCTATCTCGTTTGTATGGAGAAAAGGATACCGAACATTGAAAAATGCAATGGATTCCCATAATCCATAGTATCTGACATGACTCAAAGCGTCTTAATTGGGACGATATTTTATCTCAAAACATTACCGAGGCTTTGAAATTATCATTGTTATCTCCTCCTGACTACAAATAAATGTTTTGTATGTCTGCTTTCCTTATGGATATTGTTATTTCTTCTGTCCCATTTCCCCTCATGAAATGGAATTATCCGGTTAATCAACAACTTCCCATTCAGAATTATGCCCCAATCCTATGGGAAAGTAACTTCAAATTCCATCTATATGACATTTTCCATTATGTCATGATTCCTCTCCATGAAATTCTTTTTGGAAAAGCCCCTCCTAGGGTTAGTGAAAATCTCAAAGAAGGCCTAGAATCAATAGGCCAATGGTTTGTAGAAGAATTATTTACTTACATAAGAGTCTATGGTAGTGAGGTTGGTCCTCACCTTTTACCTAGATATATTCTTGAAAGACTTGCTTTAAGGGAAGTGGAAAATCAGGCTTGCTTTGTATGTCCAGACTCTAAAAATGAGCAAACTGCAAAAGAAAATTTGGTCAGTTTTCCCAATTAAATTTGGATAAAGGAATATCAGAGACCATGGACATGTGTACAAAGAAGTAAAAGAACTCCAGTATGTTTGGCTTTCTTCTTTACCTCATTATGAGTATGACTCCCATGGAATTATTGGTAATCGATATAAAGCAATGAGCTATGTTAAAATCTTCACACATTAGGATCCTCCTTTTGATGGGGTTTTCATATCCATTGATGATTTCCAACAAGATTTTGATAGAGAGAAGCTATTAGATGTTGAAGCAAGGGCCAAATTAAAGGAATTAAGAGAAAGTATTTTTGAAGGGTTCCTAAAGGAGAAGAGTCTCCATGTCAATATCTCAGTAGAAGAACTTAAAACTTTTGAGTTTTTTCAATTTAATTTCAAACATATTACTTCAGATTCTCCCTCTACCTCTCAAGAAGAGCAAGAAAGTCAAATTCAAAAAGCAACAAATGTTTCTGTTACAAGTAAAGAAGTGATTGCAGGAGAATAAATAATTAGAAAGTGAGATCAACATGTCAAAAGAGATGAATAAAAAAGTTAGTTAAGAACAAAAGATGCTACAACCACATAAGTTCTTGAGAAAAAGAAAGAGCCAGAAACAAGAATGTCAATAGACAAACAAATATTACATGATTACGAGATTATTGTTATTAATTCTCTTGAAGACACAGAGTAGAGGCAGTCATAGAACATGATAGGTAAAGAAATGGAAGCTGATGTAGAAAAGTATAAACAAACAACTGATGTTACTTTTTATGGAAAATATAAAGAGACATTGGAGCAACAAGCAAAGGTTGATAAATCTGCAGTACTTCAAACATCTCCTAATACTTCAATGACACCTATTTCAACTAATATTCCTTGGGATTATTTTCTATTTAAACATGTTTCTAAACTCAAAACAATATCTGATATTGTTCCTTCCTTAACATAATATTACTTTAATTCCCAGACTAAGTTAGTTGTGAGGAAAAATAAGAAAAGAAAGTTTGATTCTCTTGAAACTATTTATAAATATAATTGGCAAGCTTCAGACAATGTTAAAGAGAAAACATAGGAATCTTCACAAGCCCTAGGTACTTTTGTAAATTACAATCAGTATCATCTTAATGAGCTTACAACTTCTTATGACAACAATTTACAAAGAATTAAAGAATTATAGACAGTTAAAGAAGGGAAAGGTATTTAAGGAAGACATTAGGGAAATTTTGAGGTCTAAAATGGATCTCCTAAGGAAATTATAAAATCATAGTGGAAATAATAAAATAATAGTAGATAACATTATCAAATTTTAGAGGGAAAAAAATATTTTTTTTTTCAACTCGTATTTTCAAATTATCTCCCTACAGGTTTACTTAAATTTCGAGAGGAAACACTCGTTGGATGAAAATTTTGATTCCTCATCCAAGGAGTACTCATGTTGCATACTTTTGATGGACCCTACTACACGAAAAATGAGAAATACATGAAAAACGTGATTGCAATCACGTTTTTTTTCATGCATTTCTCATTTTTCATGTAGCAGGGTCCATCGAAAGTATGCAACATCGGTACTCCTTGGATGAGGAATTAAATTTTGCATCCAACAAGTACTCCCACTCGAAATTTGAACAAAACGTTAGGGAGATAAGTTGAAAATACGAGTTGAAAAAATAGTTTTATTATTTTATAATTTTTTAATCTTTTTACTTTTTTAATCCAAAAATGGTGAATCATCCCCCATGGTTGACATCATCATCTTGATTCCTATTGGTTCTTATAAAGTTTATTTTGGTTGTACATTTTTCTTAGGAGACCCATTTTAGACCTCAAAACTCCTTTAATGAAATTGACAAATATATTCTGCAACTCTTGTTCAAAGATTCACAATTGAAAGAGAGTCTACAAATCAATTAAATGAATTAGAATTAAAACATACCCAACATATTCAAGAATTGAGAAAAGTTCATGAAGATCAAAGCTGAATCTTGAAAGAAGAAGCTGGAAGTAATATTGAAATAATGACTACAACTTTGAGAGAGCAAATTGATTCTCTTCAAAATCAACTCAGTCAAAGTCATGGAGAAATTCAAAGTTTGGAATTTTTCAGAGAACAAGCATTACAAATCAACCTAATACTAAAAAAGAGTCAATCCAAGTTTTACAAGCAAATGGATAAAACCTCAAGATTTCATTAAGAGATTTTAAACCTTAATGAAATGATTTATTCCCTAGTAGAAGGAGATAAATATTTGAAAGTAAGATTTTTGTCTATTCTTGAATGGGAAAAAGAATTTCAATCATAAGTAATTCCAAAGGTTTCCAAGAATGACGAAAAACTTATGCATGCATCCTTAAGTTGCAGAGAGACAGAAGCCAAAGAAATTAGGGAATGGGCCAAGAAAGCCTTGGAACAATGTTTATCAATATGGGAGAAGGACATTATTTCATTGAAGAATTTGATCTTTCAGGTTCTAATCCATTAAAAGAAGTTCTTACAGGAGAACTTCAACAACCACCACAAGACATCATTACCAGATACCAAAGAGAAATAGGTGAAATCAAGCTCTGGGCGCAACAAACTTTCCAAAAGTTCCCGCCGTTCCCTTTCTAACAAATCAAACTTATTTCTAAATTAGGATCAAATATCAGTAAATGAAGAAAATAATCCAGAAGCTAATTTCAAATTGCCAAGTCAGCGCAGATAATTTTCATCTGATTCATTTCTCAATTGTTTCTTAGATATATTCAAAATGGATGAGTCATATCCAAACCAATTGTAATGTCCCCTAATAATAATAATATTAATAATCAATAATAAATAATATATTATAATATTAAAATAAGTAAATAAATAAGTAAATAATAAAAAAAAGATAATAATGATAAATAAATATTAAAAAATAAAGAAAAGATAATAATAGTTAAAAAACAATAAATAATAAAGAAAATATTATAATAGTAAATAAATAATAAATAATGAAAAAATATAATAATAATAAATAATAAATTGGTGTTTTAAATAAATACATACAAAAGTAAACTATAGAAATAAGTAAAATTAAATAAAAGTAAAAAAGAATAAAATAAGAAAGAGTTAAATTAAGAGAAATATTAAAATAAGTAAAACTTAAAATAAAGAAATAAAAATTGTAAGTTGATACATGGAATGTGTGCATGCACCCCCTTTCCATTTTTAGGTTCTATTTAATGGACAATGAGGAAGATGAGATTCACCATTCCTTCACCCATTTTCTTGGGAGAAAAGCGTTGTGAGACAAATGATTATTTGGCAGTGGTACATTGATTGAGGGCTCGAGGTTGGCCAGCTGTAGAAAGATTATGTGCAGCTGAGCCTACACTTGGGTGGAAAGTCGTCCCCAAAACTTTGTTGTGGTTAGCGGTATTCAAATATTGTTCAACTCTGAAATCACAAGTAAGAAATATTATCGCCACATATAAGACATCTATGCTCGTGTTTTTGGAAATTCTATGTTAATTAGTGGAATGATTATGTGTTGATTATTAATTACATGATTGCATATTTTAATTTTGGAGTTGTTACATATGGTATTAGCGCTGGGTTACAACCCTAAGACCTATAGCTTTGACATACAATTTTAGTTAAAATCTATATGAAAGTTCATTATTACCCTTGTTAAAAATATTAATAAATTTTTTAATTAAAAATAAATATAAACAAATTTTCTTTCATTTCATATATATATATATATAATATTTTTATTTAAAAAAATTATGTTCTTTTATTTAATTAGAAAATTAGTAACTTGTTCATGCTCTTTATTTTTAGATATCACTGAAATTATGGATTAAGAGATATACTTACTATTCAAAAGCAACTTAATTAGAATGTTGTGGGGCACATGTAGCATTAAAGTAGGGCTGAGTGAAAAAGCGGTTGGTAGGCATTATCTATTCCACGGAATTGACGACAAAAAAATTTACTCTAAAATTAGCTGTTTTGCAAGAACCTCTGAAATTTTAAATAAAACTTAGAAATAAACGTATCCATTTATGGCTGTTGAGATTCAAAAAAGAATATTCAGGGTTTATTGTTTTATTGTATTAGTGGATTCTTTTTTTTCCACTACCCAAGACTTTACCCAAAATGCTATGCTTTTTCCGAGAACATGCATTTTTATTTATTTTCCTTAAAAAAATGTTTTAGTGTATAAAGTTGATTAATATTATAAATAAATATTAATATTGATAAATAAACACTATTTCTTGTCTATCCCGTCTATGGCCAAGTCAACTCTTATGTTCGAAGTGACAACTCAGCTATATGAGGAAAATTAAGAAAAAAAAAAAGAGTTTACTTAATGAAATTGAAAAGTGAATAAAACTAATTGTTTTATTTTATAATTTATATGCTATTATAATTATATGAAATATTAATTAAAAAAATGAGATGAAACAATTTCATATAGGTATATTTTATAAATACACAATAAATGTGTGAATTTAATTTATAATATAATAAATTTATAAAAACTTTGTGTAATAAAATTTGGATAGTAAAAAGGAGGGAGAAAATGTAAGTTTATGGTTTAAAGGAGTATTTTATATATATTATTTTAATTTGATATTTTTTATTTGGTTTAAAAACAAAAAGATAAAGAGTAGATTTTTGAGTTGTATATAATAAAATCATGAATTGTTTTTTATGTTTGAATTTTTTACTTAAAGTATAATTTGTCATTTTAATATAGAGAGAAACACATGGATATATGTATTAGTGATTGCATGAATAGTTAAGGTTATGCTAACTTTCTAGTGAATTTGAGGTTATTAAGTTGTTCTATTGACTTGCTCTGAGAATGTCGCCTCTTGAAGAGGGAAGGAGTGATAATAAAGGGTTAATTATAGACATTAAGGCTAGGGCATTAGATATGAAATATTGTATCATCACTTAATTCATTTACCTAACGTCTGCAAGTCAGGAAAGTAAAGATGACACTAACTATTTATACAAGATGTGAGGAACTTATAGGTGATTAAATTAAGAAAATAGAAGTGCAATTCCACAAGAGTAAATGGAAAAAGAAAAATAGTATATTGTCAAGGGCTTTAAGAATAAAAGGAAAGTTCCAAGTTGATCCCTAAAGTTGGTGGTAATATTTGAATAAAGTTATCTTATGCAAGAAGGGAAAATGATGAACTTGTCAATTTTCTAGTGAAGATATTGCAATCCTCCTAACCATAACCAACTTGGAATGATGATGGTGAATAGCAAAAAACTTATAGAAAGACACTCTAAGGGAGTGAGTGGAAGTTTGATAAACAAGTATTAGAAGCCAATGACAATTAGTAAACTATCCTACCACATAATAGAAGTTTTTATTATCACAAGAAAGTAACTTAATACTCTTGAGGTGGCACATGAATAAGTAACCATTTCAAAATATTGTTGTTAAAACATAGAATTCTTTTGCTAGGAGACAAGATGGGAATCAATATAAGGTATAATGGAAGATGGCCCATATCGAGAAGAAATTATTTTCAATCAACCAATGAAGTTAAAGGATTAGATAATAGTGACGATAATTTTTAAGGAAGTTGTAGGAATTATGGTAACATTAGATTATAGTGGTAATAATACCTAATGCATTTATGTATGGTGGAATAAAGAGTGAAAAATAATATATTTGGGAATATTTTGCAAATGGAAAAAAAGGGGTACAATGCCTTAACATAAACATAGTATTTCATGATAAGTCCAAGATTACTGATAAACGAGCAGGGCGCCAATGTTAATAACAACAATATGAAATTTTAGGATTGAAGTAGCTAATTAAGTTCATTTAGTTCTTTAAAGTGTATAACATTAAAGTGTGAAGGGAAATGTGACAATGTACTAATGTCTAAAGCTAATTTATGAGACCTATATTAAGTGGCAAGTTCTCTTAAGGATTTTGAGGAGTGGATTGAATGATAAAATTGGTAAGGGTCAAAGTGATGACCTATATAATTTAGAAGTGTCAAGATAGGGAGTTTTGGTCACTTGTTATTTGTAGTGATAACAACTATTTAACTTTGGAAAGGAATAAACTATACCGAGCATGAAGCATAGGAAGAAATACAATTAGAATTTCTATAATGATTCTTTGAGAAGGGTAACACATAATTTGAAAAAAGAGGTGAGAATCAACTAATAAAGGGTGTACTTGAATAAATTTCACTCATTATTTCATGAGTGGATTGGTGATCTATTGATACTTCATATAAAACAACTTACTAGTTCGTGCCATTAGTATTGAAAGAAATTATTGCCAAACATTAGGCATACCAAAATTTTGTGGATGATAATGGTGGTAGTGGTTCCAAGTGTTTCAAATTCTAAACTAAAGATTCAATGAGTGAAAAATAAATTCTAAGAATCACTAGTCCGACTTGAAGATGGGTGAATATATGATAAAAGAGATCAAGTGGGGAATTGATGAGATAAACAAATATTTTTAGGATGAAAAATGGCAATTACGCAAGTGATGGATAAATCCCCAAGGTTCAACAAGCCCTCATGCAAGTGGATTAATCATGACAACAACTTAAACAAGGATGACCTAGTGTGTGTGTGTCGTGGAGGAGAATGATACTAGAATGGATAAGCAAATATGTATAGTGATCATGGATTTTTAATTTTGATATTGATGATTTAAGGAATGGTAGTACAACCAACAATATATTGATGATGAATTTCACTAAATTTCCTTGGGGAAAGATGAATACATGACTAGAAGTTAAAGCTCAAGATAATGAGATTCATTTGAAATTTAACGATGTACCTAAATGACTATACCTACTATGTAACTTGTCAACTTCCTAGTTGAAAGAAGTGGAATTGATTATTGAAAAGTAGGTGGTATCTTGATGAAAACATGGCACAATGGTGTTAATGAGGTAGCCTAGATCCTAGATGGATGTTGAATGTTCTTATTCCATAATTAGTATTCGATAAAATGAAATTGATTTTTCTGATGATCATGACAATAATGTTTATAGTGTATTATTGTTTTATATTTGATAAGTATTGAGATGATTCTCATATTGATGATGTTTCATGATATGATGGTATGAGGATAATGATGCACATATGGTTCTTATTTATATAGTTGTTAAGATAATATTGTTGTATGCTTATGATGAATATGGTATGCATAGGGATTATGTTGTTATGACATGAGGTATATTGACATGTGGTTCATTTATTATGTGATGATATGCCTTTGATGTTGATACGTTGATGTTATAACTTATGAGGATATTATGATGTGAAGCATGTGGTAATTGTATGCAGATTTTATGACATGAGAATGTGGTGATTAACAATGATATTATGTTATCATGATGACATGCAAGAGTTGACATGTAGATTATTTTCTAGGATGTTATGATTATGACTAATGCATTAGACGCATGTTGAGATGTGGTGATTAACAGGAACTCCATAATTGGGCTGAGAGGGCCGGGTTTATTTGATGATATTGTGGGGGCCCATACCTGTGAGGGAGAATATGTAACACCATATGGGATGGGAGCATACTCAATTGATACTACATATGCCAGTGGTTACTTTGTCTTGTGTATCTCTTGATGGATAGCTCTTGAGGGGCTATGGGACCATCTTGAGGAGGTCAAGTGCTTGATATTGGATTGGGATTCCAAAGTCTGGTGGGGGTGTAAGGACTTTGATACTTGGGGCTACGCACCTTACTGAGTGTGGAGGGAGTGGGCTAGCCTTTCAAGATGCTTGGAGTACTACTTCATGGAGTACTAAGCTGGGTGCATACCTTGGGGCAGATGAGGTCTGAGCCAGACGCGAGCCTTGGGGCCAGCCTTGAGCTATGGTACACACTGATGAAGCTTATGCCTAGTTCCGAAAGTGGGAAAAATGACAAAGATTCCTTGAGATTTCCCAAGTGTTGTGGAAACTTTCAATGCCTGCTGGTTATACTAGTTCAACAGAGGGTGTAGGGAAAATTTGAAGTAATAAATAACTAAATAAATAAAATGTTAAATGATTCAACTTAACTTCGGGACGAAGTTCCTTAAAGAGGGGGAGTATGTAATATACCATAGTATTAATAATAATAAATAATATAATATTAAAATAAGTAAATAAATAATAAACAATAAAGAAAAGATAATAATGGTAAATAAATAGTAAAAGAAAAGAAAAGATAATAATTGTAAATAAATAATAAATAAATAGTAAAAGATAATAATAGTAAATAGATAATAAATAATGAAGAGAATATAATAATAATAAATAAATAAAATAGAAAATAATAAATTGGAGTTCTAAATAAATATATATAAGAGTAAACTATAAAAATAGTAAAAATAATTAAAGTTAACAAAAATTAAAAATGATAAAATAAGAAAGAGTTAAATTAAGAGAAATATTAAATTAAGTAAAACTTAAAATAAATAAATAAAAGTTGCATGTTGACACATGGAATGTGTGCATGCAGACCCCTTTCTATTTTTTGGTCTATTTAATGGACGATGAGGAAGATGAGATTCATCATTCTTTCATCCATTCTCTTGGGAGAAAAGTGTTGTGAGACAAAGGATTCCCTGGCAGTAGTACGTTGATTGAGGGCTCAGAGGTGGCCAACTGTAAAAAGATTATGTGTAGCTGAGCCTACAGTTGGGTGGAGAGTCATCCCCAAAACTTTGTTGCGGTTAGCGGGATTCAAATAGCGTTCAACTCTGAAATCACAAGTAAGGAATATCATCGCCACAGGTAAGTCGTCTCTGCTCATGTTTTTGGAAATTCTATGTTAATTAGTGGAATAGTTGTGTGTTGATTATTAATCACATGATTGATCTAATTAGTTGCATATTTTAATTTTGGGTTTGTTACACCAATGCACTACATCTACTACTTAACGTGGAGGATACATACTATGAGGATGAGGAAGAAAGATGAAC
The DNA here is from genome assembly GCA_031772625.1 of Pinus tabuliformis. NCBI lineage: Eukaryota > Viridiplantae > Streptophyta > Pinopsida > Pinales > Pinaceae > Pinus > Pinus tabuliformis. The sequence goes on along the minus strand of CM062811.1, from coordinate 497,120,940 downwards.
AACTTAACATCTTTTTAGGAAATAATCAGTTGAAAAGGATGAAACTTTTATTTTTAGAAGCATGTCTTTATTAGAGAAGATATTTATGAGTTTCTAGTTTTATTTGCCAAACATACTTATCTTATTTTTGAATTATTTATATGACCTCTTATGTTGGAGTAGAGGTCAAGAAATTGTGAAAGCTCAAAACTTGTATTTTTCAATCAAATTTTGTAGTAGCGACTTTTTTGAAGACTAATTTCCGAATCAAATGTGCTTTTGAGATATGTGCTTAATGTATGGTCATATTTTTAATTATTTAATGGATGCCTCTGGTATTTATCTTTAACTTGTGCATATTTATTTTTGAATGAATATTTGATTATTCTGTTTAACATTTCTTAGGATTTGTTGCAGTCTATATCTATTATCAACAAATGTTTATGAATTGTTAACTTTTTTATATATTCCCGTTTGATTGTTGAAATCTAATATTCAAAAGGTAGAATATAAGTTGCTCTTATTTTCGAGATAGTATTTTTTACCGTTTTTTATTATTTCTAGTTAATGCGTGCATATTAATTTTAGAAAAACAAACAAAAATTATTTTGAAAAAGAAGGGAAATATTATAAACATCTTTTTGAGATTTTTGTATAAAAACTCTCTAAAAATAAACGTGTGGCAATCTGGACCTAAATTCCAGCCATATTCAAACAAACATGATTTCTTGTGATTTGTTATGTTTGAATGAATTCCCTACACCCTATCCTAGTTGTTGTTCAAATCAGCTTCATCCAACAAGAAATTTGTTTATTTTTTTGTAGATCATTGTAAATATTTAAAATATGTCATATTTTTTTCCCTATTTTAAAGTTTGTTTTATTATCTCTCTCACTTTTAAGTTCAATTTAGTTTAGAAAAGGCAATCGAGCCTTATTTCTAGAGAGTGTACAACCATCTCAACGAAAAAGGTTTTGATGGGGACACTGACTTCAATATCACCTCTCTTAAACAACGAAGGAAGAATTGACTTTTGGATTCATTCAAGAATGAACAAAAGTAACTTACAAGTTACAATGTCCCTAAATGTATGTTGAGTTCCATAAAAAATAAGCCAGGATTAATAAGATAATGCAGTACAATATTTATTCAAAAACAGAAAACAAAATTAACTTGAAACGCCCCTAAAATATGTCAAAGTTCAATCAAAGGTGGCCTAGATCAATAAGATAATGCAACACAACATGACTATATAGATTTAAACAATGATGGATCTAAAGAAAGTAGGGCTTAATGATTCTGTTAATTTTCTTGTTTGTAGTGGGTGTCGTCAAATGCTATAATTTGTCAGCGTCGTTTGCTATGTATGGTATACAGAGTAAGGCACTCTTTATGTTTTTCAAATTTCCATGCTTCTTCTGGATATCATTTTGCAATTGCTTTATGAGGCACATGTGATGAAAACCTTGTTTATTTGAAGGTCTGCATGGTGGCTCATTTGTCCATGTGGGGATTAGGCAAGTGATATTCTTGTCTTGGCCACTAATAGTCGGCTAATTTTCTCACCACTTTGAGTTTGAAAATGGTGTAGTTATTCTAAATTTCCAGATAAATTATCAGTCATGATCTTCAAATAAAAAATAAAAGGAGTCATTTATAGAGGCGGAGGAATTGCCCAGACGACCAAAAGTGGTTGGAATCTAGGCAAAAAAATTTCAAAAAATCTTGTGGAGGCAGTGTTTGAAACATGTTTTTGATGGTGGAAATGGATTCAACACCATCAAAAACTTATAAGGCACCTAAAATTATGAAATTTTACATATTTTACTTGGATTTACAAAAATCCCAGCCGGATTTTTTCAAAATATAGCCGAAATTTCCATAACTTTCAAGGAAAAAAATCATAATTGTTAGACTAAGGCAAAATACAATGTGGACTTGTAAAACACAAGGTGACAAATTTCGACTTAAATTATGGAAAGTTAATCATGACAATGACATTGTTCCATACTTTGGCCAGTACAACTTAAAGTAGAATATATTGTTTGTCGAATAAGCTTGGAGTTATGTTAGAGCTCGAAGTTTCAACAAACTTTATATAAAATTTCCACCCACTAAAGTCCACTAGTCCATTTTTCTAAGATTATTATCTTTTCCTTCAACACAGCCTGGTAATTATATAAAACTATCCTCATACCATGTAGAGAACATGGTTACTGAGTAAATTTGGAATTATATTTATGTTCTATGCATGACCAGAATCCATTGAAAAATTCTCATATCTAATTTTCTGCATTTATTAGTCTGGAAATTACAGGTAGTTTTCTTCCCATTGAGAGTTAAGCTCAATTGTGGTCTTTTTTCTTTAAAGTTAATTTTGATTGAAATCCTGGTAGATATTTTTTCAGAATTGGCAAATTTTAGTTGTGTAATTTATAGAATTTTAGTGACTCAAGAATATTTTAAAATTTCAGTTGCATAATATGTAAAGTCCAAGAGATTCAAAAATTTCTTAAAGGCTACATTTATATTCATTTAAAAAATATTTTAAACAAGAAGAAATCACAAAAGTACCAAAATGGCTGAAATCCACTTCCTAGAAATTAAATCCCTGTTGATGATGCTTTACCCACCAACATGTCAAGGGGACCTCCTCGTTAAGAAGTCCCAATTAGATCTCAGACCATTTGGTGTAGGAGTCCCAGTAGTGGTTCGTAAGGTAATTCCTTGATCGCGATGTCGCACAGAGGAAAGTAAGATAACTCTATCAGTAGCAAGGGTGTGACTGATGTAGTGAGTCAAGGAATGAGTATGAGAGGTTCCAACACTTCAAAGGGAGAGGAATGTGAAGGTGAGTTCCAGGTTGAAAGGGACCAGTCCCAACTCAGTTAGGAACACACAACACAAAGGACATGCACAACTTCTGGTAGAGCAGTCGACACGGATGCAGTAGTCACAACATACAAGGTAAGATAACACAAACAACACTCACGGATCAGTCCAAGACGAGTGTGACGGTTGATATAAAAAGGTTCAGAGAAAGGCTTGTCTGATGTTCGACAGAGCAGTTGACACAGACGACGACATCATTAACAACAAGATTCATATAATTGCATACAAATCAGTTCATATACAAGTACGTAAGTTAAACAACATATATCATTAAGGCAACCGGAGCAGTCCAACTACAATAACAACATATGCATGAAAATGTGCTGGCTTTTATTATATAAAGAAGTGTAAGTCACAATCATACAATACACCATGTAAACCTGCTAGCCCCATCAGTGGAATGTTATAGCCACATCCGCCTACTCCTCCAAAGAGATGTACTAGCTCCGTGTAGTGGAGAAGCCAAGGCACATTACAATACTGTCCAAGCCTTCTTCAAGATAGTCTTAGTAGAAGCTTGGCTAACCAAAAGCCTATACAATGAGTTATGAGGGACTATTTATAGTGAAGGGTGGGGTGACTCTTGACATTCCCCTTTGTGAAAGTTCAACTACCCTCATGACTCTTCACCTACTCTATGACTGCTACATCCAACTGTTGACACTCGACTTACACTTGACATGACTCAACATTACAATGCACATGTACTCATGTGAGACAACATGGCTTGAGCAAGCCTTGCAAGACATCACTGACACTTGGTCTGCTGTGGTAAGACCAACTCTTTAATGTGCTTGTGATGGTGAAGCTGGTGAGCTGATGCAAGCTTGATCGTCTGTGATGGTGTGCATGCACCTCATGGTGACACATTGTTGAAGTGAACTCTTGCCTCTGTTGCAACCAGTGCATTGGTTTGGCCCCTTCATCCAACTTGTTTGGTAACATGTGCATGGTCTTCTTGGGTATGGTTGAACCGGCAACACACTAATGCATAGTGTCCGTATTGATCTTTAAGTGTGCGTTGGTGGTCATGCACATCAACTTGCTAAAGTGCATGTTCAACACCAGTTGGACTGGCTTCTTGTCTTCGCCTTGGTGAGTGTGTCGAATGGGTTGGATTGCATGTGTGCGCTCAACGACATGCATGCTACTGGATCCTTTGCATGTGATCAACAACACTGCTCACCATGTTTGCTCTGTGTCAACTGTTGGGATGGATCATTAACTCATACTAGTGCAGTTTCATCTGCGAGTGCATGTTGCGTCCACTACTGTTCATGTTCCTACTGCAACTCATTGGACTGTCTATGCAACTTCATGTTCTTCCTTAGTTGCTACTTCAGCACATGCAACTCCTTCTCTGTTCCATCTTCTACCTTCACGCGATCTTCATGTCGCACCGTCACTTCATAGCCTGAGTCTCTAAAGTTGCTTTCGTTATCAGTGGATCTTCTTGATCTTGCAACTTTTCTCCACCTCTATGTTGTCAACAACCTTCCTCTTGCATTCGTTGTGTTCATTGCATTTGATATTTTGCCTTCAGCTGCTATTCATGATGCTGCTCGCTGTGATGTTGCTGCTTGATGTACTTGTCCATGAACAACTTGATGTCTTCATGACTAGGTAAGCCTATGGACACTTGATTGAATGCATCCCCAAGCGTGCTCTGAACGGTGTCTTCATCTCTTATCTCTTGGAAACCATTATACCTGTACTGCTGAGAGGTAGATGAACACTTGTGATACCTGGAGACATGGAAACACTCATAGCAATCAATTTTTCAGTCGAAAACCAAAATGAACATGAGAACTGACTTGCAACATACCTGGGTGAATGATCATGAAGGTTGCGCAATTTCGACCGGGAGGTCGGGAGACTGACTGCCAAGACTGCACAAGGAATAGTCTGGGCTGCTGGGAGACTGAATGACTGCTGGAACTACAAAATGTGAAATCTATTTGGGCAGTTGGCTGCTGGGATTGTGCAATGCGCGATTCCAGCTAGGAAAGACTACTGGCCCAGGGACAAATTTGCGCAAATTTTTGGGCCAAGCAGCCACTAACCTCCAGAAATGCGCAATTTAGTCTAGGAGGCTAGTGCTGGGCCAAAATACGCAAATCTGGAGAGGAAGGTGAGCCTTCCTTCTCTAGATTGCGCAATGCAACCTTGGTGAAGGCAGAGACCAGGCCAAGGTTGGCCTAACTCGCCGATGGGCAACTGAAAGCAAGTAAGTTGATGAAATGCATGGCGATACCAAGTGATAGCAGAAGTGATAAAATGTGCATGCAAAACATGAAAGGAGGATTGAGCAAACAAATCAACATGCATGTGGGTGAGGTTGTTCCCCAGTTGGGCGAACATTTGTGCAAAACAGTTTCATGCATGCGACAACAGTGAGATAGCAACGAAAATTGAAACAGAGCTAGGACAAGCTAGTATACATGTAAACAATAGCAAGCATTCAAATAAATCAAGCAAACAGTACTCATACAAGCGAAAACCCAAAAAGCGACAGAAATGAAACACAAGGCATGGGAAGCGAGCTTACCCCAAAACAACTGAGTTGAATGTGCTGACTGCTCCTAGATGTGATGTGGGATGTCAGAGCTACAAGGTTGATGTGAGGAATGAGCTCTGCAACGTCTAGTTGATAATTTTTGATAACATCGACGTTGTGACGCACAACAAATCTAGGGGAAGCGACACTTAAAGGGAGGTTTCTGAATTGTTCCTTGCATGTAACCTCTAACTGCTAAACATAGATACCTGAAACAAGGGATGCCTTTACATGATGCCTTGGGAGAAATAAACCATGCATGAAAGTCTATTTTGCTCAGTCTTGGAGGGAACTGGTCAACTCAGCTGCACATGCAAGGGACCGCTTAACTGCTAGAGGAAAATGCACATTTCTAACTGGGAGTTGGGCTAGATTCCCAAGGGATTTGTGCAATTTCTGGGCTGAGCAGCTGATTGCTACCCAGATTTGCGCAAATCCTAGGCTGAACAACCTGTTGCTGGGAAAATTTGCACAAATCCTACTGGGAGGGTTGGCTGGCAGGATTGCGCAATCCTGGAGCCCAACAGGCTGTTAGAGAGGATTGAACAATTTCTGGAGGGAAGGTTGGTTTCCCTCTAGAAATGTGCAATTTTCAAGGGGAAGCTGCTCAGCCTGTAGCTGGACCGAGTCCGGGTGAGTACGATCAAACTATGATCGACAGGCTGCCTTTGAGCAAGAAAGACACTGAAGCTTGAGGACTTGAAGAAGCAAGGCAAGCTGCTGTGAAGGTTAGTAGGGAGGCTCCAAAACAAACTAAGGCAAAATTTTGGAGGGTTGTTGTAGCCACTAAAAGAATCCCATGAAGACATTAATTTTTTTTTGGCTAGGTATGACCAATCTATTGCATAGATGTAACCTGCAACGACATTATATTTAGATTCGACATGTTTCTAACTGTCAGTATTGTTGGGGTTGTAGATTAAAGCTATTCTATCTTCACTATCAATATTGTTGAGGTTGCATGTTAAAGCTACTCTACCTCAACTATCTTTGTCATCCAAAGTAATTGATTTTAAACTTGTCTCTCACGGTCTTCACATGATCCGTACGAAGATTCAAACAAACATGATTTCATGTGATTTGTTATGTTTGAATGAATTCCCTGCACCCTATCCTAGTTGTTGTTGAAATTGGCTTCATCTAACAAGAAATTTGTTTATATTTTTGTAGATCATTGTAAATATTTAAATATGTCATATATTTTCCCTATTTTAAAGTTTGTTTTCATTATCTCTTTCAATTTTAATTTCAATTTAGTCTAGAAAAGGAACTCGAGCCTTAGTTCTAGAGAGTGTAACCATCTCAACGAAAAAGGTTTTGATGGGGACACTGATCGAGCCAATACTCAACTCGTTGCAAGAGGAATTCTTCTACCTGTCAACAATTTGGTGCTAGAAGGAGGACCACTGATATTGTATGGATGATAAATCTATTGAGTCTATTCATCCTAACACATCATCTAACACTAGTACCTCATCTACAATTGTTCATCTAGCTAAACCACAACCTATTTCATCAACAACTACATTCTTTCTAGAAGAGCCAGCTGAAGTTTCATCAATTCTTGTTCATCCTAAAATACAATTCTCAGGAGTGTATGCCTTATCTCAAAGCAATTTTTTAGGTTTATCCCCTATTTTATTTGATATATATAAAAGGATAAGATGTAGGCATGAAGGTAAAGCTATAAATTCTTCTTTTTTTAGAAGCTATTCCTAGATCATCAACATAAACTAGACCCGAAGCTTCATCTGAATTCACCACTTTTACTAACCCTCTTTTTCCACTAGAAATATTTGATTGGGAAACTAATCCCATTGCATCCCAAATAATAACTCCTTCAAAAACTCCAGCTTTGACCTCATTGGTTCCACCTTGAATTCCTCCACTTTCAGTTATCCCTCCTACAAGATCACCTCCTCCAAGTCTCTCATCACCACACACATCAAGTTCAAGTTCATCTTCCCTAAGATCACCTATGGTAGGTCAACCTTGGTTATCTGTTGTACCCATCGCTACTACTGGAGATCATATTGATCTTCCAAAACATTTTGAAAGATGGCGTCCCAAGTATAATCTTGATGGATCTATTGTTGTTGAAGAACATGTTAAACAATTCATGTTATATTTGAAATTAGGAGTAGTACAACATGAAGATCAAGTTTGCAAGCTATTTCTGTTCACTTTTGAAGGAAAAGCTATAGCTTGGTATTTTACACTAGTTGATGGTTCTATTACAAGTTGGGATATTTTTGAAAAATAATTTATCAAAAAATATGGAGAAGATAAAACCAAAGCATATTTAATTGTAGAACTCTCAAATATTATGGTGAATCCCGAAGAATCAACCAATTATTTTAATCAAAGGAATCTCTCTTTCCTAAATAGAATCCCTGCAGCTTCCAGAATAGACAATGATGTTCTAAATAAAGTCTATACTACTGCTTTTCCTTCTGATATTGCATTTATTGTCATTAGAGTAGAAGAAGGCACATTAGATCTAAACATGGATGAAACTTTGAATGTTGAAAAACAAATCCTAAATATTGTAGCAAAACAATCATTAGGACAAGAAAGAAACAAAACAATATCTACTTCTAAAAAAGCTTCAACTAGTAAAACAGTTGACGATAAGAAATAAAAGGAAACTATCGATTTAGACTCAATCCAAAAGGTAATTAAAAAGATGTCTAATGAAATAACTAATGTCAAAAATGTTCTTTCTGAAACATCGGTCATTAAAAAACCTTGGAGACCATTTAGAAGAAATCCCCCCCCCAATCCTAATCAAACCAATATTAAAGAGTTCAATATTGATGATTATGCTCAAGATGACTTTTGTCGAGCTCATAATGATAAACATTTTGAAAAAAATTGTGCTGCTTTTATAAATATGTTCAAAGTATTTGTAGAAGCTGAGGAGGAGAAACAACCACAAGAAGAAAACAAAAATGGAGCAGAGTCTAGTAAAATTAATGTTTTATGGGATGTTTCACAGGGAGGATTAATTTATAATGATTCTATTTAAGACGAAGATGAAGCCAATAATTTTCACACTAGATAAAAAAGTCAAAATCCCTTTCCTAATCAAGCATCATCATCAAATAATAATCTGTCCTCTCAAAACAAAAAAACACAGACTTCTGATAAAGCTACTTCTACATCTAATACTGCTCCTTCATGTGAACATTTAGATTATGATTTAGTTGAAGACATGAAGAAAACTAGAGCTAATATCTCTTTATTTGAATCATCAAAAATTACTCGGCAAAGAGATAAACTGATTAAAGCTTTAGAAATAACCCATTTGAAAAACAAAATTTCAATAAATCTCCTTCTAAAAATATTTCTAATATCAATGCAACTTTGATTGGAGATAGATCATCTTCTCGAACTCCTCCTTTTATTTTGAATTTTGAAATTTGCAACAAAAATGTGCACAATTGTCTTATCGATTCAGGGGCTTCATCCAATGTAATGGCATTATCAATTGTTCAAAAAATAAATTTATCTCCTACAAATTTATCTACTCAGATTGTGCAACTTGACAGATCAAGTGTCGAAGTTTTAGGAGAAATAAAAAATGTGCTTATCAAACTTGCTTCAAATCCCAAAATATTTCAGATTATCAATATCATTGTGACTGATATTCCAGAATCATATGGCTTAATTCTCAGTCAAGATTGGTATGAAAATATTAATGGTTATTTTTCAACAAATTGGTCTCATCTATGGCTACCTGTTAGAAAATTATATATTACGGAGCAATGGAACACATAAAATATTTCAGAAATATAAACACAGAAAACGCACAAAACAAGAGAGACACAGATATACGTGGTTCACCCAGTTTGGGCTACGTCCACCCTGAACAGCCAGTCCTTCCTTTCTATTATCCAGCAAAATGAAGAGACACAACCTACAGCAAATCCGTTGTAATATCCTCTGTTTTCTCTCACAGTCTCACCTCTCTGTTTCTCGCTCACAGAATACACATCTATTACACAGCCTCAAATACAATGCCCTCATACAAAGAGAGGGGTTGCCTTCTAGGGAAAAAAACCCTAAACTAAACATAAGTTCTACCGTCAGATCATCCGCCTAATGAACGGCCCAGATTGACTAGAAATTACTATACTTTTACAAGGCAATTTTATAGCTGTTTTTAGCTTCGGGGGCACTGCCCCCAAAACCCCCCGCCAGGGGGGGGGGCCCTGGACCCCCCCTACAGCGAATATTTTACGAGAGGCGTTGCCGCCCCCATTTCGAACTGGGGTCTAATGTGGCGATACCTTTGAATATAGAAGATAATCAGGCTCCACACCCAACAATCTCCCACTTGGAGACTGATTGTAGCAACTCCACTGCTGCTCCATTTGCTGGACAATGACTCCTCTTTGGACCTGGCTGTTTCTCATCTTCATCGTCATCCTTGAAGACCAATTGAAACTGAGCATATTCTTAGTTTCTCCCTGGTTACAACTTTTGTTAGCATATCTGCAGGATTCTGGCTAGTGTGTATCTTTTCCAGCTTCAACTCTCCATCTTCCAACACTGATCGTATGAAATGGTACTTGAGCTGTATGTGTTTAGTCCTGGAATGAAATGCTGAGTTCTTTGCAAGATGAATGGCACTTTGGCTATCACTCTATAACGTGCCCATATCATGCTCCTTACCCAATTCACCGATAAACCTTTGTAACCAAATCATTTCTTTACTAGCCTCTGTAGCAGCAACATACTCTGCTTCTGTTGTTGAAAGTGCAACAACACTTTGGATTTTTGAAACCCAATTGACAGTTGTTCCTCCAATAGTAAATACATATCCTGTAGTGCTCCTCCTGTTATCTCTGTCACCTGCCATATCTGCATCAACATATCCTTGTAGGGAGATGTTTGAACCACCAAAGCATAGTGCTTGATTTGTGGTACCTTTCAAATATCTGAGAATCCATTTCACTGTCATCCAATGTTCCTTTCCTGGATTGTTCATGTACCTGCTTACAACTCCCACTGCATGTGCAATATCAGGCCTTGTGCAGACCATTGCATACATTAAGCTTCCAACTGCTGATGCATATGGAACTTTAGACATATAATCCATGTCTTCTTGGGTCTTTGGGCACATTTCATTGCTAAGTTTGAAATGGCTAGCAAAAGGTTTACTAACTGGTTTTGCATTGTGCATGTTAAATCTTTTCAACACCTTTTGTATGTACTCATTCTGAGACAATGTTAATTTACGATTTTTCCTGTCTCTAGTTGTTCTCATACCAAGGATTTGTTTTGCAGCTCCCAAATCCTTCATTGCAAATAAATTTGCCAATTTTCTTTTGAGCACATTTATTTCCTACATGTTAGATCCTGCAACAAGCATGTCATCTACATACAATAACAATATAATATAGCTGCCATCATTTTGCTTTTTCAAATAAACACAATGATCAGAGTGACATCTAGTATAACATTGTTCAGACATAAACTTGTCAAATTTTAGATACCACTGCCTTGGAGCCTGTTTTAAGCCATACAAGCTCTTCTTCAACCTGCACACTAGTTTCTCCTTCCCTTTCACCTCATATCCTTGTGGCTGCTGCATATATATCTCTTCCTCCAAATCCCCATGGAGAAAGGCTGTCTTTACATCTAACTGCTCAAGATGCAAATCTTCAGCTGCTACAAGACTTAAAATAGTTTTGATTGAAGTCATTTTAACAACAGGAGAAAATATTTCATCAAAATCAATACCTTTCTTCTGTGCAAACCCCTTCACCACAAGTCTAGCTTTATACCTCTGTTTTCCTCCATCTTCTTCCTTCAGCCTGTAAACCCATTTATTCTTCAATGTAGTTTTTCCTACAGGCAACCTGACTAAATCCCAAGTCTAGTTATGCATTAAGGAGTCCATCTCTTCTTCCATGGCTACCTCCCAGTTCTTCCTGCTTTCAACTTGCATTGCTTCTTCATAACATTCGGGTTCACTGGAATCAGCCAACAATAAATAATATAATGAAGGAGAGTATCGTTCAGGGGGTCTACTTATCCTCGTAGATCTTCTAACACCACTTTCAGGTGTTTTGGGTGCCTGTTGTTGTTGTGGTGGTTACTGTTGTTGTGGTTGTTGATTATTATTATTTTCAGGAACCTTTACTTTTTCAGTGATTTCATCAAGAACTGCGTATTCCTTGTTTTCCTTTTCCTGTTTCTTTTCCTGCAACTGATTCTTATACAAGACCTTTTCATTGAATATTACATCCCTGCTCCTAATGATTTTTTGATTTTCGTAATCATATAAGCGATAACCAAAATCATTAACACCATATCCAATAAAGGTACATTTCTTTGACTTTGCCTCAAGCTTTGTTCTATTTTCTTTATCAATATGGACACAGGCCTCACAACCAAAAGGCTTTAGAATAGAGTAGTTTACCTTTTTACCTGTCCATGCTTCCTCTGGAACACCACCATCCAAGGAACTTGAAGGCCCTCTGTTTATTAGATAAACAGTGGTATCTACAGCATCTGCCCAAAATTGTAAAGGCAATCCTGCATGCAATCTCATGCACCTTGCACGCTCCATGATTGTTCTGTTCATCCTTTTTGACACACCATTTTCTTGTGGTGTTCTTGGAACTGTCTTCTCTCTGCGAATTCCATGCTCTGAACAGTGCCTATCAAACTCTTTGCTGCAATATTCACCTCCATTGTCTGATCTAAGACACTTCAATTTCTTTCCTGTCTCAATCTCAACTAAAGCTTTCTATTTCTTGAAAGTATTAAATACATCATATTTATTCTTAATACAATAAATCCATGTTTTCCTAGTTGCATCATCAATAAAAGTAACATAATAATGAGAGCCACCGAGAGATGATACCTGAGCAGGTCCCCATACATCTGTATGCACAAGCTCTAATTTTTCGCTCTTCTTTTCTTTCCCAACTCTGAGAAATCTGACTCTCTTCTGTTTTCCATAAATGCAGTTCTCACAGAAGTCCAAATCAACATTCTTCAAGCCTGGCAACAAATTCCTTGAGTGAAGAATCTTCATCCCCTTTTCACTCATGTGTCCGAGCCTATGATGCCATAACGCTGCATCTGCTCCTTTGGAAGTTAAAGCATTAACAGAGTTAGAAATGCCATTGCATAAATACAATGTACCAACCTTTTCTCCTTTTGCTATTACCAGGGCTCCTTTGGTGACCTTCCAAGCTTTATCTGTGAAAGTTGTCACACAACCTTCATCGCCTAACTGCCCTGTTGAAATCATATTTTTCTTTAGATCTGGAACATGCCTTACCTCCTTTAATAGCCATTGGTTTCCATTCTGCTGTTTTACAAGAACCTTACCCATTCCAACGATTTTACAGGGTTTATCATCACCCAGACGAACTTGTCCAAAATCTCCTTGAACATAGTCATGAAAGTATTTCTTATCAGGTGTGGCATGGAATGAAGCCCCTGAATCTACCACCCAGGAATCAGTAATATTTTCGAATGAAAGAATCAAAGAATCTTGTAACACCTCACCTGTCACATTTGCTTTATGATTGTTTTCTTGATGTGCATCTCCTTCTTTTCCCTTCCGAGATCTACAGTCTTTCTTTAGGTGTCCTTTCTTTCCACATTTCCAGCACACTATCCCCGATCTGGACTTGGATCTGCCTTTCCTTGATTTACTGTGATATCCTGAGCTCTTTCCTCTTTCCATTTTTCTTCCTCTAGACTCTGCACTCAAAGCATTTCCCGATGTCTCACCGAAGATTTTTCGTCGCATTTCCTCGCTAAGGATAGCACCGACAACATCATCAAACTTTAAAGTACTAGATCCAGAAACAGAGTTACTAATGGCCATTACCAAACCATTCCAACTTTCTGGTACTGAGCACAAGAATAACAGAGCTCTAACTTCATCATCAAAGTTTACCCCTACAGAACTTAACTGACTTGTAATTATATTAAAATCATTTAAATGGTCTGCAACAGATCCACCTTCTGACATCTTCATATTAAATAACCGTTTCATGAGAAATACCTTGTTTGAGGCCGAGGGTTTTTCATATAGTTTCGACAACGCCTGAATCAAACCCTCTGTCGTTGTTTCCTTCGAAATGTTGAAGGCGACTGATGCAGCGAGGCACAACCGTATTGTTCCGAGTGCCTTTCTATCGAGAAGGTTCCATTCTTCATCTGTCATACCCGTCGGCATCTTTGTTTTTCTGCCCAATGGTAGGTACAGATCTTTCTGATACAGATAATCTTCCATCTGCATCTTCCACAGCGAGAAGTTTTGGCCGTTAAATTTCTCGACCCTAAACTTACCATCTTCCGCCATTGCTCCCACTCGAACCAGGAACCCTTCTTTCTTGTGAGTTTATCAGCCAAATAGACCTTCGGCTTTGATACCAGTTGTTAGAAAATTATATATTATGGAGCAATGGAACACATAAAATATTGCAGAAATATAAACACAGAAAACGCACAAAACAAGAGAGACACAGATATACGTGGTTCACCCAGTTTGGGCTACGTCTAGCCCGAACAACCAGTCCTTCCTTTCTATTATCCAGCAAAATGAAGAGACACAACCTACAACAAATCTGCTGTAATATCCTCTGTTTTCTCTCACAGTCTCACCTCTCTGTTTCTCGCTCATAGAATACACATCTATTACATAGCCTCAAATACAATGCCCTCATACAAAGAGAGGGGTTGCCTTCTAGGGCAAAAAACCCTAAACTAAACATAAGTTCTACCGTCAGATCATCCGCCTAATGAACGGCCCAGATTAACTAGAAATTACTATACTTTTACAAGGCAATTTTACAGCTGTTTTTAGCTTCGGGGGCGCTACCCCCGAAATCCCCTGCTAGGGTGGGCCCCCCCCCTGGACCCCCCCTACAGCAAATATTTTACGGGCGACGTTGCCGCCCCCATTTCGAACTGGGGTCCAATGTGGCGATACCTTTGAATATAGAAGATAATCAGGCTCCACACCCAACACTACCTTTAAATGGCAGGCCAAATAAATTCAAGGTCGACTGTGAACAACATATGAAATATATAGTAACTGACCTTGAAAATTCAAATGAACTAATCAATTATCCTGATTCTTCATTAGGAAATTATACATTTGATACCTATCTTGGTAATTTCTCATCTGAAGAATATGATGTATTGGAAACTCAAATTGAAAGCCTAAATTATCTCAAGGTATCATATTTGAATTTAAGACAAATTTCATATGTCGAGGTTTCATCTATTACTGCAACTGATCAACTTAACAATTGGACTTTATATTTTGATGGTTCCAAATCAAATGAGGGAGTTGGTATTGGATGTGTGTTAATAGACCCCCAATAAATTTCTCTTATCTTGTAGACTAAATTTCCCTTGTACCAATAATGTAGTTGAATACGAAGCTTTACTTCAAGGTCTTCGTAAGGCTATTGAAATGGACATAAAAAATATCAAAGTTTTAGGTGATTCAGAAGTAATAGTAAGACAATGCAATAAAACTATTCATTGTGTATCTAATCTTTTGAGAAATTACAAACAAGAAGTATGGGACTTAGTTCAAAATTTTGATAACTTTGAATTAAATTCCATACCCCATTCTCAAAATAATGATGTCAATCTACTTGCTAATGTTGCATCAAGACTTTTGCCAGTTGAGAATTTTTCTCTAGAATGAATTTTCAGTTGAAATTATTTTTAGACCTTCAGTCCCCGACAATATTCAAAACTGGAGAGTATTTGATGATGATGATCAAATCAAATATTTTTTAACTCTAGAAGATACTTTCAAAGAATCCATTATTGATGAAGATCAACATTATTAGTAGCTATCATATTTTTCAGATGATCAAAAAAATCAAAATTCAATTCCAAAATCTGTAGTCCGATTAGAAAATTTATATGACTTTCAAAATAGATTCAAAGGTAGTAAAAATTGCAAAACAAATAGCTCTTCAATGCAATTTGAAGTTGTAAATATGGGAACAAAAAAACAACCTCAAAACATTAATTTGGGAAGTAATTGTACACCTGTTGAACGATCCAAATTTATTAAACTTTTCAAACAATACAAGGATATTTTCGCCTGGACTTATGATGATTTGAAAGTTTATGATACTAAAATCATTCAACATGTAATTCCAATCAAATCATATACTAAACCTTTTCAACAAAAACTAAGAAAAATGCATCCTAGACTTGAGGGTCAAATCAAAGAAGAACTTAATAAACTCTTGAAAGCTCGGATTATTTTTCATGTGAGACATTCACAATGGGTTTCAAATTTAATCCCATTTTGAAAGAAAAATAGAGATATCAGAATCTGCATTGACTTCCGAAATTTGAACAAATCATCTGAAAAAGATAATTATCATGTTCCTCCAATGGAACAGATTTTACAATTTGTTGCGGGATTTGAGATGTTTTCTCTTCTTCATGGATTCTTTGGTTACAATTAGATACTAGTTGCACTAGAAAATCAAATTAAAACTACTTTTCAAACTAAATGGGGTACATATGATTATAAAAATATGCCTTTTGGATTAATCAATGCATGAGCTACATTTCAAGGAGCCATGAATATTTATTTTAATGGACTTATTGATAAATTCATGGTGGTATATATGGATGAAATTATAGTCTACTCTAAAAAAAGAACTCAACATGTTGAGAATTTAAGAAATACATTTGAAAGATGTCGCAAGTATGGGATCTCATTAAACCCAAAAAAAACTATATTTTGTTGTTGAGAACTTCTGTTAACTTGTGCATTTGTTTGGGCTCATCAAACAAAATAAACTGGTTAACCAAAGTTCTCAACAACATTATGTTACTAACTGTGGAAATATACATGCCAAAAGACTGTATTTGATGTCACTAAAGGTAAATTATTGGGTTTCATAGTTTCTAAGACTGGTATTATTATTGATCCAGATAGAATCAAATCAATCTTGCAAATTGTTCTTCCTCACAATAAAAATTCTATGCAATATTTCTTAGGAAAGATCAATTTTGTTAGAAGGTTTATTCCAAGTTTTGCAGAAATAGTCAGACCAATGCAAGATATGATTAAGAAGAATCATGTTTTTAAATGGGGACCATTATAAAAAGATTCTTTTGAAAAAAATCAAAGAAGTTATTGCTTCTACCCCAACATTAATTAGCCGAAAATTTGATAAATAATTTTTATTATACACATTTGCATATGATGTTTCATATGCAACAATCCTCACTCAGAAAATTATGAAAATATAGAAATTCCTATTTCTTTCATGAGTTTTGGTTTTCAGGGTGTTGAATTAAATTATCCAAAAATAGACAAGCAAGCATATGTTGTTTATAAATTTGTTAAACACTTTAGACCTTTCTTGTTGAAATCTCACACTAAAGTGATAGTTCCACACCCTGCAGTAAGGAATTTGTTGGTACAAAAAGATTTAGGAGAAAAAAGAGCAAATTGGATGACTGCATTACAAGAGTATGATTTAGAAATTAAACCATCTAAAGTCATCAGAGGATAGGGCCTATGTAAATTATCAGTTGAATCAGAAGGATATAATTAAGATGAAGATGAAAATTCTAATTCAGAAATAGGATGGTACAATTAATTTGAAATGAATCAACAACAAATCCTTTATGTACCTATAGTGAAAAATACTATATGCAGATATAAAACAATTCCTAATTCATGGTAATGCTCCTGATCACAAATAAAAGAATTTACGTCTCAAATGTTCCAAATATCAATTAATTGATGGCATTTATTTTAGGAAAAATTATGGTGATGTATTACTAAGATGCCTTGAGAAATCCAATGAAGAAAATGTCCTAGTAGATTTACATGATGGAATTTCTGGTGGGCATTTTGGCAGAGAAATCATTGCACATAAAATTTTAAGAGCATGGTATTACTGACCCACTTTGTTCAAAGATTCCTATGCATATGTGCGGAAATGAAAAGAATGTCAAACAACAACAGGAAAAGAGAAAAGTATTGCTCTCCCTCTTCCACCGGTCGAAGTCGAAGGACCATTTGAGTAATGGGGATTAGTTATCATTGGTGAGATTAATCAAAACTCTTCAAAATTACATAAATACATTCTCACAACCATTGATTATTTTACAAGATGGACTGAAGCAGTCCCTTTGAAAAAAGTCAACGATGAACAAGTGAGATATTTCATTGAAACACATATAATTACGAGGTTTTGAGTTCCAACATCTTTTGTATTTGACAATGCTTCATATTTCTTTTCCCTTAAGATGAGTGAATTTTGACTAGATAAAGGTATCAAAATCAAATTTTCTGCTAACTACTACCCTCAAGGTAATGGCTTAGCAGAGTCCATAAAAAAAATTGATTCAAATTCTCAAAAAGATTATCCAAAATCATCAAAGAAATTGGCATAACCAGTTATCTAATGCCCTATGGGATGATAGAGTTACTCCTAAAAGAGCATTAGGTAATTTGCCATATTTTCTGGTATGTGGTAAGGAATTCATACTGCCACCAAACAATTTCCTTCCATCTATCCAATTAGCTCAATCTGTAAAGCATAATTCAATCAGAGATATGGATGTTCGATTATATACATTGTTAAAATTGGAAGAGGAATGACAAAAGGCAAAAGCTAATTTTCCTGAACATCAACAAATTATCAAAAAATGGTTTGATAAACATTTGGCACCTGATAGATATTTTGTGGTTGGCGACTTTGTTATCAAAAAGGACAAAAGCCATGACGAGAAAGGAAAACACTCTAAATTTCAGCATATTTGGATTGGCCCTTTTCAAATCATTTTCAAAACTAGGTATTACAACTTACATCTTACAAACATTGCAAGGCCAACTAGAAAATTTGCTTGTAAATGGGAAAATTTTGAAAATATATTTTTCATAAGAAAATCTCTCAAGACCATGGGCAAATATTCTGTTTTACTAAAGGATGTGGGTATCCTAATTTTTTTTTTCTTCTTTTTAAGATTTGTGTACATACTTTTTATTCTCAGTTGTTCCCTTAGTTGTAGAATTTCAACTATGATTACATATTCCAAGAAGCATACTTTTATCAGTATATTATAATATTGTTATGATAAATTAAAGTTTAAGGACAAATTATTCTCAAAATATGAAAAATCCAGAAATGCCTAATATTACTTTAAGTTTTTATATAAACTTTCAATAGTGGAAAAGTGTTTGATTGATTGTTTTATGTTATGAGAGTTCCATCACTTTCAAATATTAAAAAAAAAATAAACCAAATTCTCTCAAGTAATGAATAATACAATATAGAGTTTGATTTTTTTTAATACATTAAAGTATTTTCTATCAAAGCAACTCTCTAATACCCCACTTCCATCACTTAGCTATATGTGATAAATTTTCAAATTTGTCATAAGCAATAAAGTGAAAGAAAGAAGTTTAAAGCTATTCAAAGAAGAAAAAAACAAACTCGTCGAGGCTATAAACACTTGCTAGCAGCGAGTCAATGTTTGTAATTCAACTAAAGGGGATATTTGCGCTCACCAAAGTGAAGAAATCAAAGGTTTAAAGAGAGATGATTATAATGCAAAGCAAAAAACACTTTGATAGTATTAAAATCCTAAACTTAGTGTTAAAAAGTTCAGAAAATTGATTGGATTTTAAGGTTCTAAAAATACAAATAACCTCATTATTTGACTCTTATTTCATAAAATTTTCATTTCTTTCATAAGTACTTCTATTTTGATCATTTTATTTTCATTCAAACTATCAAGTATCTCAAGATTAATCATAAATTAGAAGAAATTTATGAAAAATTTATTTTATTTTAATTATAAAATTAATCTTGACAGAGATAACTGCTTCTTCCAGTGTGTCATTGTTTTTTGTTAGGATTACAACAACCCTCTCTTTTGTTTTTTCCAAAAAAAAAAATGAGGACCCTATATCAAATTTTCATTTATTCCCTAAAAAGATTAAAAAAAAATTGTAAAATGGAAAAAACAAAAAATAACTCAATAAGTCGGAGGGCATAGGTTGGATTATGTTTTTTTTTTTCACGAATAATTAAACTATGGATCCCAACCCTGACCTCCTGACTGCCTAGTCAGTCTGACTTCTGATTTCTTCCTATCATGTTTGATTCTCGACCAACCGACCTCCTGACTCTAGTCTATGCCTGACCTTTTAGTCTCAACCGACTTGTTTGTAGTCGAGGTCAGAACTAAGCACTCCTCATTAATCAATAAATTTCCACCCGAATATTCGACTACATGAATTCCCGACCATCCAATAAAATGATCTTTTGTTTCCTTAATTTGCGTAATTTTTTGTTTTTTCTTAATTTCCAATAAATTGATTTGAAACTTGTTTTTCAGTTTTTCCACGCTTAAATGGTTGTTTTCGATCCTTCCATTAAAACTCTCCTATTCTGTCTCATTTTTAAGAGAAAAACTAGTGGATTAATTCACAGTAAATTAATAATCAAGTCATACAAATGAATTCACGCATTATTCGAGTTTATATCAAAATTCAGAACTTCCTAACACATTTCTAGCTTGCATGTTGTTCGAAATTGTTAGGCTTGTTTCAAAGAAATTTGAATTATAGGAAGGAACAAATTGAGTTTCAACGACTGTATTTAGGTAAAATTATGTTTTTAAAAGGAATGTTGATCTTTATTGTAGGATTTTTATCGAAGAAAACTCATTTTTTCCATTTTGTTTTCAAGCCATAAAATGGGAAAGAAGGGAAAATTGATTGCAACATCACAAGCAATAGAGCATATAAAAGGGAAATTGAAAGAGGTAGACAATCCAAAACCTGAGGAATATAACCTCAACCCATCTCTGATTTCTGACTCCACCTTCAAAACTCAGAAAGCAGGTATGATGAGGTGGGAAGATATTTTTTTATTTCTTTGAGAATAGAGAGTGGTTGAAATTTGTAAGAGCTTCTTAGTAGAAAATTAATATTTTGGAAGGAATTAGGAAAACAGAATTGCACCGGGTAGTTGCTAGGGCTAAAATATTTCCTTATTATGATATGATTTCTTGGATTTTGGCACATGTGGATATCCCAACATGCACTGTGTTAGATCATAACAAGAATATTATAGCTTCTTGGAAACCAAAATTCCTTTCAGCCATTTATAAGCTCAGTCCTCCTAAAATCCTTCTCTCCACTGAATTCCTCAATAATTTCCAAAACATTGTTTTCAAACCATGTGGGGAGAATTATGAAAAAGTGATTGAGGATTGGTTATGGGAAGAGGAAGAAGGGTTTAAAATAAAATATTTTAAATAATATCATATTGTTATTTTTAAGAAACCCTTCATATTCATTATCAATTTGTTATCCTGTTTGTATGGAGAAAAGGATCCCAAACATTGCAAAATGTAGTGGATTCCCATAATCCATAATATCTGACATGACTCAAAGCTTCTTAATTGGGAAAATATCTTATATCAAAACATTACTGAGGCTTTGAAATTATAATTATTATCCCCTCCTAGATACAAACATATGTTTTGTATGTTCACTTTCCTTATGGATATTGTTATTGCTTCAGTCTCGTTTCCCCTTGTTAGAGTCGGTCTGTTCAGCCCTCCGTCAGAGATCAAAACCTCTTTTGTTGCATTTCATTTTAGGTGTCTCATCAGCTCGATCATCTGCATTCCATTAGGAGCATCGATCTTCTAACGGAAGGGTCTTGTCTCCATACTTCCCTCATGTCGTGTACTTGCTGGTTCGTGTCTGATCATCAAAGTTCATCAAAGTCAATTTTACAGTCATTATGGATGGTCTTTTGGTCAACCAAAGAGCCATGTCAGTCATTAGGTCTAGGGTTTCACAAATTTTGTCTTCAAAGTTTCCAATAATGCCAGCAGGCACATGAGGATGTCCCTAATAAGTTTTCATTCCAAAATTTTCATTACCAATAATGCTTGAGAATCGTTAAATTTATTTTTTGTAATAAATATGTAATTTTTAAGGTTTTTCAAGTTCTACAGTTCTTCAGTGCAACCCTGGTCATCCTTTGTTGAAATCCAAGGCCATCATCCCTGCAAAAAATTGCCAAGAGTTTCATCATTTCAATCAAAAATCAAAGGAAACAACAAAAAACAGAGTTTGTATTAGAAAGTGAAAAGTGCCAAAGTGGAAACATTAGAAAGTGGGTTATTGAGATCAAAAATTTAAGTCCAATGGTTATACAAGATATTTTGGTGTCCAAACAATTCATTTGCACACAAGGAGACAACAAGAAGTCAAGTTAGATTGTGGAAGGGCGGAATTGTGATTTTGAAGGCCGACTGTGTGTTGAATTGCTTGCGCGGTGCATTGGGAGGTAGTCGCGGCGCACTGGGAGGTCGCGGCACATAGAGCCGCTGTTCACAGTGTTAAATTGAACGTGCGAGGTGCATACAGCCTGCGCAGCGCACTAGGTTGGGCGCGTGGCGCATACAGCCAACAACTAAAATTTATCATGCCTTCAACGAAAATTCAACTCTTTCCTCCCATTTGCATTGAGTAAGTCCGATTAACCTTGCACTTGTTGTTGAAGAGTGTTTGGTATGGTTTGAAACTTGATTTGGAGAAATTTGAGTGTTAAAATTTAAACCCTATCCTCTCATGAAAAACTGCTCTTAAGGTTTGAATTTGAGTATTAAAAATTGCCTTTGGTGCTGCAATAAACTAAACCCTGTTTCCCTTTCCCATCACTGTAATCACATCGTCATTTCAATCCCCTATTCCCCCATTTATTCCTATCCCTATCCCTAAACCCTACAATATCCCATCCCTATCACTTTCCATGTCATTTGCAAAGAATCCCCAAACCCCATATTCCTAACACACAGTCAAGTGACTGTTATTGTATTTTAATTTCACTTGACAAACTCCACTTTTCCCACTGTTTCATATTCCTCACAGTCCCTCATTTCCCTTTGGCACATTTGGCATTGAAAACAAAGGCACCAATTACTCATTCTCAACAAAAAAAACATACACCTTTCTTGAAACATTATGGAAATGGAGACTGATTCATCATATGAACAAGACAGTGATTCTACCATAGAGCTTCATGCATCGAGGAGGCCTCGTAAGGGTGGCAGACATGTTAGAGAAGAGCCCACCTCTTTGACTAAATTTCAAGCCTGCCCACTTGCCATGGCATGTTTCCAACAACAGTCATGCTTTCAGTATTGAAAAATGATTGCTCAGATTCAACATCATCAGGAGTTGGCTCGGTTATTTGTTTTGCATTTGCATGATGGTCAGGTAACTCTTGCTGGTGTAAATTTCACCTTGACACCAGAGACCGTTTCTCAAGAAACAGGAATACCGAATGTAGGTGAGGAGTGGAACAAAAGAATGCAGGTAGAAAGAGTACATTGTGAACCATATATCAAGCCTAGCTATGTGAGACAGCTTAGCAGGGTGTTCCCATTCTGGTTTTTGAAAGAATCCTATGCGCAGGGCATGAGACTCATTATCAGATACTTCAGTTGTGAGGGCCGCTTCTCACGCCTCTATGCATATCATATTAGATTGTTGATGCATTTCACGAGAGTGAAAATGATGAACATTCCATATTTCATGTGTCGAAACATCGAGAAGATGACTACTCTTGTGCAGAAGAAGACTCCTGAACAGCAAAACAACAACATTTATCACTATGCGCTTATCAAGATCATTGTTGTGCATCAGCTTGGCTTGCAGGGTATCACATGGGAAGACTTCATTTCCCGTGAGTTCTTCAGAGCTTCAGCAGCTCATCAGGAAGTTTTCCATCATCCAGGTGAACCTTCACATCAGCATGGAGGTTGGGAGCCAGAGACTACTAGTGTGCCGACATACGTCACCTATCAGAGAGGCATGAGAGGATTGTTTGGAGCAGCCCGACGAGTACTATCTCCACCTGGGGTGGAAGGGGTCTTGTTGCCATCATCAGTAGTACAGATACATGAGAAAGGCAAGAAGCCTATGCAGCATGAGGGCCCTTCAGGAGGCCTAGACATTGATTGCATACTCATCGATGATGTGAACTCTCCTAGCTCAAATTTGAGGGAGGTCATTCACAAGCAGAAAGCCGAGATAGACACATTGACCAACAAGTTGTGGAGAGCTCAATGGGTCATAAAATATTTGGAGCAGCGAAACAAACAATTGGAGGATCAACATACACTCATGGAGTTAAAAAACATTCGGAAAAACTGCCAAGCTGCCCAAAGGAGGAGGATAGAGTTCACTTCATTGGAGCAGGAGATAGAGGCTAATCGAGAGACTTGGCTCAAGAGGGTCAACATTCATCTTGAGAAGTTGTTGGTGAAGGCAAACAAGGACAAAGACATGCTCAGGCACATGAAATATCATTATTGGGCACGAACTCATGTTTGCAACGCAAGGATCAAAATCCTGAAGGCAAGACTAAAGAGGGCACTAAAACGACGCAAAAGGCATGATAAGCTCCAAATTTTGGCCGAAGCATCTTTGGCTGAGAATGATACTTGATGATCGACCTTCAGGCCAAATTTCAACAAATTTGGAGAAAATTTTGTCAATTTTGAATTTTTTTGGCTTCAAAACAGATTTTCCTGCCCAACGCGTAGCACCCCCTGGCACGCGCTTATAATTGGGAGATCCTCTAGAGGAAAAATTCGCATTTCTGGATTTTTTTATGAAAATTTATGCATGCTCATGAATTACCTAAGGATTTCATCAAGTTTTGGGTTGCCTAAAGGGTCAAAAACACACAAAAAATGACCTCTCTGCCACCTTTTGCACCCACAGGAAGCAGTCTTGGGAGATTGAAGTTTTGGAGGGGCAAATGACATCCAAATCTAGAAATTCCACTTGGGTTGGAAAGTAGACAGGCAGGGATTTCCAACGAGCTATCATGAGCTCAATTTGGACTTTGGTAAGGGCCTCAAAATCAGCCTCAAAGTTGTGCTACGCATACAGGTTTTGGGCGCAGTGCATAGAGAATTTTGGCCTATTTTTCACTCTTCAGCTCAGAATTTCGACCAATTTTGATTAGTTTTACTTTTTGATGCTACTCTTGATCTAACTTGATGTATATTCATGACTTTGTTGTAATTTTGGAACATTGATACTCATCCATGTAGATTCATTCACTAAAAGGTGAAAACATAGTAAATGAATCGGTTTCCTTTTATATAGAGGCAAGTTGTTTCATTGCCTATTTTTCAGTGCCTTGTTTAGATATGGTTGAAATAGCTCCTAGAATGATGAGCTCGACCCCTGGAGGCATGGGAAGGAGTTAGGCTTGTCTATATCATGTAATTTCTCAATCATTTTCAGGGTTGGACACTTGGGATTGCTTGGCACTCCATTGTACATCTGATTTCTGCATTTTTGGCAAAGGAAAGACCAGGGTTTTGCAGCACTTTTTGGGATTCCTATGGCTCTATGTTTTGATGGTGTTCCTATCTATGTAATTTGTGAGTTCACTGAAATTTATGTGCATCATTTTCTTTTCTCTTTGCTTCTAAAATTAAACAAATGAGTGATAAAGGTAGAATTCAGTAGCTCGCTGTGCTCTGTCTATTAGTTTTGTTTAATTTTCAATGTTTTCTTCAGTTTGAAGAGGATTCTTGGTACCCTCTTGCCCTCTTCAACTTCTCACCGGTCTGAAACCTCCACCTTTACAAATTAAAGCATCAAAACGATTTCCTTTCTTGCCCCAATTAGAACTCTGCAAAACTGGCCTTCATCCCCAGACCCAAAATTGCCTTTCCCTTGATTCCAACAAAACCCTCAAAAAATCAAATCAAATCCTTGCACTTCATACCTAGCCTAAAAACAGAAGATATTTCAGTCATCTCAAGCCCCATCGATTATCTTTTGCTGATATTGACCCGGAGAGAGCCCTCTCCTGTCCTCGTAGGGCTAGCTATGAGGCTGAGCATGGTTTGATGTTGGTCCTGGATCCTGCCTTTTCAGCCTGAGGTAAATATAGGCATTAACACCCCTCATGAAATGGAATTATCCGGCTAATCAAAAAATTCCCATTTATAATTATGCCCCAATTATTTGGGAAAGTAACTTCAAATTACATCTATATGACATTGCTGTAGGGATTAATGCATGGGTGGTTGTGGATAGAAAAAACCTCTTGAGTCTCTCGGGACCCAAGGTAGACGAAATTAGGTGACCTGCAACTGTTCAAAGATACATGCACATATACATGTTAATCTAGAATCAACAAAGTAAAAGAGAAGAGTTACCTCTCAATCTCTAGCATAGTTTCACTGGAGATCTCAGTATGAAAAAGGGAGGGCCACTTTTCCCACTCCTAGAACAGAACCTGCACGTAGACAATACAAGAAGTAACCTTTGCAACATACAGACCTTGACAATTAAAAGCATTAGCATACATGAATATATAAAACTAGTATGCATCTAAGAGAACCATCAATCTCGAAATCGTATCAACATATACAAAAAAGAAGTCTCAACATCATCAAGTAGACAGACTAAGAGATATCTAAGAGAAAAGAATGATTACAACCATGGTTGATGAATCAAGTCTTCCCTTAGCTCCTTGGATCCTTTCCCTCTCTCTCTCTCAACTCTTTGACAACATAACAATACTTGTCTCAATATTCGAATCTTTGTTACAATGGCCAAGCCTCTAATTTATAGATGAGGAGAGGCTCTCTCCTTGCTAATTTCTTCATGGGTTCCAATGAGGAAAAAGCTTGGATTTTTCCTCGATTCATTGCTCTTTCCCTTCCCTTGAAGCTTCGTTAGGATTAGCAATGTCCTTAGTTAGTACCGAGGAAAATGTTTCCTTCTTTTCGAGTTGACATTTGAGTGAAAAATGGATTATTAGTTAGTCAACTCGTACTTTGATCTTAGGGAATCCCATAAACATTCAGTAACACTTACCTTTAGGAAAAATAGAGCATTAACCTAGGGACTAGCACCTTTTTTCTAAGTCATGGGCAACATCATAACTCCCTTTGTCTATTTCTGGGGTGCGTTACCTTGGAAAATGGGCCTGCGACTTAGCGTTTTTCTTCTAGTCAAAGTATCATTCTCCTCTGAGCTAAGGAGGAGGTATTTTTTTGTATAAAAAACATTTTCCATTATTTCATGATTCCTCTACATGAAACTCTTTTTGGAAAATCCCCTCCTAACATTAGTGAAAGTCTCAATGAAGGCTTAGAATTGATAGGGCATTGGTTTGTAGAAGAATTATTTACTTACATAAGAGTATATTAAAGTGAGGTTAGTCCTCACCTTTTATCTAGATATATTCCTAATATACTTGCTTTAAGGGAGTGGCAAATCAGGCTGCTTTATATGGCCAAGCTCAAAAAATGAGCAAACTGCAAAGAAAATTTGGTCGGTTTTTCCAAATAATTTTGAAGAAATGAATATCAAAGACCCGAGACATGTGTTCAAAGAAGCAAAAGAACTCCAATATGTTTGGATTTATTCTTTACCTCATTATAAGTATGAACCCCATGAAATTATCAGTAATCATTATAAAACAATGGGCTATGTTAGAATCTTCGCACATCATGATCCTCCTTTTGATGAGGTTTTCATAGCCATTGATGATTTCCAACAAGATTTTGATAGAGGAAAGTTGTTAGATGTTGAAGGAAGGGACAAATTACAAGAATTAAGAGAAAGTATTTTTGAAGGGTTCTTAAAGGAGAAGAGTCTCCATGTCAATATCTCAATAGAAGAACTTAAAACTTTTGAGTTTTTTCAATTTAATTTCAAATAGATTACTTCAAATCCTCCCTCTACCTCTCAATAAGACAATTCATATTGAAAAATCAACATATGTTTTTGTTACAGGTAAGGAAGTGATTGCAAGAGAAGAAACAATTACAAAGGAAGATCACCATGTCAAAAGAGATGAATAAAAAAGTTAGTTAAGAACCAAAGGTGCTACAACCATAGAAGTTCCTGAGAAAAAGAAAGAAGAACCAGAAAAAATAAAGTCAACAAACAAACAAATATTACATGATAACGGGATTATTGATATTAATTCTCTTGAAGACACAAAGAAGAGGCAGTCAGAGAACATAACAGGTAAAGAAATGGAAGTTGATGTAGAAAAGGATAAGCAAACAATTGATGTTACTTTTTCCAGAAAATATAAAGAGTCATTGGAGCAGTAGGAAAAAATTGATAAATATTCAGTACTTCAAACATGTCATGATACTTCAATGACACCTATTTCAACTGATATTCCTTGAGATTATTTTCTATTCAAACCTATCTCTAAATTCGAAACAACATTTGATATATATATTTTTTAACATCATTGGTTTCCATTATATTTCAAAAAAAAGAGGAGGAGACTGTTCCCCTGTGGTACATAGTTAGATGCCATGAAAAGCTGGGAGAGTAGGAGTTACAACAACAAAATCCTCCTTGTTCTCGCCACTTAGGCTTTGAAGTAAAGTCTAGACTGAAATATATCCTAACAAACTAAAACACTAAAAAACAACATTTACAGAACATTGTCAAACGATATTAATATGACTGATATGCCTGGCTGTCGATTCTTCCAGTTTATCATCTTCTCCAACTTGCTTGATGCTTGAAGAGCTGGTCGGTATTGCATTCTTCTTCTCCATCATGTATTTCAGTATTTCTATAGATTCTTCAGCATGTGCACATCTGTTGGATAAATGTCTGAACTGCTCATGTAATGAAGAGATTCGGTGCAGGAACAGATTTATGTCAGCTTCGTATTTCTCCTTGATAATCCGGCTTTGAGTGTCAATCTTTGCCTCCATGATCACCTGTTGGCTATCCATCTTGCTGTCCAAAATCTTTTGCTGCGCTCTCAGCTGATCTAATTCCACTTGCAAATTTGCGCAATGGAGGCAGTCCTCGCTCCGTGCCATGGGAGAGGAAATATACAGGGCCAGAGAAAAATGAATGAAACTGAGGGCGGGTTTGGAACGCAGGCTTTGATGGTGCACATGAAGAATACAGCCAAGAGGTAGAGAATCAAGGTGAAAAGAGCCCAAAGATATGGGAGGTTGGAGAGAGATCTGAGTCGAGAGGCAGAGCAGGGCCTTTAACAACCACGAATAAGAGGGAGCGGA
This sequence comes from Pinus tabuliformis, assembly GCA_031772625.1. Taxonomy (NCBI): domain Eukaryota; kingdom Viridiplantae; phylum Streptophyta; class Pinopsida; order Pinales; family Pinaceae; genus Pinus; species Pinus tabuliformis. The sequence continues at coordinate 497,092,411 of CM062811.1, read as the reverse complement.
GTAGAGGATCGATGATACAGAATGGAAGAGGGGAAGGATGCAGGAAGGTGAAAATGGAGGGGCATATAAATAGGAGGTAGAGCTCAGTAGGGCGGTCACAGGGCATGAAGGAGGAATCGAGAGGGGACAGGGGAGATCCAGGCGACGATTCAGTGATGCAGGGGAGGGATGTTTTGAGGAAGGAAGGATGATCGGTCGCCTGACTGGGAGCGTGTGAAAGGTGATTTCCAAAGGGTGCCAGATCCCTATGCGGATCTTAGTCACAGGGAGGATTTTAAAAATCTGAAACATTTCCATCATGTCAGGGATTACAGGATTGTTGCAAAACTAATTGAGAATGGAGATGATTGCTATCATGGCAAATGATGTTGAGTCTCCATGCCGTTGCAAACTAGACTACCCACTGGCCTGGCACAAGCCTTGTTGGCTTGAATGTCAACATTTTTGTTAAGTGTGCACAGTATATGATAGAAGTGCAAATATTTCATAGCTTGTTTTAAGATATGGCATCGATTGAAAGTCTGCTGAAGAAGAGCGTTGGAGGAATCTCTTTCCTGAGCCATTGAACTAATAACCACCGCCGAATCTCCAAAGCTGAAGGCTGCATCTATACCAAGTTTTTTAAGTTGAATGAGTCCCTGATAAAGGGCCAAGGCTTCTGCCCTATTATTAGAAATGTGGTCAAGTCCCCATTCATATGAAAGGACGTTGTCCCCATTAGCATTAAGGATTATTCCTCCTGCTCCTGCTGCTCCAGGATTCGACTTTGAAGCCCCATCAAAGAAAAGGTAGTGCCTGTTACAATTTTGAATCCAAACTGCAAATTCGTCTTCCTTTAATCTAATTTTCCAATTATGAGGGACAGTATTATGTCTGTTACTAGCAGTGCTACCAATCTGTGTGCTATTGTTTTTATCCAACAAATATCCAATGAAGCTTCTCTCTTCCACACTGAGTTCAGTGATGTCTATGTTTCTCTGATTCTTGGCTGATATAGTTTCAAGGGCTAAACCCCTTGTCTTGTTGCAGAGCCTTCTAATGGTCGAGCCTTTGTCCTTAAAAACTTTACTATTTCGAGCCAACCATATATTCCATAACATGATATAGGGGAGGACATCCCAAACTCTCTTCACTATGTTGTTCTTCCTTCTCTGCCAGGGATAATTCTTTTTCCATTTATGAAGAATTTCTCCTATGGTATTTTGATTGCTCCAAGGGATTTTGTTGTCATGTGACAAGCTTTTCCAACATTCAATAGCAAAGGGACATTCAACAAAGAGGTGGTGGATGGATTCCTCAGCAGCAAGGCAGTTGGGATAGTAAGAGGGACCATTGATGTCACGCTTTTGCAAGTTTTCAGCTGTAAGGATTTTCCCTTTGAGAAGAGTCCAGAGGAAGAATTTGATTTTTGGAAGGGCTTCAGACTTCCAAACCGCCTTCCAATAATTCCAGATTGGCATGGGATAGTTATTGCTACATATAAACTGGTGGGCAGCTTGTATGGTGTAATTAGATCCAGATGGATCCCATCGAAACCCATCTGAGTCATTCTTTTTTATAGTAGCTATACTATGCAAATGAGAATGGAGGGTTGATAAGCTAGGTTTGAGATCATTGGGTATGGCTGGGAAGACCAACCAGACCAGAGAAGGGAGAAAGGGTCCCACTAAGAGATCTGATCTAGATGATGGATGCCAACTCTTTCAAAAAAGGAGAGAATAGGATTGACTCCTTCTTGTCTATTTATAGACTACTTACCCATGATTTTGTCAGCTCCAATATTGATGCTTGCACCTCCCTTGGGTATTTTTGAAGTGTTTTGGGCAATTAGAGGAATTGCTCTTTTGCATAAGCACCAGATTTTGGTGGAGTCTCTATTGGGGATATCTTGATCAAGAAGTTGCTGCCTTGGGAAGCTTAAGTATTTAATTTCCAGGACCAATTTCCACCAGGCAGGGATGCCAGTTATGAGTCTCCAAACAATTTTATCCCCGAACGCTAAATTAAGGAATTTGGGGGATCTAACACCAAGGCCTCCTCGGTCTTGAGGCTGAATTACTTGCTTCCAACTGATCATATTGAATTTATTTTTGTCATTCTTCCCTCCTTGCCACAAGAATTGGCGGAGAATGCCTTCCATTTTGTAGTGGAAGGAGGCTGGAGCTTACAGAAGGGAGAATTGATACAGAGGTAGAGAGGATATACCAGATTTAAGTAGAATGAGGCGACCAGCTGAATTGAGCCAAATGGAGCCCCATTGCTGTACTTTTCTTTTCATCTTATCAATTATAGTATCCCAGACTTCTGTCCTCAAGGGCTCGACGCTTATAGGCATGCCCAAATAAGAAAATTGAGTCCAATCATAATTGCATGAGACTCCAAAGGTGGTGGCAATGTTGTGGCGGACCTGTGCTGTTGTATTCCAACCATATATGCAACTTTTTTGCTGATTAGACCACCAGACTAGTTCATGTATTTATTTAGGAGAGTCTTGAAGCACCTAGCTATTGTGATGGAGGCCCCTCCAATTAGTAAGGTGTCATTAGCAAATTGCGAGTGATTTATATTCTTGACTCCATTCCCAAATTTTATTCCTGTTATGAGACCAACCCTCTGATTGAATTCTAGCGCTTTGCTAAAGGATTCAGCCATCAAGATAAAAAGATAAGGTGAAAGAGGACAACCTTGTCTTAGTCCACGGGAGGATTGAAAAGCTTCACCTGGTCTGCCATTTACAAGGGGGGAGATCCAGGGTCCGGAGATGCAAGCTTTGATCAGATTTAGGAAGCCTGTATCAAATCCCATCTTCTTCAGTGCTGCCAAGAGGAAGGAATGCCTCACTCTATCAAAAGCATTGGCCAAATCAAGTTTAAGGATAAACCCTTTCTCATTTCTGGATTGACTCGAATGGATGGCTTCTTGTACTAGAAGGATGGAGTCAGTTATTTGTCTATTGGCCAGGAACCCCCCTTGATTTTCAGAAATGAGAGAAGGAAGAAAGGGTCTAAGGCGAGAGGCAATGACCTTAGTCAAGATTTTGTAGGAGGAATTACAGAGAGATATGGGCCGGAAATGGGCAAATGAAGAGGGTCAGTTTTCTTTGGGGATAAGTGCTAGATGAGTGGCATTGGTGTATCCCCCTATTTTATCTTTTCTCTGGATCCATTTGAGCATTTTTATCAAATCTTTTTTTATAGTTCCCCAGAAGGCTCAATAGAAACATATGGGAAAGCCATCTGGACCTGGGGCTTTGTCAGGCTGAAGAGTCCAGATCGCTCTTCTGACTTCTTCCTCATCAATCTCCTTAATTAAACTATCATTCATTTTCTTGCTTATCCCTGTAGGAAGATGTTGTAACAGTTCTGTATAATCCTCCTCTTCTTTTGTTTCAGTTAGGAGATCTCGATAATATTATGTTGCTATCCTTCGGATAGCGTCCTGTGTATCTTGTCTATTACCTTTAGCATCTAGAATGGAGCTTACATTGTTCCTTATCTTTCTGGCTGTAGTTTTCTTGTGAAAAAAGGCTGAGTTTTTCTCTCCCCCTTGCAACCACAATTGCCTTGATTTTAGCCTCCACTTTAATTCCTCTTCTCCATTAACTCGACACAACTGTAAATAGAGTTCGTTTTCCTGTTGTTTGTTCTCTGAGGAGAGGCCATGCTCTTCTATTATTCTTTGAATGCTTTTAAGGTTATTCTTAATCTCCTTTTTTACCTTCTCAGGTTCTATATAGCTAGTTTTAGCCCATTCTTTAATTGCCTATTTTGTTTTTCTTAATTTGGACTCCCAGATGAAGCTAGGGGACCCTTCAATGTGCTGGTTCCAAGCATTGTGGACTGTTTCTACAACAGCTGGTATATCGCTCCAGAGGGAGCTATACCTGAAAGGAATATAATCAGCATTTGATATTGTTCCTTAACAAAATATTACTTTAACTCCCAGACTAAGTTAGTTGTGAAGAAAACTAAGAAAATAAAGTTTGATTCTCTTGAAACCGTTTCTAAATATAGTTGGAAAGCTTCAGGTGATGTTAAGGAGAAATCAAAGGAATCTTCACATGCCCTGGGTGCTTTTGTAAATTACAATCAATATCACCTTAATGAGCTTGCAACTTCTTGTGGAAACAATTTACAAAGAATTAAAGAATTAGAAAGACAATCAGAAAAGGGAAAGGTATTTAATGAACAAAACTGGAAAATTTATTCTATAACTCTTGTTCAGGGATTCACAGTTGGAAGAGAAAGTATACAAAATCAATTGAATGGATTAGAATTAAAACATGCCCAACATATTCAAGAATCAAGAAAAGTTCATAAGATCAAAGTCGAATCGTGAAAGAAGAAGCTGAAAGTAATATTGAAATAATGACTACAAATTTGAAAGAAAAAAATTTGTTATCTTCAAACTTAACTCAGTCAAAGCCATGGAGAAATTTAGAGTTTTGAAATTTTCGGAGAACAAACATTAGAAATCAACCTAGCATTAAGAAAGGATCAATCCATGTTTTACAAGAGAATGGATAATATCTCAAGATTTTATCAAGAGATTTTAAACCTTAATAAGAGGATTGATTCCCTAGTGGAAGGAGATAAATATATCAAACTAAGATTTTTGTCTATTCTCGAATGGGAAAAATACTTTCAGTCAGAAATAATTCCATAGGTTTCTTGGAATTACAAAAGACTTATGCATGCATCCTTAAGCCACATAGAGACAAAAGCCAAAGAAATAAGGGAATGGGCAAATAAATCCCTGGAACAATGTTTGTCGTTATGGGAGAAGGGAACAAATTTCATTGAAGAATTTGATTCTCCAGGTTCTAATCCATTAAAAGAAGTTCTTCTAGGAGAACTTAATCATCCACCATAAGACATCATTACCAAAAACCAAAGAAAAATAAGTGAAATCAAGCTCTAGACATAAAAAACTTTCCAGAAATTCCTGTAGTTCCTTTTCGATCAAATAAAACTTATTTCTAAATTTGGAATCAAATATTAGAAAAGGAAGAAAATAATCCATAATTTAATTTCAAACTGCCAGGTTAGCACAAATTAGTTTCATTTGATTCATTTCTTAGTTGTTTCTCAGATATATTCAGAATGGGTGAGTCATATCCAAACCAATGCACCACATATGCTACTCAACATGGAGGATAAAGACTCTGAGGATGAGGAATAAAGATGAACAACTTAACATCTTTTTAGGAAAGAATCAGTTGAAAAGGATGAAACCTTTTTTTCCCGTGGAAAAATTCGCAATTTCTTTATTGATAAGAAACTGCATTTTGCAGATGCATAGCATATACAATATTTAGGTCTGTGCTTGTCGACGACTAAAAAGGATGGAGGATGAAACTTTTATTTTTAGAAGTATTGCTTTATTAAATAATATCTTTATGATTTTATAGTTTTATTTTTCAAACAAACTTATCTTATTTTTGAAGTATTTATACGACCTCTTACGTTGGAGTAGAGGTCGAGAAATTGTGAAAGCTTAGAACTTGTATTTTTTAATCAAATTTTGAAGTAACAACTTTTTTGAAGACCAATTTCAGAATCAAATGTGCTTTTGAGCTATGCGATTAATGTTTGGTCATCTTTTTAATTATTTAATTGATGCCTCTGGTATTTTTATTTAAATTTTCTGTATTTATTTTTGAATGAATATTTTATTATCATGTTTAACGTTTATTATGATATCTTGCAGTCTATATCTATTATCAACAAAATTTTATGAATTGTTAACTTTTTTATATATTCTTGTCTGATGGTTAAAATTTGATATTCAAAAGGTAGAATATAAGTTGCTCTCATTTTAGAGATAGTATTCTTCCCTTTTTCTTATTATTTCCAGTTAATGCATGCATATTAATTTCATGAAAACAAACAAAAATTGTTTTGAAAAAGAACGGAAATCTAATAAACATCTTTTTGAGCATTTTGTATAAAATTTCTCTAGAAATAAACTTGTGTGGCAAGCTGGACCTAAATTCCAGGCATATTCAAACATACATGATATTTCTTGTGAATTTCTATGTTTGAATGAATCCCCTGCCCCCCATCCTAGCTTTCGTTCAAATCGCCTTCATCCAACCAAAATTTTGTTTATACTTTTGTAGATAACTGTAAATATTTAAGTATGTCACATATTTTCCCTATTTTGAAGTTTGTTTTCAATATCTCTTTCACTTTTAAGTTCAATTTAGTTTAGAACATGAAACCGGGCCTTATTTCCGGAGAGTATACAACCATGTCAATGAAAAAGGGTTTGGTTGGGACCCTGATCGAGCCAATACTCAATTTGTTGCATGAGGAATTCTCCTGTCTATAAACACATCAATAGAAATTTTTTTGGGGGGACCCACTAGTAACATTTCTTTTGACACATCGTAGATTCCTCTCGAGGTGTTGGTTGTGTTGGGCTGGCTCTTGGACAACCTATTATGTAAACTTTGTGGTCACATGATAAACACCCACAACATGTTACCCATGGATGAAGTAAAGTAAATGGCCAATGTCACTCTTAGTCAATTAACATAATGAAAACCTATATGAAATTCCTCACAATGTAAGAATGATTTTGTTTTTATTAGAGTAAAAAGTTGAAGGGTAAGCTTGATGGGGGTGGAAATGTCATTGGTGAAGGCTCCCATAAGAGTAAGCATATTAAGTAGGAAGGAGGGCCAAGTAACGACCTCTATTTTTTTTTTATTCCTACAATCAAATACCTCACTTCCCTAAAGTTGATTTGAATAGGTTTCATGGATCAAATCCAACCAATTGGGTTAAAAAATGGAGCACTACTTGTCCGTTCATGCCATAGGATATGACTTATTAAAACTCTAAATAAGTGTCCTCTATTTGAATAGGGAACATTGGTAATAGTGGCAATGGCATAATAAGGAATATCCAAGGGTGATTATAGGAAAGCTAATTGCAAAAGCCTTGTTTGCTTACTTTATCAAGGACAAAAAATTTCTGGGTTGACTTACCAAATTGTGCAAAACCAACATAGTAGAAGAATATATTGATTATTTTGAATATTTAGCTATTAGAACATAAAATTTAACTAATTTTTTTTAATCAATGCTTCATCAATAGTCTGGAGGAGGAAATTAGTTTCCAAGTAGAGATGAGACACCTTTCTACTTTGATGGAGTCCACTTAACTTGCTTGTTATGCACAGGTTATACCCTATGTTCAATCCAAATTCCCCAATTTCCCTTTACATCCATGCCTAAATATGGTGTCTCTTTAGTATCATACTCCACCCCTCAAGTCCACAAGTTGAAATGCACTAAAATGATAGAACATCAACTTAAGGGTATCTTCTACATATGTGATGAAAAATATTATCAAGGGCATAAATGTAAGGAAGATAAATTATTATGGTCATTTATAAGGATATTTCTCATGATGAAGTTGAAGGAGGGACTAAATAAGAAGTCACTTCTATCATCGAGGAATCTCCTCTTCCTAACCAACTAGGTGAAGAACCCTAAATCTCCTTTCATGTTTTAACCAATGTTTCTTCTCCTCATGTTATATATGTGGCTACTAGTGTGAAAATGTGAAACTTCAAATGGGTGAGTACTCCTTGAAATTCACGTGTTTTCCATTGAAATATATTGTTGTGATATTATTTTGGGTGTTGGATGGATGAGAAATTTAGGCCCCATCACCATGTGTTTCCTAGAATTATACACAAGTTTTTCAAAAGGATGGCAATGTACATGCCTAAAGGTATCAAAGTAGGATCTTCAAAAATAATCAACACCCAATCTATGGAAAAGTTTCTAATAGTGGGTCATTCTATTGGTATTGCACAATTCCATCCTATTCAAGCCTTTGAGGATGGTTCTCATCTAGTTCATCTAGATTTGCAATGAGCTTTTAACAAACACCAACAGGTACTTGAAATTCCACAAGGATTGTCATCCTTAAGTAGAGAGCATGATCATATCCACCCCATTGTTTCTAGATAGCCTACCACTCAATGTACATTTGGATCATAATCCTTTTAACCAAAAGAATTAAATTGAAAATGATTGTCTAGGAGTTGTTAACCCTATGTATCATCTACCATATTACCAACACCTACTCTTCTCTAGTCACCACAATTCTTAGAAAAGAAGGGACTTGGCACACATATCTTGAATTTGATCTCTTAACAACTTGATAATCAAAGATAAATTTCACATTCCAATTATTAACGATCTTTTAGGTGATCTACATGGGTTATAAATATTCACGAAACTTAATCTTCACTTTAGTTATCACTAATTTAATTTGATGAAGTAAATATTCCAAAAATTGCTTTCTGCACTCATGAAGGTCATTACAAGTTTTTAATGATACCTTTTGGTCATTGGAATGCACCTTCCTCCTTTCAAAGCCTTATGAACCACATCTTTAGACCTTTTTTACACCATGTTTTCCTAGTCTTCTTTGATGACTTTATCATCTACAACAAAACTTGGGTGACCATTATGGCACATGTAGATCAAATCGCACAACTCTTTGATAGTCATAAGTTATTCCTTAAACATTTTAAATTTGTTTTTATTTCATCCAAAGTAGAAAGTTTGAGACACATCATTAGTGGGAATGGATTGTTTATTGATCGTAAGAAAATTAAGGTAACAAAATATTGGTCTCATCCCAAGACCCTAAAAATTTTGTGTGGCTTTACGAGCCTCATAGGTTACTATATGAAGTTTGTTGAAAAATTATGGTAAAATAGTTACTCCTCTAATCATCTAGCTAAAAAAGAATTCCTTTACTTAGAATGAGGAAGATGAATTCCAGGCTTTAAAATATGTGTTTGCTACATTGTTCCTCATCCTACATAACTTTAATAATAGTTTTGTTTTGAAGTGTGATGCCTCAAGCAAAGGGATTTGGGCTATGTCAATGCAAGAAGGGTATCCAATCACTTTCAATAGTAAACAATTGTGTGATAGGAACTTAGGGAAATCCATTTATGAGAAGGAAATATTGCTCATTATTCATGTGATTGATGTGGTGTCCTTGATGGGGAGACATTTCCAAATTAAAATAAGTCATTGTAGCTTTACATATTTCCTAGAACAAAGGCTATCCTCCCCAAAACAACAAGATTGTCACAAAATGTTATGTTATTGCTATGAGACTATTTACAAGAAGGGGAAAAAAATATGGTTGATGATGTTATTTCTACGAGGTATGATGAGGAAGGGTGCATATTTGCCTTATATTTCTTAGTGCTTTCTTAGCTACAAGTGGTTTGTCCAAAATGGTTAGTGGATGCCTATATTACACATGATCCACTAGGTACATGCTAATGCTAACCCTTAGGCACATTCAACTACACTTGGTAGAATGATGATATATTCCATAAAAGCCATATTTCTTTTTAGTTCATTATTCCCCATTTAAATCCATAATGTTAACTAAATTACACACTCTCCCATAAAACATATGAAAGGATTATTTGTGTTTATCCATATTATCCATATTTTTTGTGTTTTAGAAAACATATGAAAGGATTAAACATCTATTATTTTATGAGTACATGTATGATGAGGAAGGGTGCATATTTGCCTTATATTTCTTAGTGCTTTCTTAGCTACAAGTGGTTTGTCCAAAATGGTTAGTGGATGCCTATATTACACATGATCCACTAGGTACATGCTAACCCTTAGACACATTCAACTACACTTGGTAGAATGATGATATATTCCATAAAAGCCATATTTTTTTTAGTTTAGGATTCCCCATTTAAATCCATAATGTTATCTAAATTACACACTCTCCCATAAAACATATGAAAGGATTATTTGTGTTTTATCTATATTATCCATATTTTTTTGTGTTTTAGAAAACATATGGTTAAGAGCATGTGTTTCCTCCTAATAGGTCACAGGTTCAAAATCAGAGGGGGTAGAGTATGTATGCCTTCGTAAACTTAGCAATCAAATCGTTGCGCGGAGGTGGGTCCCTTGTCCCATAAACAAGGGGGTCTCATACACCAATTTGGTGTCTGGCTTCGCTGTGACCTTAAAAATAGATATGAAAGGATTAAACATCTATTATTTTATGAGTACATGAAGAAGGACATCCACAACTTTTGTGGTAGAACGTGAAACTTGCCAAAGGCATAACGGGGAAACAATAAAGCTTCTAGGAACATTATAACCTTTACCAATTCTTTCCACCTCGCGTTTGAAATTTTTATAGATTTCATTATGGGGTCACTTAAACCAAGAAACAAATTAGTGATTATGGTGGTTGATGATCACCTTTCTGTATATGCCTATTTTTGTGTCTTTACACGACCTAAATTTACATACACAAATTTGCACATACTAAATTTGATCATATTAGATGAATCTATTAAATTGAGCATTTATAAAAAGATATTCATTTCATTTTTTCCTCAAAAAGAAAGAACACTCAATTAAGGAATTCTTTATAGAGTTCATAATCTTACTTTCTTTAAAATGCTTTAAATTTATTAAAATTAGTTTGCAATGTCTTCTAATTATTACATTGAATCCATCAAATAAAAATCATCTTGACCAAAATTCTGTGAAAAACTTTTATTTTATCCTAGTTATTTTTTCCAATAAAAAGGAACAAGTCTTTGGTCCTTTCTTCTACTCCCTCGTAAAACCGCTACTACTTCTCTCATCCTAGCATTTGAAAAAAATTAACTAGTATGTTTCCACCTTTTTTAAACCTCGTGACGGTAATATGTAGTTACAAAGCCATATTATACGAAACATTGTCTCCACCTACCAAATGGTGGGAATATGGATTACAAAACCATCTAGGAAAATAAATCTGTAATAAAAATAAATGGATTGTCTCCTTAAAATTCTCAAGACGTTTGTTTAGTTTTTTTTTTTTTAATAAATAGGAGAGACGTATAGTGTGACTTAATGTTGAGCATGAGCATACCCACAAATATAATAATATGGTATAGTGATAGGGAGAATTTCACTACTTATATTTTAATATTATATTAACAATATATATTGTGATGTTTGTCTATTTGAGATTAATAAAATATATTAATAAAAGTAATTAGATTAAATATTTTTCAAGATAGTATTTATATGTTTAAACATAGTATAAATGAAAGTACTAAGTTTGTTATGTTTTTATAAGTAAGAATGTAGTGGAGTTATAAAATTGAGTGAAGTAGGTTTCATATACGAAGTAAAGTTATATTTTATATAAGAAAATAATGAAATTGGATAAAATTAAGTTTTATATTATTTAGGTGAAGTTAAGAGGAAATGGGGATTATTTTCAACTTTTTTTTTATTAAAGAAATTTTACACATTTGTTTGCTTAAAGGTAGTTTTTTTTGTTGGAAATACTAAGAGGATGGGTGAATCACTATGTCATTACTTTTGATAATTTTTCACTTAGTTAACCTTGAAATTGAATTCACATCACATAATCAATCATCCGCAATGTATGAACATAGAGATTAAAGTGCAAATCAAAATTTGAAGAATAAATACTTTAAAATAATCTATTATTTATTATAATCTCTTGTGAGGACACCAATCCTCCGTAGCACCAACTTACAAAAATTGCAGGCTCCAACCTACCAAGAAGATGTAGACACCAATACTTAGTAGGCACCAACTTACAGTAATTGTAGGCTCCAACCTGAACTCAGTCTTCAATACACTAGAACTTGGACTTCAAACCATGCCTAAACTTGGCCTTCGAGACACTAGGACTTTGCCTTCAAATGAAGCTTGAACTAAATCTTCAAATAGTAGAACTCAACCCTAAAATCGACCTTCAAATAGCATAATCGCCCCTGAAACACGCCCTTCAAAGATCAGTACTCAACCCTAAAACTCAACCTTCACAAGGATAGAACTGGGTCATCAAATCAAAACTATAACTCAGCCTTAAGACATGCTTGAAACTCCACCTCTATAGGGACAAAATTCATCCCTCAAGGCAGGCCTAAATCTCGATCTTCTACTCACTAAAACTCAGCCTATTCGGCCTCCAAAGACACCTATATTCAACCCTAAAAAACAAACCAGAAACCATTCCCAAGAACAATGCCAAAATCCCTTCAAAAGTTGCACCAAATCCCTTCAGAAGGTGTGCCAAAACCCTTCAAAAGGTTTGCCAAAACCCTTCCACAAAAAGTTGCTTCAACTCGACTTCACTTTAATTCTTCTTGGTTCATGAGCTATGAACTTTGAACTTGCTCCTTCGATATTCTAAAAATAGATCCAAATGGTTGATCCAAGTGGTTAGAAATTCCCTTTCCCACAGCTATTTATAGTGTGTTTGGTCACTGGGTTAGGACTGACTTGTCCATCAGCTAGGCTAACTGGTGCAACTAGTAGAATGTATAATGAATATTCAAAAAATCATTTCTTTTCAACTGTGAGGAGTTAGAAGGTGTGTTATATATCATTGGAAAGGTCTCAAAATAAGTTTTCCAACCATATATCCTATACTCCCATTTAAGCTAGATAATTTGAACAAAAATGCCTTCAATGATAAGGTATCCAAATGCGGATTGTTTGTACTTTGGTTGGGTCATCTTGACAAAATATTTCATATCTCCCCATTCCTTAAAATTAGAGGGAGTTCCATATAACATTGCAGATGTCTCAAAATATGTTATTTGACTATGTATTTTACTCTTTTATTTGGACAGCCTTTGACATCAATAACAACCATTTTCAACATTTTCATCGTAGTCCAATGATAAGTTTCATTAATATTCATTTTGATTTAAGTTCATTATGTTGTAGAATAATTTGGATTGACCAAACCATGATTGATCAGATCTTTATAGTATTTCAACCATTAACTATATCATTATTATTCAAAACCTTATTTTTAAATTGCATATGTATATAGTATTTTGTATTATCATTTTTATTAATTTGAATGTTTTGAATTATATTCTGAAAGCTAAGCCAACCTCTAGCCACTCTCCTTTGTGCCCAAGGTGATCACTACCCATGCTAGTTACAACAATATAGGGTCTATCCCTACTTAAATTGAGCGATATATGTTTATATTCTAGATATCTAGTCATGGATTTAGACACCATGAAGGTACAATTAGCTTTAATCTCAATAATTGGGTAAAAAGTATTACATTTAATTTTAAAGTTTAAGGTTATAAAACCTTTTTGGATTTTATCATTTTTTTTCTAAATCTCGTTGGAATTTCTCAAGATAAAACTTTACGATTGCACATAGTGACCAAGATAACTAAGGTGTTAAAATTCATTTTTTAATCCTATTCTCATAGTTAAATTTTTAACCATATATTTTTAAGACCATAGTAGGATTTTCAATTTCCAATGATTTTATTCTTAAGTACATCTTATTTTTGTAAAGTAAATGTTTTGTATTGCCTTCAAATTTTGTAGTACATGCTAAATCATATAAGTTTGGAGTGACCAATCACTTGGAAATCCCGACCAAATACAAAAGTTATGTCTTTTCAAAGAGGCAAAGGACAAAATATTTCCAATAGAGGCAAGATTCAAAATACATAAAATAAAAATTGGGCCTTCAAGGCCTTCAGGAGACTGAGTAGAAAAATAAGACATAAAAACTAAAACCATAACATAAACAAACTAGCTAAGAGGAATTATCTTAATCAATGACTTCTATGAGTATAGGTTCCTTGTCGCTTCTTAAAGAGCAGCCAAAGTATGGAGGAATGTTGATATGCTTTTTCAATGTGCCCTAAATGACAATCCAATGTTGCTATTTGACATTGCATGTGATCTAAGGAAAGCAGAATGTCTCCTCAACTTTCATGTCTTTCTAATAGTACTTTTCCAAGTAGAAACTTCATGTGCCAATAGATGTCAACCGTGTACATATATTAGTTGTACCGACCATGCATGTGGTTGGCATTAGGAACCCCATCCGCAACATCTACAAGAACCTCCATATCCAAGAGAATGCATATCTGATTGGAAATCTCTCGATTTTCCTGAGTAGTCTCTGTTTGGATTGATGGGGGAGTGAGCTCCCGAAACCATATAGTCAAACTCTCTCTTCCTAGACCTGCGCCCTAGTATGCCCATGTTCCCCACATTCCTAATAATAGGCACCCCATGAGGAGCATGGGAATATTGATGGGGCATGTCTATAGCTCGAAGAGTGAAACCTTTCTAGGGAAGAATGATAAATCCCTCGGGGATGGGATAGACATGAGAAGAGAAGAGATGATTTTGTGTGATAATGGCCTTGTGAGGGGCCATGCCCAATGGGGGAAACTCATAGAACTATGTAGATAAATATTTCCCCCCTGACACCAGAGTGGAATGAGAAAATAAGCCACCTAGAGTGGAGTTAGCACTTTAGTAGCTAGCAGGCATAAGACAATAGTTAAGACTAAAATCAAAGCCAAGAGAAGAGACAATAGAGTTGAACCTCAGTAGATAGGAACCAAAGCAATGTGTAGGAGGAGAGCCAACTCTAACAAAGAGAGGAGACTGGTAGGAAAGCATGCTTGGAAACCCTTTCCCAAATCTTTTCCTGATTACGAAAACCAACCCCCACCAGTAGCTGAAAATGGAAAAGGATGGCGTGCCAGAGGAAAACGTTACCTTGCACTAGATTTTCCATCCTAAAACATCGAGGCTTGGGCCTAAACAAACGGAAACTAGAAATAGGAAGTCTTCCTCATGCACTCGTCTAAATAGTTGAATATTCTATGAAGGGATAAATATGATTCCTTTCCCATGAGCATAGGACCAAAAATGTTACCCCGTGAATTTGAAAAACAACCCTGTACTGAACATCGTCTAACCAAAGGTAATCATGTGAAGGAATGAACCATTATTTGTCGTGAGTGACCTCCACTAGACCATCAATTAAATCCTCCATAATGAGATACCACAATGAACCAATCATGTAGGGAGGCCAATATTGCACATATCTTGTGAGGATCCATAGACATGCATTAGATACCATCAATAATTTACTAGCACAAGTAAAGTGTAACATCTACATGCCATTATGGGGCTTTTCTACCATGTGGCTTGGTGGGACAATAGTAGCCCGCCCCCCACCTTTTCTCGTACCTAACACCCGATCCAAGGGTTCTTCGAAAGTAAATTATGGTTCTAGGTAAATGGAAATTAAATTCAACTAAATATAAATGATATTGCATCCAACTTAAATCCAAATTTATTATTTGAACCTTGAAGGCTTTAACCCTCTTGATGATGGAATTATAGTGGTTCATATAAAATTCTCATTAAAATGATTCACTTTGTGTGAATGAAACAAGAAGAATATGAAATTAGAAGAGTGAAGTATGAAATGCATTCATTATTTCAACAATGAAAAATGTAACAAAGAAAGTGTAATACATGGAGGAGAAATAAGGAGAAAATAATTTGTAATTGAGGAATTGTTAAATATATCAACATGGTTTTCTTTATGTATCATGTAATACGTTATACAATGATTTCTCTAACCAACCTATAGTTAATGAACCCCATTAATATTAATTATTACCCTCTTAACATTAACACTCCTTATCAATGTTAGGACTTCTAAAATATTATCATTACCTCTCTAATACCCTTCTTAAGATGAAAATTTATTTTTCATTTTAATCAACCACCCCTTAATGAAAAAATAATTTCACTTATTAGGAACACTATTCAAAATGATGTTTATAAAAATATGATAATGAATTTCAAAAAATTAATTGGTGTTGCTTCTCTCCATAGTTTTGGAGCCCTTAACATTCTATATCATGCTACACTAACCCTTGTAGAAGTATAATTATTGAACCCGTTAAATCCTTGAATTTATAATTCCCAAATTCCCTTAGACAATTTTCCATTCTCAATAATTCAACCTCATTTCCCATTCGGATTGAATATTTAACTCTTCAAAATAAGAAATCATCACTATTAGTATTGTCATGATCTTCATCAACATCCTCATTAATACTATTTTTAATAACAAGATTGTTTCTTCTTTCAATATCTTATCTTGAACTTTCTCTTTTAGAATATTAGTGGTTACAACTTTAAAATTATAGCTCATGTGGTTTGTTTTATTAGCAACAATAACAATCTAGGTCTTCTTTTTTGTTGTTGACTTTTCTTTTTGACAACTTTCTTGCTAGTTTTATTTCAGCAAGAAGGGAATTTTCCTAAGCCATTTCATCTTTCATAAGTGATTTTTTCTCAACAATGAGAGATGTTATATATTCCCCATTCATTATGAAAACAATTGATTCCATGTGAATACTGCATTTCTATAACTTGAAATTTCCCTAATTAGTAGTACAATTTTGGTGTTGTCTTCTTCTTCATTTATCCCTGCCTCTCCGAGCTATTTTACTATAGATATTAGGTCATTTTTATGGTTTGAAATACTTAGGTCAATAACCATTTTAAACTTGAATATAAATTCAGGGAAATTTTGGAATTTAATGGTTTCAATCTGAACAACCCATTTAATTCATCTTGTATTTTACTGGATGACTTTTCTAGGTCAAGGTAATACAACTCAAAATTAGACACAAAATGTCTATTGATTGATTTGGAATTATCATCCATAATCTGCCAATATATAATTTTCTTCGATCATATACATTTTGACTTTTAGTCCCCTTGACTAGCCCAGTAATTGGACTTTAACTTATATGTTGTGACTGTAAAATGTGTCTAGAAAGACTTCCATTTTCATAGAGAGGAATAAACTTTTCTATGTAAGAATTTTGTAAGAAAATTATCTCTTTCCTTTGTTGTATTGGAAAAAATAACTTTAGAAAAAGAATATCCCAACGATATTATCATTCTAGATGCCAAACCAAATGTTAGATGAGGGCACTCCAACTCAGATGGTGGGCAATGCCTTTGAGATAGTAGCATAGTAAGTAGAAAATATACTCCTCTATTTCCTCTTCTAGTTAGGCTTCTATTTAGATTTTTTATCTTTCAACCTTGGATGTTACAAGTACTAGTTCTAGTACACCTTCATATGTCTACACTATTTGTACTTTAGATGATCTTGGTTCCACTCCACCTATACATTTTTGCCCCTTAGATTTATTTTTTGTTATTGTGGCAATGTTCATGCTTTAGTTTAGATAAATAATTCATTTTACTTCTTTCATTTTACTTTATATAGTAATGTTACCTATGTATGCAATAGTCCCATTGACCGATTTTCAGGTTATTTGTTAGACACTAATAGTGTTATCTTATTATCTTATCTATATGTGATATTTATGATTTTAAATATGCATTTTCCCTTTTCCTTAGATCATAATTATGTTTAGGATCATGATATGAATGTTTATGAGGCATTCTAGTAATGTATATTTTTTCTATGATGTTGCTCTCATTAAGACCCATGTTTGAGATCTTTATCTAGGATTTCTTTTTTTGTTTCTTCTATTTCCTCTTACATAGATCAAACCTCTTAGGTTTTTTCATTTATATTCATCACAGTTGACCCTACTCTTCCTATTACATCCACTTTCTTGGTGTTGGGTTTGTATTTCATTCTATTCATGTCACTTCAAATAGGTTTCCTATAGTTGTGCTCTTTAGTTGTAGGGCTTTCGGTGCATAACATTTTTAATGTAGTGACATCATTTTTGGGCCCTGCATTTTCTTCTATTACTTCATCAATTTTTTCTTCCTCCAGGGTAGCATGGGTATGGAATTCTTGTTTGTTGCACTTTGTTAGGTATTCCATATAGTTGGTCATTGCAATCAACCCTTTGCATGCTGGTATTGAAGCTTTGGTCACCCTTTTTTTTTTTCCACACATGATTTTCCTTATTTTTTGAGTGTTTCCTTCTTCTTTTTTAATGTTTTCTCTTTCACTCAAAAAAATATTCTTTAAGTTATAACAAATAAGCCTTTTTAAAATAAAAAGTACTTTGATTTAATAAATAAAGTTTGATTTTACAAATTCTTTACCTTTTTTACCCTTCTATTGAAATTGTAAATAAGAAAGAAGGATTTAATGAAACCACCAAGAAATACTAAATCAACATAATCCATAAGCATATCATAAAGAGAATAAAAACACAAGATATGCTACTTATAGGATAAAGAAGCATGGTTGTAGGCCAAAGAATCAATCATGATGAAGTAATATGATGAAATGATATAAATGAGATCTTTGAGTTGCATATTTATATGATAGGTCAAGTGAGGTGTCCCTTCAAGAATGGAAACATCCATTTGAGATGGTATTATGGGCCCACAGATAAAAGGCACACATCCCAAGAGGATTATTAGGCTAACATAGTCAAATAGATTTAAAAAAAATACATTAACAAGGGTGCTTAGCCTTAAAATGGCCATGTTATCACACATACTCACACTTCTTGAGATAAAGTCTAAAGGCTCAAGTACAGGTTAAGTGAAATTAAGGGGGAATCCATTGTCACCTCACCAACCCTCTTCTTCACTTTAATTTGGCTCTCATCTAGGTCAAAGGGGGTTTCCTTAAGATAAGATTGTTGGGATTTAAAGCAATGAGTCTCAAGGTGACATGAAGAGTAAATCTAGTGAAATGGGATTTACAACAAAGAATATATTGAATAAAAATATAAATATATTTCACCCTCACCAGTAAATAAGTACATTTTCACTTAATCATCATTCATAAAAAATTCCAAGAAGACATAGAGAGACCACTTCCTCAAGAATTCATGTGCATCCATAAACCCTAGCCACCATAGAAATTGCAGAGTCATCCACAAAGATCATATCATCAATGAAGTGCATTAGTAATCCATCCATATATCCAATAAAAGATAAAAATCTCCAACAAAATCACAATTTTTTTTAGGTATTTCCCCCCTTATCCAACAATGATTTACAAATGAGGGATTGAATCATTATTTATAGGGATATGCTCAACTTACTTTACAATAGAAATATTAAATTTTCAACTAAAATCCATTAATATATCATATGGAGGGGTAAATCCCCTCTTCTCTACTAAATTTTTTTGAAACACAACAAGAAGGATTTATTCAATCCAACATTCAATAGATCAACCCCCAAAGAAAGGCGACTCCCTAAGTGATGATAAGTAAGGGATCTAAGATAATGATCATCCTCCAAAGGCCTCACAAGGGCTTATCTCTTCCATCAATCATGCCAATAGAACCTTCATATCTTCCTCCACATGTGGATATGTGGACATCCAAGGTATAACATGTAACCTTCCAAAATGTTAAAAAATTCCAGCAAACAACTCAACTAGATGTTAAGGTTCATAAAAGTTGGCTCAATTCAATCTGTAGGTCATCTCAAGCATTCAAGAGGATTGTTATCCATGCACACACACACACCAAACATATTTTGTATCAATAATTCAATCTACTCCCCAAAGTAGAGACATCAATGGCTTCTTTATTCAACCCTCTTCATCATAATTATTTGTATTATCTTCATCTTTTTTATTACCTTCTAATTCCTGAACTTATTTTATTCAACTTGTTGTGTCTAATAGAGATAAAAAAACATGTATATGCCACCTCCAAAATCATGTCATTAAACATCAATGATAGAATATATTCTTGTTACCTCTTGGGGAGATACCTTAGTACTTTTCATGAAAAAACCATTGTAAATCCAAAGATATGGAAGTCAAAAGCCTTGTACACCATGTGATGATTATTTATTATGGTATCCTAGGCCTATTATAGTCGGCCATGCCCTATCCTTCTAGTCCCCACTCTCAAATCCTTTTATCTTGGATAGAATTGGAGGCCTTAGGATGGATCTATCTAAACAAATTGTTTAGAGGGACCATTAGTTTGTTGTGGTGATTATGCTTTGCAGGGCCAATCCAACCCATGTATTGAGCACATCTCTGTCTTTTCCACAAGGTCATGTGTCATAGAATCTATATGCACCTTTTTGTCCATGGTACAATATAATTTAGTTTCTCCAGATGGAAGTCCCATAGTGCACAACATTCCATGATTTATGGGGAATTTCATATATCCCAATGCATAGGTATTCTGAGATAAAAATTCAGCGATGGCTCAAAATTAGCAACATCATGCCTACTTGACATGTCATGTTTAAATTTTGGTAAAAATATGATGCTTCAAGAAAAATTCAGATCCTGAAGGGGACGTATGCATGGGTAAAAAGGTGTATAATTTATTTTTTGTTGCATGTGAAGTAAAAGGCTTTATATCACCCATGCAAATGTATTCAAGCTCAAAGGTACCTCATTGTTGGTTTTTTCATACCCATGAAATCGAATTAAATTCAAAGGGAAATATAAAGGTGTCAAGGTGCGACGTCATTGTTAAAATGCAACATGGGATTAGTAAAGGCAATTATTGGATTTCCTAAGCTAAATAATAACCTTCACAAGAAAAATTCTTGACTTCAAAAGAGAAAAAAATCTCTCTTCAAGTCATGATATGGGCTAGTCAAAGAACTTCCAACCACACACAGGGTCAAGAACTAGTTGTTGGGTGGTCAATATAAATTTGTTGGGCTAGTAAAGAGAGAATTTGAGTTCCTCTTGCATTCCAAATGTATTTTTAATTCAAATCAATTCCTAGTCAAGGTGAATATTAGATCTTTTGAGTGGATCAATTCCTTGCTAGACTAGTTGTAGCATTATTATTATGGGTTGAGGTGCCATCAACCACACGTAGGAGCTTATACCCAAGACATTGGCACTAATTCGATATTATTCTTCATGCCAACCACATGAAAAGTCAAATCAAACTAAGAGGTTCCAAGTACACCACATAGTTAAAGCAAGAAAATGTACCCCCACATGTGGGCAATTTTTTTCTACAAAATAATTATTTTATTTATGAAAAGTGACTTAGTCTCCAACATGCAAATTACAAGTCAATATATTACCATTCTATGGATGGAGGAAACTAGTTCTTTTTTTTTTTTTGGCATGTGGTTCACGAGCACCCTGGTCAGTGAGTGATCGCTACGTCCACGGAAAAATCTGGGTGATAGCTAGGCTAAATCACCCCTCGGCCTACTGGCAAGACTTGACCCCAAGGGCTTTGGGTGGATTCGACCCTGTGACCTCCCGATGGCGAGGCACGGTTTTTGACCAACAGAGCTAACCCTTGGGGCTTGGAGGAAACTAGTTCTTATCAAGAAAAATAATAAAAATACTAGATCCTCCTCCCATTTGAGGTTGTTTTTGAACTTTGAGATCATATTCCATTCAATAAAAAAATATTTCCAAGTACAAACCTTTGGGTGAATTGATTATTACATGCTTTCTCTTCTTAGTTTTATGTTTCAATAGTTCCTCATATAATATATATAGGTACTCAAGATTGCTACAAGATGATTCAGTTGATCCATCGAGGGAAAACATTCACATAGAAGGGGAGATTAGGATGTTTGACATCATCTCTCCCTTTGTTGGTACCAAGAGGTAATCAAACCCAAGTGTTGGACAAACCCTTATCAAGAGTTCCTTCTGTAAGGGTAAGATCTTACTTAGTGTTATAGTTGGCCCAGTGGTTGGAGACATTTTGAAGGATAAGATATTTCCAATAGGGTTTGAGAACTAGTATAATTTTTATAGACTAGAATTGGCCATGATAGTTGCTAGACACGAATCCCATTCTTTACTTCAAGGTGCACAAATGATTTAGAGGGAGTTATGATTACAATATGACATTTGGAAGGTATGCTGGACCAAGGAAAGCCTCATTGAAACAACCATTCTTCAAAAATAAAAATCTCTTTCTTTTCTATTTATAAAAAATAAAATACAAAAAGTACAATAACTCCTAGCTTGTGCTCAAAATTTTACTTTACTAGCTAGTATGTCTTGTTGATTTTTCTAGGGCACAAGCTAGACTAATTTTTTCTTCAACATATAACTACTTCCAATGATTAGTTAGCATTATATTCACATAGCATTTATTCAATATCATTAAGTATTTATACAAAATAAAATATAAACCAATAAACATGAAAGAGAAATAGAAAATAACCATGATACAAGAGACAAATAAATGAGGCCCAAGGCTAGGGAAAGACCAACAAGGGGAAAAACTAGAAAAGTATTTATTTATGAGATAGAGAGAGTTAAATTCATAAATACATATAGAAAGCAAGAAGCATAATAGCTAACCAGAAAAACAAGTGCCAAGTCTCCTGAAATTTTCGCCCCCCTCCTTCCCTTTCTTTCTTCACTAAAACATAGCCCATCATGAGATAGATTGATGTACCAAATGAGGAGGGATGGTATCCTTTATATAGTCTTCAAAGGGGGGCCAAATAGGTGCCTCTTAGGGGACTAAACAACTTGAAAAATAGGAGGTCAACTTGATTAATCTAGGACGAAAAATTTAAATTTAAATTTTTCTATTTCTTCATATGATGGAAATACTGACCATGGCTACCATATTTCCAACACTCCCTCTTAGCCAAGGAGGTACTTTTCATTCTCTCTCTTAGGATCAATCTCCTTTACAAAACCATAGGTATCATAACCAAATCCTAAGGGAGAGATCACAAGTACAAGTATCTCTCTATGTCAAAATCAATCTCCCCAACCAATCCATAGGTCTCACGACCCAAATCCTAAGGGATAGATCATTGGTATTATCATAAGGAAAGATACATAGCATCCAACACATCCCATAATCCAAAACTCGATGGCATCTCGATCAGTGTCCAAACGACCAATGGGATCAAGCAATGAGGCCAAACTAGTCATATGCACCAGGGTACATCTCCCCAACCACATACAAGGTCCCTTGGCCCACAACCTAAGAGAGGAATCGTTATCCCAATCCCCGAATATACATTCTATCGGTCCATGAACTAAGGGAGAGAACTCATCCTTCCTAACCAAACCACAGGTCTCTTGGTCATAGCCTAAGGAAGGGAACTCAAGGTCAATATCCTCAACCAAACCATAGGTCTCGCAGTCAACACCTAAGGGAGAGATCATAAAATCAGTGTCCCCAACCAAACTATTTTCCCAGTAAAAACCTAGGGGATCACTTCAGGCCTCAGAACCAAGCTCCTTGACCTGACTCACTAGCCTCCTAGTCAACTGACCTAAGGGAGTGGTAAGCTTCTTGACCAATCCATATGCCTCACAACCACAACCTAAGGAAGATTCATGATGTTATATAAGGAATGCTCCCTCTCCGAGAGGAATTCTTAGCCATTTTATGCTTCTCACAAAATCAAAAATCAACAACCTGCTCAACAATAGAAAAGTAGCCATGGTGGATTTCAACACTTTGATCTAACATTCCAACAAACAACAACATTCAACTATTCATTCATCTTTAGCCAAGGCTTCTCACAGAAGAAAACATCAACAATCATAGTTGAATCCAACAGAAAATAAATGGCTTCTCATAGAAGAAAACATCAATGACTATGGTCAAACACAACAAACAATAATTGGCTTCTCACAAAAGCAAAAATCAACAACCTGCTCAACAACAAAAAAGTATACCATGGTAAAATCCAACATAAGATCAAATGGATCAGTAAACAACTTTCAAGTCAAACTGCTTCTACATGTTCAACTTCAATCGAGATAAATGAAACCAAAAAATCAATGTTATCTAGAGTAACAAAACAACCATAAGTTCCCTTTATTTCTTTAATACATCTATTCCAAATAGAGTCAGCAATTTCATGAATAAGGTGGTTCAACGATCTAATCAGAGAATCAACCAAGTCAACAATAGAGTCTCACAACTTCTTCAAATTTTTCATCAAGTGTCCATGGACTCAAAGTCCATCATGTCACATCCTTAGTAAGGATTTCACCAGGTTTGTGCCACACTTTAAATATTACAATTTTTAATAAACTCCCTCTTACACTGAAGAGGTCCTTGACCCTTATTAGAAACATAACAGAAAATTCACATGCTCATCTTCAACAGATTTGGATCAGAATCACTCTAATCATCTTCATATTGGAAGTCACAACTTACTTAGTTACATCATGTATCAAAACATTCTTCAATTAGGTTGATCTTGTTTGGTCCCTCTGAGTCCAAAGCTCATCCAATCACAAGTCTTCTTGTCACATTGTTCTTCCATCCATTTCCAATGATTTCCACACCTTGGTAGTCTTCATTATGTACCTGCAATCCTCTCTAGGAGGCCATGGAAGAACAAATACAACCAAGCAAGATATATAAAGACAAGAGACTCATAATGAAACAACAATAGAAATAATCAAGAAAGTACTTATCTCTTGAGAATGTGTTAGCTCCCTCTTTTTCTTAGTCTTTTTGGGTCCAATCAACCTCGTTCAACTCATCAAGGAGTTAATCACATCCACATCATCAAGGAATCCACATCATCAATAATTCCCTATCATCAGCAAGGAATCCACATCATCGAGGAGTCCATATCATCATCAAGAAATATGCATCATTAGTAACGATTAAAAAAATAAAATAAATACAAGATACTTATATTTTGAGAACATGTTAGCTCCCTCTTTATCTTTAGTCTTCTTGCATTCAACTTGAAAATCAACCTCATCATCAAGATGTCAAATCTTCTGGGAGCTAGGGTTTCTTCTTTCTTTTAAGCGGAAGTGATCAATCCATAAGCGCAAGGCTTTCTTCTCCAGCCCTTTTTGTCTAGATAGGGTTAAAAATTGTTTGGCTAGAGTTTTCAATTTGTATAACTATGGATTTGAATTCAAACCATAATAATTCCTCAAGATCAATCTAGGGTTTATAAACCCTAGATGAGTAACACTTATCTTCATCATTCTTGTTTTCAATATCAACATCCTTGCATTCTTTTTCAACTTCATCATTCTTGAGCATAATGAGTGATCTAAATTAGGATTTTTATTATAAACCCTATGGAATTCCTTGTTCAAACCTTTACTAGGGTTTTTCATATTATTTCAATCATCCAAACCATAGGATTTGAAATCTCAACAAATTACGAATCCTTCAGCAATAATTTGATCAGGCTTTAAGCTTTTGAAGAGAAGCTTCATCCTCTTATCATGGTATAGCCTTGATATGCTACATTTATTTCCAATGTCCAAAGTTTTAGGCTTGCAATAAAAAATCTCTTTATTTCATTGTAATCATTAGCATATGTTCAATATATTCCATCATTAAGGCTTGAGGTTTATACTCAAACATTTGCACAATATCATAGTTATTTATCAAGAGGTATGGGTCTTCAACGAGTTTCCAGCCTTGGTTCAATACTTGAAATTCAAAAACAATGCCTTGACACTAATTCTTTCGCTTGCAGAATTGCAATTGGTTAATCCTTTAATGGGACACAGAGGCACCTATCATTGTTGACTCATAAGGTATATGCCAATGTATTTCACA
This sequence comes from Pinus tabuliformis, assembly GCA_031772625.1. Classification (NCBI taxonomy): domain Eukaryota; kingdom Viridiplantae; phylum Streptophyta; class Pinopsida; order Pinales; family Pinaceae; genus Pinus; species Pinus tabuliformis. The sequence continues at coordinate 497,067,065 of CM062811.1, read as the reverse complement.
ACATATTCTGGTTTTAAGCCTTCAAAATTTTGTGACAAATTCAATACAACTTCTCAAGAGCTCAAAATAAAATAAAAATTTGTCTCAAACATTCCCTTTTTCGAAATTCACTTCAGGAGTAGAATTTTTTTGGATATTAAATGGCTTCTTTTCTTTCAGTTTCATCAGGTTGGAATTTTTGTGATGATGTCATTATTCTATGAATAAAGAAGTGTCTTCTTCAAGTAGTATTGGTGTCAAGGTTCTGCCATAGATCTAAATCCTCCAATTTGTTCAAAAAAGTCTCCAAATAATCATTAGTACTAGCAACTCATGCAAACTCATATTTCTCTTGACTTGGATCATGATTAGAAAGTTCATAGAATCTCTTACCTCATATAAGTATGAATTCCACAGAGAAATGATGCATAAATGATGCCACATAACTTTGTATATGAAATAGATATAATAAGCCCAGACTTGTGTGGCACACTACTAGAAACTTGGATCAATTTACATGCCTTGAGAAAGGCTTATACTTCATGCATTTTCCATACAAAATCCACATAGATTCCACTGAGAGTCGTAGCCTTAGGTCTTCACTATTTTCCATAGTGTAATGTGCCTCAAAGGAGCTCACATACCATGCAATAGAGAGCCTCACATAACAGAGAATACATGCCACAAGGAACTTACATGAGTTCTAGAGAGATGCTTGCATAAGAAAAAAACGTGTATACCATATAGAATCAATGCGTTAGGTCCACACGAGTATAGGTGACTTTGATGCCACTTAGATATTTCTACTTGGATTATCCTCATTGGTTTGGACTTCAATTTGTGTTACTGATCCTTTCACAAAAATTTTCACATGATACATGGGGAAGATTTTTAAGGAGGATAAAAATTCTCTTCAAACCTTCTTTAGCATACAAGCACTCTTGACCTTACGTACAAACCTTAAGGGAGTTTCAACCCTCTTTCAATAGTTAGAATTTTTCTGGCCCTTCTTATACGGTTCATAACTTTAGAGGCTCATAATATTATATAGTTCATTATTTCATATCTCTTCTCCATAACATAGTACTTCTCCACATATATTTGATGAGGGATCATGCTCAGAACTTTAGACCTTCTCCACAGATCATGATCATTTGATTCAGATCACAATATAGGGATGACTTTGACTTTTCCGCGAATACTTGTTATAGAATTAAACCTTCCAAGGGAGCTCATTCAAGCCATAGAAGGAGAACATAGGTCTTAGATATGATCCATAAATTCTTTGGATTTTCTCAACTTCTCATCGAACCAAACTCTAATTCCATGTTTATTTTTCTAGGGCACATGCTAGAATAAAATTTTCTTCAATAGATAACTACTTCTAACGATAATTTAGCATTAGAATCACATATAATTCATTAAATATCATTAAGAAGTTATACAAAAGGACATAACAACCAATAAACATGAAAGAGCAGTAGAAAATAACCATGAGACAATGAGACAAGAGACACAGAAATTAGGCCCGAGGTTAGGGAAAACCCACAAGGTGAAAACCCATAAAAGTTTTTCCATAAGAGAGAGGGAGAGAGAGTTAAATTCATTAATACATCCAGAAAACAAGAAACATAATAGCTTACCAGAAAAACAAGTGCCAAGTCTCCTGAAATTTTCGGCCCCCTCCTTCCTTCCTCTCTTTGCTGGAACGTATATCATCATGAGATAGATCAATGTACCAAATGAGAAGAGATGGTATCCATTATAGATTATTAAAATTAGGGTCGAATGGGTGCCTCTGAGGGGCCCAATTGACTTGAACAGTAGGAGGTCGACATGATTAATTTAGGAGGAAAATTTTAAATTTTAAATTTTCTATTTCTTTACATGATGAAAATACCGACCATGGATACCATATTTCCAACATATCTTGGGGGTCTTGTTATTAGATCTTTCTATTTCACCAAGATAGTTTACCCTTTGATTTTATAAAATTATATTTTATATTTCATGAGGTTGTTATAAGCATATTATATATCTATATGTTATTATTAAAAAAAACAAAACAAAACAAACTTACAACAGATTTGAGAAAATCCTCTCACAAAATGAGCACACAAGTATCTATCTGTTATGAAACTAGCTCACAAAAAGATAGAAAAGATAGATCAACACCTTAGAATTCAGCCTCTTCAAGGGGGCAACCTCCTTTACATTACACAAATGAATGATTCTTGGATGATTCAAATGACAAAACCTCCTTTCTATATATAGGAGTCTAAGGAGTCACAATATAACCAAGCCGACCTAACAATAATAATATAAAGGCACAAAAATAACAATATAGGGATTCTATGGGGCACAGTAATGACAATATGGGGACAATAGGGGCACAACAATATTAATAAGGGATACAACTACAATAGTAATGGGGTAATCACTAGTATTATAGGGACCTAACATGCCCCTCTCCTTCCAAAAAGTGTTGTCCTCAATGCTTGAGTAGTTCTGGATGCTTCTGTATAAAATTGTCATCCTCCCATGTGGAATCTTCAGCAGATAAGTTCTTCCACTTGATGAGATACTCCGAAATTGATCTATTTCGTAGTTGTCGAGTTCTTGTTTCTGTGACTGCTTTCGGTTCCAATATAATTTTTCCTTCCTCGTCAAGTTTTGGCAATATTGTTTGAACTGGGAGCTTGTCGCCTATAACCTTCTTTAAACATGAAACATGGACAACTGGGTGCACTCAAGAAGCTGCAGGAAGCTCCAATTTGTATGCCATAGTACCAATATTTTGCAACACCTTGTATGGACCATAATACTTTGGTGATAATTTATTATCCTTCTTAGCTTGCTTAAGGGACATTTGTTTATATGGTTGTAGTCGTAGGAATACCCAGTCACCTACATCAAAACTTCTTTCACTGCAATGTTGATCTGCCTGTTGTTTCATTCTATTCTGCGCCAACACAAGGTTATCCTTTAAGAGTTGGAGGAATTGTTTTTGATGCTCGATGTGATGTTTCACTGCTTGAACCTTAGAATTCTCTCTTAAATATGACGTGATAGATGGTGGCTGATATCCATAAAGTGCCATAAATGGGGTCATTTTTGTTGTTGTATGGAAGGAAGTGTTATACCACCATTCAGCCAGAGGCAACCATTTGACCCATTGTGTCTGTTTATCAGATACAAAGCAACGAAGATATCCTTCCAAACATTTGTTTACTATCTCAATTTTCCCATCAGATTGAGGATGATAAGATGAGCTATGAGCTAACTGAGTACCAAGACAAGAAAATAATTATGTCCAAAAATTTCCAGTGAAAATGGGATCTCTGTCACTTACAATAATCTTTGGGTTTCCATGTAGCTTTTGAATTGTTTCCATAAATGCAGTAGAAACTATACTAGCTTTAAATGGATGTGATAATGCACAAAAGTGTGCATAATTGGTAAGTTTGTCAACTACCACCATGATGACACTCTTTCCCTCAGACTTGGATAAACCTGTGATAAAATCTATTGAAACCTCCTCCCAACATTGGATTGGAATGGATAAAGGTTGTGATAGACCCGGGGTCTTAATTGTTTCAACTTTATTTTGTTGACAAACCAAACATTCCACCACAAACTTTTGAATATCCGATTTAAGGCCATCCCAAAAAATTTCCTTCATAACCCTGTGGTAAGTTTTTAAAAATCCTGAGTGCCTTGCTAAGGGAGACGTGTGTAATTCCATAAGAATCTTTTGTTTGAGTTGGGAATTCTTACAGAGGTATAAGAGATATTTGTACCATAACGAATCATTTTTCCAGCTAAATGTATCAGATGTACTGGAATCTTGTTGTAACTTTCGAATAAGTGCCCACACTTCTTTGTCATTCTTCCATTCCTCCCTTGCTTCGTTTATCCAATCTGGTTGGATAATAGAAATGGCGCACAACAATGCTTCCACATCCTCATCCTTTCTTGAGAGTGCATATACCACCACATTTTGCTTCCCTTTTTTGTAGATGATTTCAAAGTCATAACCCAACATCTTTGTGACCGACTTTTGTTGCTCTTCAGAGGATAATCTTTGTTCTAAAAATTATTTAAGGCTATAATGATCCGTTTTTACCTTGAAGTGTCTTCCCATTAGGTAGGGTCGCCATTTCTTAAGTGCATGTAGTATTGCCAACATTTCCTTATCATAAATAGCTTTGTGTAAAAACTTTCCCTTGATTGGACAACTTTCAAAAGAAATGGGTCTTTCATCTTGCATTTAAACAACACCAATTCCATTTCCTGAAGCATCACATTCCATAATAAAGGTTTTTGTGAAGTCCGGCGTAGCTAAGACCGGTGCTTGGCACATTGCCTCTTTAAGATGTTTGAAGGCCTTTGTTGCTTCTGGAGTCCATGAAAATGCATCTTTCTTCAATAATGTTGTTAGAGGTGCTGTTATTCTCCCATAATTCTTAGAAAACTTGTGATAATACCCTGTCAACCAAAGAAATCCTCACAGATGCTTTATGGATGTGGGGATTTTCCATTCCTTAATGGCTTTAATTTTTCTAGGGTCTACCTTAACTCCTTCATGAGATACAATATGACCCAAATATTCCACCTCTTTTACTCCAAAGAAACATTTGGATCTTTTTGCATATAACTGTTTCTCCTCCAATAGTTGTAGCACCCTGTCAACATGTTCAACATTATCCTTCCAAGACTTACTGTAGATTAGTATATCATCAAAAAATACTAACACAAATTTTCTAACGAAGGGTTTGAAAATGGAATTCATCAAACCTTGAAATGTAGAAGGTGCATTGCTAAGGCCAAAAGGCATGACCAAAAATTCATAATGACCCTCATGAGTTCTAAATGTTGTTTTCGGAATGTCTTCAGTCTTCATTCTGATTTGATGATATCCTGAACGAATATCCAACTTGGTGAAGCAAATTGATCCATGCAATTCATCCAGTAATTCATCAATGACAGGAATGAGAAACTTATCTTTAATAGTGAGCTTGTTGAGCTCCCTATAATCCGGACACATGTGCCATGATCCATCCTTCTTGTGCACTAATACTACTGGAGCAGAGAAATAACTTTGACTAGGTTGAATTATACCAGCCTCTAGCATTTCTGCAACCATGCATTCAATTTTACTCTTTTGGGCATAGGGATATCTGTACGGCCTGGTGTTTGGAGGAACACTTCCTGGAATCAGATGAATAGCATGATCATGATCATGAATAGGTGGGAGACCTTTGGGAGTCTCAGATACCTTGGAATGATTGTCCAAGACTTTTTGGAGATCTGGAGAAATAGATGATTTCGATGTGGAAACATCTAGCGAACATAATTGTGCAATTACACCTCGTTGTTCCTTTTTTAGAAGCTTTTTCATACCGTTAGAGTTGATTATCTTTCTCGGTTTCCCTGCAATACCCCTTAATTCAACTTCCTTTCCTTCCGCAGAAAATTTCATGAAAATTAAAAGCTATTGTACCCAAGGATTGTAGCCATTGGACTCCTAGTACAACATCAGCACCTCCCATTGGAATGGAAAGCATTGGGCTACTGAATACATATTCTCCCATGGATAGCTTGATATTATGGCACTTTCTAGAGCAATTTATCATTCCTCCACTTGCAACCATCACTTTACACTCAAGTGCTGGATATAGGAAGCAATTCAATTCTTTTGCTATCTTACAATGAATAAAATTGTGGGTACTTCCTGAATCAATCAACACTATTACCTTTTTCTTCTTGATATGTCCTTCTATCTTGATAGTTTGAGGAGTGGTAATTCCAACCAATGCATTACAAGATATGGTTGGATTCATTACTTCTTTATCTAGGGTTTGTTCCTAGAGTATATCCTCTTCTTTTGACATTTCTTGTTCCTTTTCTTCCTCCTCTTCACAATCTATGTAGAATAATTTCTTCTTAGCACACTTATGACCTTTAGTGTATTTGCTATCACAACTGTAACAAAGCCCTTTTGCTCTTTTTTCTTCCAATTGTTGTGGTGTCAACCTTATAGGTTGTGGAAGGCCAAGGGCAGCAACACTTCCATATTTATAGTTTTGATTGGTAGGCTTCCTGGTTGCCATAATTTTGCTTTCCATTTTTCTTGCTAAACTGAATGCCTTCTCCAATGAATCAGGTTCCCAAAGGCAAACCTCATGTTGGATATTATCCTTTAAAGTCCCTATGAACACATCAATCCTATGCTCCTCTGGAATATCTTTTACCCTTATGTTCAATTTTTGGAAGTCCTCAATGTGATCCATCATTGAACCCTTTTGTTTGAGACTTATCAGTTGGCTAAAAAAAGTGTTGCTTTTTGTATCCTCATAATGCGTTGTCATTTCTTCCGTAAAAATTGCCCAAGTGACAATTTTTTTACGAGAGCAAATGCATTGATACCATACAAACTGATTTGGTTCCAAATATAAAGTGGCAATACGTACCTTTTGTGTGTTTTGCACATTATTGAGATCGAAAAATTGCTCCATTTGTAGTATCCATGTTGCGGGATCCTTGCCATCAAAATTCCTCATATCGATTTTTGGAATATGGTGGTTCTTAGATCCAATGTTAGAGTCTATGAAATCAAGATTAACATTTATTTTTTTCTCATCATGATTTTCCTTTACTATCCTTTCACCATTAGTAAGTATTTCTTGTAGAAAATTTGTCAAATCTGTCTTCAAATCTTCCATGCCTGTCTTCAAATCTGTCTTCAAATATATCTTCAAATCGTCCATCTTAGCTTCCATGTCATTCATCTTAGCTTCCATGCCATATATCTTAGCTTCTACATCTTTCTTTAAACCATCCATCTTAGATTCTGTTACTTTTTGTGTGAGTGACATTTGTTGCACTTGGTTTCATAATTTTGATATATCATGTTGCATTTCTTCCTCTTCTTCATGATTCATGCTAGAGCTTTCAGGTTGCTTACTAGGTGTTTGCATTTTCTTTCCTCGGGGCATCAGTTATCGATAATAATGCTTTACTATGCCCTTTGAATTCCTTCAAAATAATTTTTCAAACCAAGCTTAAGCAAAAATTTAAAAAAATCTACACACCTTTTTTCACTTTGTAGGAGCTCAATATTGCATCTGATGTATCTCTATAATTTTGGATCTTCTAGTTTTGAAATTGCGACCTGCGGTAGCCCTCTGTGTCCTCTTTCCAATGCCACCAATCTGATCAAATTTAGATTCTCCAAGAAAGAGTTATGCACAATCTCCCAAGATGACCTGATTATATACCTTTTCAGAAGAGAAAACTTGTATGAACTGCCATGTGTCACTATTTCAACCTTAGGATCTGAAAAATATACACAGGAAACTACAATCCGTCCTCTTTCTGTAAATTCTTACAAAATTTCAATCTGATGCTTAAAACAAAAGTTATGAATATTTTCCCCAGGTCACCTGTTTGGAATGTAATTCGGGAGTCTGCAAAAATGCCAAATTCCTCAGATCATATCTCTGCAAATATAGCGCAAAAAGCTCTGAAATTCGGACCTGCGGTTCAGAACGATTTCGGCCCAAATGGGTTTTTCTTTTAGCATCTAAAACATTGCAGAAAAAAAGTTATAGCGCAAATTCCACGATGACCTGTTTGGAGCAGCGAAACCCTAGAATTCAAAGCTCTGATACCAAATGTTATGAAACCAGCTCATAAAAAGATAGAAAAGATAGATCAACGCCTTAGAATTCAGCCTCTTCGAGGGGGCAACCTCCTTTACATTACACAAATGAATGATTCTTGGATGATTCAAATGACAAAACCTCCTTTCTATATATAGGAATCTAAGGAGTCACAATATAACCAAGCTGACCTAACAATAATAATATAAATGCACAAAAATAACAATAGAGGGATTCTATGGGGCACAGTAATAACAATATGGGGACAATAGGGGCACAACAATATTAATAAGGGATACAACTACAATAGTAATGGGGTAATCACTAGTATTAGAGGGACGTAACACTATCATATAAAAACCCTTTGCTTAATTCTAGATTTATACTCTAGTATTGTTGTTACTTTTCTACAATAGAAATATAGAATTCCATCCATTACAAGTTTATTTGGCTTGCTAGAATAATTTTTTGGGTTTTGACTTGGGGGATTTAACCCCAAATCATTGCAAGTGGTTTCCAGATTGTTGGAAACTCTTATACACTTGTGGATCTAAAGTGCCAGGAAATGTTTGTCAATGCCAACTTGTTGCCCAAGAATTCCCACACATAAATCCAATAATTTAATGTGTTTCCATACGTGTGGTGTGGATTGCCCCAAAAGGGCATTTTTCTTGTTTTTTCTACATTTTTCTACTTTGTAAGTCTTAAAAGTGTAGGAAAATGACATAATTGTCCATTTTTATCCAAATAACAGGAGATAAATTAAGGAAAATCATTCTCCAATTGGTAATATCATCTATAAATCAACTTTGTACTATTTCAGGAGTTAATTTTTAAAGGTGGAATGACATTCTACCTACTAGTCTATGATATTTCTGCATTAATTTCATTTAAATATTAGTAAAATTAAAATAATTAACACTTGCCTTCACTTAGATACCTATAATAGGCATTGGTATACTAATTTTTCGTGGAGATTATTGCGTATGTATGGATGATTCCTGTAGCATTTTCTAGGATATGGGATTAAAGAGTGGGGACTTTTGTTGAAATTATAGTGGGAACTTGTCCTATGTGGTACCACATGGTGCCTTATGAGGAACTTGATAAAATTGGTAAATCGGTCAGTAACGATTCCAACACTTACACCACTATCATGATATCTAGCTTGATCTCTGATTCCAATGTCAAACTTAGCTCAAAAGAATCCATGTTAGATATAAACTTGGATTAAATAAACAATACCTCTAGAAAAATAGTAAGAAGTGCCAAATCAATTATTATGTGTTGCTTGTTGGTTTCCTAGGTAAGCTATGAATTGTTTTGCTACAAGTACCAAAGGTTTGTCATTGCATTTGAAAACTATATTGATTGAAAATTATTCTTCACAAAAGGAGAATACAATATTATGGAAACTTTGTACCCATATAATGTGAGCCAACCTAAACACCATACATATCATGGGTCACTCGAATAAATATCGTTTAATGAATCTTATGATCAGGTACAACCACCAAATGAAATGGATTTCTCTGAAATTCGATTGAGTCTTAACTGAAGTTGTTGTTTTAATTTTCCTCAAAATTCCTTCAAACAAATCATGTGATGCAACATGCCAAGATTAGATCTTCAATTTGTAAACTAAATGTAGAAGGCATGTTCTTCTTGAGGAGTCAATTAACACCTAGTTATACTATGTGTGATTTGGTATGGACAATCTTATATGTAGAGAAGAGTCGTACATGACTAGGAGATGGAGGTTAATGGGGTCACTCTTTCTCTAGTATTATATTTGCAAATATTTCCATTCTCATAACCTCTCATTTAGAAACTAAGTGAATTGGGAGTGCATGTCATAGGTGGTTCATTGGTTTGTTTTTGATGAAGTATTAACTTCATGAAAATAATAAGGCACATCTCTCCAAAAGTCCAACCTGCAAAGTATGATCAACTATATCCATCTACAATAAATGCTTTCTGCTTGATAAATGGGTTTGAACCCTTGAATATGTTCCAACTTTTGGAATTGGGAGGATAGTTGCAAAAAATGAACCACATTGTATGACCATCTTTTCACTTTACTTGCAAATTGGAATTATTCCATCAAACTCTATTAACATCTTGAAAAGTCTCTTGAGTTTTGTGTTGAAAACCACGCTTGCAATCAACACACATAATGGTCGATAATAGGTCACATGTTGATGCTACCATCAATCCAACATTTCCCCTTAATGTGAGCATGGGCACATGCAATAGGATGATCCAGTACATGTTAAAAATTTGGCATACCTATCTTAATAGAGACACAACCATAGCTGAAATTATAAAATTAGAGTGAGTCTGAGATGAACCAACTCAATTAAAAACATGAACATGTATATACATATCCAAACATCATCATAAAACTCCTCAATTCTTGAGGAAATTCCATCATTGAACTACACGTCATTTGGAGGCACACAAATATTGATATGGCCATCTAATATGGAAATGAAAAAAAACACATAAGTGTGAGAGAGAAATTTGAGTGGGTATACCAAATGCAGTGTAAATTCAACCATAGATGGAAGAAGAGTGAGTGAGTTTGTGATGATCCAACTCAATATAAAAGTGGGCCTAGTATGCTAAATTCACACTATCACTGAACTACTCATATGTTGGAGAGATATCATAGGCCTGCTCATCCAATAAAGGAGGGATAAAAGATGTATCCCTGATATATCACATATCCATCAGGAGAGTGGTACTCCTGAAACCCTCATCGAATGCAGTATTGGAACAAAACATGTGTATTTAAATGCATAATGTAGCCATTTCTCTCATGAACTATTTGAAAAATTGTCACTAACAAGATCATCCCATAGAGGGTTGTAAGATATTTCCTTACAATACTACTCATTTATTGAGAGAATGGTACCACCAACCTATCCATTTGAAGTGGTGCTATAAAAGACATATTTTATCCAAATGATGAATGAAACCATCAATCTACTCATCTCCTCGAAACAACTGACATTGATCTACTTGTCCAATAGAGGAGGTTGAGAAGATATATATATTCCCTACAATGCATTTATCAGGAGATTGGTATTGAATTGACCATCTAAATAGATGATGAAAGAAACATTTTGTAATAGAGAGGAGATGGGAGTACCTACCTCATTTAAGATCAATGATTGTTGAATTGAATCAAAAGGTATAACTCCATTTATTTGAACGAGCATAAATATAACCAATCATGCTCAAATACATCAACTATATGGGCTTAATGGTATTGAATATGGGTGAACCTAAGAGATCATCAAAGTATGAAGGATAAATATCCACAATCAAATTGATCCACTAAAATAAGTTGAGAATCATTTGCAGAAACATCAATAGATTATATTGGGACATATCTAGAGATTTTATGAGTGAAAACTACATCAAAGGTGTTGAGAGTGGTCTCCCTTAACAAACAAATAACCACATGGTTGTTAGAGTCACTATGAATCACCATTTGAAGTTGAAAAGTAGGACTTGTGTGATCAATTGTGATATTTAATATAAAATTATCATTCCTAGAGTATAAAGAATATCTCCAAATAATACAAAGCCAATACCATGTTAATGTTTGTAACTCAAACAAGAACTTCAACATGGGTTTGGTGTCAAACATGTGGAATGGTACGAAAAAATTTCATTATTGCATAAAATATTCAAAAAGTCTAGAATATAAATAAATCCATGTGGACAATATATAAATAGTATATAAGTAATTGATAGTGGAAAATATGAATATAGGAATACAATTGGGGTCTTGTATATATACTTAGGTAAGAGTGCCCATTCATAAAGAGTCATGTCATTTGGGACATGTATTTTCATAATTCTTAGTTATATTGTATTAATTAGTATTATCACAATTATTTATATTTATTCTATACACATTTATGTTCATAATATCGTCTTCCCAATTAGAAATGTTTTGTCCTTAAAGCATATTTATGACAAGGATTTTCTATATGTACTTTCACTTGTAATATCTTTGCATGATCTTAATGTTGTCATGGTTGATGATACTAGACGATATGAAGTTCTAAGGGCTAACCAAAATTTCCAAACTATAACATTATTTAACCATCCCAAATCAATATTCTGTGGAAATTTTCACTTATAGGATTCAAAAGATGAATTTTTATCATAAAGACTTAATTGTGTTGACATCAATATTTTCTTGGAACATAAATCATTTTTTCTATCTTGATTGATGTGGATTCGCTGATTGGTTGAGATTCCTACTCTTATAATTTGGGTGTCTTTTGATGATGTTGGATACCGCCAACATACAGGGGATCTCCCCGATATGAGGTCCCAATTAGTCCTCACACTGTTTGATGTAGGAGTCCCATTCCGAAATACGGTTCAGCTGCCATTTACTTAAATATATGCCTTGGCTTAAGCAGTTAACATGAGAGAGAAGTGCACATGTGGTTTTGAATGAGAAAGAGAGTGTTCCTTGTGAAATTTTCAGTTGTAGATGTATCAAGGTTCTTTCACTACAAGGGAGAGGAAGTGAGCCTCTAAAAGATAAGTAATAGCACTAATCTAATGGAGACAAACCCACATAGACAAGAAATAATCATTATACATCAAGAGAAGTAGTTCACATAGATGCACCAATCATTAAATCATCAAAACACATTTCCAACAAATTAAGCACCAAAGTCACTGAAATAGTTCAATTTGTCGACGCGTTTCGAACCAACCAGTGTGGTTCATCGTCAGGACAAGTTGAAGAACGAATCCGGTTTAGCTGATTAAATAGAGTGTGCAGAGACTCCAACGACTATATTGCCAACGACTAATTTGACCTAATGATTCTAGTCAAACCATTAATTTAATTATTAACATTCCTATAAATAGCTGCAACAGGTAAATTAGTTAATTTATATCTAAAATTAAAATCATTTTATAATTTGAGTATATAATATAATATCCATATTTATTAAAATGGTCATATATTTATTAAATAATCTATAATTATTATTATTAGTTCCTTTTCTCATCGGGTGTTTAGAAAGAAGACGCATACTGAGCAATACTTGCATGCTTCTTCGCATCATTTCCCCGCTCAGAAGTTAGGGGTTCTTAGCACTCTTGCCACCCGTGCTGTTAGAATTTCGGATGAGGAGAGCCTGGAAACAGAAAAGGCTCATCTCCTAGATGTCTTTGAGAAGAATGGTTATAATAGGCACCTCGGTCGAAAAGCCTTCCTCAGGGCCAAGAAGGAGCCTTCAATCCGAAGGGTTCCCAAAGATCATATCTTGGGTGTGAACCTTCCTTACATCCAAGGGACCACGGACAGGATTGCGAGAATTTTGAGGAGGTACGATGTGCCCGCTACTTTTAGACCTCTCAACACTATCCGTGGCTCCCTCAGGTCTGTAAAAGACCCGATTGACCCTAAGGACATGAAGGGCGTCTATGTCATTCCTTGTTCCTGTGGGACCCCTTATATTGGTGAGACTGGTCGCTCTATCAATCAGCGGATTAGCGAGCATTCGGCTGACCTGAGACATGGTAGGACCAAGTCCTCAGCCCTGGCTGAACATGCGGAGAAGACTATGCATCATGTATGCATAGAGGAGGCTCAAGTCATTGCCAAAGTTGCGAAGTTTCACCATCGCAAATTCAGAGAGGCCCTGGAGATTGAGAAAAGGCCAAACAATCTTAATAGGGATGATGGCTGGAAGATTAGTAGCTGCTGGGTCCCAGCCTTGTCTTCCTAGCCTCCTCATTCCCCTTGTGTTTGGTCTTTAGGTTTCTGTCTTCCCCCTCCTTAAATCTCGGTTTTGGCAGATAAGTCCTAGTAATTTGGAGTGGTGATTTATTAATAAGTTATTTCAGGGTATTACCTTATCCCGTATATGATTCTAGTGGATATTTTATAGTTAGATTAGATTATTTTGGTTCCTTAATTTTAATTAGTTATGCTTTCATTTAATTTCTACTATAACCCTTTTATACCTTATAAGGAATAGTATATTTACCTAATGACATAATTAACTTTAATATTTATTGAATATATAGTGTTTATTTAATGAATATAAACCATTTTTAAATATAAGAGGAGACCTAATTTACCTTTAGGTTTAAAATATATTCAAGAAAAGATATTAAAAATAAATATATATATATGATGTAATTATAATATTAATAAACATGAACTTTATAATAATAATTTAATAAGAATCCTATTTACTTGTTGTTTTTAATAATATTGGAATTGTGAATTATTAATTTATATTATTCAAATGAACCATTATATTTAAATAATAAATAAAGAATAGTACTTTTAAAGAACAATTACCTAATGTAAATATATTCTAAAAATAACACCATTCATTTATGTTTAGATATGATTAGAATAATAATAATTATAGATTATTTAATAAATATGTGACCATTATAATAAATATGGCTATTATATTATAAAGAATAGTATATTTTAAAAAACAATTACCGAATGTAACTATATAACATTCATTTATATATATTAAAGGATAGTACAATTTAAAGAACAAGTACCTATGGTAACTATAACATAACTTAATACCATTCATTTATATTTAAATAATATTAGAATAATAATAATTATAGATTATTTAATAAATATATGACCATTTTAATAAATATGGATATTATATTATATACTCAAATTATAAAATGATTTTAATTTTAGATATAAATTAACTAATTTACCTGTTGCAGCTATTTATAGGAATGTTAATAATTAAATTAATGGTTTGACTAGAATCATTAGGTCAAATTAGTCGTTGGCAATATAGTCGTTGGAGTCTCTGCACACTCTATTTAATCAGCTAAACCGGATTCGTTCTTCAACTTGTCCTGACGATGAACCACACTGGTTGGTTCGAAACGCGTCGACAAAAGAATGGTTATGTGATTTTGCTGAAGATTATCTAAACAATGTCATGGATCACAGAAGTCTAAATTCCTTAATAGTTCAATTTATTAAGTACATATGAAAAGCCAACATAAACCGCAAACATTAGAAGAATAGTCTCAAAACATCTATGATTCATGCATAAAAATGTGGTGCCGAAAGGCTTCAGTTATTAAGAAAAATATCCAAGATATGTAAGTACAATGAACACCACTAGCTCCAATAGTGGAGCATTAGAGCCACTACTTGCTCCCCAAAAGTACTATCTCTATCTATCTAATGCCTATGGGAGAAGCCATGGTTAAAATTCCCTTGCTCGAGTAATGATGATCCTTTTATAACTTGAGGCATGACCTTTCATATCCTTATGAATTGAATTTCTAACTTCTAATGACCTTTAGAATTCTATAACCTTTGGACTTACATATGACTCTTGGAATTACATGTCTTTTGGACTTACATACATGGATCTTTGGTCCGTACATGACTCTTGAAATTCTACTTCTTCGCCTTTACAATTATTACATGATTACATCATAGCTTACACATCATCATGTGATAAGGACATGACAAGTCACTATCATTGATGATTGGGACTCGTAATGTTAATGACATGGACTTTCTTCAATATGTTACATGGCTGCCACTTGTGTCTTTTCTCTTGCATGCAACTTTCGATCATTAATGTCTACACCCTCCAAAGGGTGTTCGATCTTATGGAGTATTTAGGGTTGCTTCGATCATCAAGATTCCAATGTGTTCATTTTTTTCAAATGCTTCCTTTGACTACCCTCTTTGCCCGATCTTCTTCATGCATCCTTTCCATGCTATGCTTGAAATACATGTATCTACACTCATTCATGGAAAGAAAAAATTAATATGAAAAATATCCTATTGTAACATGTTTCATGCATATTTTTATTCATGACTTAACAATATGCTTGAGAGGAGAAGGGAGAACTATTGGGCACACTACAAAAGGCCGAAGGGATGGGGAGATGAAGCTTCATGGATTCAGGATGCGCTCATGCGCTCAAGAGGGGAGAGAGAAACTCAAGGTAGGGCACAGGGCACAGGTCTGAAGGACGAAGGATTAGGCTTTGGGCTTCCCAAGTGTGTTATGCACTCAATGGAGATAAGGAGGGTGCAAGGTGTAGATCTAAAGGCTGAAGGGAAAGGCTTCATAGATTTAGAGTGTTCTCATGTACTCAAGCAGGAAAAGGAGGGCGTAGGTGTTGGCACAAAAATGTCATCAGGGAAAGACCTTGGGTTCAAGCACAAGGAGCCAACAAGGGTCTGATGTAGTCTAGGATAATGCCGGAATTTTCACCTTACCCGAAATGGTAAGGAGTCTCACCCATGGCGTGTCATGACTGAAACTAAGACGAATTTAGAAGGATATCAAGGATGACCTTGACATTACTCCATATACATCTTAAAGCATACATTCATCACAACATCAAATCATTATAGTTGCAATATTCATCTAAGGAAAGACCATCAATATAAAAAACTTTTTGAGTAGGTCTATAATTCATGGTGACACACACACACATGATACCATACAACTGGTTCATTCGCTCGTTTATATTAATTCAAAGGAAGGTTCATTACAACATACATTCGACAAAAATCCATGATCAGATACATAAAATACCATGGCCACATGATGCCTTAGATTTGAGATCAAGCCTAACTCTGACCTCTTCGCAACTGCTCCAGTCCTTAGATCCTATTCCTCTCTACTTCTGGCTCCTACCATATACCCCCCCTTTCTTCGTGCTATCTTCCCCTTTTATCTACTCCTCCGCTACTTGAACCGCCAGTTCCATTCAACTGTCTTTCCCTCGGATGCTTCCTGTCCTCCTCCTTGTCCGCTCAGATGTTTATGCTTTCTCTTGACACCTTGCCGCAATTTCCCCTTGATTGCATGACCTTGCTCCCTTTCACAGCTGTCCTCTCCATAACTTGACCATTGCTCTCACCACCTGTTTTCCATCTTCATACCTTAAAAAATTCCAAAATTCAAAATGAAGGCCCCAATAGGCCTCGACCAAAGTTCTTTGACTCATCCCCAAATCAATCTATATCAAGTGTTGCGGGTCGTGTTGTTGTTTCTGCGGGTATTTCTTCTTGTGGCTATTTTGATCCTTCCTTCTAAGGGGCTTCCGGTTTAGCGGCATCTTTTGCCATTTGTTGGCCTCTTTTTCCAAATGAAGGCCACAATTCAAGAATAATTGTTGTCATTTCATGTCTGAAATTGTTGTATTCATTGAGTGTTGTTTTCCATGCAATCGTTATGGAGTCAACCTGCTTGATGAAGTCTTAAGCTATGTTGGAGGTTGACTGCCTCAACCTACTTCTTTGTAGTTTGTTCCACTGTTCTTCACTGTTGTTGTAGACCTGCTTCAGATCAAGGACATGTAGGCGGATTGGAGGCCTGAGGTCTTGGATTTTCTTCTTAGTTTTTGCGGATTCCTCTTCTATTTGTTTGACTTGTGCCTGAATGGTGGTGATTTATTCATCAATATTTTGCAATCGGACAGAGTCTGTGCATGACTTGCTGTCGAAAATTAAAACTTGGAGTTGTTCTCACAAAGGATAGACATGTTGATTCTTTTGGGCTAGGTTGCCTGACCGATCGTGCACTTTCTCCATTAGGGCAAACCCATCTGTAAGTGCTTCAACGAGTGAATGTTTCACAGTGGCAATGGCGCTGATCTTCTCGTCTATTGATCGGGCTTATATCTAAGTCAGATTAGGCAACATCGATTTGAATAACTCCAACTTCTTCTTCATGTCTACATTCGTGGCTACCAAACTTGAGCACGCTGCCTGGATGTGGTCACAACAATTGACCAACATGTAGGATGTAAAATCTTCAGGAGCTTCTATGACAACATCTGATATTGTCGACCAAAGTGACCGAAACTTATCTGTAACTTGATATACTTTTTCTTGCAGATCAATGTTTTCTTGTTTGAGATGATCCCTTTCTTCCGTGGCCTCCTGTAATTGTCTTTCCTGCTTCTCATGTTCACGGACGAGGTCATCATGTAATCTCTCTACTCTTTGTGCAGCTTGTTGGATGAATCCAAACAACTGCAGAGTCTCTACCTGTATTTTGTTCATATCCGATAAATTTCTTTGAATGGGTAGGCTGCTGGAAATGGACTTGTCTGAGTGGGATGAGGGAGCGTTTTTTGGTTGTGATGGTGGGGTGAACTAAGGAGTAGGTGGAATGATAATTGGGTTAGGGATTAACAAGAAATTTATAGGGAATGCAGTATGGTAATTTTCAGTTCCTTTTGACTACGTTGTGGACACTATTGGCTCATCCCCTAGTAGTGGGCTCGACCTTAGAAATAGGGATATCAGTGAGGATGTGTGAGCGTCATTGCCTTAGAGAGGCTCACTGTACTGCTACGTGGAGTCTACTTCCATCTCTTCTGTTACCACACATGTACCAGGGGTAATGGATTCAGATAGGGTCACGGAGGTGGAGGCTATATGCGGGGATGGATCCTACGACCCTGGTGATACTGCGGATGAGGATGGAGGATTTTATTCAACAATGGGTGATGCAAATCTGATTCCCTCGCCAGCGAGGTCGACAATTGGGACTGTAGGGGTTGTCTTGGGTTTCTTGGGACTGAATTTTTAGTTTCCCTTTTTTGCTTCGTCTTTGGGATTGTTGGCTTTTATTGTGCATGAGGGCCAACATTAGGAATTGGTACAGCTAGAGGAGTGGTGATTATCAGATTAAACAGTGTAGATCCTTGGAAAACTATGGATTGTGTTGTCTCACCTAAGTGTTCTATGAAGTTTGTAATCATTTGCTTGAGGGAAGACATCTATTTCTCTATTTGAAGAAAAATTGGCTCTAGATCATCCTCTTCCTGTCGCTTCCTATTGCTTCCTGCTGCTTCCCCTGTTGACGGTTTCAATAGGTATCTATATTTTCCTTGGTGATGTTGCACGCAACCCATGACCATGAACCAACCTTAGTGTGGAATGTTGCTTATGTTAGGACAAACTTATGCTACTTCATTTGAAATGTTTCTGGATGGATGCATCTTGGCTTGATGTATGCGTGCCCATGGGTAACACCAAACTAGATATCCTGCGAAAAATCATCCAGCCACTACATGGGTATTCGCTCTGCCTTCCTAATTGTGATTAACATCATTCCATACCAGTCACTAAAGGCTGCCTCGTTGATTTCTTTGCTACTAGGGTCCCCCGAGGCTCTCCATGGCTCATATCTAAGCACTATAGGATGATCATCTCTAATTGTATATCATGCCCCTTCCTTTCGGCGGTTTCCATTTCCACATTGCTAGCATCATGAGTGTATAACCAAATATGAAATTAGTGCTTCTCTTGTAAATGTCTTCACGGGCTTCAAAGAGTTCATTCAGTATGAAGATTGACCAATTAAGAACCTCCCCTCTTCATCAGTGTTCCGCAACCGATATTGCGTCTAGGGTACACTCATTCTTGTCAAAATGCCTCATTGTTTTCCCCGCTATTATGTAGCATGCAAATTTTATTTCTTATTTGCTGATAAGATCAATATTTGTGCCTTTTCCCCCATGCTTGGTCTTGTATTTCTCGTAGTAATATTTGTTGCCTTCCTTCTTTGCTCGCTTCGTTCCTCCTTGGAATGCTATAGATATTGCATTTCCTCCTACTAAGAGTCCTGTTAGTCGTTGGATATCATCGACATGAATCAGGTATTATTTGTCGACCCATAGTGATCTGTCATGCATCTTGCTGGCTAGGAGCTTAGTGCATTGCATCGCAGCCAATTGTGTGCCAAAGACTGGTAGACTTCTGAGATTAATCAACGTTGATCGTTGGAGGCCTCTGAAATCATCTTTAACCTTTATTGTCATGGTGCCATCTCCTTTTGGGACCTCTTCCGTGTATACTTCTCGCTTCAAAGCTGGAAATTGGAAACAATTTGAGAGATCATTGTCCACTAACGTTGCCTTGTCATATTTTCCATACAGATTTTCTAACACTGTAATTCGTTCTTCCAGCCGGTCCTCCGGGACTGAGATAATTTCTTTTGTCATATTTCTACACCTCTGGTAGACAATCATTATCGAAGGTTTATAGTTTTTTCACCTCTGCTGCTGCTGGTTCTCAGACTGAATTTGAATTTCTTCTATCACCTGCATTTGAGATTCTATAACTCCCTGCATAGCCATGTAGATTAAGTAGATCAAACTTGACACGACGTTTCTGACTGGACTTGGTAACTAATTATTATGACAACTTTCCCTATGCAGCTTAATCATGTTATGCCGCTTTCGGATGACCTGGATCTAACTGGTATGACGTAGCATGAGAAAGGACAGAGTGGGCTGCATGGTTAATAAAGTTTCCATATTGGTGGGTAATTATTAGCTAATTTCTTCCCCAATGGGAAAAGATTTTACGAAAATCTATCTGATAGGTGTATTATTTCTTACTTATTTTGGAAAAGACCGGTAATATGGAAGAAAAGACTTGTAGAACATGTGACTATCCTCCCCTCGACCATAAGTGGGTTGCGGTGACGTGACATTATTGTGGAAACCCAACTGACACGTTTTTTGTTTTGTCTTTTTTTTTAGAAAAATCAAAGAAAATGGACTTAACGGAGTATGCGACTGACTATTTATTATTGACTAAAACCTACTTGCTGGCTCGTCTCCGAGACCCCTTCAATTGGATTGTGAGACTGTGGACTTTAGGAAAGATTTCAGGTGTGCATCGTTCACCCATCTTGGTAACATTATCTTGTCTAGTTGTGCTAGCTTTACCATCTCAGAGTTTTTGATCTCTGCAACCATGAACAACCCTAACCAATGCATTTGTAGTTTTCCCGGAAACTTCTAAACTTTACTGTCATATAGCAGAGCATGATCCCCTACTTTGAAGGTTTTCTTTTTGAAGTGTCTATCATGCCAAGCCTTCTATCTCCTTTGTTCAACTGATTGGTGGAATTCAGCTAAAAACCTCGATTCATCCAACTCCATTAGTTGTTCCATCCTCTCTTTTAGAGATGCACCATCCGTCATTTTGGTGGCTTGAGAATAAATATGCTTTGGACAATAAATTCTACTGGTACTACTGCTTCTCTACCATATAACAGTTGGAATGGCATTTTCTTGTGTGTCTGTTTTATTGTCATTCTGTAGGTCCACAATGTTTTTGTTACCCGTTCGTCCTAGTCGTCTCAATTTACTAACACAATTTTTGTTAGACCCCTCTCAAGTATTTTATTGAAGGCTTTGACCGTTCCATTAGCTTGCAGATAGTACGAGATGCTTTTGTGATTTTGGACAATTAATTTCTTTAGGAGAGAAGCGAAAGTTTCATTAATGAAATGAGCCCCTTGATCACTGGTTAGGCTCTTCAAACATCTAATCTGGATATTATGCACTCAAAGATGAATCTTTTTGCAGTGTCGGCTATACAATCCTTGATTGGCGCTTCCTCTGCCCATCGAATAAGGTACTTTGTGGTTGTTATGATGTATCTAGCATGGGAATGATGCACTGGCAGTGTGATAGGGCCGATAAAGTCCACTGCTCATTTCTCAAAAATTTGTACCGTGTGAACTGGATTTAAAGGTAGTTCATCTTGATGTGATGGATTCCTGACTCTCTGACAAACATCTCAACTCTTTGCGTACTCCTTATCATCCCTATAGATGGTAGGCCACCGCAACCCGGCTTGTAGTATTTTCCTTATGGTAGCTTTGCCCCCGACATGGCCTCTCATGACCCCAGTGTGGCACTCCCATAGAACTTGTTGCCTCTCATGTTGAAGGAGCCAACGTCGCAAAACTTGATCAAGTCCCAACTTTTATAGATATCCTAAAATTAATTGATAATCTGCGTCGACATGTATCCCTTCGGGCAGTGTCCTGTTGCTAATAACACAACAATCTCCTCTAAGTAGTCTGGAATGGCTTCTATTCGAAACAATTTAGCATCTGACAGTTGATTGTCTACTAGTCCTTCATTCTCTCCTGAATCTAGCTTGGACAGATGGTATGGCCCGACGTTTAACCTTCCTGGTTTTATGACCACTTGAAATGTGAATTCTTGTAAGAGTAGCAACCATCGACAGATCCTTCCCTCCAACATTAGCTTGTTTACCAGATATTTTAAAGCTAAGTGGTCTGTGAAGAACTTGAATGGTGCTCCCAGCAGATAGTGCCTAAATTTTTGTAGGGAGTATACCATGGCCAATTCTTCTCTCTCTATTTTTGTGTAGTTATTATTTTCTTTTGGAATTTTCCTACTGGCAAAGTAAATTGGGTGGTCCATGTTTCTTTCTTCAGGTTGCGTCAGCACTGCTCCTAATGTTATCCTTGATGCATCAATGTGTACATTAAACTACTTATTCCAGTCTAGGTATACAAGAATAGGGGCACTCACCGATTTTTCTTTTAATTTGTTTAGTACTACTTAACAGGCCTTTGTCCACTTGAAGCCTTTCGTCTTCTTCATTAGCTTCTCCATGGGAGTCGTAATTGAGGCATAATTTCTGATGAATTGATGGTAATATCCCGTGTGGCCCCATGCTGATCGCATTTGATTTACATTATTTGGTGGATCCATATTTACAATTGCTGCAACCTTTGTGGGATCTACACACACACCATATTTGCAAACAATATGGCCGAACAATGTTCCAAATTTAAGGAGATTTGTAGCTGCCTACACCACTCAAACATCACCTGAAGTAGACTGGTGTGTTTCTTTAATAAGATGTATATCGTTTAGTTGTCCATATATACTTCTAAGAACCTGTGAATGTAATCTCTAAAGGTAGCTATGACAATCTGAGAGAAAACAACTAGTGCATTATTTAGATCAAATGACATTACATGATAGGCATAGGACCCCCATTCTGTCGTGAAAGTTGTTTTCTTCTTATCTTCTTCCACTATGCGAACCTAATGATACCCTGAAAATCCATCAGTGAACAAGTAGGCTTCATTTCCTGCAACGTTATCCAGAACTTCATCACTAAATGGCGTTGGGAATAGATCATGTACACAATGATTGTTTAGGCTCCTATAATCTACATAGACCCTGATTTCCGTGGCATCCTTATTATTATGTATTACAATCGGGATAATCCATTCCGCTTCATCCACTGGGAATATGAGTCCAACTTCTAACATCTTATCAATCTCTTTCTTGACCTTCTCTTTTACTCTTGGGTTTAGCCTGTATGGTCTATGCTTCACTGGGCATGCATCTGGTTTCAACATAATCTTCATTATTCTGATGTACCTTTTTGTTCCTTTTAATTCAGCCACTGAGGCTGGAAACAAGTCTTCATATTCCCGCAACAGAACAAAAAGTTCTTAAGTTGTTTGCTCGTCCCAATAATCTCCAATGGATGTGTTGGAGCCTTCGTTAATTTTGAATGATTTTGACTAGTTTTGACTGATCGAAGGGCGGGAAAGGACAAATAGCAGCAACGGTTGGGTGGCGGAACGAACAGTTGTGGAGGAGTGATGGCAAGGTGGTAGTGGAAGGTAAAGGCAACCGAGGAGACATGAAGGCACAAAAGTAGCCAAGGGGGCAAGCAACCGAGCGAGAACTGGCAGTCCAGGTAGCTAGGAAGGATATAAAAGGGGAAGAATAGGAAGGAAGAAGGTTTTTGTTGAACCCACCAAAGGAAGAAGGAGTTGGTTGCAAAAGAGGTACGCAAGTGCAGATGCTGAGCAGGGGGGACTGGGATCTGAGGGATTGGGTTGCGGAGTTGATCTGACCCGAGCAACTGAGCCGGGTATTCTATGTATTCTTTATGATGAAATGTCAGATTTTGTTGTATTCTGTTATGCTAATTTAATATAAACATACCTGATGGTTGTTGAGACTTTTAATGTATTGAGCATTGTGCTTTGTGAGCCTATTAGAATTTTAAATAGTCTACCTGTTGCTTGTAAATGGTGATTCATAGATTGATGCAAGGGTGTTGTTAGTTTTGTGTTGTTTATGATGGATCTATGCATGTGAGTTATGGGTAATGTTATCTTTGTTTCATGTACTATGGATGCATATGTGTGTTATCGCCTGTGCTTGATTGATATTATCTCGACCCCATGCTAAAACCTTCTCCCTTTTGGTCGCAACGCACTTCGGATGAGACTCCCTGCCCTTTGGGGTGAGGTGAAAATGCCAACGCTGTCCTAGACTACAACAGACCACTGTTGGCCTCCTATGCCTGAACCCAGGGACCCAAAGTTAAGAGAACTAGTTCAGAATATGGTGTCGAGGGTATTTAAAAGAGAGATCAAAGACTGGTGGAATCACAAAGTAGATCAATTTGTGGCAGAGAGAGCTACCCACAGGAATCAACCAATTGAAAAGGTATGTGAGGGGATTTTATACGTTGATAGCTCAGATGACCAGTACGAAATTTTCTGGTGCAAGTTCCCTGAGGACCTATATAATTGGTTAAGAGAGCTGAAGAGGTAGAGCCAGTCAAGTGGCTTGGTGATAATCTGCCATAGTTGTAATCCATCTGACACTGCGTTATTACAACAACTGGATAATGATCAGACAAGAGCACTTGATTTCTGTGTGAAGACTAGAGTGGAGGGGTACATGGTCAAGTTCGCTGCGGAGAGCTACCAGTCCTTCTCAAAGGCACATGCTGTGTTCAACTCCGAGCTAAGGGGAGAGTTGATAAGGGAAGTCCCGACATGGATTAAGATGTTTTTGGTAGAAGAAGGATTGTTACCTTTATCCACTGCTGGGATGGAAGCGTAAAACCCCAGTATTGGGGGAAGGAATTAAAGGGGGAAATGTTGCCTACAAGGGGATAGGGATGCTGCGAGGGGATGGATGCAGAAGGATTAAAGAGAGCTAGGGATGTTAGAGCACAGAGGAGGGAATTGCTAGCAGACAAGTGGCAGGCAAGAGCGGCTCAGGATTTAGGGAAAAGAAGGAGGGGGTCCCACCAAATAGGAGTGGTGATGGAAAAACCTTGAGTTGAAAGGAAGGGAGAGGACGGTGCTAGCCAACCCGAATGCAAGAAGAAGGGATGTTGGAATTAGGAAGAGGAGGAAGGATGTTCCCTGTAGATTCTGGAAATAGGATCGCAACAGGAAATTAGAGGAGGACCGTCTTGGGATGTTGTAGAAGTGGAATCACAACAGGGAAAAGATAGGGAATCCTCCCTGAAGGTTGTGGAATTAGGATCGCAAGATCAGCAACCATGTTGGCACACAGACGATGAAAATGTGGGTGATGGGATGAGGAAGTTGTTCGACGAGGAACAAGAATCCATCAAAATTCAACAGCCCTAACCCTGAAATATAAGTGGCGTTTTCCCTGACCTTCCCCTAGTACTTTATCACAAACTAGAAGAATTTATCATTAACTTAGCCAAAGTGGCGCGAGTATACAGTGTGCGGGAGAAATACAAGACCGGTCTCAATATTGGAAGTAATACAAGAACCGGCTATAGCAGTAACTTGGGACTACAGGGATCCCTATAGCCAGGAAGCAAAGGTTTTGTGTTGTTAGCCCATACTCAGAGCAGTATGGTGGGATCATTTACTAGATACCTGGAATTTGTAGGAAAGGGGAACGAGGATGTGGAGCAACATTGGTACCTCTGCAAAGCCATATGGAGGGCCCGTCAGACTCCGGATAACGTTCGGGTAGTGGAATTCCAGACCACGCTAAGAGAACAGGCTCTACGCTGGTTCATAAAGTGGGCAAAGCAAAACCATAACCCCACCATATATGATATTAAGAGAGGATTTGTGAAGGAATTCAAGGTACCATGGACAAATCAGCAAGAGTTATTAGAGCTGTGGGAAATTAAGTAGAGGGAGGGTGAGACGGCTTGGGAGCTCATGCAAAGGTTTTAGGATGCCATTTCCAATTTGAGTTACACCTTGGACTCGAACCACCAGTGGGACTAGTTCATCAAGGCACTCTTGCCAATGACCAGAACACCGGTGACACAACAAAAGATAGGAACCCTGCAGGATGCATTAGAGAAAGCCTCTCAGATAGAGGCAATGGAAGGGTATCCCCATGAATACCGGGGAGGCACGAGTCTGCAAGATCTGGCGATCATGGGCCTACAAAGCCAGATCTTTAACTTGATCGAGAAGCTAAGAGATCTCCAACTGTTATGACCAGCTAGGCCCAATGTTTGGTGCACACATTACATGGTGGAAGGGCATGTTGCGATGGAGTGCCCGCGATTGTGTGGTCTTAATGATGAGGACGAGATTTTGGGGTGAACCAAAATCCCATTTCCCCAATAAATCATCCTTGAGGCCTGTGGGTTATGGGCCCACGAAGCCTCTCAGAAACGCTTCTCTCGTTCTTCATCCACACATGAACTTTCTTCTCAAGGTTATTAACTACTGTTGCTTCAGCTACGGATTCTTGCTACTGCTCTTATCCATTAGATATCAGCCTTCTCAACATGATTGCAAAACACCTCCCACTGATCCAATGACAATGAAATACCTTTCTTGCTAGGCAGCTGCTTCCCGTCCTTCGTGTAAAACTCACGAATATCCACAAAAATCTTTCCTTGCCACATTCTTACAGAAACTTTGCGATTCCTCGATAACTCGCAAATCTCGATTGCACCACTGTCATCCGAGACAAAATTCTTCTTGCCTTTCTTCTTCACAGGAGACTCGCCATCACCCTCAGAATCATCAGTCCCGACGTAGTCATCCTTTCACTTCCCCCATTTCGACATCTTCGTCGGCCAAACTATTGTAACCACACCAAAACCTACTGATCGAGGATGACGATCGGTCAATACAGTCGCTTGGCCATTTCCATGCCAGCGTTCTCGCTATCAGTCACAACATTGCCGGAAGAGCCTGACAAATAAAAAAAACAAAAAAACAAATACACAGATAGAAATTCACAATGACACATTTTCATTATTTACAAACTCAAATTACAATTTTAAGGCATCTCAGCCTTAATCAAGAACTCTCTAGCAACTACATTTTTCCCTCTCTCACACGCACATGTTTTTTCTTCTTCTTTTTTCTTCCTTTTCTCATTCACTAATGAATTCATAAATTCTTGTTGTACATACATTGAGTTTTAACTGATTTTTTAAACTAAAATTAGTTCATTAACCGAATCTTGTTCAAGGTTGGCCTGGTTGTCCATGTGGTTGTCCAAGTGTCTTCTTTCTCTAATTTTTTTCCATTAAGGTGTCTGGATGCTCCTGCATCAGACTCCCAAGGTACAAAAAATTATGACCTCCTAGTCATATGCTCCCGAGGTACAAAAATTATGACCTCCTGGCCATATGCGTTTCCTTAGGAATTCTACCCACAATTTCACTTCTTCAGTGGAACTGCCTTCTTGGTCTTCTGTGAGCTACAACCAAACCTCTGCAATAGCAAGTCCTCCTTGCTACCAAATACCTTACCAAGCTTCTCTCCTAAGCTTAGTCTTTCGGTATCTCTCTGGTTCTGTCCTCTCGAACCCATTGAGCACTCCTGCTCTAGGTTTGCTGCAATCTTCTCACCTTCACAAAATAAATTAAAAAATTACAAGCTTACAAATATTTAGCAAACTGTACCTCTTCTTTCTTCGCATCCAAAAACTCCTTTCTATAGGAAACATTTTCCCGCTCTGATACCACTTGATGAGGACGAGATTCTGGGGTGAACTAAAATCCCATTTCCCCAATAAATCGTCCTTGAGGCCTATGGGTTATGGGCCCACGAAGCCTCTCGAAAACGCTTCTCTCATTCTTCATCCACACACGAACTTTCTTCTCAAGGTTATTAGCTATTGTTGCTTCAGCTGCGGATTCTTGTTGCCGCTCTTATCCATCAGATATCAGCCTTCTCAACATGATTGCGCAACACCTCCAACTTATCCAACAACAATGAAATACCTTTCTTGCCAGGCAACTGCTTTCTGTCCTTCGTGTAAAACTCATGAACATCCACAAAAATATTTCCTTGCCAACTTACAGAAACTCTGCGATTCCTCAATAACTCGCAAATCTCGATTGCTCCACTGTCATCCAAGACAAAGTTCTTCTTGCCTTTCTTCTTCGCAGGAGACTGACCATCGCCCTTAGAATCATCAGTCCCAACATAGTCATCCTTTGGCTTCCCCCATTTCGACATCTTCGTCAGCCAAACTGTTGTAACCTCACCAAAACTTACCGACCGAGGATGACGATCAGTCAATACAGCTGCTTGGCCGTTTCCATGCCAGCGTTCTCGCTGTCAGTCACAACATTGCGAGAAGAGCCTGATATAAATAAAAAAAAACAAATACACAGATAGAAATTCACAATGACACATTTTCATTATTTACAAACTCAAATTACAATTTTAAGGCATCTCTGCCTTAATCAAGAACTCTCCAGCAACTACATTTTTCCCTCTCTCACACGCACAAGTTTTTTCTTTTTTTTCTTCCTTTTCTCATTCACTAATGAATTCTTAAATTATTGTTGTACATACATTCAGTTTTAACTATTTTTTTAACTAAAATTAGTTCATTAACCGAATCTTGTTCAAGGTTGGCCTGGTTGTCCATGTGGTTGTCCTTGTGTCTTCTTTCTCTACTTTTTTTCCACTGAGGTGTCTGGATGCTCCTGCATCACTTAACCAAACAGGGGGGTGGCGGGGATGTCTGGAACCCCTCCCACCGTAGGAGTTGCGGAAATCAGAGCGCAAGGACCCTTCCCAGGAAGGAATAATGCAGACTTCTACGAGATTTGTAGAACGTATGGACACCTGCCGCGAATGTGTCCAATTCTGCAAAAGTATTCTAATGTCCCCAATAACAACTACTGTGAGTTCTGTGCATCGACCACTCATCACACCGATTAGTGTCAAGTGCTGGATGCTCTAGCAAAAAGACTAGACAGATCCACATTTAGGGTCAATGAAGTGAGTCAAGGGGGGTGAGGAGGAAATGGACGCGGAGGAAGAACGGGAGGTAGAGGACCCTTAAGGTGCTACAATTACGATCAGGAGGGACATGTCGCAAGGGAATGCCCACTCCCGAGAATACCATGGTGTTCACAGTGCAGAGTTAACACCCATGCGATGGAGGACTACCTAGAGCTTATTGCGAAATGGGAAGAGAGAACCAGACAGTGAGGGGCCAACCTGGTGAATGTTGAGCCTCAGACCGACAAGGGTTTCCCCATGACGAATATTAATATAGTCACCCGAGGAGGGAAGAAGACAGGGGAGGTTCGCCACGTCGAGGAACCCTCCGTGATCGTTAAAGCAACGTCACCACGAAGAGCATATCAGCCTGGACACCAAAAGCAATATTATCAAGAAGAAGCCAAATTGTTCAAGGGAATCACTGAAGATAGTGACACCTGAAGACCGCAAGTCCATGGGACCACTCCCACCCAGCCCATTGGGGAATGGTTTAAGTTATTCTTGAAAATTGTTGAAGACAAGGCCATGCTAAAGGAATTGCAAAAAGCTTAAAGGTTGCGGTATCCGTGGAAAAAGAGGAAGCAGAACAACCATGTGAAACCTGGCCAGAGAAAGCCTCCAGGAGAGTGAAGCAGAATAAGAAAAGAAGTGGAAAGGAGTTCTGAATCAATGCACAGGTGGCAGGATTCCAGATAAGGGACACCATGCTAGATTTAGGGTCGAATGTAAACATCCTACCCCAGAAGACCTGGGAGGCAATGGGGAAGCCACAGCTGAAGTACTCGCCAATTCAATTAAGAATGGCGAATCAATATTGTATACTGCCTATTGGGAGACTGGAAAATGTAGAGGTTGATGTGGCAGGGGTGAAAATGCACACTAAGTTCGAAGTAATAGATATTATGGGGGATAAAGATCTGTATCCAGCACTCTTGGGGATTGACTGGGCATACGAGAACTATATTGTCATAGATTTGAATAAGGAGCTGATGATTTTTGAAGCAGGGGTGAGGGTGATCCAGCTGTTGGACCCTTACCAAGGACCCAGGTTTACAGAGTTGACGGATGACAGAGAGGAACCAGGGGTGTTAGATCAGTTGTATACACTCATGGCAGGGAAAAGGGAGGACTATATAAATCCTACAGCTGGAGGATCAATTAGCTGGAGAAGCATTCAAAGCTCGAAAGCTGGTTCAGAAGCTGCATGGGATGCATGGCAACAGGGTGGATACGAACTGACAACCCAACGATGTGCAATGATAAGCCGAGTAAATTGGGGAGACATGGGAAGGGGTGATGACCCGAAGTACTGTGGCCTTGAGCCGACAGATCGGTTCCTAGACAGGGCGGCCTAGGATGTATCGGAAGACCAGAAAGTTCCCTTGCTAGACATTGCGCTCATGGCAACACCAACAAGATGGTGGAAGGCGCACTACCAAGTACTAAAAGACTGGAAGGACGCTAAGCAAGCAATGAAGGAGAGGTTTAGCAAGAAAGAAGATCGGCCATAAGACAGAAAGGAATACACGGGGAATTCAAGTCCCGAGGAGCACATCAAATATTGCACGACCAACTAGGAAAGCTGGGGACTGCCAAGGAACCTGTGGGTACATGCTTTTATGCATACCCTCAACACCATCCCCCAGGCTTGGTATATCCAGGAGGAGCTACGATGACAAATGGCTAGCTGGGATGCCTTGGAAGCACAGTTCGTCGGCGATTTTTCATTCAAAAGTAGTGAAGCACAAGTGACAGAGGTACTTCAGGCAGTAAAGAGGGTTCTGTTCACCCCAGAGATGCTAGTTGAAGGGGAGCATGAAGAAAACTTTCTGCAATGCTTGTATGATATGGAATCACTAGGATTTGTGACATGCAACAAAATTGATGCAGAACCAGAAGAGGATGGATTGGAGGGGCTTAGACACCTAGCCTTTGAAGAAACAAAGGGAGAAAGAGGAATTCAGGAGAACCCCTCAATGGAAGGCGCCCATCTCCTACCAGTGAAGTTGAGAAAACAAAACGTAGGAACGGAAGATAAGCCCAAGACAACATTAGTAGGAGATCACTGGGATGAACATACCACCAAAGAAATTTTCGATTTATTACAAGAATACCAAGACCTGTTCCCAGCTTCAGTAGCAGAACTCAAAGGGATAAAAGGTAACCTGGGAGAGATGAAAATTGTTCTGAAACTAAGTGTTCGACTAGTAAAGCATAGACCATACCGACTGAACCCAAGGGTAAAAGAGAAAGTTAAGAGGGAGATTGACAAAATGTTGGATGCAGGGATCATATTTTCGGTAGATGAAGCTGACTAGATAAGCCCCATAGTTATTTAGAACAAGAAGGATGCAACTGAGATTAGGGTATGCGTCGACTACAGAAGCTTGAACAATGCATGCATGCATGACCTATTCCCCATGCCATTCAGCGACGAAGTCCTAGACAATGTTGTGGGGAATGAGGCATACTCATTCATAGATGGGTTCTCAGGCTACCACCAGGTCTGAATAGCTGAAGAAGATAAAAGGAAAACAACTTTCATGACAGAGTGGGGGTCGTACGCATACAATGTAATGCCATTCGGATTAAAGAATGCGCCAACAGTTTTCTCAAGGATTGTAATAGCCGCATTCCGGGATTACATTCATAAGTTTCTAGAAGTTTACATGGATGACTGGACAATATACAACCTACTGAAGAAGCATACCAGCCTATTGAGAGTGATGTTTGAAAGATGCAGACAGTTGCAGATCTCTTTAAATTTGAAAAAATGCATTTTCGCAGTTCCCTTTGGAACTCTATTGGGCCATATTGTCTGCAAAGATGGAGTCTGCATGGACCCTGCCAAAATAGCAACAATTGTCCACATGGAACCACCACACAACGTGAAGCAACTAAGAGCAACTCTAGGCCACACAGGGTACTACAGAAGGTTCATCAGGAACTATGCAGCCATAATAGCCCCAATGGAGAAACTACTAAGGAAGACAAAGGAATTCATCTGGACTACGGATTGTCAAGCAACACTAAACAAACTGAAAGAAATGTTAGTAAGTGCCCCCATATTAATGTACCTCGACTAGAACAAAATGTTCCACGTACACATCAACACATCTCGAATAGCACTAGGAGCAGTCTTAGCGCAACTAGGAGAAAAGATGGACCATTCGGTATACTACACGAGCAGAAAGCTCTCCATAGCGGTAAATAACTACACAACAAACAGAACGAGAAGCTCTGGAAATGGTCTACTCTCTCCAAAAGTTTAGGCATTACCTATTAGGCGTGCCATTAAAATTCTTCACAGACCGTTCTGTGCTGAAGTACCTAGTAAACAAGTCAGTACTAGAAGGAAGAATATGTAGGTGGTTGTTACTATTTCAAGAGTTCACATTTGAAGTGGTTGTTAAGCCAGGCAGATTGAATGTAGGGCCAAATCACCTGTCTCGGTTGCAAACAGGGGGGAATGACAGAGCAATATATGATCGGTTGCCCTATGCTGACCTGTTCAGGATAGAAGCCATACCCAATCACTTAGAGGAGATTTCCACTTTACTAACAACAGGCAGTTGCCCACAGGGATACACGACAACACGGAGGAGGCACTTAGTGGCCAGAGCAGCAGATTACTAGCTCATAGCGGGACACCTCTACAAAATGGGCTTAGAGCAAATACTTAGACACTGTGTCCTACAACACGAAAGAAAGGCCGTCCTATGAGAGTGCCATGCAGGGGTTGCGGGAGGCCATGTAGGAGGCAAGGCTACCGCAAGGAAGATACTACACGCAGGATTATGGTGGCCCACTATCCATAAGTATTTGAAAGCATTTGCCAAAGAATGAGATGTCTATCAGAGTGTCGGCAAGCCTTCCCAATGCGATCAGCTACCACTACACTTGGTCCATACGGTGCAGATCTTCGATAAGTGGGCAGTAGATTTCATCGGGCCAATTTCTCCACCAGCAAGACACTCCCAAGCCCGATACATAATCACGACGATAGAATACCTCACAACATGGGAAGAGGTCGCGCCAGTGAAAGACTGCACAACAAAAACAATGGCAAGATTCATTCTTGAAAATATTATTTCAAGGTTCGGATGCCCGAGGAGCCTCACAAGTGACCAGGGCACTCACTTTCTGAATGAAACAATTGACATTTTGTTAAAAAAAATTATGGTACAACATAATAAGAGTAGTCCTTATCATCCACAAGAAAATGACGCAATGGAGGAATTTAACAAAATATTGGAAAAAGGGCTAACGAAAATCGTATCTGCCAACCGGGATGACTGGGATGAAAGAATTCCAGCGACTTTGTGGGGGACAATAGTTAAAAGACTCCACAAACAAACTCCATTCCAACTCATCTACGGCAGAGAGGCAGTGGTGCCAACAGAGTTTATACTGCCCAACATGTTAATCTCAAAGGCTACAGGAATGACAGATAGCAGTGCCTTGCGGAACAGGTTGAGCCAGCTGATGGAACTTGATGAAACCCGGTTCCTAGTAGAATTCCATCAATTAGTTGAGCAACGAAGACAAAAGGCCTGGCATGATAGGCACATCAAGAAGAAATAATTTGAAGTCGGAGACCAAGTGCTCCTTTATGACAACAAGTTCCTGAAGTTCCTGGGAAAACTACAGATGCACTGGTTAGGCCCATTCATAATCGCAGAAATAAAATAATTGGGCGCTGTAAGACTCGCACAACTGGATGGAGTCCTGCTGCAGGGATGGGTGAATGGTGCATGCCTGAAACTCTTTCGCAGTTAAAAAAAATTAAAAAAATATTAAAATTATCTTTTGAATAATAAGGTTGCGGCCATGGTTGGGATACTGCAACCCATTTGTGGTCGGGGGGGGGTGGGTAGTGTCAGTGACCATATAATGTCAGGGATCACATTGGTAGGCCTAGTCAGCAGTGACAGTAGCCACGCATGTCACCCCCGTCAGCAAAATACACGTAGGTCTGAACCTTTTCTAGAATTGATGGCCACACAAGTACCCGTCCCATCCACCGTACCAATAGTTATTTCCCGATTAAGTAATCAATAAGGAAACTATCAAGATAGGGTCGCAAAATCTTTCCCATTAAGCATAGAATTAGTTAATAAATAAGCCCATCACGGCAGAATAAAGATGCCATGCAGCCCACTCTGTACTTTCCAAACCACGTCATAGTTGGCATGTACCAGTCGGCCAACGACGACAAAATATAGCTAGAATACATGGAAAGGTCACCAGAGTAATTAGTTGATTAAAGCCTCATCAGTCAGGGGACACCGTGTTAGAGCCGGCTACATAAATTGTAGGAGGATGTAAGGAATGGTAGAGTTTCAAACAACAGAAGAATTCCAGGATCACTCAGAAGAACAGGAGCAGAAGAAGAGAAGCAGGAGACCACCAGTGCAAATTGTTTACTGCAAAAGAAAATAAATGGAAAAAGGAATCATATCAGTCCCACAAACCGCTCTGGATGCAAGAATTGAAGTGGTGGACAATCTATACAGGAAGTATGACAAGTCAAATCTCATCAACAATGACTTCACAGACAGATTCCAGTTTCCAGCAATGAAGAGGGAAGTATAAACGGAAGAATTTCAAAGGGGGGATGGCACCAGAACCTCCAGATTCTGAGAGGAATTCAGAGGGATACAGAGGTCCACACTTTTCCACCTGTGCAATTTTCCTGTATTCGGCACCCAATTTTCCGCCATTTAGTGCACCAAATTGCTAGTGAGCAGGATGCATGGAGGTTCACTATGGTTGGACCGGGAATAACCTATTCATGTAGAAGATATCTTTCGACTAACGGGGCTAGCAGGAGTGGGGAATGCAGTCAGCACAACATTCCAGGCTGGGGTCAAGAGGGGGAAGAAGCAGACAAAAGACAACATCTACGCCCGATATGGGACAGAGCGAGGTGGGAAGGGCGTGAAGTTGGACAAAATCAACAAAGATAACATCAGGTTCGCCTACTACCTTATTGCAGGCAAGACAATGAGGCATTTCACGAGGAACGAGTGCACCCTAGACACCGTTTCGATAGCGGAACACTGCTGCCAGGGGGAAATACTCAACTGGTCAGCTTTCATGCTCAACGAACTATTCGAGGCATGTGAAGATGTCTACAGGAGGAGCACTGGCTTTGTGTTCGGATACTTGGTAATGGTGCTAGCAATGTGGAAATGGAGGCCACCACCAGAGAGGCAAATGGAAACCATTGTTGAAGACCATCTAATTGCACTCAGGTACGAACCGTGGAGGGCATCGAGGGATCCCAACACAAAAGAGATCAACGAAAGAGCTTTCAAGAGCTGGTACGTGCAGATGGTGGATGCCATTCAGTCCACTGAGAGGATACCCAAGACTCTCTTGGATGAGTTCTTAGGCGAGCTCTAGTTTGGTGCCTCCCACGTGCACACTTACCTAAGACCATGGTGTGTCAACCCCACCACATTCAAATTAAGACCACAGAGGTTTAGCCTGACAGAGGAAGCCTTATGCAGAGAAGTGGAGTCCTGGCTGGGAGTGGCTTGCGAGGTGAGAGAAGGGAAGCCCAGATACCTGTTTGGGGCCCTGATGCCACAAAACCAAGAGGGAGATGGGGCAGAAAGCAGCAGGAAGCGAGCAGCAGATGAAGTGCTCCAACCGATGCTGCTCCAAATGGAAGAGAAAATGTTCGAAGCAAGGAGGACAGTCGCAAGCTTCGAGCCAGGTGAGAGTGACTATCCCGAGCACTTTCAAGGTTCCACCATGTTGTTCCCCATTGTAACACCACCTCTCTCTATGGCACTCCCTACGGGAGTAGCCCAGGCTCCCTCCTAGATGCCGGTCCCCAAGACACAAAAGAAACGAGTCATCAACACCCCCTAAATCAAAAAGTCGGCTACCAAAAAGCTGAAAATTAACCCACCAACTCCAGTCATCGACCTCACTATTGAGGTCGAACAATCAATTCTTGCAATTTCCATAGTCGAGGAGATCCCTGCCACCACATCCACTGCAGTACAACCGTTGCGGGAGTCATCCCTGCAAACCGCTTCCACCTCCACAACCTTGTCTGAGATCCCCTCGTTCGACGACCGATGGAATATTGTGGAAGCAGAAGTTCAGCTAGCCAGCCAGATAGAGGGCACCACCTCGACCATAGGGATGCCACCAACAGATAGTAAAACACTAATGCTTGGGTTGGACCCACCAGTAGGGAGACGCCTCGATACTAGTTGGTAGGGAGAAAGGACTACCCCGTACTTGCCCACTCTCCCTATAAATATCATAGTCCCTCCAAACCCTAGCATCACTCCAGCCACACCATAGTTCACTCCACCATCCCAACAAGAACATTCACCCGCCTCCCATTCCGATAAGTTCATTGTAAGTTACCTACATGTACAACAACAATTCCTAGAACCAGACACAATGCGAGTTGATACACTCCATCACTAGTCATCAGCCCAGTTATTTTCTTTTATTCAGCAAGCAACCCACAAGGCTGAGAGCCTTCATGAAGACCTGGCTAAAGAACATGAGCAATATAAGATGCAGTTGCTCGTAGTGACAGAAGAATGAGATCGCCTACGGGAAGCAAACACAGGATTGCAAGCCCAGGTGGATCAGATAACACAACGGTTCCAATCCATATGGCCAACCGTCACCGAAGCCAACACAGAAGCACCGACAGACATGTCCGCCTGCACGTTGATCGACTGCTGCGATCACATACAGACGACATGCACATGCCTAGCAACCACAAATGCAGAAATGAAGTGGAAGCTAGAGACTGTCAGGTCCGCACTACCAGATCCTATGGAGATCTACGCACAAACGGTTGAAGGCAAGGTCAGGGAGCTAGAAATGAAGAAAAAATCCTTGGCTGAGGCCCTCATCGATGGATACGCCTTAATGTGCAAGGTCCATGACTGGTTAGGAAGTCTAGATCTGAAGAACCACTAGGTTTACCTATTAAGAGAACAGATCTAGCCCCTATTTGCCAGCACAAGGGATTGCACAGACCATGCTCAGCTGCAACAAATAAATGAACAAATTGACATCCTCCAAGCCCAGGTTGACAGCATTGAGGAGGAATTGGCGAGGACGAAAAGGATAATTTGGGACCTGCGGCCCCCAGTTTGTATGCAGGTTCTGCTCTTGAAGGAGGCATGCGACTCTAGCGGCCAACAATGGGACGACCTGCAGAGACAGCAACCAACAACATTAACATCACAATTGGCCGAGGCATTCACACAAGGCGCCGATGCAATCCTCACCAACTAGGACCTGGCAATTCAACGATACACTGAGTTTAGGCAGCAAACAACAACTGCAGTCCCAAAATTGGAGCCTTCGTTTGGAATAGAGGAGCCACAAGGTCAAGAAAGGGCCACAAGAACAAATGCCATGCCGCAAGCTAGGATTGAGATAGAAGAAATGCCTACTCCGCAAGCAAGTATCGAAGTAGCAGAAGTGCTTGCACAACAGATAGTGGAAACAACACCGGTAGTAATGCAGCCACCACCCGTAGAACACATGGAAGCAGCATTAGAACTGCCAGAGGTCGAAATGACTTGACCTAGGGACAAGTCAAGAAATTATGGTCGGGGCCTATTGGAGCCTTCATTAATTTTAAATGATTTTGACCAGTTTTGACTGACTAAAGGGTGGGAAAGGACAAATGGCAGCAACAGTTGGGTGACGGAATGATCAGTTGCCGAGGAGTGATGGCAAGGTGATAGCGGAAGGCAAAGGCAGTCGAGGAGATGGGAAGGCACAGAAGTAGCCATGGGAGAAAGCAGCCGAGCGAGAACTGGTAGTCCAGGCAGCTGAGAATGATATAAAAGGGGAAGAACATGAAGGAAGAAGGTTGTTGTTGAACCCGCCAGAGGGAGAAGGAGTTGGTTGCAGAAGAGGTACGCAGGTGCAAAGGCTGAGCAGGGGGAACTGGGATTCGAGGGACTGGGTTGCGGAGCTGATCTGACCCGAGCTACTGAGCTAGGTATTCTATGTATTGTTTATGGCGAAATGCCAGATTCTGTTGTATTCTGTTATGCTAAGTTAATATAAACAGAGTTGATGGTTGTTGAGACTTTTAATGTATTGAGCATCGTGCTTTGTGAGCCTATTAAAATTTTAAATAGTCTACCTGTTGCATGTAAATGGTGATTCATAGATTGATGCAAGGGTGCTATTAGTTCTGTGTTGTTTATGATGGATCTATGTGTGTGAGTTATGGGTAATGTTATCTTTGTTTCATGTACTATGGATGCATATGTGTGTGATCGCCTGTGCCCGATTGATATTCTCTCGACCCCATGCTGAACCCTTCTCCCTTTTGGTTCCGACGCACTTCAGGTGAGACTCCTTGCCCTTCAGGGTGAGGTGAAAATTCTGTGTTATGTGTTTTAGATATGCTTATTTGTCTCTGTTTGGCTATAAAATTTGGTTAAAATTTACTTGTTTGTGTGTTTAGTAAGCTGATCCTCTACCCAAAACACATATAAATTTTACTTTCAAATTGTTTAAAATATTCAAGTTAATACATTCATATCATTTTGGTATCAGAGCAATAGGGTTATTGTGAAGATTTGATTTGTTTGCAAGTGTTTTTTTTATGCCTACAAGGTTGAAGCTCAAAAGAGGAGAAGGAGAATTGGTGGAGCCAAGATCTCAATTTTTTTCAAGGAGAACAAACACTCCTAAAGATTCAATAGTCATGGCACATGAAGCAGGTCCTCAAGAGATGTTTGAAGATGAGAATACTTTTAGAAAAGCATTCTTTGAGATGTCTGAGATGGTTAAGGTTCTGTATGAGGAGAGGAATTCTAAGTTGTATGGAGAAATCTCAAAACCTCATGGAGGAAAAGGAGACAAACCTCCAAAAGGGAATGGAGGGAATGGTGATAAACCACCACCTTCACCTCCATCATCATCATCCTCATCTTCATCTTTAGCCATCTTATTCTACTACTACTACCCTTTCAAAAACACCTCCAAGTTCCCCAAGGGGTCATGGTAAAACTCCTTTGCTTAAGATTGACATTAAGTTTGAATTTCCTATGTACAATGGAGAGGTAAATGTAGAGAGATTAGATAATTGGATTCGTCAGATGGAAGTGTATTGCAAGATACAAAGAATCAAAGATGATGAAACCAAGATTTAGCTTGCTTCTCTTAGATTGGAAGGTGCAACACTAATTTGGTGGGAAGCCAAAAATCAAGAGGACGTGAAGAAACATGGTAAGGTTTTATCCTCTTGGAATGATTTTGTTGTTGTAATAAGAAAGTGATTTTATCCATTAACATTCATGCAGAAAGCTATTATGGATTGGCAGAACTTTAGGCAAGCTAAAGCGCAAAATGTGCAACCTTATACTCAAGAATTTAGGAAAACAAATTTGATTTTGGGTATAGATTTGTCCTCACAATATACTTTGCTCAAATATATTTGAGAAATGCATATTTATTTGAGACATACCATTCTCGTGTTTAACCCTACAAAACTAGATGAAGTTTCTGTTCAGGAAACTCATTTAGAGGCAAGAGGGAAAAATGTTTCTAAAGAAACTAGTGAAAGTTCCTTTGAGTCTGGAGAAAAAGGAAAAGGGAAGAAGAATGTTTCCATCAAGATGGAGAAAGAAAAACTTACATGTAAACATTGTTCCAAATATGGCCATGATGAAGATCATTGTTGGAAACTTCATCCAAAAATGAGACCCAAAAAGTTTAAGAACAAGGAGAAGGAGAAGACAGTTGCAACTACACAACATGATTTAGGTTCAGATTCTAGAGATGAAACAAAGATCACAACCATGGGTTTGAAAGGTAAGGACATTGCAAGTACTAGTTCTTCAAATTGTCTCAATGAAACTCAAGATGAAAAAACAAGAATAGAGCTTTTCCATATTAGAGTTATTTCAAAACATACCAAGATAGATACATTGTTTGATAGTGGTTCACAAGAAAATCTTATCTCAAAAGACATTGTCAAGAAGTTGAATTTAGAAACCATTCCTCATCCTAAACCTTATCCTTTAGGTTGGATATGTGACAATGCAAAATTGCATGTGACAAAAAGATGTAAATTGAAATTTGCAATCACTGCAAACTTTCTAGATGAGGTAGAGCTTGATGTAATTCCAATTGATATATGTGGTATTGTTTTGGGAAGCCCATATCTATATGATAGGAGAGCTATTTTTCATCGCCATGAGAAAAAATATCATTTTTTCAAGAATGGGATTGAGTACATTGTTAGAGCACACAACAAGAAGTTGAATGCATCTCTTGTAAATGCGGGACAAATGAAGAGGATTGTTAATGCTAGTTAGAACTTTGCATTGTTAATGATCAAACATGAAGGTGTTGAAGAATCTAAAGCCTTTCAAGGATATGATTCAAGTTTGAAATATGATTTCATTGATGTTTCTAATTCATGTGATAAGATGTTTCAGGAGTCTAACATGTTGCCTCCTAAAAGAGGTAAACAAAATGAAGTAAATTTGCAACAACATGCATCATTGTTGAACATTGGTGTGAACAAGATGCCAGTGTTAGAGAGTGCAGAGGTCAAAGAGAAAATGCAAAAGCAAATTGACAAAGAGGACATTGGTTCCAAAACTTCTTCTTGTGGGTTTCATAATGTGTTGGCTTTGAAAAGGGATGGTGCATGGCGATGGCGATCACATTTGGTCAAGATTCGAGCCAAGTACAAGGCTAGACATGGTAAGCATCATCATGACACCAATGTTCAAGGTGAGAAGAATTTGAGATTGTTTAAATTTAATTTGATTGGAGACTAGGGAGGGAATGCGTTTATTCCTTCAAAGGTAGTTTTTTGTTTTGCATATTTTGGGAGATTGCAGCAAGATGTCATTTATGACAGCAAGACAGGGACTCCACAATCAGGGAAAATGATGTATCTTCGTGAAAATCTCAAACTGACAAATTCAAGAAAAGTTCAGTGGATTGAGACTAGAAGGGTGAGGGAGTTGTACCCTCATCTATTTGTTGATTGATAAAGAGATTTTGGAGGTCCAAAAGCTTCCAATGGGGAGGAGTGATCTGGTGGATCAAAAAAATAATGCTCAAAATTTAAAGTGTGTGATATAGCTCGAAACTTGTATGAATAGATAGGTCTCGACGATCTGAATCGAATGCAACTCGTTTCACTCAAATCCAACATCAAATGCTCCTAGAAGCGCATTCTGATTGATTTGGGAAATAGCTAAAAATTTTGGAAAAGGGGTTGCAAGCAGACCCAGTCAGCAGTCCGTACGCTAACTGGGCATTTGACTGGGTTGACTGTGTATTTTGGTGGGCCTATGAATGACTGCCACTTGTCATCATTTGATTGGTTTTGGCATGGTGAATTTTTATTGGTTAATGGTTGGTTTAGGTGGAACAATTAGGAGGATCCACGTGGGCCAATCCCTGGCTTCCACGTGGCCTCCTAATGGCCTAGTCAGTAGTCTATATGATGACTGGGCATTTGACTAGGTTGATTGTGTATTTTGGTGGAACTATGAATGAGTGCCACTTGTCATTGTTTGATTGGTTGTGGCATGGTGAATTTTTATTGGTTAATAGTTGGTTTGGGTGGACCAACTAGGAGGAGCCACATGGACCAATCCCTGGCTTCCACGTGGTCTCCTAATGGCCAATTAAAATTTTATGGAGGTCAGACAACACCCCCGCGAGATTTTAACTTGTGACCTCACACATATCAACCAAGGCCAGCACCACCACGCCACATATGTTCCTTATTTAACCAACGTTGAAAGGTTTTATTTAAAGTTTGGTGAACGTGCATTTGGGGGAGGGGCCGAGCTAATCCCTAGCTTCTAGCCACCCCTACCCCACAGGATCGCAGGTGGGGAGCCAAGGTCTAGGGCCTAGCCCAGCCTTGACGACCCTTTTGGCACAGTCATATTGTAGAAAATCTGTGATAGCTTAACCCGATAATGCAATATAAATCAAAGAAGAATACTATAACCTTCTTCTACTATCAATTTGTGGAAGCTTAAAGATCGAGCTGAACAATATAATCAGAAGAAGAAGAATAAATTGCATAATACACATGAAAATACTTTAGGGAAAGCCTCAACTAAAAACCCCACATTATTGTATTATCATACATGGTGGAAATACATAGGAATTATACAAAACCTTAGCTCTCACAGCTAGCCAGCTCTCAGTACAATCCTCACAGATGCTCACAGGAAATCTTGGCTTCTCTCCAGCCTTCCTCTCTGCCCTCCAAGCTCCTATTTCTTTGCGTTGTTCCTTGTGGATGATTTCCTTTTCTTAAGTGGATGATCTCCCTTCAAAACTGTGCAATCCTCAAGGATTTATCCTTGACTACATGCATGAGTTTTCTCCATGTGAAAACACATGCAACTAATAGTATACTTCCCTTGAACTTTAATCTCAACTGGGTCTTTCTCATAATAGACATGCATGAGTTTCTGATGAGGGAATCTTCAGTTAACTAGAGTAACACTAGTTGAGTGCATTAATGCATCAACTGATTGTTAACTCACTATTAGTTCCTCAAACAGTTTGGAACTAATTTAACTGGACTTAACTCAGTAAACTGAGTTAACTAATTACAACTCAAATATAACTCAATCTTATCTCCTTAATTTAAGGGATAACTCTTGCATGACTTTAGAAAGACTTCTAACTTGAATTTCTCCAACTAATTAATTTAAAATAAATTAATTAATTATTTCCAAGTAGTTGTTAAGACTAAATTCGATTTTAATTCACAATTTAATTCAAGGACAAATTAAATTGGAATATTCTTGTTGCCATATTTCAACACTCCCTCTCAACAAGAAAGGGATTATCTGCCACCTCGATCCTGTCTCTATGGAACTCGAATTTACACTTTGACAATGCCTTTGTCAAAATGTCAGCATCTTGCTCCTCTGTCAAAATATACTGCAGCAACATGATCCTCCTCGCTACACAGTCTCTGAGATGATGATACCAGATGTCGATGTGCTTAGACCTATCATGAAATACTGGATTCTCAGAGAGTTTGATACAACTCTGATTATCACAATAGATCACGGTTGGATCCACCCTCTGATCAAACAAACCAACTAGGATTTTCCGCATCCAGATGGCCTCACATGCTACCTGAATTGCAGCCATGTATTCTGCCTCTGCTGAGCTGAGTGCAACCGACCTCTGTTTCCTGTTGTACCAAGAAACTGCCACTGACCCAAGGTTGAAAATCCCTCTTGATGTGCTTTTCCGATCTGATGGACTCCCTACCCAATCTGCATCAGTGAAGCCCTATAGCTTCACTCCCTCTGTCCGTCTGTACCATAATCCATACTGAGATGTGCCTTTGAGGTATCTCAATACATGCTTTGCTACCATCCAAAACATCTTGGTAGGTTGAACCATCGCTTGACTCAATTATTTCACCACATAGCACAAATCTAGTCGTGCATTCACTAAGCACATAAGTGAACCCACAAGCTGCCTATACATAGTAGCCTCTACCACTTCTCTTGAAGTAGCAACCTCCTTCCTCCAGTTACCTGCTAGAGGAGTCTGCATGGGCTTGCACTTCTCCATGTGGAATCTCCTGAGTATCTTGTTGGCATACTTGCCTTGAGACACAAACAACTCCCCATCCTTCTGCCACACTCCCATGCCAAGGAAGTAATGCATGAGACCCATGTCTTTCCTCTCGAATTCGCTTGCAAGGTCCTCCTTGCAAGACACGATCAACTGATCATCACCAGTCAATATGAGATCATCAACATAAAGTACGATGATCAACAGCTTACCTTTCACCATGATGTGGTACAGGTTCACATCTGCTTCACTCTTTGTGAAGCCCAACCCAGTGAAGTAGTTGTCTATCTTGGTGTACCAAGCACGAGGTGCTTGTTTCAACCTGTACAATGCTCTCTTGAGTCAGCACACATGCGACTCGTGATTGAAGATCTCATAACCTTCCAGTTGCTCTATGTACACCTCTTCCTCAATCTGGCCATTGAGGAATGCAGTCTTCACATCCATCTGATGGATCTT
Organism: Pinus tabuliformis; assembly: GCA_031772625.1. NCBI lineage: Eukaryota > Viridiplantae > Streptophyta > Pinopsida > Pinales > Pinaceae > Pinus > Pinus tabuliformis. Next base: position 497,023,477 of record CM062811.1, on the reverse strand, counting down.
CCAACCCATCTGTGCTGATAGTGCCAACATAGATCTGATAGATGAGTACCTTGCGACAAGAGAAAAAGTCTCATCATAGTCAATCCCCTCGACCTGTGAAAAGCCACGGGCAACAAATCTTGCCTTATGCTTCTCCACACTACCATCAATAGCTTGCTTTACCTTGTAAAGCCAACGGGAACTCACAACTGACTTGTTCTCCGGTCTCGGAACCACGTCCCAAACACTGTTACGAACTATGGAGTCATACTCCTCCACCATAGCATCAACCCAAATCGGCTGCTGCACTGCTTCCTCAAAGGAAGATGGCTCGGTCTCAACACATTCCCCAGCAAGGGCCATGTATCCAATGTACCTCTCAGGTGACCTCCTCTGTCTGTGCTGAGAAGATGGTGCTCCCACATTCTCTCTCGCATCCTCCAACAATCTGTCAGCTTCTCTTGTGCGCTTCCGTCCATCTCTGGAAGACTCTGCTTGAGTGGATGTCTCCACTCCTGGAACCTCTACATGTGGCTGCTCCGCATCAGTCTGAGGCTCCTCCTCCTTAGGAACCAATAGTTCCTCCACAGCCTGTAGTTGGAGCTCCCTCTCAAGGGAAACTCGCATGGCCTTCTGCTCATCAAACTTGAGATATCTACGAACCACTGTCCTCTGAATAGTAGGCAAGTACACCCGATAGTTTTGAGGTGTATCAGTGTACCCCACAAATATCCCCAACTCTGTTCTCGGCTCAAGCTTCTTCCGTGCATCCTTTGTCACATGGCAATATACCGATGAGCCAAAGATCCTGAAGTGACCCACATCTAGTATATTACTGGAGAAAGCTTCCTCTGGTGTCCTCATCCCAAGTATGCGATGCGGGCTTCTATTCTGCAAATAGACGTTGTGTTGCATGCCTCAGCCCACAAGTGTAGTGGTAGGCCTTGGTCATGTAGCATTGCCTATGCTGCCCCTACAATAGTTTTGTTCTTCCTCTCGGCCACCCCATTTTGTTGTGGGTTATGAGGTGCTGTCAACTCTTGTTTAATTCCTTCTACTACACAAAAGTCCTTAAACTCTTTAGAGACATATTCTTCACGTTGTCACTTCTCAAGGCCTTGATCTTCTTCCCTGACTCTTTCTTGACCAAAGCTTTGAACTCACAAAACTTTGTGAAAGTTTGGTCCTTCTTCTGCATGAAATAAATCCAACATTTACGAGAATAGTCATCAATGAAAATCACATAATACCTTTGCTTCACTGTGGATGCCATCGAGAATCATCCACACAAATCAGTATGAACTCGCTCTAAGATAGCCTCTGCTCAACTGTCTCGATCATGAAAGGAAGACTTTGTGTACTTTCCCAAGGTACAACCTTTTAATGTGTCAACTTGCTCAATTTTACCTTTTGGAAGTCTTGTAGATATCTGTTGCATTATCTTCAAAGCCCCATGATGCAAATGGCCCAACCTCCTGTGCCACAACTCGCCAATGTCTTGGCTTTGCATCAATTCTACTTTCATACTCAATGCTGCACAATCATCTACCTCTAGTTTATAGAGATTCTTCACCTGAATCCCTATCCTCTTGGTCTGACCCGTGGCTATGTGTCTTAGGAATGCATTTCCTTTACTGAAGACAACATCGTAGCCTTTTTCCTCCAACATCGCGACCGATACCAAGTTCTTCTTCAGTCCAGGCACATACATCACATCTGTCAAGGTGAGAGGAGCTCCATGCTCCCTCTGAAAAGCAACCGTGCCCACTCCTGAAACACTATACCTTTCGTCGTCACCCATCTCTATGTGCATCTTGAGGTATTTCTCCTCCAAGGCACTGAATAAATTTTTATCACCAATCATGTGGAATGAGGCTCCACTGTCAAGATACCAGACACAACCCATCATTGATGACACCATGCATGTGATGAGGGTAAAGTCCATTTCAAACTGAGAGGCTAATGCCTCACCTTCCAATCCTTCTGAGGATCCCTTCTTGGACTTATTCGATGGGAAATTAGTCACATAATGTCCCATCTTGTGACAATTAAAGCATCTTACTTTAGACATGTCACCCTTCTTCCCTTCATGAGAAGAATTCGATTTGAAATGGGAAGCCTTCCCCTTCCCTTTCCTTGCCTTACTTGCTAAAGCCAGATTTTCTTCATCATCATTCTTGGATGAAGAACCATCTCGTATGCTCCTCCTGATCTCCTCTTGCATAAGATCCGACCACAATCGTTCCCAATCCGACAGTTTCTCCCTTCCATTCACAAAGTCCTGGTAGCTATTCTAACTCTTTGGAAGGCCAAGGAGAGCGAGGCTCACCATATCATCATTGGCAGTAGTTATTCCCACACTGCCAAGCTCATCTCTACAGGTGGTGAGCTTGTTCAGATATGTGGAAATAGTATTGCCCTTCTCCATCTTGATTCTTTGAAGCTTATCCTTGAGCGCCAATTTCCTCTGGTCGCTACTATTCTGGTAGAGGTCCTTCAATGTCTTCCACATTGAAAATGGAGTATCCTTCCCATGGAGACTCAAGACAATATGGTCTCAAACTCCCTCAAGGATGATCTGTCTTGCCTTCGCCACACACTTCTTCCACTCAGCCAACTCTTGTGCATTAGTTGAAGCTGGCTTTGGGATTTCTTGATCAATGAATTCCTTCAAGCCATTGTCTTCTAATACAGCCTCCATTCTATCTTTCCATGCTATGTAATTCGAGCTACCTTCCAAGGCATACTCGAGTCTCAAGCCATAGAATGCCATTGACCAACCTTGAAGTATGATATGAATTTGATTTACACCTGCAACCCCGAACTTCAAACTTCGAATTCTCTTCTCAGTATACTGTTCACAGCTCTGATACCATGTAGAAAATTTGTGATAGGTTAACCAGATAATGCAATATAAATAAAAGAAGAATATTATAACCTACTTCTACTATCAATTTGCGGAAGCTTAAATATCGAGTTGAACAATATAACCAAAAGAAGAAGAATCAATCACATAATACACATGAAAATACTTTAGGGAAATCCTCAGCTAAAAACCCCACACTATTGTATTATCATACGTGGTGGAAATACATAGGAATTATACAAAGCCTTAGCTCTCACAGCTAGCCAGCTCTCAGTACAATCCTCACAGATTCTCACAAGCAATCTTGGCTTCTCTCCAGCCTTCCTCTCTGCCCTCCAAGCTCCTATTTCCTTGCGTTGTTCCTTGTGGATGATTTCCTTTTCTTAAGTGGATGATCTCCCTACAAAACTGTGCAATCCTCAAGGATTTATCCTTGACTGCATGCATGAGTTTTCTCCATGAGAAAACACATGCAACTAATAGTACATTGTCCTTGAAATTTAATCTCAACTGGGTCTTTCTCATAATAGACATGCATGAGTTTCTGATGAGGGAATCTTCAATTAACTGGAGTAGCACTAGTTGAGTGCATTAATGCATCAACTGACTGTTAACTCACTATTAGTTCCTCAAACAGTTTGGAACTAATTTAAATGGACTTAACTCAGTAAACTGAGTTAACTAATTACAACTCAAATATAACTCAATCTTATCTCCTTAATTTGAGGGATAACTCTTGCATGACTTCAGAAAGACTTCTAACTTGAATTTCTCCAACTAATTAATTTAAAATAAATTAATTAATTATTTCCAAGTAGTTGTTAAGACTAAATTTGATTTTAATTCACAATTTAATTCAAGGACAAATTAAATTGGAATATTCTTGTTGACATATTTCAACACATATGCCAATGCATGATCGAGCAAAGAAAACCATGGCACAAAAGAGTTGGGAGCCAACCCTAAGGTCATATGACCTTCCATAAAACCATGGGTGCGACAGAGTTTAGAGGGGCCAACCCCTAGGGGGATGAACCATGGTCACATGTGGGAGCATAGAACCAAGGGTGCGCAGAGATAGGGGCTAAAAAAAGTCCCCAACTTTCGGCGCTTTTCATGGTCATATGGTCGTCAGGCGACCAAGAATTTCGGGACTAGGGGATTAATGTCACCCTTAATGGTCCTACAAATTCGCCCGCTGAGTGGGAATTGTGCCAGGTTTAGTGTGTCAATTCCATGCTTGGGGCGCTCAAGCCAGGTTTAGGCCAAATTGGAGGATGGTTAGCTGCAAAATTTGGGAAAATGAAGAAACAAGCATAACTTTCTTAGTTTTTGGCCAAATGAGGTGTAGAAAGAACCAAAATAGGGGTTTTTACAGTGATGGATCCATTGGAGACATCAATTCTACTATTTGAGTTGTGTAAAGAATGTAAACACACTTTTGAGAATTTTTAATGAAAGAGGCCCTGCATTGGAAGCTAGACCAAGAGATGTAGCCCAAGAGAGGGGTGAACTCCTTTATCATGCTTTGTGTTATGTGTTTCAGATATGCTTATTTGTCTCTGTTTGACTGTAAATTTTGGTTAAAATTTACTTGTTTATGTGTTTAGTAAGATGATCCTCTACCCAAAAAACATATAAATTTAACTTGCAAATTGTTTAAAATCTTCAAGTTAATACATTCAGATTAGAGTGTTAGAGAGTGAGCGCCTAACTAGGAGGTTTCATACTAAATTTAAGTAGTTGATTGAGGGAGAGGAAGAAACACCTATTAGTGTTGTTCCCCTATCAAAGAGAAAGAAATAAAGGGTAGAGAATAATAATGAATTCAAGATTAGTCAAGAGTTCATATTGGAATTTCATATTGCAAGATGGGAAGTCAAATATGACATGCTAGACCAGAGGCATCATGTTAAACTCTAGCCCAAGAAGTCATGGAACTTAATGGGGAAGCCAAGGTCAGTTTATTTGAGCCCATGAAACATCTAGTAAATCGTTACAAAATTTATCATGTTTGGAGATTGGAAAATGTGGAAGTTGACCTATAATAGGTTAAAATGGTTGTGAACTTCAAAGTCAGTGAAACAAATAACCCATACCATACCTTTTTTGTAAGTTAAATTTATATTACCTCTGAATATCATAAAAACCAAGTAAATCAGATAATCATCTAGCTTAAACATAGTTCACTATAGGTAGTTTCAATTTTCCCAGTGGGAAACCATATATTTTTAACCACCTACTAATTAAGTAATTTGTCCAAAATATTAACATCTTCAACAAAAATAACCTAACTGCTACAATATTGTAATACAAAAAAATGTGAGTTGACATTCCAGAAAGTCAAGAGTCTGAGGAAGTGATAGGAGGAAATTATTTGGCACTGGAACCTGGAGGATCTAGAGGGTTAGGTTAACAGTGGAGGTGGTACTCTATATGATCTAGCCTAGCATCCAATCTTTCCAATCATAGCCGTTGGTTTCTCTAAGAACGATTGATGTCTTCCTTACCAACAAAGATGTTGTACCTTTCTTCTTGCTTTTCTTTTAAGACTCTGTCCAACAAGGTCTTCCTTTAATAGTAGAAATATATGGCATTGAGGTACTATTTCCTTCTTCCCCTGGTGTGATGAGGGTTAGGAACCTAGTGAGAAAATTCCTCCAGTATTTTTGAATCATAGAAAACTTGTTTGTCTCTAGCAACAAGGAATTCCAATTAGCATACCTAGTTACACTTTTAAGGAGGGACGACCAAATGATATGTTTTAGTAGCTTCCTATGCCTATTACTAGGTGTGGTTCCAACCCTGGGGGCCACATCCACTCCCACCACATCGGTTACGCATTCATTATCTTTGCATGTTGGACAAAAGGGTATCACACTAGGGGTCCACATAAAAATTTCTAGTGACAAGGGTTTGGAAGAAAATATAAACCAATGCAAGTCACAAGAGTAGGATCAATAGGCAACTGCCAAAGAGTCAACATTGGGCAGGGTAATTACTAGCTAACAAAATAGGAAAATTGTTGGTTCTAAATTTCCAACCAAGAGCCCATAAACACACCAAACCACCCACATCAAAAAACCAGAGACCAACCAATTTATTGATGTAGAAATTGATAGTGCATAGAGAGGAATTAAGGTTTACCCAGGACCAGGCGACCATTGTAGATTCAGGTCTCAAAAACTGAGTGGTTGGAATAAACACCAACATTGTAATTACTCGAGGAGAACTCGTATGACAACAACCAGCTACCGCAATGAAACCACCCCTCTTTGCTAACTCCAAGCACCTTGTTCTCCTTAGTTGTAGCACAAAGCTCGCACCTAGACAGAATATGAATAATACCTAGTTGAGAGCAGTTTCCAAAAAAGTCTCACCAAGAATGGGTGGAACAGAATTCCACAGAATTATCGTCGAGCATTTATGATCTGACTCCATGATTCTCACATTTTCCCTAAACCATCCCTCTTACGACAGGGAAACGAGCTTTTTCCCCCCACTTCAACGTTGCAACCAGGTAACAATGCTCACATAGAAATGCAGAGGAATACCATGTTTACTTTCATATATGAGGATCACATGCTTATGCATGCATGGGATTAGCCACACCACCCCTTTCATTTATTATTCGTTCATTGACGACGAGGCGGACTTGTCCCCCAACCCTTCTCACTTCATCGTTATCCATCCCCATCAGGAAACCCATACCTTACCATATTAGGGATTGCTTGGGCATTTGATAACCAACATAAGTTCATTATAATTCATATATATCAATTGTGAGGGATCAAATGATTATATTATAGATCTATAATAATTATATTTGCATTGTAACAATATTTCCATTTATATTATATCTAATTTTTTTGTAACTTTTGTATCTCATTTAATTTTAAATTATAATAGTTATATTAAATTTACATATCAAATCTATATATAAAGAGATATTTAATTAACATATAATATTAATAGTTTTATTTTTTATAAATAGTGTGTATACTTTTGTAGACTTTAGTAGTGAAATCATTGTGCAAAAGTGGGTCCCTTGTCCCACAAACAAGGGGTCTCATACACCAATTTGGTGTTTGGCTTAGCCATGACCTTAAAATTAGATTATTATTATTATCACTAATAATTTTTTCTTTCACCAAATTAGTGTATGAGACCCCTTTGTTCATGAGATAAAGGACCCTTGTTTATATAACAAGGGGTTTTCATATATTAATTTAGTGTATAGGTCCACAATTACCTTAAAATTATATTATTATTATTATTATAAACAAAGATTGCATTGAAACTTATAATTGCCTCCTAAACAAAAACAATATATTAAATAACTAAACACACTAACACTATATAGGCGTAGTCTAACTTATAGACTGAATGGCCTTTTTCACGACCATTTTTCTGGTTAGTTCTAATCAAAATCCAACAGATATTTTTAAAAACTTAAGTTTAAATTGTTTAATTTGCATAATTCAAGTGCCCGAGGTTTTTCAGGGTGTTGAACCCATTTATGCATTCAAAATTGTATTTTAAACAACAAAAAATCTTGAAATTGTATTGTAAGATTTTGGTGAATTCCTGTGAAAAAGGCTATTTCGTCTATAAGTTAGACTACGCCTATATATATATATATATATATATATATATATATATATATATATATATATATATATATATATATATATAGATATATATATATAATATTGCCAATTTCTCTAATCAATTAATTATAAAATATATTAAAAAAAAAATTATTAATAAGAAAGTTAAAAAGTTTAAATATATATAAATAAACAATTAATTTCGATATTTAAGTCTGCCTCAACACCATTACATAATCTGTATTTTGATGCAATGATACCATTATTGTCACGCCCCTATCCCGGTGGTAGTCTTTCAACCACACATATGTGGGTGCGGCATTGCCACACTTTTTTTTCCACCAATACTTAAGTGTACGAGCTATGCCTAACCAAACACTTAACCAATTATTTACTTCAAGTGCTATTATCGTAGTAGAAATAAACTCTTCAATTAACCATTCATCATATAAATGCACAACGGAAATCATCAACACATCATCATAAGTGGGAGGGGCAACCTGATATCAATATATATATATATATATTGTAATTCAATTGTACATGGAAATCATACAATTCGGTGCAGCCAACAAGATCTAACCTACACACCTTTACTTTACAAAGATCGTGCCTACAAAATGCTGAATTCATGCCCATGCACTTTCACCCGAACTATTGAATTTCTCTGTGGCACTACCGTGCCCATCGTTCTTCGTTTCGGTTCCCCTACACCCTCAACATTCCCTGCCGCAACTCTGCCACATCGTCCAATACTTCAGCACACCATCGTGCCTCTCATGCAACCCTTAACACCTTCGTTCACTCTACCACAACTCTGCCCGAACAACCATTCATTCGACACTGTTGCAACCTGGGCCACTACCTGCACCTGACTCTCGGCATGCAATGTCATGTTGCCCTACCCGCAGCTCGTTGTAGCAGCTCGAGTCACCCAACTGTTCGACACCCAAATCTCGGCCAATTTTACGAGTTCAACATGCAGTCGAACTGTTTAACTCAGCCCTGCCACTATATAACAGTTCCACATTATTGTTTGGTTTGCCAGAAACCCTAACCCCGGCCTTGCTGACTTCGGTCCTGCACCTGCACTATGCCTGTGGCTTCGACCCTTCTCACTCTATGATTTCTGTGTTTTCTCTTGCTTGTTTTCAGTCGAGTTCAATGATGGTTGGAATGACCATCATTCACTCCAATATATATGCGTGCTACCATGTGGCAACACCAAGGGTCGCGACCTTTCATGGTCAGCCCATCCTCCAAGTACACATCGGCCTGCACATTCACATGTCGGCCTAACTCGTATAATATATATTGTTGCCCCATCGCACGTGTATCATTGCCACTCGAGTCGGCCTAGCACCCTCTTGTTCGATCTCCATACTTCGGTTCCAAACACTCCATCGCTCACCCATGGGCGCCTCACCCGGGCATGTGCCCACCCGAACACCTAACATGGGTCGCCCTTCACACACTCCCATCGCACTTCCTCATCGCACAACCTGTCGCACATCTGAAAGTCCACCTATGAGTCACCTTTAACCGAATGTAGGTTCTCGTCAACTTGAGGCCCCCACATCCTCCACCACTATGAAAATGTTGTCACCCTCGACAACACCATCTCAGCAACCTCCATTTCTAAGACATATCCATCTATGTGGGCACCCAGGTAACTCCACCCATGACTTTTTCCATGCTCCAATCCCGTCAAACTCTGCAAGAAAATCACGTGTTGGATCCCCCTATGATGATGATTAGTTGGCTAGCTAATCCAACCATAACTTTGCTTCGACAAGAATGCACATTCCTCACATCATCATGACTATCTTCACATCCAGATTTTAGTTGTGTCCATCTTGCCCCATGTGCCTGCTCATAAAATATAGAGGACTCACTACCACAGGCAGAAGACAATGAGCCTCATCCCCATGTCATCCTAAGAAGAGGTAGGGGATGGGAAAGTCAATGACTCTCCATCCTCCTTCTCTAACAGCTCAATCCATCTATCCGGATCTTCCTCCTCCAATCTTTGCATGTATGCTTCCCGACTTTCCTCCCGAGTCTCTGGTCTAGCATCCCCATTTCCTTCCACTGCCTCTAGCCTACCTGTCAAATCTAGGATACTATCAGACAATGCTCTAATAACCTGTGACTTCTCCACGAGTTTTGTCTCTATAGTAGACAATCTCTCATAGATTTCTTCATCCCACTTGATGTCCTCCACATTCATCGTTGTCAATTTACATCTAGTTATCATAATTGCCATGGTTGGTACCCCCAAAGGTTCATCATCCCGTCCGTTGTAAATGTACAACTTCTTCATATGTGGCACCATCATAGCCTCATGTTGTTTCAAAAATTCCATACCCAATACTGCCTCATAGTCATCCATTCGCACAATCGTGAAGTCGATCTTTCCAGACCACTCACCAATGTTCACATCCACATTTTCTGCCATACCGATGACTTTATCTGGTGGAGAGTTCACTGCTTTAAGATGAGCTTGGATTGGTGAGAACTTCAATCCAACTTTTCTTGCAGCTTCCTCCCTGATGAAGTTATGGGTTGCACCACTGTCCACCATAGTGAGTAAAGTGCCTTGCCCAACCTTCATGCTAACATACTCCAATTTTTTCCTCTCAGGATCCCGCCTTGGGACAGCCTCTGTGGCCACTGCAGCTCCTAAAATCTGCATCACCCCAACTGTTGGTTCCTCTTTCTTCTTCTTTCCATCGGTTTGTGTTGTTGCAGCCACCATCGATCTAGAAGGACAATTCTTCACCATGTGGTTCTCTCCACACAACCAACATTTCAAAGGTTTCTTCGTCTTCGACTTGTCATTCGATCTCGAATGCTCCTCCTTTGTAGTTTTCTCCTTCGGTTTATCGGACTTCTTCTTTCTCTCTTTGGTCCCTTCATCATAATGTTCTACCAGTCGATCAACTGCAGCAAATGCTTCTTCTAGAGTTTTGATCTTTTGCCTCTTCACCTCATTGTGTGCCCAAGGTTTCAATCCTATAATGAAATTGAATACCTTGTCTTTCTCTGCCATGTCAGGTAGTTCCAAGATCACACTCGAGAATTCTCATTGATATGCTTGTAGACTCCCTGTTTGCTTAATGTATTTAATCTTCGTCCTTGCATCCCAAGTCTCATCTTGTGGGCTAAAATGAGTCTGCAAAGCCTTCTTCATATCATCCCAAGTAGAGATGTCATCAGCATCACCATTGGCAATCTGATCCAACTTCCGTCTCCACCACATCTTAGCATCCTTAGTAAGGAATTGAGCAGCTACTTTGACCTTGGCTTCATCATTAGGAATCCCCAAGTGCTCCAAGTATTGCTCCATATCCCATAAAAGAATGCCAAGTGCTTTGGCACTCCTCATCCCATCATAAGAATCAAGTTCCTTGACTTTCACATGAGCAGTCCCTCTAATTGGTCCCTGCCCAACTACTTTCTTCAAAACAATTATTTCATTCCAAGCATCGTCAAGAGCTTTCTGCAACTTCAAGATTTCACCCAAACCTTGATCTCTTGTAGCCCCAATGTCCTTGACTTCCTTCTTTGTTTGTATAAACTTCCATTCAGTATAATCGTATCGGGCCTTGAGGTTATCATATGCTTCTTCCAACATTGTAAACTTATCTCGCATTTCAACATTCTCAGCTTCCAACGAGGCTACCTTCGAAGCAAATTCCTCCATATGGTCCAATAACCTGTCCATAAAAACTGTTCCGACATCCCTGCTAGATTCACCTATTACCTGAGGTTCTTCTACGTTGTCTGCCATCAGTTTTGCTTGTGATCTTGTCAAGACCATACACTAATCCATTCAACTTCGACCTTGCAACTTGTCCCTGTCGAACTTTTTCAACTTCAATCAAAGCCCTACGGAAGTGGGCCTTTGATACCAACTGTCACGCCCCTATCCCAATGGTAGTCTTTCAACCACACATAGGCGGGTGCAGCACCGCCACACTTTTTCTTTTCACCAATACTTAAGTGTACGGGCTATGCCTAACCAAACACTTAACCAATTATTTACTTCAAGTGTTATTATCGCAACAAAAATAAACTCTTCAATTAACCATTCATCAATATAAATGCACAACGGAAATCATCAACACATCATCATAAGTGGGAGGGGCAACTCCCAGAAGTTAGAGTCTACCTGATATCAATATATATATAAATTTTGTAATTCAATTATACATGGAAATCATACAATTCAGTGCTGACAACAAGCCCTGGCCTGCACATCTTTACTTTACAAAAATCGTACCTACGAAATGCTAAATTCGTGCTTGTGCACTTTCACCCGAATTGTTGAACTGCTTTATGGCACTATCGTGCCCACCGTTCTTCATTCGGTTCACTTGCGCCCTCGACACTCCATGCTGCAACTCTGCCCACACTGTCAAACACTTCAGCACACCATTGTGCCTCTTGTGCAGCCTTGAACGCCTTCATTCACTCTACTGCAACTTTGCCCGAACCATTGTTCACTTGGCCCTATCGCAACCTAGGTCACTACCTGCACCTGCCTCTCGGTGTGCAGCGTCGTGTCGCCCTACCCACAGCTCATTGTAGCGACTTGGGTCACCCGACTGTTCAACACCCAACTCTCGGCCAGTTTTGCGCATTCAGCATGTGGTTGAACTATTTAACTCAGCCCTACCACTATATAACAGTTTCACACTATTGTTCGGTTCACTAGAAACCCTAACTCCCGCCTTGTCGACTTCATTCCTGCACTCCGCCTGTGGCTTCATCCCTTCTCGCTTTGTGATTTCTGTGTTTTCTCTTGCTTGTTTTCGGTCGAGTTTGATGATGGTTGGAATTACCATCATTCACTCCAATATATATGCGTGCTACCATGTGGCAACACCAATGGTCGCGACATTTCATGGTCGGCCCATCCTCCAAGTACACGTCGGCCTACACATTCACATGTGGGCCCAACTCGTATAATATATATCGTTGCCTCATCGCATGTGTATCGTTGCGACTCGGGTCGGCCTAGCCACTCACTCACCCTATCTCCATACTTCAGTTCCACACTCCATCGCTCGCCCATGGGCACCTCGCCTGGCCGTGTGCTCGCTTGAATGCCTAACTCAGGTCGACCGACTCGCCTACCCGTCGCATGCTCCCATCACACATCTCATTGCACTTCCTCATCGCATGACTCATCGCACAACCCGTCGCACATCCGAAAGTCCATGTCACGTCCCTACACTAGTGGTAATCTTCCAACCGCATTATAGCGAGGTGCGACACTACCAACCGCTTTCTTTTCACTAATACTTACGATTGTAGACTACGCCTAACATTCCATACTTAGTTTATTTTTCATTCCCAAGTATTATCTTTGTCCTTTATATAGTGAAAGCCCATAACATTCACATAAACAACATTATATAATAGAAATGCACAACAGTATTAAGGGAGGGGCAACTCCCTGCAATATGAGTCTGCCCGAATAAATATATATAATCTTCCTTTATAAGTACAAGTTAAATCTTGGGAAACCCCAAATTTACACTTAGCCAATTTTCAACTTCAGCAAACTCGATTGCCCAGCTCATCGGCGCCTCCGCACGGTCGCCACACGACTCACCAACCCTTCGTTCGCCTTGTTGCACGATCGTGTTGTTTGCCCAACTTGGGCGCGCCTCATCGTAACCAAGTCACCACACACGGGCGCCTCCGCACGAGTCACACCTCCGTTCACAACTCCAACACTTCACCGTTTCCACCATTTTGTCGTGCATGGCGCGCCCTACCCAAGTCGCCCATCCGCACGATTCTTCGTTTTGGCGTGCACGATGCGCCCTCGCCCGGCCGCCCATCCGCACGTCCACTCGTTCACCCAAACATTTTCACCCGAGTCGCCACACGACTTCACCCGGTTCGCCCGAACGACCTCACCTAGGTCGCCACACGACTTCACCCGGCTCGCCCGAACGACTTCACCCGGCTCGCCCGACGACCTCACCCGGCTCGCCCGAAAGACCTCACCCTAGTTCTGCCTGAATGACCTCGCCCGAGTTCTGCCTGAACGACCTCACCCGAGTTCTTCCTGAACAACCTTGCTCAAGTTCAGCCCGATGACCTCGCCCGAGTTTTCTGCACGAGTTTCCTGCATGAGTTTTTCGCCCGAGTTTTCTACACAAGTTTTTCGCTCGAGTTTCTCACCTGAGTTTTTCAATCGAATTTTCTGAATGAGTTTTTCACCCGAGTTCTGCCCGTTGTGCGGGCTCATCCACGCACCGCAAAAATCCTTATTCGAACTCGTGTTGATCGAATGATGATTTGCCTCCACAAACCATCCACTAATATATACGGGCGGGTGGCGGGTTATGTCACCCGGCTGACCCACGCCCAACGCCCAAGCCAACTCGTTCAACATGTTGCCTTCGCCCAAGTGGAGGGTCGGCCCACCCAACTCGTGGGACCGCCCTCTCAACTCGCCCAACATCGTATAAACTCGCCCTTGGCTCGTTCAATTTGCATTTCGCACGAGCTCCTCGCCCGTCCTTCGCACGGTGAAGGTGACCCGGACCGCAGGTCCATACATCCTCCCCCACTTGAAGTCATTGTCGTCCTCGACAATATCTCATCCCAACAACCATCTGTCACCAAGATATCCATACCAAGGCATACACCCCATCGGTATGTCATACATCGGAAAATCATCTCAATCCATGATCATCAACCACCCTGTCACAATCTCCACATGCTGCTCCCCATCGTGGAAGGCTGGCCCCTCCATCTCAAGCTACATGCCCACTGCAACATATCGTGTTGACCTCATCATGTGTCATCCTCATGTGAACTGCTGTCATGATACTCCAACACAATGCTAACACATCTCTACACACTACGCATCCCCATGTTTGAACTAGTTGGGTAGCTAATCCAACTGTCACACTCAAACCATGAGAGTGAACATCCTCATGCCATCATCAGTTGTTTCTCTGCACATCCCGTCACATCCTCGACTCGATCAAGAATCCATCTCCATATAAGCAAGCCATGCTTAGGTCCATGAAGTAGTCCTCATCCCATCTGCAACATGTTGTCCATGATGTTTTCTATCCAACATCATCATCCATCTGCAAAACATCCATCTCCTCAAAGTGAAGAGATCATCTCATCAAACTTCGACTCTCGATGTGCCACATCCAGGTCCATGAAGCAACCTTCATCATATCTGTATGTGCCATCCCTCAAGTCTGCCATAGAAACAAGTATACACCTGTCTCATCTCCCATGTGCTGCCCATGATCATAGATCAATAAGCTCCCATGTGTCAAAAGTGGTTAAGTCTCGGCTCAACCCATGCCCAAGTGTTGCCACCAAGGCATCATCCTCGTTGTAACTCCATCACTCCAAAGTCACAACAATCTCATGTCATCATGAGCTCCATGAGTCATCTCCAACTAGCACTCTAGCAAGCATACAAGTCTCGGCCCAAAGGTCTCTGCAAGATGCCTCAGCTTTCCATGTAGTAGGAATGCTCCATAGTCTACTCACAACTCCATCCAAGTCCATGGCCTTGTTATACAAGAGTGCACAACCTCTCCATCGGCTCATAAATAAACATCTCCACGTCACATCAGCAAATCTACCTGCACAACATCCCTACCTCGGCACTCCTCATTGGATGCCCATAAATGACATCTCTACAAGTGCTCCTGCACAATGTCCCTGCATGAGATTTCCATGCTCCATGTCTGCAATTTGATGTCCATGACTAAGTTGCCCATGTAGTCCAATCAAGTATACCCATCACAACAATCGCTCATCCTCATCCAAGTCTGCAATCTTCGGTCTAGTGAACTCGGTCACCCAACCATATCATCATCATCACGAGTCCCTTCCATCATAGCTCCCCCACTAAAGGTCCCACCAAGACTTGCTCTTGGTCTCGGCCATGAGAAGTCAACCCAAGCATCATCATACCTCAAGTGTGTGCCCTCCAATCTATCCATGAGTCATGCCGGGCGCTTAGTCAATTCTCCATGTGGCTAAAGCATGACCCAATTCTCCGCAATGATCATCATGTTCCTCCCTTGTCACGGGCCTTTGTACCTTCTACCATAAGGTCACAAACAACCCCAACAAGTCCTGCAACAGTCAACAATCCTTGCTTCTCCATACAAGGTCTCATTGTAGACATCCATGGTAAGATCCTCCCTAGCATCGGCAAACTGATTTTGCCCTTCCCTGCATACGATCCATCTACCAAATGCTCAAATGAAACACAAGTATCAATAGTACTTACATCATCATCATGATCATGAGGCTCCTCCATGTGAGTATCCCCATCCATCCATGTCTGCAAACTGCACGATCCTGGTCCAACTTGATCAACCTCAAGTTCATCCTCCATTGTTGTCACATCTGCAACATCCTCAATCATCACAACTTCCTCTTCCTTGTTAGCACAATCTGCAACTTCATCCTACTCCATTGTCCAACCAAGTTGAAGAAGTTCGTCTTCAACATTCTTTTCCAAGACTTCAAGTTCCTTTCGAATCCAGGGGTTCTCTTCTTTCAACCGCTTCAACTTGTATAAGGTAAGCAAGAGCTTCCCTTCGCATTCTTCCAAACCTACCATGCCTTGTCGTTCAACTTGGCCCAAGCACAAAGCTTCTCCTCTGCTAAACCTGTTTCACCATTCACCTGAATCACCTTGATATTCCACTTGTCACCTGCAAAACTTGAACTCCCTTTCAAGTCTTCGGTCTTTGTAGAATCAGCTCCTTGATTCAGTTCACCAGCTCTGATACCACCTGTCACGATAGTGCAGTGGGATCAGCACTTCATTGTCAACCCGATCAGCTTCCTGATCATCAGCTCTGATACCACCTGTCATGCCCCTACACTGGCGGTAATCTTCCAACCACACTATAGCGAGGTGTGGCACTACCAACCGTTTTCTTTTCACCAATACTTACGATTGTAGACTACGCCTAACATTCCATACTTAGTTTATTTTTCATTACCAAGTATTATCTTTGTCCTTTATATAGTGAAAGCCCATAACATTCACATAAACGACATTATACAATAGAAATTCACAACATTATAAAGGGAGGGGCAACTCCCTGCAATATGAGTCTGCCCGAATAAATATATACAATCTTATTTTATAAGTACAAGTTAAATCTTGGAAAACCCTAAATTTACACTTAGCCAATTTTCAACTTCGGAAAACTCAGTTGCCCAGCTCATCGGCGCCTCCGCACAGTCACCGCACGACTCACCAACCCTTTGTTCATCTCGTCACACAATCGTGTTGTTTGCCCAACTTGGGTGCGCCTCATCGTAACCAAGTTGCCACACACGGGCGCCTCTGCACAAGTCACACCTCCGTTCACAACTCCAACACTTCACCGTTTCCACCGTTTTGTCGTGCACGACACACCCTACCCAAGTTGCCCATCTGCACGATTCTTCGTTTCGGCGTGAACGGTGTGCCCTCGCCCGGCTGCCCGTCCGCATGTCCACTCATTCACCCGTTCACCCAAACTCGTTCATCCGAGTCGCCACACGACTTCACCCAGTTTGCCCGAACAAGCTCACCCGGGTTGCCACTTGACTTCACCCAGTTTTCCCGAATGACCTCACTTGGGTTGCCACACGACTTCACTCGGCTCGCCCAAACGACTTCACCCGGGTCGCCCGATGACCTCACCCGGCTTGCCCGAACGACCTCACCCGGTTTGCCCTATTATCACTCAGGTTGTTCCCCAAAAGTTGTAAGAAAAGGGAATATGGCCGAGGTAACCACAGACCAATCTTTTAGATGCAGGTTCTAGCCAATCTGCATCCAAAGAGGGCTCTCTCTTTATGATTTAGCTTTGTT
Source organism: Pinus tabuliformis (assembly GCA_031772625.1). Classification (NCBI taxonomy): domain Eukaryota; kingdom Viridiplantae; phylum Streptophyta; class Pinopsida; order Pinales; family Pinaceae; genus Pinus; species Pinus tabuliformis. The sequence continues at coordinate 497,006,142 of CM062811.1, read as the reverse complement.
TTGGGGTATGTTAGGCTAGTTATGAAGTACAGAGGTTTGTTTGATTTTTGGATGGTGACATTCAATAGAACAGGGGTGTAAATATGAGAAGTTCAGTCCATTGGGCTAATGGAGTCTATGAAGATGAACTGCTGGATATGGTTTCTTTGACAGAGGGAGGTACTACAGAGCAAGGTAATCAACCATGAAACAAATTGTAAGCTGGAATCAGGTGAGATGGGGTCAGGGGGTGAAGGGCAACTAAGAATCCTTCATCATGCTGACAGAGGGAAAGTGGATGAATATTGCCAGGGAGTAGTTAAGAATTCCTTAGCTATATTCAAGATGTAAGAACCAGGGGAAACAGGAGCAGTTAAGAATTCCTGCTTATGCTAATTCTGAAGAAAACATAAACAATAACAGAGATTGAACACAGAGTACAGTTAAGCAAGTTCTGGGTTATTCTTTTTCCCTGTTATTCAGATCATGAACATAGATGATATATAAAAACACAGAAACTGTAAAACATGAGTTAAAAAGACTTATTGATCCATGAAATAATTCGAGAATTCTACAACATAGTCCTCTGCCATCAATTCCACAACCAGAGAGTTTAGCAACAATGCATTCCAGCAACCTTTTATTCAGAAGAGTTTTCAGAGTTACAGCGCAGTTCTAGAAATGTATCACCAACCCCTAATACTTTGCTTGGGGAGGTATTTGTACAAAAATGTTTACAAAATATCTCAATGAGATAATATCTAGCAATAACTTCTTCTACCTACTCTACAGGAGAAGTAAATGATCTTGAAAACAGGGAGAAATGAATGCAGAAGTAAATGCTGTTGTGCTGGCCGCTTAATTGATAAGGTGCGTTGACTGTTTGCTCGGTGAGTCGGCCGATGGATGCTTTACTGACATTCCGCGCTGCTGGCTTAGCTTTTTCGGGGCATTTAATTTTGATTTAATAGACTGCAGCCCCGCGAGACTCTCACCCATTCCTTTTATCTGCTTTTTGATATTTGTTGTTTCCTAGGAAAGACAAAAATTTGAAACCCGCCTACAAAATTTCCAACATGCTTTGCCACCACTGCTCTTCTGGCAACTGATGTCTTTGCAGCTTTATCAAAGTCTCATCAACGTCTGTGTACCTGTAGAAGTTAGGCTGGACTGTAAAAAGATGTTGTACTTCATGCTCTATATAAAATAGATTTTCCAAATTGCTGTACAGAGATTGGCCAGATGGAAGGGTCTTCTCTGCTGGAGTACTTGATGATGATGCATTTTGTTGATCAGCAGCATATTTATTCAATCTGATCTGGTACTCAGCTTGTCTCAACAGGCGTTCATTGTTTCCCACCAGACTGGGCAAGCCCTTTTCTTGCAAAACTATAAATTTTTCTACAAAAGAATTTACCTCCACTTGCATGTCTTGGCTCTTCCTCTCCAAATTCTGCATCAAGGTTCTCATGGTCAGAACTCTTTTGATTGTAAGGATGGTGTCTGTCCTATCTCTGATGTCTAATGCTACTAGTTCTTCCTTGGTTTTATTGTTCAAAAAATGGATTAGCCTGTTGGCCTGTTCGGGCTTATGTCCCAATAAATTTCTGGCCCTTTGAATTTCCACCTGGGCTGCTGCTATCAAGTCAATATGTTCATATATAATTTGAATGGATCTCCACACATTACTGATTGATTCACTGATATTAGCCCACAAAATGCCCCTGATTTCTCCCAGAGGTTTATCTAAAGAGAGGTCCTTTTCCAGCGCCTTCACTTTGTTTTCTAGTGCCTTTACCTCTCTTGTCTTTTCTGCCACAGTCATTTTAGATTTGTCATAACTTATTTCTAGCTTTGCCAATTTTTCTTTGGCTTCTTTCAATTCTGATACTTGGAGTTTTAAATCCTCCATAGCCTTTATCAATTCCTCAGTGGTCATGGTAGTGCTGCTGCCTGCTACTGTTGTTGCTGAAGTACCTGCTGCTGATGTTGGGCCAGTGGGAGGGACTGCTGTTGTGGCTGTAGGAGGAGCAGTTGTAACTGTTGGAGCTATTTGAGATGGCTGGGAGGTCGACACTCCCTGCTTTTCCTGTAATGCCTTCTCCAATTCCTTCTCTGTCTCATTTAGTCTTTGATTCATTTTCATTAGCAAATCCATCATGTCTTCTTCTGCTTTTTCTTGCACAACCTTTGTGGTTTGTGGATGCATAGTAATTGGCAGCTTCAATTGTTTCTTGAGGGCAGCTATGTCATCCTCCTTTTTCTTCATTAATGCTTTTATTCCCTTGGCATCCTTGGGATCATGTCCCAACTCAATGATAATTTCTTCCAAGGACTTTATCCTGTTGTCCTTGGCCAAAGAAGATGCCTTTTCCAAATCCAGTTGGGTAGATGTGTTGTTCAATGAGTTTTGCAATTTCTGAGCTAACATTGCCTTGTCTGCCAATGTGGAGTAGACCATCTCTCCAGTTTGCTTGTGCAACTCAATTTGGTCCATAGGGTGAATGTCTTTGGCAAGGGCCTCTAGATTTGTTCTAATATAATCAACTGCTGACTGTGGCTGCTGCACTTTAGGCTTAAAGTGACTCAAGATCATTTTTCCTTCTTTAATGTCATATGTAGACATTAACCTTTGCTATTTGGCGGGGGTCATCTTGAGAAATTGATCATAAAGTTGTAGTCTTATTGGCTCATTCTGGGCCTTGATGTCCGTGAATGTTCTTTTAATATCAGCACCTTGCTTGCTTTGCGGCCTTGAGGAGGAAACTTCCACACTATGCTGTTTCTCCAATTGCTGCCTTTGAGAACTGGTGGATGTTTCTACCACTGGGGATCTCTGTGGGCTGGTTGCCCTCTCACTTCTTGGACTTTCAATGATCTCCTCAATAATTTCCTCTTCAGGTAGAGGATCCACTCTCTGCCTTTTCACCCCTGGTTGCTCTGCTGGCCCACTTACAGGTGTGGTCTCTTCTCGGTCCCTTTTTCTGCCCTTTTCCTCATTTAGAGGAGTCTGCAATGCTGGTACCTCTGGTGCTTTGGTCTGGGCAGGAGGAATTTTCCCTTGGCCTTGTTGTTTTGATGATGCTGGCTGATCTGTCATTATGTGCTGTTCTAAATCTAGCACTTCTTTGCCCTTAGATGTCCTTGTCGCTGGTGTAGTGCTTTCTTGGGCAGGTTGCTGTGAAGTTGCAGCAGTTGATGTGCCCACTCCGGTTTGCTGAGGTACTTTGAAAGACACCTGTTCAAAAGAGTCCAGGTCAAGAGTCTTTTCAAGATTTTTCATTGCTTGTTCCATTCTTTCTTCCTCAGTGAGTTCTTCTATCAATGTGCCCTCTACCCACTCATCTTGATTAGCATACTACTCTAATTCAGGGATCCTACAATGATTATAGGCTGATAGCCTATTTTTTACCTTTCTATCACAGATGAATCCATTTGGGTCATAGGGTACCCACCAAAAGCTCCTTTTTAATTTGAGTTGTTCACCCAATATCTTTTCAGCATCTTGCCATCCTTCCTTTTTGTTAATGATGAAAGGGCCTAACTGGTTTCTTAATTTCAGCTGAGCCTTTTTCTTGGCAGCATAAAAATGAGTCAAATTTGAACTGATAAATTGCCTGAAATATTCTAGGGCAAACAGTCTCATAGGCACATATTTTGGCAGTTTATAGGGGCACAGCTCACAGCCATATATCCTAATCTCAGTGTGATTCTCATAGAAATACCAGTCACCTATTTTGTAGCTTTTGGAGAGCTGTAAAATTTTCTGCATGTCACCAGAGAGTCTAGGAGGAGGAGTTCTCATCAGCAGAGAGGAGACTGGATGTATAAATAGATCAATGAATTCACAGTAAGTGTAAGGAGAGCTATGGACTTGATGGAAGACTGAGGTCCAAAAGATCACAGATCTCCTTTCTCCTTTAGTATCCAATTTTCTGATAGGAAACTGAAAACTGTCTGTTTGATAGTATAAGAACAGATGATATATATAAGAGGTATATTTGAAGACTCCCTCTCTTTCTAGACTCATGAATTGGTCATGAATCTTGTTGGCAATGAAAGTAGCAAAGTCAAATTTGACAGCAGGAGGATGTCCTGGAATAAACATGGACATCAGAGCTAAAATGGTCTCATCAACATATTCACTTGTCTTAAATCCCAGGACATAAGATATCATATCAATAATAAATCTTCCAGCTTCATTGAACCAGACATGGTGAAAAGGAGGTGGCTCTCTGGGCTGGCAATCTGGTCTCATAAATAACTTGGCAATCCGGCCTATTTCTGCAGTGGATAATTTAGAGCCTTCATCAACCAAATGTCCCATGGAAAGAGGAGTTAGAGGCTGAGTAGGTTTGAAGTGCAACATCTCATTGATTGAGTTAGGAGTTATATGGAAAATGACAGTTCCAGTTGGAGACATGACTGCTCTTTGAGTAGGTTCATAATTGGCACAACACAGGCGGATGACATCTGGGAATACATTTACTGAGGGGAGATAGTATCTGGGCAGATTGGATTCCCATATCCCATAGAGATCAGTTTTGTTTAGGTGACTGTTCCTGATTTCACAGAATGCTTGGAGGTGGTTTTTGTCACCAATTAAGTCTTTTATTTGAAAATCCCTATCAGCTAAGGGCAACCACTCCAAGTCCTTATGAGGAGCATTAAGGGGAGAAATGTTCAAGGCCACTGGAGCTTCCATTACTCACTTCTCTGTAATTTTTCAATTGAAATTTGGGTTTTTGCAGCCAAAATAGGTAAAATGACAACTCTGGGGCTCTTCTCCGGGAATTGCAGACCGAAGCTGACTTGTATTTAGCTCGGTGGGTGAATTTTATAGAGGAAAACGAAGTCTGCGGGGTTGATTTGGTAAAAATAGGCAAAACAGTGGTTCTGGTGAGCTTGTTGAAGGTAGTATAGTGAATTTAACTCAAATTTGGGCATTTTTGGAAAATTTGCAGAGGAAAGCTAAAAAAAACAGGGTTTGGGAACGAAATTTAGGTAAATACCTGTTTTTATGAGTGCCCTGTGTGAATTGCAGGTTGCGGGACGAGTTGGAAGACCGGACTGCGGGCTTGATTTGGCTTGGTGGCGGACTGTGTGGTCAAACACTGCTTTTGGACGTAAATGACATGCACAGGTCGCACAGAGAAAATAAACGAAAATGAGTGAAAATGACGTTTTCACGCCTTTTTTAACAAAAAATTGATTTTGGCGGGCTTTTGGCGCGTTTCTGTCGGATGACGTCAGCATGACGGAGCAATTTGTCGTGTAGCGGGATGACATGGTGCTGACGTAGCGGTGGCGTGGTTGTGACGTCAGATGATGACGCGAGGGTGATGTCAGCAGGGAGGCAACGGGGGCGGTAAGCGGTTTGGCCCCCGCACCGCTTTTGGGAAAAGGTGGTATCGGAGGGGAGGGCAACAAGCACCGCGGGAGACTGCCACCTGTCCCAAGGTACGGCGGCCAAACCACCATCCCCTGGGTGCTAATCATCGGACACAGAGAGGGTCGCGATATGGATGTGGGCCGTTCGATCTGGGGGCCATGATCCGACAGCGAGTGGCGACTGGGATATGGCGGAGGGCTATGGCGCGAGGACCCACCATATAAATCAACGTTTTATAATGTTTTGCAGGTATAACCTTTGGTTATCGGGGTTTGCGGGTCTGGTTATTTATTTAACCAAATGTTAAATAAATTCCAATGTTGTTATGTGCGGAGGGTTCTTAATGGCCTCGAATGAACCATTAACTCCCGTAACATTACCATATGGCTATAATTAGCTGGGGGTCGGGATATTTACAATGTTTTTTGGGGTTTTCATGTGTTTTATATAATAGGGGCGGGAAAAATATTATGTAGGAACTATATAATAAAGTTAGTATGTTAATATGAAAGATAGGTTCAAACAGAGCACTAGGTCGAAAAGTGAAACTTAGGCTTAGGGAAATGAAAAAGTATCCAAGCTATGAATTTGGAAACCCTAGCAAAATGGAAGAAAGACATTTTACACAAGAAATGTGGCTTTATTATCCTAAGTAAAAACAGAGTTTCACTTAGTCTTTTTCATGAAATGAAGTGTTTTTAGGAGCACTGAGCAGATCCCAATGTCCTTGTGGGGAGGTTAGTAAATGTTTCAGGGAGAAGAATGAGGGGAAGTTAGACATGCTTCATCTGTTTTGTGACCACATAGTTGCCATGATACTTATGATATCTATGAGATAAATCACCTTTAAAAGACACAATTGCTTATAAATCTGCTTCTGCAACCTCAAACTGCCTACCTAGCCCATTACACCTAACATTTTTTTTTTCCTTTTTGCTTGGGTGCATTTGAACTAGCAAACCCTTACTCTCTTCTTTTCTTTTAGCTGCCATCATATCTAAGTCTACTCTTATTTCTTCCAAGGGCTCAGATTTAGCTGTTGAGCACCTTTGTTTCTCTATCTAACTAGTTATCTACCAAGCTTGAATTGTTTGGACAGATTTTATTATCTACCTCTAAAACAAGAAATTTAAACATGAACTGGCCAAGATTAAGTTGTTTGGCCATCCATCAAATATGGCAAGAACCAACTGATTGCATACAATGAACTTCTATGGAAAAGTAGAATAGTAGTGGCATATTGGACTAGCACACTTTCCTGGTCTTTTCTTTGGGGTTCATTTTCTTTCTTTTTGACCAATTCATTCTTTTTGCCCTTTGATCTTTCTTTTAGGGCATACCCTCTTTTCATTTTTTCATTTTTTATTTTTTATTTTATTTTTATTTTTATTTTTATTTTTTATTTTTTATTTTTTATTTTTTATTTTTATTTTTTTTAAATATGGAACCTTTACAGCATGGAAAGGATGAACATATTTGGCATTTTACCAGTCAATCATGAAATATGACACCTATTGGTATAGGAGCATAACACGCCCGATGACCTCGCCCGAGTTCTGCCTGAACGACCTCGCCCGAGTTCTGCCTGAACGACCTCACCCGAGTTCTGCCCGACGACCTTGCCCGAGATTTCTACACGAGTTTTTCGCTCGAGTTTTCTGCACGTGTTTTTCGCTCGAGTTTTCTGCACGTGTTTTTCGCTCAAGTTTCTCACTTGAGTTTTTCACCCGAGTTCTGTCCGTCGTGCGGGCTCATCCACGCACTGCAGAACTCCTTGTTCAAACTCGTGTTGATCGAATGATGATTTGCCTCCACAAACCATCCACTAATATATACGGGTGGGTGGCGGGTTATGTCACCCGGCCGACCCACGCCCAACGCCCAAGCCGACTCGTTCAACATGTTGCCTTCGCCCGAGTGGAGGGTCGGCTCGCCCAACTCGTGGGACTGCCCTCTCAACTCGCCCAACATCGTATAAACTCGCCCTTGGCTCGTTCAATTCACATTTCGCACGAGCTCCTCACCCATCCTTCGCATGGTGAAGGTGACCCGGATCGCAGGTCCATACAGTCCACCTCCGAGTCGCCTTTGCGGGTGCTCGTCAACTTGAGGCCTTGACAATTACCAATTTTAGGAACATAATGATCATTTGCCACTGAGATCATGTGACTAGGGTTTTTAGATCCTTAAAAAATAGAGAATAATACAAGTGGAAGTGAATGAGGCATATTTGTTGCACTTTTAAATAATGAAAAATAGAGATTTTTTTGTTTGTTTTTTAATCATCATTATTGACATAAAAAACTTTTGTTTATATAATAAAGGATTTTCATACACCAATTTAATGTTTAGGTCCACAATGACATTATTATTATTATCATAAACAAAAATTGCATTACATCTTATAGTTGCCCACTAAATTGGAAACAAAAAAATATTAAAAAAATCAAAATTTAAAAACAATTAAACTTTTTTAAAACAACCTAAGGAAAAAGAAAAATAATATATTAAATAACTAAAGTGTTGCATTACAACTTATAATTGCATGTTAAAATAGAGGGGCTGAATTGGAAATAAAGGAAAAAATATTGAGAAGGTCAAAATTCAGAAACAATACAATTTTTTTCAAATAACTTAATACTTGGTAAAGAAAAATAATATATTAAATAACTAAACACACTAACATTAAATTAAAAATTATAATTATAATTAAAAATTATAATTATAATTATATATATATATTAAAAGTAATAATTATTAAAATAATAAAAATGATAAAATTTAATTTATGAACGGAAAATTTATATAATTCCGATATTAACGCCCGCCTCAACATGCTTCCATCTTCTGTTTGACGCAATGATGTCATGAGCAGCTTTAGGATAAGAACGATGTCATTTGCAACTGATATCATGCCACTAGGGTTCGTAGATCAAGGGTAGAAATTAATGCCAGTGGAAGCGGATATGGCATACTTGTTGTCTGTTGCACCCTGAAACGATGGAAAATCATTCATTATTTTATATCCATATGGCCCGGACCACCAACAATAGTTCCTAATTCAGCATTTTTTGCCGTATAGCCCATAGATTCGGCGGCAGTAAGGTCCAAGGGGCCATTTGTTTTGAAAAAATACCGCACTCAAAATACCAGTTATCAAATTCAAATAGCCCTGGTACCGCATTGCAAATTCGAACCAACTATAGCCAAACGATGGACGTAATACCGCAGACCAAAACGATGATCGCGCGAACCTTCTTGACTTCCGATTTCTTCTCAGTATTTAGGATAAAGGCCTGTACTACTATAAATTCCTTTTGTCTTTGTGTCCTGTGCATGCAATTTCTGCAACCTACTTTCTATGGGTTTTCTTGTGTAGTGGACTCGTTCTGTTTTTGCGATCAAATCCAGACCAGAAAAAGGCCTATCTTTGTTGTGCCCAAATTGAATTATAGAAATTCCTAGTACAGAGTTGCGGTTGGTTTTCGGTTTCTGTAATGGCGGAAATGATGGGCATGACCAATGGTTTTGCGCTGAACAAATCTCCCGACATCTGCCATGATGATTCTGCTACTCCTCTGTCGGCTAAGTCAATTGATGAACTTTTCCTTTTGCAGAGGAAGTACTTCAAGTCCTCTCTACGCGTTGCTAGCGAAAACCATAAATTAATCTCCATAAGGTATGTGGTTTTCTCTCATTCCCATTGAATTTGATCATACAGTTCTTGTGTTTGCTTTTATAACAATCCAACACATTTTATTCTATAGCCGTGGATAATTACAATGATCACAGATATCCATACACAAAGCTCAATGGGGAATATTATCGTAGATATGAACATGCATTCATAAGTTTCAGGACTTAAGGTAACTCCAGGTTTATTAGGTATCCCCATGTTTATGAGGCATCCACATTTTTACAGTGGCTCAGGAGTTCCACATCAGTACCCACCTTGCGAGTTTTAGATGATCACAATTTAGCCACTTACAAGATTTATGCCACTCTACAAATCACCTTCTCTAAAAGTATCCAACAAAATCACTTTAGTGGTAAGTGAACAGTATGTTGTCACCAGAAAGGAAAGCCAACAGCAATAGCCCATAAGTTCATCTTTGCATTTGTGTTTCTGAAGAGATGAACCCTCATTGAACATACATTATCACAGATCTGCATATGGATATACATTTATAACTTCACACCTAATTACGTGATATGTTTGTGTGGATCTCTCAAACTATCTCTTGTAAGAACATAAATGCTTAATAAGCAAACATATGTTCTTTGATAGCTATCCCCCTTTTGAATTGCAGTCCAACATTAAACCCTATCATCCATATAATACATACTGATCGATATTACTTCATTTGTTTTGCAGTTCGACATTAGCCCCCTTTTCAGGGAGAAATGGGCCTAAGCTAGTAACCAAGGACCTCCGAAAGGGAGTTCAAAGGCTCAAAGCCATTGCTATTGATCACGCTGCGAAGCACGTTGAAATTCCTTCTACTCTTCCAGACGATGTTGACCTCAAAAGTACTGCTGTTCTATATAATCTCTCTGCAGCAGGTTTGTTGCTCTGCTTATATGCTTAATTCAAAATTAATTGACTGCTGATAGTCCTTTTCGTAGGCCACCTGTAACAGATATGATCCGATCGATACAAACCACATGACGAGAGGTGGATATTTGAGATCAATGATTCTTTGGTTGAAAATATCAGCTATGCATATTAGGACAAGTTGAAGCCCAAGAATACAGAGTGCAAATGCAGACAATTCTTAGGAAGAAAATTTCTTTATTAGCTTGCTAAAGGATCCATACTAATTTGATATATTTACAATAAATTATGATGAATCATAAATCACTTGGAATTGCTGACAAGGATAAAGGCAATCCAACTTGCTTAATTTATGAATTGTTATAATTATTTGTAAACTTGCCAGTTATCTTAAATTTTTCTTGGAAAAGCCGTCTTTTAAATGAGTAGAGGATGCATGACGCTGTCTTAGTTTATGCATTTGTTTTAGAGATGGTGTTTTAATGTAGAATAGGAAGACGTTAGAAACGTCACTTTAACAATGAGGACTTGCAACCTAAAGCCAGTTTCTGGATTGACAATTTGGTTTGAGTAATGTCTCATAAACCACTGGGAAGTAATGGCAATGTGTTCCATGGGTACACGTCTGTGGGTTTGGGTATCACATCTCTTGCTTTGCCCATGTTGCTCAGACTTGATTACTTTATTGGAAATGTGCCATGTCATCTCTTGTTCACTTCCAGTACTTGGGAATGCCTCTTGCAGAAATGGGATGCTCCTGATGATTGGTGGTACTCTGGAAATCCCCCTACTAGGAGCATTCTCATAAAACATGTAAAATAAAAGTAACAGAAAATGTAATCTTTTTCTCTTTGAAGATAGGCGAAGGGCCCACTACCCTTACTTTCCCTGTTCTTCTCTACTTAACCCATCTAAATCTTATATTTTGTTGTTTCACGCATTCAACATGCTAGTTTGAGTAAATTAAAGAGGTTGAAGTGGGGTTTTTATGAAAAACAACCTTTCAACAGTAGAAAAGTGTGCAAAACAAGGGTTTTCTACCATATCCCAAGTTTATTTCAGATCCAGTAAGCATTCTCTTTGTGAACACTTGGAGAAGCATTAATCTAAGTTTTCATTATTCTTTTGGCTGAAAAAGTTAAAACACCATTTAGATTTAACTAGGGATAAGCTATTTCCACATTCCTGCTGGTGTTTGTTATTTCTCATGACACATAGATGCAAAACACCAAACAGAGGCTGATTGAGCATGACTAGAGGTTTGAGCCTTGTTCCATTTTCTTGTCTTTGTTATTTTTTTGTCTAACTGTTAAGTATTTAAACGATGATGGATGTAATTATATGAGATATTGGATTTCATTTTGGTTTGGACTTGATGTTTTATGTTGAGAAATACAATGATTTGCAAATTTTGCAAATGCCAATTAGATCATAGATGTTGTTATTTTATAAATCTCTAATTAATTATCTATAAAAGGAATGTCTTTTATTTCTTTTTAATTTGAAATTTGTTAAATCTTTTAAAATTTTAATATTTGAGATAAGGTCCAATGTTTCTAAGACCCCACCACCCTAAAAAACATTCCATGAAATTAAAGAGATCTCTCAACTCCTTGAGATCTGTCCCCACATCTCCACATCCTTGTGTTGCCAAAACTTGGTGGAATATTGAATAGAAGTCCAAAGGTAATATTAATGATCGAGCAAGATGATAACTCCATAGGAGCTTTCTTGATATATCAAAACCTGCGTACAAGCTTTACTCCGTTTGTGCTTAGAGTCCCCATCTTTATTTGGACTTGGTTGGAGCCGCATGGAACAAAATTGGCTTTTATTTTTGGTTTCATTGAAGATCATAGAAATTTATATGTTCTTTTTGTCAAATTCATAGTTACTGTTTAGGAGTTTAATGTATTTGCTGATATTCGTTTGTGCTTAGAGTCCCCATCTTTATATGGACTTGGTTGGAGCCGCATGGAACAAAATTGGCTTTTATTTTTGGTTTCATTGAAGATCATAGAAATTTATATGTTCTTTTTGTTAAATTCATAGTTACTGTTTAGGAGTTTAATGTATTTGCTCATATTTTTTGGTTTTTTTCCAGAGCTATATGAATTTGCTCTCCATGAAGAAGGATCTTTCGTGACATCAACTGGGGCCTTAGCAACTCTTTCTGGTGCAAGGACTGGAAGATCTCCTAAAGACAAACGTGTTGTTAACGATGAATTAACTGCAAATGAGCTTTGGTGGGAAGCGTAAGGATATAAATTTTCCCTTTTCATTTCCGTTAGAATGCATTTTGATTCTCAAACTCTTGAGAAAGGGCCGACACATTCAACACAAAGACTTTTGTCAAAATCAGATTGAGTCAAAACTGGAGTTTTAATTACCTTCTTTAGCAACTGAATTCGTCCCAACTGCCTTTGTCCAAACAAGTACCTTTCTCTGCGTTCATTCAATCAACAGTGCATATATACCACTAAATTTTTAATGATCTAGTTTTCATGGCACCTCTATATTGCTTTGCAGTGTGGGTTTGTGAAGTATTGTTTTCACCTTGTTGATATCCATGATCAAAGCCTTTGAAAGATAGGGTAAATGCAAGGAACACTAACTCGTTTTTACATAAGTCACTTTTCTAAATTCATTAATAATCCTCAAAAGCGATCTAACTCGTCTTTGCAAAATTCACTATTTTCTGAATTCATTACTAATCCTCAAAAACCATCTTCAAATGTCGTACATGTTCCTCCACAGGCATAAACATACCAATATACTCCCTAAGAACCTATTCATCATCCTCAGAGATGTCCCAGGAGCATTTCAGTGTCCAAATGGCATCACAAGCCATTCATATTATCCCGTGTCTGGTTTTAAATCCGGCCTTCCATTCATTGCTGTCCTTGATTCTAATTTGATGACACCCACTCTGGATCAATTCTTGGTGCCAATTTGGCAGCAAACAGAGAGTCCAACCTATCATACATTAGAGGTTCAGGTAATGGATAACACTATTTAATTGGCCTTTTATTTAATGCTCTACAATCGATACATACTACCTCCCTTATTAGGTGCTAACAAGGCTCAGGTCTGCAAAACCTTCCAACCATTTGTTCACTTCTGCTTGCACATGTTGTTTGTTAACCGTTTTCTCCTCTTTTGGAAAAGGGAGCACACTTCTTCATCCTTCATGGTCCATCGAAATTCCTTCTAGCTGAAGAGCATGATTAATAACAGAAAATCCATCGTGTCAAATTGCCATGTTCTGCTAAGTAACAAACAGTATTAAAATAGAGAAAGAAAGATTGATTACCAGAAAGTTACGGCATTTCTGTAGCCATGAATTTTTATATGGATTTGAACTGGAAAGTAGTCCAGGTTCGATTTTGGGACCATTTGGATATTTTTGCTCACCAAGTTATTTGAATCCCATTGTCTATAATGGCTTTACACAATGTCTCCAACATTTACTAATGGTTTAGATGCATTTTTTTTTCCTTCAATTCATTTGTAACTTTAAGTTCTCACTTGTTTCATTTCAACTCCTGCCGCTGGTGGTTCTTCCTCTTGTGGAACCAAATTCTTGTTATTGTTTCTCACATTTTACTGACAATTGGTGGCTTTATGTCCATCACAAATATATAAAATTAAGGGCCTCCTATAGTCTCCAAAACTGTGTCCTCTTATCATTGTGCCTTTGATTTTCTTGTCAAGATTCTCCATTAATATGATCTTTTCTTATTTCATTTTGATCTTTTCCTCTGGCCGATCTAGACATGTCTCTTTTATCTCTAAAATTTATGCTAGTCCCTCTCCTATTCGTCATTTTTCCTTTGCTTCTATTACGTTTTCCCTCTGCTTTCAATGCATGCTAAAAGGCCCTGTCTATAGAATGTAGTTTAACATCTGCCATCTCATCTTGGATCCAAAAATATAACTCGTATCTGGTTTTGGTGGGTCCTTTGTGCATGTAGGTACTCATTTGTAGTTTGAAAAAATGCTTTATATACTTGTGCACTAACTAGTCCTTTCATCTAAATTTTGTGATTGCCTAAACAAGGCCTAATGATAGTCCAAGGGTAGGGATTTGGCTTTCATCCTCTTCATAAAATTTTCCCATATTCTAATTTTCTTGTCACTGTGACTCACCTGATTGTTATGCAAGTGATCCCAACATAAAGCTTTGGGTTTCAACTTTCATCATTCACTCTATTGGAACGTCTTTTGCTATGTTCTCCATGCCAAAATTCAAATTGATTGCTTAAGCTCTAGAACCAAATCTATCAATGCGTCTGGGTTCAAATTTCCCTGAAAAACTCTTAGATGTCAAACTTCATTGGGGCTTCATGTTTTGATATAGTTCCTATGAGCCTCTCCATTGGGTCAAGTGCTCAAATCTGACTAATGCCAACATTGACTTCTTTGTCTTCAGAATCATCATTCCTTAATCTCTTCTCAATGGCACCTTCTATAAGACTCTTCATCCATAATACATATAACTTCTGGCACTATCAATCTGTCTTCTTTCTTTCCTTCCAACCAAAACAAAAGCCTCGCTGAGCCATATTTGTCTCTTTGATGCCAAACTGATGCATCATTAGCTGAGAATATGCTCCTATTTCCCATAACAAACTCGATACCTCTTTCATCTGCAATAAACTGCAACAGATAACTAATTTTTTCTGCAGAGCCAATTATATATAGAGCCAAACTTCCAATGAAAACCAATGGAACAATGTAGAAGCAGCTGAACTTTCTGATATTTTATAGATCTTAAGAACTTTGCTAGTTTAATAGGAGCATATATAAAAGAGGAAGAAACTCTCCCTGGAAAGAAACGACTGTGCCTAATACTAATATGGGAGATCAGAAAACATTACATAAACAGAGGCATTAGATTGAAGGTTAATGACAAAGAAAATCTGTCCATATGGAATGTGTATCGGATCAGCAGTATTTGGTCTTGCCGTGTACCGTTAATACAGGAATGAATGAAAGTAAAGATTCTCTGAGAATTGAATTTTCATTGTTTTTTGTTTCAATCATTGACCCTCTACATTTCTCTTTTTAACAGAGGCTCACCAAACATTGAAATGGATGAGCACACATTCCTTGTCAACCGAGAAAGGGCAGTGGATTTCTTGACATCACTAGATAAGGTATGCTGACAGTTCATGTTTATTCAACAAAATCTGAGTTACATCTCCTGACTGGCAGGAGAGTTTGCTACTAGCACTAGGGCCTATCTTTTGCACCAACATGATGAATTAAAAAAGATTGAAATCCTAAGCATGTTGTGACTAGTGCATCCTGATGATCGTTTGACCATGCCTGGCTCATCAGGGTGCTAAAATCATTTATACAAGTAAAATGATTCATTGCATCTGCCTAATTGCATGAGTATATGTGGGGAGAGCATCTAGGTTCATTTTATATAGCTTTCAAGAATTCAGTATAATTTCACCAACTTCGAAAGATAAACTGTGATCATATTAACATTTTCCTTATATGCAGGTTTTTGTGAATGATCAATTCCTTAACTGGGATTCAGACCATCGGCTCAAAGTGCACATCATTTCAGCACGAGCATATCATTCCCTCTTCATGCATAACATGTAGGTCAGCTACATATTTCAGTAGTGTGGGTTCATTCTCTAGTATGAGTTTTTTCTTTTTCATTTGATCAGTCTATTGTTTTCAACTTGGATGTTTTGATGGTGGCATCAATTTTATTTTTATTTTTTTATAATGTTTCAAGTGCTTCAAGTTCATATATATTACAGGTGGTGTCATTACCTTCAAAGAAGGCATTACCTCTAAAGGAAGTTCTTGTGTAGTAACATTTTCTTTGGTTTTTGATAGGTGCATACGTCCTACTCCTGAAGAGCTAGAGAACTTTGGGACTCCAGACTTCACCATTTATAATGCAGGGCAATTTCCATGCAATCGATTCACTCATTATATGAATTCTACCACCACCGTTGATTTAAATCTTACCAGAAAAGAAATGGTAATTCTTGGAACCCAATATGCTGGGGAAATGAAGAAGGGCTTATTCAGTCTGATGCATTACCTAATGCCCAAGAAAGGAATTTTATCTCTTCATTCTGGCTGCAATATGGGAAATGAAGGAGATGTGAATCTATTCTTTGGCCTATCAGGTATTGCAGGTTTCAAATTCTAGCAGCTATTCGAAGTTATTTTTATGGATCCCTGTTTTATTTATTTTTATGTTTTGGTGGAGTGGGTGATGACAAAGCTTGGCTATGTGAAGGAACTGGAAAGACCACACTATCAACAGACCCAAACCGATATTTGATTGGAGATGATGAACATTGCTGGAGTGACAATGGCATCTCAAATATTGAAGGAGGGTGCTATGCAAAGTGTATTGACCTTTCAAAGGAAAAAGAGCCTGACATCTGGAATGCAATCAAATTTGGAACCAGTGGGTACACCGTTCTTTGTTTGCTAATTTAAGCCTGGTGATATTACTTGTATTTCAGGATTCAAGTGCCATTGAGTTCATGCATAGCTCTTTAGATTGTATTTATCTATGAAAATAAGTGTTTTGTTTGATTTTGTGGCAGTATTGGAGAATGTTGTATTTGATATGCATACAAGGGAGGTGGATTACTCAGACAAATCCATCACTGGTATCATTTTTGCAACTTGAGATTCTTCATTAATGTGGTCATAAATGCAACTAAAATGACAATCAATCATTAACCATTTTGACTCTCATCAGTTCAAAGTTCAAACTTCACATGAAAAGATTATTCAACCAATAAAAACAGGCTTGTGATGTTCTCTTCAATTGGTGCTATAATCTAATATAGTCTAAATATTTTTGGTGCAAATTTCAGAATTGCCAAATTATTATGGTTCTAGAACTATTAAAGATAATATTTATGTTTTTGGATGTTTTGTTACGGTAATCTTCCCTTTGACGTTTCTTTAAATTGCAGAGAATACAAGGGCATCATATCCCATAGAGTACATTCAAAATGCAAAGATTCCATGTGTTGGGCCTCACCCTAAGAATGTCATTCTACTAGCATGTGATGCGTTTGGTGTTCTACCGCCAGTTAGCAAGCTGACATTGACCCAAACCATGTATCACTTCATCAGTGGTTACACTGCCTTGGTAAGATTGACTGGGTTTATACGTATGATTCCCTTTTCAGTCTTCTTGAGATCGCTTGTGTTTATGAACTTTTTCATAATTTCAGGTAGCAGGCACTGAAGAAGGAGTCGAGGAGCCACGAGCAACATTCTCCGCCTGTTTTGGAGCTGCATTTCTCATGCTGCATCCAGCCAAATATGCAGAAATGCTGGCAGAGAAGATGCAAAAGCATGGTACAACAGCATGGTTGGTTAACACTGGTTGGTCTGGTGGGAGGTACTGTGATACATTTAAGCTAATCTTATAGGGAAAATATTGTTTGTAACTAATTGGTTTGATTGGGACTTATTTTATTACAATATATGGTGGGTCATTCCTAATTTTGACAAATTATGATGCAGCTATGGTGTAGGACAGAGAATGAAGCTTACTTATACGCGCAGAATCGTAGATGCTATAAACAATGGCAGTTTGCTGAATGCAAACTATACAGAAACACCTGTTTTTGGCCTGCATGTTCCAGATGTTGTTGAGGGCATTCCGTCAGAGATACTGCACCCTGAGAACACGGTATGTTGTGATGTTGGTTTTTGAAGTACGGCTCCACATTCTCCATTGTTTTATTTTCTTCGATCAGCATTCAGATGTTAGTATGGTCATAAAATCTATAATTTCCTTTTATTGGGTCCCATAGTTTTAAAATATGTAAACACGCTGAGGATTTGTACTCTTTTTTGCAGTGGTCTGACAAGAAGGCTTATCAGGAAACCCTGCAAAAGTTGGCAGGTCTCTTTAGGAACAATTTTAAGAAATTCACAGGTTATAAAATTGGCAACAGTAGTAGGCTTACTGAAGAGATTCTTGCAGCAGGACCACAATAAGCTTTATACTGTCGTACTAATTGTCTGAAAGAGCATAGTTTGCTGTGGACAATGTTAAAAACAAGTGCCGTTAGAGCAGGATAAAGCATTACTTTTTAAATTCTTTGTGGTAACTTGGAAAGTAATATTTTGTTTATGGTAACTAGCAAAGTAGTGTTTTATTACGGGCATATGATCAATGTTAGATTTTTTTTTTTGGAGGAAGGGAATCCTTTGAAATCTTGTTAAATTAAATTGATGTAACTCCGTTTCATGATGGAACTGTTTGTTCCAAAATATGTATATGGAAAGTTGAAATGGCTGTAAGCTTGGACACATGTGGAATAGTAAAGTATGACGTTTATTAGAATTTTTTAACATTTTGGTTTTTTTTGGAGGAAGGGAATTCCTTGAAATCTTTTTAAATTGATGTAACTCTGTTTCATGATGGAACTGTTTGTTCCAAAATATGCATATGTAAAGTTGAAATGGCTGTAAGCTTGGACACGTGGAATGAGTAAAGTATGCCAATTGAGTTGTAAGAATCTACATTATAAGTATCATATAAATTCCATTACATTATAAATGTTATATAAATTCCATTAATAGGCGGTAAGCGAGGAATTCCAAGAGAAAAGGGGTCTATGAGTCTAGGGAAGTGGAAGAAAGGGGACCTGAGGGACTAAGAGGGCCTTAACCCAAGTCTTGACCTTGTATCCATGCTCAATTATTGCTCACCTACCATGAGATTGGTGCTTCTTAAAGAAGGATGCATGGACTTGTTATGAGGCACATGGTCTCATTTTGTCATGCAATCCAAGATTTTGGCAAACAGGGGTTTCTCCGATTTGTTATTCTTCTAAGTTCACTTTTGCTGCCCTGCTGTCATGCTTTGGATGCCTATCTGAAGAGAATTGCTGAGACACAAATGCCTAAAACCATAACTAAGGCTTATCACTGGTAGGGAAGAAAAATTTAGTCACCATTGGAAGTCCTTGGTCCCTAGCACTGGAGGGAAGGGGGATAACCTAAGGGATTGCTTTAGCAGAGAAGGTAGAGGAGGAAGACACATTAGTTGAATGGGACTGTTATGGTTAGGAAGGTCTATAGTGTTAGTTCCCTCTATATGAAATGGAATGGGTTTAGTGTAAGGGATTAGAACCATTCCATGGGAAAACTCATCCATGTGGATTCATAGCCTTGGCTTAATTGTGGCCTTTGTGATAAGAATGCCTATGTGCTTGGGTGGAATGGTATTCATTTGCATCCATTGGGGGAAGAATTCTGAGAAAAAATAATTGCTTTTAATTGTTGAAATAGCATATTTATATTTATGTTGTGAATGAAAGTAGATCATGAATAATTAGCATAAAATTATAAGTTGTAACTATGTTGAAATACACTACAGAATTCCTCATTGCAATGGAAGGATTTGCATTCATTCTTAATATTAATAGTTAAATTATGTTTGTGCATGTTTGTTTACACTTTAGAATGCATCAATAGGGAAGTTTTGAGTTGTCACTGAGTACCTCATCTCTACAAAAAGAGTACAAAGGAGGCCAGGGATGTTAGAGAAGGGTATTAGAGTGGCACTGCCTTTAGGTGAAGGAAGGTCTGCAATAGCAAACCACTCTGGGTAAATATTAAGGGTACAAGATTGAAGATGATGGAATTTTTGTGCATAAAACCCAAATTTACATTTCCAATTCATGTCAATTGAAGAAGCTTGTTTTGAATGAAATGCATAGTGTCCCATGTCCTATAACCCTAGATACCAAAAGGAGGATATTGTAGTAGTAAAGAAGCAATAGTTTTGGCCATAAATGCGAAGAGACGTTGCAGAGTACTAAACAAGATGCATGGAATGTCACTGAGTAAAAGTTGAGGATGAACATCCAATTGGATTACTACAACCAATGCCATTGCCAAAATGAAAGTGGGAAACACTAACTATTGACTCCATGACTAGCTTACCAAAAGTAGTGAGGTAAGGACTCCATCATGGTGGTGGTGCAAAATTTGACAAATGTTTGTTCACTTTATTCCAATTAAGTCTACTCGTAAAGCAATGAATATAGCAGAAATCTACATGAAAGAAGTTGCTAGATTGCATAGAATATCTAAAACCAATGCTTTAGACAAAGATTCAAAGTCCACTTCAAACTTTTGGAAGGGGTTATTCAAAGGCTTTGGAATTAATTTGAATTCAAATGCACATACCATTCATAGGCATATGGGCAAACAAAGAGGATAAATAATTAGAGATATGTTGGAAATCTATGTGATGGCCAAGCCATCCAAGTGGGATGGCTATTTCATCCAGTGGAGTTTGCATATAGTAATGGACATAATGTCTCTTTGAAGATCAGATTATTTGAAGCTTGTATTGCAGGAAGTATAACACCCTAGGATGTTGGGATAACCAAAATTGTTGAAGGAAATACAAGAATATATGGCTAAGATTAAGTAGAATATGAAAGTAGCTTGTATTGCAGGAAGTATAACACCCTAGGATGTTGGGATAACCAAAATTGTTGATGGAAATACAAGAATATATGGCTAAGATTAAGTAGAATATGAAAGTAGCATATGGCAACCAAAAGAGCTATGTAGATAAAGGAAGAGGACAAAGAGAATTCTTGGTTGGGAAGCATGTCTTTTAAGAGCTAAAACAAACAATATCTCATTAAAACGTAGAAGATGTGCTATAAGGTTGCTTGAAGATATTGTGGACCTTATGCAATTTTGGATAGAATAGGGTTAGTTACAAATAGGCTTGCTTTGCCTACTAACATAAAAGCTCATGATGATTTCACATATCCTCATTAAAGAAGTATGTGTACGATCCTAACCATGTCATTGATTGGGTTTTGATCCATGTGGAACTTGAGGGAGAGTTCTAGAACATGATAGTAACAATGCTCTAGAATAGAAACATAGTGCAAGTAAGTTCCAATGGGTGCATTCTATTTCTTAGGAAGCTCATGGGAGTAAGAGGATGTGATGCAAGAAGCATACCATTTTTGTTCTAGTTGTATGTATTAATATATAGAGGGTGAAAGTTGCATTGAGGATGGTACAAAAGAGAAGAGGGAAGGGAATGTAACACTTTAGTGTTGATCTAGATTATGAATGTATATGTTAAGTTGAATTGGTTGTGAGCCTAAACATATGTGGATTGAGTAAATTACAAAAATGAGCTGTAAGAATATATATTATAGATATAATATAATTCATATCAATGCACTACAAACCAGGAAGACCAAGATTAAAGAGGGCTATTAGTCCACAATGGGGGAAGAAAGAGTTCCTAAGGGGCTAAGATGACCTTAACCTAAGTTTCAACATTGTATTCATGTCCAATTATTATTGACTTAGCTTGAGATTACTTGTCCTCAAACAAGGATGCATGGACTTGTTATGAGGCACATGGTTTTATTTTCTCATGTGATATATAATCTAAGATTTTGGCTAAATCGGGGTTGGTCCTATTTGTGATCCCTTCAAGTTCACTTTACTCTTCTCTAAAGTCTCTCATACCTAGATGCCTAGCCTAATCTAGAGAGGATTCATGGCATGCAAATGTGTAAACATAACTAAAAGTTATTATTGAAAGAAATGAAAACCCTCATCACCATTGGAAGTCCTTGGTTCTTAGTAGTAAAGGTTCCTTGGAAAATGTGCATTGGAGCACTAGAGGGAAGGGGGATAGCCTAAGCAATTGTGTGGTAGAGAAGGGGATCCCATTGTTCTTGTTGTGCATGCTAAGGAAGAGAAGCAAGTTGAATGGGATTGTTGTGGTTAGAAAGGTCTACATTGTTAATTCCTTGTTAGTGAAATTTGGGAATTGTGTTGAAGTGTGAAAGATTAGAGCCACTCCACATGCAAATTTGCCTTGTTGGATTCATAGCCATGGCTCAAGCATGGTCTTTGTAATAGTACCTACGGTTGGGTGGAATGATCATTGTTTGCAGCCATTTAATGGAGAATTATCAAAAAAGAAAAGTACATCTTTGTTGTTTTTGGATATGCAAAAGCTATCACTTTTACAGGGTGGCGTTGCATATTCTCTTATTGTTTACTTACGCTATGTCTGAACGTTGAGCATGAATAATTTGGGCAAAATAATATGTTGTAAATTATCTTGAAATGCATTATGAGATTTTTATTTTGGGTGTATGCAATAGGCTTGCATTTGAAGGATTTTCCTTCATTTGTAGGTTTCATAATTACATTTTTAATCCTTGTATGCATTGTTTCCACCTTAGAACACATCAAAAGGGTAGTTTTGAGCTATTACTCAGTACCACATTCCCTTAAGAGGAGTACAAAAGAGGTTGGACATGTTACAAACTAGTCTCATTTCTTAAAAAAAAAAAAGATTTTCACCTCCATTTATTTAATCCAAGTCATAGTTCTATTAGATGCATGAATTGTAATTATATTATTTGTTTATATTTATTTACAGTTTCAGCTAATGGTGATAGCTTGAGAAAAACATATACATATTCTTTATAGTAGGAGAGATAACCAATGATTTTGACCTTTCTTAGTGTTTCTTTTGTCCTTTTTATAGGAATCTAGTAAATTTTTTATTTTTAATTATTGGAACTTTTAATTTATTTAGATTGCATATTGCAACTGCCTTGGGGGATTTTGACACCTATGCATTGATTTTGATTGATTTCTGCATCTTTTGTTGGTTTTCTTAGTGCAATTAGCACAACATTTATGAAATTCTAATAATTACTTCTGATGTAGATCTTCTTTTAACTTATTCCAATATATCATTAAGCAATTATACTTAAAAAATTCAACAATAAAGAACAATAGAACAATAGGGATCACAATGCACAAAATAAGACAAGATTGACCTTGGGAAAACCCACTAAGATGAAAAACCCAACAACCTTTTTCAATAGAGAATTTTTTCTTGTTTAATGAGAGACACACCTAGACCTGTGGTCAAACCTAGTCTCCTCCTCCAAGTCAAGTCACCCATTCTGATTGAGCAATTTGATCTACTTGTTTGACCTAGAATTTCGGTCCTCTTGGAATTGCTAGTTGCCCTAGAAATTTCAACCCCTTGCAACAATTGCCCCAAAAAAATGTGAACCACAATAGCCATCCACATGTGCAAATTTCAAGAGAAGAGAGAGAAATCATTGTTCTATTCTTCTTATTCGTCCTTCTTGTCCTTCATTTCTTGCCTAGAAACTGTCTCGTGTGAGAGAGTATGAATGCTCAAATGGAGGAGGTCGAGTTTCCTTTATATAGTAGTCTGTCTTGGCCTGCGCCGACTTGATTTGGAGGGAAGTTGAATTGTCACTTTTGGAGCCAAAATTTACATTTCAAAAATTCAAATTTTCATTTTTAAAAAGTTGCAATGGGACTTTGACTTAAAGTAATTTTTCCTTGACCCTATCCTTTTTAATTATGGCTCAAATACAAGTACATCAAGTGACCAAATATACATTATGAAGACCGTGTAGAAATTTTATACAAATTGCAATTGCTCAAGATTTCAATCTAAAAAACAAGAGACACAATTCTACTCTAATGATCTGCAGAATGGAAACCACAATTTAGAACAACATGCATAGACATGCAATAAGAAAAACCACAAATACACAATGATTTCTAGGGGAACCCATTTTGGAAAAATTCCTCAAGCCTATTTGCATAAATCAGTTGAATAAAGAAACTATTACAATTTTTTGCTCCATTTCTGACCACAACCTACAAAAGAATAATTGTTCTCTTTGCTTAATGAGAAAATTTGGTCAACACAACCAATTATTTTCTCACTAAGCCTCCTATTTCCTTACACAAATCCCAAGGAAATTAGCCCAAAAAAATAGGAATTGCCTCCAAATTGATTGCACAATTCCCAAGGATGGATTACCTGACCTCATTCAACACTTGTACACTCAAAACTAGTTTACAACTGATGTTGCACTGCCTTGTCATCTCCGCTTCAGCTGAGGAACTCAAATTCCTTGCATCCACTAACTATTTTGGGCTGATTGATCAATTAACTGATAGATCTTTGAGTTAGACTATTGTCCCACTGCACAACTGAACTTCAACTGACTCTATCAATAGTTAGAGGCTAGTTAATTGAATACAACTGGAAATAACTGAACTGCATTTCTAATATTTAGCAATCACACATGCATAAATGATCTCCAAGCCCTCTAACTCGAATTTACTAAGCTCACTGAGAGACAATATCCATGTCACACTAGTTAATTACCTCCAAATTGTCTTGCTGATGTGGAAATTTGATTTACTCAATTTGGCTAAGGCTAAAGTCAAATTGGGCCTTGCTTGCTACATTTTTTCAACACTCCATCTTAGTAAGAAAGGGATTTTTCACCACCCCTATCCTACAACTGTGGAATTCGAATTTACCTCTTGAAAATTCCTTTGTCAAGATGTCAACATCCTGATCCTCATTTGGAATGTATCGTAGTAACATAATACTCCTTTGCACACAATCCCATAAATGATGATAATAGATATCAATGTGCTTGGACCTGTCATGAAATACTAGATTCTCAGAGAGCTTAATGCAACTTTGATTATCACAATATATCACTGTTGGATCTATCTCCTAACTGAAAAGTTCCACAAGTATTTTCTTCATTGAGATGACCTCACATGTTGCTTGACTTGCAACCATGTATTCAACCTTTGCTGAGCTGAGTGCCATAGACCTTCGCTTCCTGTTGTACTAGGAAATAGTTATGAACCCAACACTGAAGATAACACCTAAAGTACTTTCCCTGTCTGATGGACTTCCTGCCCAATATGCATCAATGAAGCCTTGAAGCTTCACTCCCTCTGTTCTCCTTGTTGAGAAATCAATAGGGCAATGAATATGTTAATTCTCATAACTTGATAACTATTTTTGTTACCTTTTACGTATTAGCTTTGTTCGTTATTATTCCAATGTGCAATACATCAGAAAGCTACCAAAACCATAAGAATAGTGAGACGTATATAGGTTGCAAGCTAGGACCAAAACCCCTCCTCTTGAGGGGAAAACCCATAAATCTCTTCTTTATCTTTTAGATCTTTCAATTGATGAATACCATGACCTAGACTCAGACAAATACCCTCCAAGATCAAGTCTACCACAACCTCCTGCTGCAATAGCTTCGACCTCCTAGTAGATCCGAAATTCTGCTCCCAGCAATTGTTGCAATTGTTGTTGTTTCTCTAGGAGACTTGGATCTCCCTCTAATAGCCTTCCTCTTGACTTCGCTTTCCTTGATTTTAGTCCTAGGGATAGTGAGATTCCCTAAGAGACTTTCACTTGCCTTCCCTTCTCTTCTGCTTCCAAAATCGAACCCCAGAAGATCTAGCGTAGAAACCTTAACTTCGATCTTTCCAGAAGAATTGATAAGGCCTAGAAAACATTTCAACCTCTTCGACTTCCTCTTCTTCGCACTTCCTTCTTCGACTTCTTTTTCTTCTACTTCTTTGCTTAAGAGATGAGAGAGTGAGTGATCCAAATGGAGGACGAGTTCCTCTTATATATAGGCTTCTTCAAGGGTGGACGTGGCTCTTCATGTAGGCCGACTTGACAACTCATTAGGCTGAATTGATCTTGGAGGCATTTTGACACCTTCAAGACACAATAATTTTTTCTTTACAATTTACAATGTTCCCATAGGCTTCCATATATGATAATGACTCTTCTACCTAAGAAAAATCCTAGAAGCACTCAATGAGTGCTTGACTTATAAAATAAAAGAACTTGGGCATGAAACCCATGCTCCAATAATAATAGTAATTCATTTTTCATTTTATATTTACAATAATACATTTCATACTTATGAAGACCAAACCTAGTTACACATTTTTCAACACTCCCTCTTAACTAGGGAGGTATTCATAAGAGATACATGGTTATTCTCAATTTGAAGAGATCTCATAAAAAGAGTCAGGTTGGTAATCCATATGTCTAGCATCATATTAACTAGCATTGTCACATAGAAAGGACTTGACTAACAACTCTTTCTCTCCACGAGATTAGAGCATAATGCTGGTGAGACCAATGGTGTATAAACACCATCATCATTGTCTCCCAAGGTAAATACCCCACCCGGGTGTTCATAGAGTATGACCTCCCATTAGACCATTCTTATCTTGGGTAGATAATCCTCAAAGAATACCGGTCCACGACTACTCTTGTCTTGAATTCCCTACCATTCTTTCTTTCCAAGTGAAGACAAGAATGTAGTGTCTATCTCTCCCTCTTAATTAGGGAGGACAAATCTACCAGACCAAGATTTCCCCTCAAGTACACAAGCTTCTTGTTTGGAAGTGATTTCGTTAATATGTCAACCACATGTTCATAAATGGAGATATACCATAGCTGCAACACACCATTTTGTACTAGCTCTCGAATATAGTGATACTTGTTGTTGATATGATTTGTCTTTCCATGAAACACTAGATCCTCAAAAAAATGAATACAACTGGTATTATCACAAAGTATCACTGTAGGGTTCATTGGTCCTTCAAACAAGTCGGATAACAACTTCCTTAACCATACTTCATCTCTACTTACTTCACATGCTGCAACATATTTAGCCTCAACACTACTCAAAGAAACGATGTCTTGCTTTCTGCTCATCCATGAGACCATGGAGGATCATAAACTGAAACATCCTCCTGTAGTGCTTCTTCCATCTTCTTCACTGCCTCCCCAGTCAGAATCTATATAACCAATCAATTGGACATCATTCTTTCTATCATATTTCAAACAGTAGTTGATGGTTCCTCGCAGATATCTCAAAATATGCTTTGTTGCTATCCAATGATCATGCTTCAGCTCCACTTGGTATTGACTAAGTACATTTACTGCAAAACATAGGTTTGGTTGAGTATTCACCAAGTACATCAATGAGACAAAAAGCTGTATATACCTGGAAGGATCCACAGGGATTGATTCAGAACTCCACAACCTCTTTAAGTTTGTGATCATCGGAGTGGTCATAGGTTTACAGTGCATCATGTTGAACTTATTTAGAATCTCGATCACATACTTTCCTTGACCCAAATAGATTTCATTTGGTCCTTGCCAAACTTCTAGTCCCAAATAGTAATGCATCAGACCAAGATCATACATGTCAAATTCTGCTACCAGTTTCTTCTTACATTCTTCAATTTGATCTTCTACATCTGTCAAGAGAATATCAACTACATACATAAGAACAATTATAGGTTCATTGTTTACAACCTTAATATAAAGGTTCGAGTCATCAATTTTTTTTTGTGAAGCCTATTCTCACTAGGTATGCATCCATTCAGAATACCATGCCCTTGGAGCTTGCTTGAGGCCGTATAATTCTTTATTCAATATGCAAACATATGCCTTCCTATCTTTGACTTCAAATCCAAAGAGTTGTTCTATATAGACTTTTTCATCTATAGTGCCATTCAAAAACACAGTCTAGACATCCATTTGGTGGATTTTCCATCCAATAGATGCTGCCAGAGAGACTAATGATCGAATCATTGTATATCTTGTTGTTGGAGCAATTTTTTTTTCATAGTCAATGCCTTCAAGTTGAGAGAACCCTCTAGCCACAAATATTTCTTTATACTTATCTATACTTCCATCAGCTGCATGATTGATCTTATAGTTCCACTTAGAAGTAACCACATATTTTTCTTCAATCCTAGGTACGATCTTC
The DNA here is from genome assembly GCA_031772625.1 of Pinus tabuliformis. NCBI lineage: Eukaryota > Viridiplantae > Streptophyta > Pinopsida > Pinales > Pinaceae > Pinus > Pinus tabuliformis. Next base: position 496,978,517 of record CM062811.1, on the reverse strand, counting down.
CAGACTCCATTCTTCATTATAGATTGATACTCTTCATTCATGGCATCCTTCCATTCTTGATGTTATACAACCTCTTCAAATGTGGATGGTTATACTTCTATTAATTTTGTCATGTATGCAACATACCCATAATATTTCTTGGGTCTCTTACTTTCTCTAAATGATCCTTGCACTGCCCCATGACCTTCTGCATAAAGTAGTGTGGATTTCAACCAATTAGGTCTTTTCCTTGTTTTTAGAATAACCACGGGTTGAATAGGTTCACTAGGCCCTTCTTCTTCATGGTGCGATTCTTCTCCTTGTCAACTTCCTCTTCAAATATTGGAAGTTCTTCATCATCAAAATCTATAGAAATTTATTTTGACTTCTTGAATGCTATACTCTCATCAAATATGAAATCACGACTAAATTCAATGTGATGTCCATCTTTCATATAGATTCTGTAAGCTTTTGATGAGTTACTATATCCCACAAATATGCCTTTCATACTGGAAGGATCCAACTTCTTTCTTTTGTCCTTTGGTATATGAATATACACAGGACACCCAAAGATCCAGAGATGATCTACAGATGGTTTCCTCCCAATGAACATTATTTCTGGAGTCTTGTTATCTAGAGATCTGTGAGGACATCGATTTTGAATGTAGACTGTTGTCTTTGTTGCCTCTCCCCACAGAAACTTAGGTAGATCTTAATCATTTAACATTTCTTTTACACTTTATTCAATGGATCTGTTCTTTCTTTCTGCGACTCCATTTTGTTCGGGATTGTATGGGACTATTAGCTCCCTCTTAATTCTAGACTCCTTACAAAATGCTATAATATATTTGGATGTATATTATCCTCCATTATCAGATCTCAGTTTCTTGATTCTTCTTTCTGTAAGGTTCTCCACATCAGCCTTGAATTTTTGAAATTTTGTAAAGACTTCATCCTTGGTTTTGATTAAGTAAACCCAAGTCTTTCTTGAATGATCATCTATAAATGTGACATAATATAGATGGCCTCCAAATGATTTTGGAGTCATAGGTCCACACACATTAGAGTGAATGAGATCCAAGATTTCTTTCGACCGCAAAGCATTGCTTCCAAATGATCTCTGGGTATTCTTTCCCAAAGCACATCCCTTGCAAACACCTTCATGATCTTCCTTCAAATTCGATATTCCATCTACTATGGAACTTAAATTTGGAAGTATTTTGAAATGTAGATGACCAAACCTTTGAGCCAAAGTTCACATTGACTAATCTCAGTGTGAACTAGAGCTTGGATTACGAGATATATTAATATATAAAGCCTTCCTTCTTGGATATCAATAACTTTAGCTTGATCTATGCTTGAGTCTTTTCCCAAAACATCTACTTTTCCATCAATGAAGGCTACTCTATCTCCTTTATATTCTAAACTTGAAATAAAAAGTAATTTTTTTTATACAAACCTGGAACAAATAGAATTTTTTTGAGGTGGATGTTGCTTCCATCCTTGAGTTTTATGGAAGTTGATCCAATTCCCTTCACCGGATAGCTTTTGTTGTCTCCAAGTTCCATAGAGTAAGTGAATTTTTCTTTTGATAAGGTCTTCAATTGGTTGGAGTGACTAGTCATGTGTCTTGATGCACCACTATCAATTACCCAGATGTCTTCGTCTTGGAATGTACCAGAAAGAGCTGAGAAGAGACCTTCATCCCTTTCATTGATTGATGCCATATTTGAAGAGAATAAGAAACTCCATGCTTCCTTGATACCCTTCTTGAGATGGCTTACAATTTTCTTGATGAACTTCTTCATTGTAGAGGATATCTTCATGATGCCCTTAGAGAACCAAAGCTCTGATACCATGTTGAGAATTCAATAGGGCAATGAATATGTTAATTCTCTTAACTTGATAATTGTTTGTGTTACCTTTTACTTATTAGCTTTGTTTGTTAATATTCCAATGTGCAATACATCAAACAGATACCAAAAAAGTAAGAACAATGACATAGTATATAGGCTACAAGCCAGGGCCAAAAGCCCTTTTCTTGAGGGAAAAACCCGTAAATCTATTCTTTATCTTTCAGTTATTTCAATTGACGAATACCATGACCTAGGCTTAGGCAAATACCCTCCAAGATCAAGTCTACCGTGACCTCCCACTGAAATATATTCAACCTCCCAATAGATATAAATTTCTTCTCCCATCGACTGTTGCAATTGCTGCTGTTTCTCTAGGAGACTTCGATCTCCCTCTAATAGCCTTCCTCTTGACTTCGCTTGCCTTGATTTGAGTCCTAGAGCTAGTAAGATGCCCTAAGAAACCTTCACTTTCCTTCCCTTCTCTTCTGCTTCCAAAATCAAACCCCATAAGATCCATGTTAGGTCCCTATAATACTAGTGATTCCCCCATTACTATTGTCGTTGTATCCCTTATTGTTATTTTTGTGCCCCTATTGTCCCCATATTGTTATTATTGTGCTCCATAGAATCCCACTATTGTTATTTTTGTTCCTTTATATTATTATTGTTAGGTTGGCTTGGTTATATTGTGACCCCTTAGACTCCTATATAGAGAAAGGAGGTTTTGTCATTTGAATCATCCAAGAATTATTCATTTGTGTAATGTAAAGGAGGTTGCCCCCTCGAAGAGGCTGAATTCTAAGGCGTTAATCTATCTTTTCTATCTTTTTGTGAGCTGGTTTCATAATAATTGGTATCAGAGCTTTGGATTCTAGGGTTTCGCTGCTCTAAACAGCTCATCGTGGAATTTTCGCCATAATTTTTATTTATTTATTTAATTTATTTATTATTTATTATTTTATTATTATTATTATTTTTTTTTTTTTTGTGACATTTCAGAAGCTAAAAAAAAACTCATTTGAGACGAAATCTCGCTGAACCTCAGGTCCGAATTTCAGATCTTGTCTCGTTGTATTTTCGGAGATATGATCTGAGGAAGTTAGGGTTTGTGCAAGCTTTAAAATTTCATCTAAAACGAGTCATCGTGGAATTTTCACTATAACTCTTTTGCTACAAAGTTTTAGAAGCTAAAAAAAACCCATTTGAGAAGAAATCAGTTTGAACCTCGGCTCCAAATTTCAGATCCCTTCTCTCTATATTTTCGGAGATATAATCTGAGGAAGTTAGGGTTTTTGCAGATCCCCTAATTACATTCCAAATAGGTCACCTTGGGAAAATCGTCATAACTTTCGGTCCGAGCATCAGATTCAATTTTCGTAAGAAGTTATAGAAAGAGTACGGACTGTAGTGTTTTGGGTAACATTTTCAGAACCTAAGGTTGAAATAGTGACCCGCGGCATGTCTACAAGTTCGCTCTACTGAACCAGTCTATACTCAAATCATCGTGGGAGATTTGGCATAACTCTTAATTGGAGAATTCAGTCTTGATCAGACTTGCGGGGTTAAAAAGAGTACTCAGAGGGTTAATGTAGGAATAAATTTCAAACCTTGGAGATACAAAATTACAGAGATACATCAGATTCAATATCGAGCTCCTACAAAGTGAAAAAAGGTGTGTAGTTTTTTTAAATTTTTGCATAAGCTTGGTTTGAAAAATTAGTTTGAAGGAATTCAAAGGGCATAGTGAAGCATTATTATCAGTAATTGATGCCTCGAAGAAAGAAAATGGAAACACCTAGTAAGCAACCTGAAAGATCTAGCACGACTCATGAAGAAGAGGAAGAAATGCAACATGATATATCAAAAGTACGAGACCAAGTGCAAAAAATTTCACTCGCACAAAAAGTTATAGAAGCTAAGATGGATGGTTTGAAGAAAGACGTAGAAGCTAAGATGTATGGCGTGGAAGCTAAGATGGATGGTTCAAAGAAAGGTGTGGAAGCTAAGATGGATGGTTTAAAGAAAGGCGTAGAAGCTAAGATGAATGACGTGGAAGCTAAGATGGACAACGTGGAAGCTAAGATGGACAACGTGGAAGCTAAGATGGATGATTTAAAGAAAGGCATGGAAGATTTGAAGACGGATTGGATAAGGTTTCTACAAGAAATGTTTACTAATGGCGAAAGGGTAGTAAAGGAAACTCATGATGAGAACAAAATAAATGTTAATCATGATTTCATAGACTCTAATGTTGGATCGAAGAACCACCATGTTCCAAAGATCGATATGAGGAAGTTTAATGGCAAGGATCCTGGAACATGGATACTACAGATGGAGCAATTTTTCGATCTCCATAATGTGCAGAACACACAGAAGGTACGCATTGGAACTTTATATTTGGAACCAAATCAATTTGTATGGTATTGATGGATTTGCTCTCGTAAACAAATTTTCACTTGGGCTATTTTTACGGATGAAATGATAGCACATTATGAGGATACAAAAAGCAACACTTTTTTTAGCCAATTGATAAATCTTAAACAAAAGGGTTCAATGATGGAGCACATTGAGGACTTCAAAAAATTGAATATAAGGGTAAAATATATTCCAGAGGAGCATAGGATTGATGTGTTCATAGGGATTTTAAAAGATAATATCCAACACGAGGTTCGCCTTTGGGAACCAGATTCATCGGAGAAGGCATTCAGGTTAGCAAGAAAATGGAAAGCAAAATTATGGCAACAAGGAAGCCTACCACTCACAATCATAAGATGGAAGTGTTGTTGCCCGGCCTAGCCATCCACAACCTACAAGGTTGACACCACAACAATTGGAAGAAAAAAGAGCAAAAGGGCTTTGTTACAGTGGTGATAGAAAATACACTAAAGCTCATAACTGTGCTGAGAAGAAATTATTTTACATAGATTGTGAAGAGGAGGAAGAAAAGGAACAAGAAATGTCAAAAGAAGAGGATATACACCAGGAACAAACCTTAGAAAAAGAAGAAATGAATCCGACCATATCTTGTAATGCATTGGCTGGAATTACCACTCAAACTATCAAAATAGAAGGGCATATCATGAAGAAAAAGGTAATAGTGTTGACTGATTCGGGAAGTACCCATAATTTTATTCATTGTAAGATAGCCAAGGAATTGAATTGCTTCCTATATCCGACACCAGATTGTCAAGTGATGGTTGCAAGTGGAGGAACCATAAATTGCTCAGGAAAGTGCCATAATATCAAACTATCCATGGGAGAATATGTATTGAATAGCCCAATGCTTTCCATTCCAATGGGTGGTGTTGATGTTGTACTAGGAGTCTAATGGATACAATCCTTGAGTACAATAGCTTTTAATTTTCAAAAACTTTTCATGAAATTCTCTTCAAAAGGAAAGGAAGCTGAATTAAGGGGTATCGTGGGGAAAGCGGGAAAGATAATAAGCCCTAACGGAATGACAAAGCTTCTAAAGAAATAACAATGAGGCATAATTGCATAATTATGTTCACTAGAGGTTCCCACATTGAAATCATCCATTTGTCCAGATCTCCAAAAAGTCTTGGACAATCATTCCAAGGTATTTGAGACTCCCAAAGGCCTCCCACCTATTCGTGATCATGATCATGCTATTAATTTTATTCTAGGAAGTGTTCCTCCAAACATCATGCCTTACAGATATCCCTATGTCCAAAAGAGTGAAATTGAATGTATGGTTGCAGAAATGCGAGAGGTTGGTATAATTGAACCTAGTCAAAGTTCTTTCTCTACTCCAGTAGTATTGGTTCACAAGAAGGATGGATCATGGTGCATGTGTCCATATTATAGGGAGCTCAACAAGCTCACTATTAAAGATAAATTTCCCATTCCTCTCATTGATGAATTATTGGATGAATTGCATGGATCAATTTACTTCACCAAGTTGGATCTTCGTTCATGATATCATCAAATTAGAATGAAGACTGAAGACATTCCAAAAACAACATTTATAACTCATGAGGGTCATTATGAATTTTTGGTCATGCCTTTTGGCCTACTAATGCACCTTCTACATTTCAAGGTTTGATGAATTCCATTTTCAAAACCTTAGAAAATTTGTGTTAGTATTTTGGGATGATATACTAATCTACAACAAGTCTTAGAAGGATCATGTCCAACATGTTGACATGGTGCTCAAACTATTGGAGGAGAAACAATTATATGAAAAAATCTCCAAATGTTTCTTTGGAGTACAAGAGGTGGAATATCTGGGTCATCTTGTATCTCATGAAGGTGTTAAGGTAGACCCTAGAAAAATTAAAACCATTAAGGAATGGAAAATCCCCACATCCATAAAGCATCTACGAGGATTTCTTGGGTTGACAGGGTATTATCGCAAGTTTGTTAAGTATTGTGGGAGAATAACAGCACCTCTAACAACATTATTGAAGAAAGATGCATTTTCATGGACTCTAGAAGCAACAAAGGCCTTTGAACATCTTAAAGAGGCAATGTGGCAAGAATCTTAGCTACACCGGACTTCACAAAAACCTTTATTGTGGAATGTGATGCCTCAGGAAATGGAATTAGTGTTGTTTTAATGCAAGAAGAAAGACGCATTGCTTTCGAAAGTCGTTCAATCAAAGGAAAGTATTTACACAAAGCTATTTATGAGAAGGAAATGTTGGCAATACTACATGCACTTAAGAAATGGCGACCCTACCTAATGGGAAGACACTTCAAGGTAAAAATAGACCATGATAGTCTTAAATAATTTTTAGAATAAAGATTATCTTCAGAAGAGCAACAAAAATGTTTCACAAAGATGTTGGGTTGTGACTTCGAAATCATCTACAAGAAAAGGAAGCAAAATGTTGTGGCAGATGCACTCTCAAGAAAGGATGAGGATGTGGAAGCATTTATTTGCGCCATTTCTATTATCCAACCAGATTGGATAAATGAAGCAAGGGATGAATGGAAGAATGAGGAGGAAGTGTGGGCACTCATTCAAAAGATACAACAAGATCCCAGTACATCTAATACATTTAGCTGGAAAAATGATTCGTTATGGTACAAGGATCGGTTATCCCTATGTAATAATTCCCAACTAAAACAAAAGATTCTTAGGGAATTGCACAACTCTCCCTTAGGAGGGCGCTCAGGATTTCTAAGAACCTACCACAGGGTTAAGAAGGCTTTTTTTGGGATGGCCTTAAATCGGATATTCAAAATTTTGTGGTGGAATGTTTGGTTTTCCAACAAAATAAAGTTGAAACAATTAAGACCCCAGGACTATTACAACCTTTATCCATTCCAAGCCAACGTTGGGAGGAGGTTTCAATGGATTTTATCACAGGTTTACGCAAGTCCAAAGGAAAGAGTGTTATCATGATGGTATTTGACAGACTTACCAAGTATGCACACTTTTGTGCATCATCTCATCCATTTAAAGCGAGTACAGTTTCTACTACATTTATGGAAACAATTCAAAAGCCACATGGAAACCCAAAGATTATTGTACGCAACCGAGATCCCATTTTCACTGGAAATTTTTGGACATAATTATTTTCTTGTCTTGGTACTCAGTTAGCTCATAGCTCATCTTATCATCCTCAATCTGATGGGAAAACTGAGATAGTAAACAAATGTTTGGAAGGATATCTTCGTTGCTTTGTATCTGATAAACAAACACAATGGGTCAAATGGTTTCCTTTGGCTAAATGGTGGTATAACACTTCCTTCCATACTGCAACAAAAATGACCCCATTTATGGCACTTTATGGATATCATCCACCATCCATCACATCATATTTAAGAGAAAATTCTAAGGTTCAAGCAGTGGAAGATCACATTGAGCATCAACAACAAGTTCTCCAACTCTTAAAGGATAACCTCACCTTGGCGCAGAATAGAATGAAACAACAAGCAAATCAACATCGCAACGAAAGAAGTTTTGATGTAGGTGATTGGGTATTCCTACGACTACAACCATATAAACAAATGTCCCTCAAGCAAGCTAAGAAGGATAATAAATTATCACCAAAGTATTATGGTTCATACAAGGTGTTGCAAAAGATAGGTACTATAGCATACAAATTGGAGCTTCCTGTAGCTTCCCGAGTGCACCCAATTTTCCATGTTTCATGCTTAACGAAGGTTATAGGTGACAAGCTTCCAGTTCAAACAATATTGCCAGAACTTGATGAGGAAGGAAAAATCATATTGGAACCTGAAGCAGTCAAAGAAACAAGAAATCAATAGCTACGAAATCGATCAATTTCAAAGTATCTCATCAAGTGGAAGAACTTACCCGTTGAAGATTCCACATGGGAGGATGAGAATTTTATACAGAAGCATCCATAACTACTCAAGCGTTGAGGACAACTCTTTTTTGAAGTAGAGGGGCATGTTGGGTCCCCTATAATACTAGTGATTCCCCCATTACTATTGTCATTGTATCACTTATTGTTAGTGTTGTGCCCCTATTGTCCCCATATCATTATTATTGTGCCCCATAGAATCCCACTATTGTTATTTTTGTGCCTTTATATTATTATTGTTAGGTCGGCTTGGTTATATTGTGACCCCTTAGACTCCTATATATAGAAAGAAGGTTTTGTCATTTGAATCATCCAAGAATTGTTCATTTGTGTAATGTAAAGGAGGTTGCCCCCTCGAGGAGGATGAATTATAAGGCGTTATTCTATCTTTTCTATCCTTTTGTGAGTTGGTTTCATAACAATCCAACGTAGAAGCCCTGACTTTGATCTTTCTAGAAGAATAGATAAAGCCCAAAAAACACTTCAAATTCTTCGAATTCCTCTTCTTCGCACTTCCTTATTCAACTTATTTTTTTTCTACTTCTTCACTAAAGAGATGAGAGAGTGAGTGATCCAAATGGTGGACGAGTTCCTCTTATATATAGGCTTCTTCAAGGGTGGATGTGGGTCTTCATGTATGCCGAATTGACAACTCATTAGGCCGACTTGATCTTGGAGATATTTTGACACTTTCAAGACAAAATAAATTTTTATTTACAATTTACAATGTGCCCATAGGGTCTTCCATATATGATAATGACTCTTCTACTTAGGAAAAATCCTAGAAGCACTTAATGGGTGCTTGCCTTATAAAATAAAAGAACTTGAGCATGAAACCCATGCTCCAATAATAATAATAATAATAATAATAATAATAATTTCTTTTTCATTTTATATTTACAAGAATACATTTCATACTTATGAAGACTGAACCTAGTTACATATTTTTCAACACCATAATCCATACTTGGTAGTGCTTTTGAGGTATGATAACACATGTTTTGTTGCCTTCCAATACAACTTGGTAGGCCTCACCATAGCTTGACTCAGTTGGTTTAATATATAACACATGTTGGGTCTTGTGTTCACAAGATACATCAAAGACCCCACAAGATTCATGTAAATGGTAGCTTCAGCCTCTTCACTTGAAGTGGCATTCTCCTTCCTCCAGTGTGTAACTAGAGGTGTGTCCATGGGATTACAATTTTGCATGTGAAATTTTTGAACTATTTCAGAGGCCTACTTCCCCCGAGACACGAAAAATTCATCATCACCTTACCATACTTCCATCCCGAGGAAGTAATGCATGAGGCCCATGTCTTTCACCTCAAATTCCCTTGTAAGATCCTCTTTGCAAGAGTGGATCAATTGTTCATCACCTGTCAATATTAAATCATCAACATATAAAACAAGAATAAGCAACTTACCATCTACCACAATGTGATAGAGGTTCGCATCTGCTTCACTTTTGGTGAAGCCCAATCCACTAAGATAACTATCGATTTGAGTGTACCATGCTCGGGGTGCATGTTTGAGACCATACAATGCTCTCTTGAGTCTGCACACATGTGAATCTTGATCATATGTCTCAAATACTTATGGCCACTCTATGTACATTTCCTCCCCAACAACATCGTTGAAAAAGGAGGTCTTCACATCCATCTGGTGAATTTTCTACCCCATCTGCATAGCAAAAGATAGAATGGATCTAATTGAGGAATATCTTGCAACTGGTGCAAAAGTTTCCTCATAGTACACTTCCTCTATTTGAGAGAATCCTTTGGCTACAAATATGGCCTTGTACTGCTCGATGCTCCCGTCAGCTTCATACTTCACTTTGTAGATCCACCTCCCATACACTATTCTTCATGATGGATTCATATTCTTCCACCATGGCATCAACCCAAAAAGTTTGAGAAATTGCTTCCTCAAATGAAGAAGGCTTTTCCTCAATAAGCTCAGTCATGAGACCCATGTAACTAGTGTACCTATCATGTGACCTCCTCTGTCTGTGTTGTGATGTGGGGGATCCCACATTCTCCCTTGCATCTTGCAACAATTTATCAGCTACTCTGGTTCTCTTTTCCCCTCTCTGGAAGATTATGGTTGAGTGGGTGCCTCCATTATGCCTCCTGTCTTCTCCACTGCATGTGGTTGCTCCTTCTCCTCATCTAACTTGACATCTCTCCTCACAACAACCGCCATCCTCAGTGAAGGAAAATACACCTGGTAATTGTGTGGATTTTAGGTGTATCCTACAAAAAATACCAAGTCTATTGTAGGCTCAAGTTTCTTCCTCAAATCCTTGGAGACATGATAATAAACTGAAGCTCCAAAATTTTTGAAATGGGACACATCAGTGTTTCTCCTAGAGAAATCTTCCTCTGGTGTGATCGTACCAAGTATTCTATGAGGACTTTGGTTTTGAAAGTAGACTGTTGTGTTTCATGTTACTTCCCATGGATGTAATGGCAACCCTTGATCATGCAACATGGCCCTTTCTTCTCCCACTATGCTCTTGTTCTTCCTCTCAACTACCCCATTATGCTGTGGGTTATGGGGTGCTATTAGTTCCCTTCAAATACCTTCTTTCACACAAAAATACTTGAAGGCATGTGAAACAAATTCAGCTCCATTGTTGCTCTCGAGAGCCTTCACCTTCTTCTTAGTCTCCTTGCTAACCAATGCCTTGAATTAAATGCTCAACTAATGCCTTGAATTCAACAAATTTTGAGAAAACTTCATCCTTCTTCTGCATGAAGAAGATCCAACATTTTCTAGAGAAATCATCAATAAAAATAACATAGTACTTATGTTTTGTTGTGGAGGTTGTAGAAAAGGGTCCAAAAACATTAGAGTGGACTCGCTCCAAGATTGCATCTACTCTGCTATCTCGACCATTGAAATTGGATTTGACATATTTCCCTAATGTTCGGCCCTTGTAGACATCCTACTGATCAAGGGAGCCTTTAGGGAGATCGATGGTAATTTGTTGCATGATTTTTAAGGAACCATGGTGTAGATAACCCAATCTCATGTACTAGAGTTCTCCAACATATCGACTTTTCACTTTTTCAGCCTTACTGCTCAATGCAATGCAATCTCCCACCTCAAGTTTGTATAGGTTCTTCACATGAACCCTGATATGCTTCCCTTTCCCAGTAGCTATGTGTCTTAGAAAGGATTTCCCTTTTGGAAATTTGTGATTCACATAATCCACAATATTGTGTGCATCTTGTCGACATTTCGAATCCCAACAGGGATCCATCTTCAAGACAAAAATTTTGAGTGATAGATTGAAGGAGTGTACTAACCACAACAAATAAATACCTAATGCATAAAAACAAAACGCTGACAAATTTTAAAAAACTAAACCTAAGCCTACATGAGAATAATTAATAGATTAAAATATTTAATTTATTATATTAAATGTAGTTATTTCATTACTAAGTAATATTAATAACAATTTTAATTTATTTCCTAAAGATTTTAATTAAAGCGAAAGTTACAAACCTTCAAATTAATTTATTTTATAAAACCTTTTATTTAATATGTAATAAATGAATATCTTTTTAATAAGAAAATCATTTAATCTATTTATCAAGTAATAAGTGAAAACTTTTATTTTACTATGAACTAAATTAATAAATTTAATTTATTATTAGTGTTCAGCCTGTGTAGACATCCTATTGGTCAAAGGAGCCTTTAGGGAGACCGATGGTAATTTGTTGCATGATTTTTAAGGAACCATGGTGTAGATGCCCCAATCTCATGTACTAGAGTTCTCCAACATCTCAACTTTGCACTTTTTCAGCCTCACTTCGCAATGCAATGCAGTCTCCCACCTCAAGTTTGTATAGGTTCTTCACACGAACCCTGATATGCTTCCCTTTCCCGATAGCTATGTCTCTCAGAAATGATTTCCCTTTTGGAAATTTGTGATTCAGGTCATCCACAATATTGTGTGCATCTTGTCGATATTTTGTATCCCAACGGGGATCCATCTTCAGGACGTAAATTTTGAGTGATAGATTGAAGGAGCTTACTGACGAGAACAAATAAATACCTAATGCATAAATACAAAAAACCAACTAACTTTAAAAAATTAAACCTAAGCCTACATGAGAATAATTAATATATTAATATATTATATTAAATGTAGTTATTTTATTACTACATAATATTAAGAACAATTTTAATTTATTTCCTAAATATTTTGATGTGGGCGAAAGTTACAAACCTTCAAACTAATTTATTTTATAAAACTTTTTATTTAATTTATTTTATATATATATATTTTTAATTTAATATGTAATAAATTAATGTCTTTTTAATAAGAAAATTATTTAATCTATTTATCAGATAATAAGTGAAATCTTTTATTTTACTGTGAACTAAATTAGTAAATTTATTTTATTATTAGTAAAAATCTTTTATATTTTTTTTTCTACGTAAGACTAAATCTATTAATGGAAACATAATTTACAATGAGGCCCCGGCCTCTGCGGGTCTAGAACAACCAAATAACTAGTTTAAACATCAAAACTAAAGTGAGACTGCCCCGGGAGGGGAAACCAGTCCGAAGACGAGAAAAAAACCAGCTGCCCGCGCAGGGGTTACAACTCCAAAACTCGGAATTAACTGTCATGGTGAATTTCCAAATTGTCCATGTATTTTGAAATAAACAACAGTAAAAAACAAACATCTAAAAAACCAAGCTGGGCAGGTGACCTGTCTGCTTGAGAGTGCTAGGTGTCTTATGACGGTGGCTTCTCCTCCACTATCAGACACCTATACTCGCCTGAATCAGTATCCTCTGCCTGCTTGCCACCCATATTGTCGTGTGTCTCTCTGGCTTCATCCTGAACTCCTTTGGCTTTGCTGGTGGCCTTGCCACCCGAAGCCTTCGGTCTGCTGGTGGTCGAATGATCCTGGGCCTCCTGCTGATTGCTGGTGCTTGGCACCTTCTGTGCAGTGTCGGGGGGGGCAGATGTACCAGGTTCTTCGCTGGGCTGTGTTCTGGGTCGCTGTGCGTGCCGGCTTCCTCCCTGAATTCCACCGAAACGGTGGCTATAATGACAGGTTTGTCCATGGAGCAAAGGAAGCGAAATTGAGCGGACTAGGTGGCAACACTTAGATTGGGCATCTGGGTAACCGGATAACTACCATGGAAACGGGGTGTGGACGGGGTGGAGGGCGGGGAGGACGAAGGGGAAGTCGATGCAGAGGGGGGCAGATGGCTCGTCCGCAGCTGCCGCCTCGCCTGCAGTGCATGCAGTGATGAAGTCACGTCATATTGCTCTGAGTGGGGTGCTGCAGCGAGGAGTGAGCCGAAATGGTCAAGTTACAGACTGGGAGCAGGACGAGGGCAGCAGAGTTAACACTGTAAATGACAGGGGGATTCAATTCAGGGACAGAGGCAGGGGCCGGGGCATCAAATTGCAAGGTGCAGTGAATAGAGTGGGAGAAGTGAATACCATTTCCTAGGTCGACACAACTGAGAAGCCTGCAACGCCGCCCTGTTGCGGTGCGAGAGCTTGGCTCTGCTGCAACAGGGTGGCAAGAGTAGTTCAGAGGCGGAATGGAGGTCTGCCGATGGCTCGGAGCCATGATTTTAAGATTACAGGGAAGGTCTCGACCCGCACACCGGATTAATGGTGTTGGCCGGGTGACAGAGGCCTGCCTTAAATTCCCATAGGTGAGAGCGCGGAAGACCATGTGGCTCGGCCACCTGCCAGACCGGCGTCGCATCCGCAATAAATCAACTTCAACCACCCGCATCCGGGGGTGCTGCATCATTTTGCACCAGTGCAATATAGTCCTATTGATGAATGTCATCTTTTATAATGTCGAGCGAACCTGAGTATAGTGTTCGATCACTGTCCACCCCTAAATTTTCCAAGAGGTCGGCCACTTTGTTGCCATCTCTCTTGATGTGTTTGAAGGTGATTGCTCTATTGGTTGCAAGCCATTGTTCAATGTGTTGTAAACATGCTGCCAGTCTCCAACTGCAGGACAATTTGTGTACTGGAGTCCCCTGTAGAATTTGATTAGCCATATTGATGAGAATTTGAGAGTCTCCTTCAATTATTAAGGGAAGGAAGCCATGCTGCTGAGCTAGATGAAGACCTTGCCACAATCCTTCCAGTTCAGCGGAATTTTTCATGTCCCATCCTGTTGTGCCTAGGAAAATCAGCAGAGGTTTGCCATTGTGATCCCTGAAAATTCCTCCATGTCCGGCCTTGCCTGGATTGCCTTTAGAAGCGCCATCAAAATTTAATTGGGTGATTCCTGGTGGCGGAGGGAGCCATTGACTGGAAGTTTGGTGAAGTGGGAGGGATCTACTGGGATGCTCCTGAGTCTGGTTGATCCTAAGATTCCAATTCTGCCAGATGATCCACTCTTGTGGAGAGGAGGGAAAATCATCACCGCGCCAAGTTTGGAGCGCTAGTGTTTCCTGAAGGTTGTTGCAGAGATTGCTCCAGATGATCTCTATGGGAGTGGTTTGATTCTTGAAGATGCGCTGATTCCTTTCCTTCCATATAGTCCAGATGAGGAGGCCTGGAACGATTCTCCACAAGGAGTTTAGCAGGTGGCTCTTGTACGGGTTTTTAGCCCAATTGCAGATGGTTTTGGTAATGTCTTCTTTAACTCTGCCATCTTTTTGACATCTGAAACTTGTTTTTTCCCAAAGTTTGTTTGCCAAGTAACAGGAGTCCATGAGATGCTGTATGGTTTCCTCCTGTTGCTTGCAGTTGGGGCACATTGAGGGTCCGTGGAAACTTTTTTTCCTTAGGTTGTCCCATGTGAGAATTCTTTTGTGACATAACAACCATAGGAAAGTGGAAATCTTGGGCCATATTTTAGGAGACCAGACTTTGTCCCAGAGAGGGTCCTTGTTATTCTGAGTACCAATCAGAAGGTTGTACGCCTCTTGAGTGGTGAAAGTCCCACGTGGTTTGTATCCCCAACGTAGGATGTCCTTTTTTCTAGAGAACCTGATTTTCCTGTTGGTAAGTTTTGTGTCCAACTCCTTGTACATTAACTCTGTTCCTTGCCTAATGATGTGCTCTGCTCTTTTACATTGTCTATAACCCTGATCAAGGGTGGGAGTCCAGTACTGGTTGACCGTTTTCCATTGATGAGCATCCCTGTCCTCTGTTTGTGGTAGTGTGATTATGTTGTTGAGCCTAGGTCTTTGCTGCCAAGAATCCATCCACAAGCGGGCATTGTTGCCGTCTCTTACTTCCCAAAAACTGTGCTGATGGATCATGTTTCTGTGCTGTCTAGCTGCATTCCAGATAAGGGAGCCCTTTTCTATTTCTATGAGTCTGATCAAGTCATCTGGCAGTCTATTGTTAGCATATTTGGCAGTCCATAGGATCGCCCAGGGCGTGTGCGGAGCTGAAAGCCATTTCCACCAGATTCTAGCTCCCATGACTACATTACTGTGTTGTGGGTCCTGAAGACCAATACCCCCAAGGTATTTTGGGAGGCATATTGTTGCCCATTTGACCAGTGCCCATTTTCGATTATGACCAGAAGATCCCCATAAAAATTTCCTTTGAAGATATTTGATTTTTTTTAGCACCCATTTAGGCGCTGCTAGAATAGATAAGAGATAAAGAGGCATAGACTACAGGATGACCTTGATTAGAATTAGACGACTTGCCATGTTGAGGGCTCTAAAAGTCTAGGAGGTGAGGTGGGCTTCAAGCTTGTCTAGGAGCGATTGCCAAGAGGTGTGCTTAAGAGCAGAATCAGTTAAGGGGGCACCGAGGTACTTGGAGGGGAGAGAGGCGACAGAGAATCCAAGAATGTGGGCTATAGAGTTTTGAGTTATAGGGGGAGTGTGAAAAAAGAAGATTTGGGATTTAACAGTGTTGATGCTAGCTCCAGAGGCTGCCGAGAAATCATCTAGAAGGGACTTGAATTTTTGGGCTTCTTGGACCGAAGGATGCCCAAATAACATGTTATCGTCCACAAATTGTTGGTGGGTGATGGCAGGGGAATTATGAAGAGATATTCCTCTAAGCTGATGCTCATGGAGAGCATTCTTGATGATACAACCCAGCCCTTCAGCCATGAGAACAAAGAGAAAGGGGGAGAGGGGATCACCTTGACGGATGCCTCTAGTGGGTTGAAAAGGGGTTGAAGGTATTCCATTAACAAGAATGGAGAAGAAAGTAGAGGAGATTAAGCTCATTACCCATCGTACCTAGGCAGGAGAGAAACCAAAGGCTGTCAACATTTTTTGAATGTACATCCAACTCAACTTATCAAAAGCTTTTGAGAGGTCGATTTTAAGAAGCATACCTACTTTTTTGTGGTGCTTGAGGGAGTGGATGATCTCATGGGTGAGGATGATGCCGTCTATGATTTGCCTTCCTTCCACATAGCCCGATTGTTCTGACGAGATGAGCAGGGGAAGCAGCGGCTTCAATCAGGAAGCAATAACTTTAGATATGATTTTGTAGATGACATTGCAAAGGGCTATAGGCCTGAATTTGTCTGGAGTATTAGAATGCTCCTCTTTGGGGATGAGAGCAATGAATGTTGCATTTAAAGAGGGGAGCATCTAGTGGAGGGTTCTTGATTCTTCCACTACCTGCCAGACTTCATCTTTGATAAGATCCCAGAATCTATGAAAGAAGTTGGAGGTAAAACCGTCTGGACCAGGTGCTTTTCCTTCCTTGAGCTGTTTCATAGCTGATTCAACTTCTGGTAAAGAGACTGGACGTAGGAGCAATTGATTGTGTTCATCTGTTATCACTTTCGGGATGTGTGGGAGAATCTTTTCAATTGCTGGCTGTCTGTTGATTTGAGGTTCTTGATGGACTGTTTTGAAGTGCTTGAGGAGTTCTTTTTCAATATCCTCATGTTCTTCCAATTGGTCTCCCTGCTGATTTTGAATTTGGGTAATGTTGTTATGCATTCGCCTCTGTATGGTGGTGCGGTGAAAGAATTTTGTATTCCTCTCGCCCTCTTTTAACCATCTTATTCGGGATTTTTGTTTCCAGAGGATTTCCTCTTGCTTTTCTCTTTCTGCAATCTGTGTCTGAAGGTTCTTTTCCTGTTCTGAGAGTTCTTCAGTCCTTCCTTCAGTTATGATGGTTTGCTAGATTTTCTCCATTTCCTGAGCTAGAGCTCTTTGAGCTTGGAAAATGTTTCCAAAGGTGGCTTGGTTCCATTGCTTGATGTGTGCTTTGAGGAATTTAAGCTTTTGCTGGAATTGAAACATTTTTGAGCCTGCTGGGGGACGGAAACTTTTCCACGCAGACTGAACTAGATCGTTGAAATTTGGATGTGTCAGCTAGAATGATTCAAAGCGGAAGGGTCTTCGAGTGGAATTTCTGGGTCTTTGCCATTGAAGCGAAATGGGCCAATGGTCTGATCCAGAAAGTGGAAAAATTGAGGTTGAAAGGTCTCCTCCCAGGTGGATAACATTATCTAAAATCAGGAATCTTTCTAGCCGAGAAGCAATCTATTGGGTACTGGATCTTTTGTTATTCCAAGTATAGATTCCATTATTGAAAGGCAGGTCAATTAGCCAGTTGCTTTGAATGAACTCCTTGAAGTGCTCACTTTCATTATCCAGTCTGATTCGACCTCCTCTTTTTTCCTCTAATTTAGTGATCATATTGAAGTCGCCCCCCGTTATCTAGAGTGGATGAATCTAGGTGGAATTGAGCAGCGTTAGCGTGTCCAGAATTGTTGACTTGTTCACAGCTTCCTGTGGAAAATATACATTGGTGAGGTGACCATGCACATTGGTCCCTATGATATGGAAGGTAGCTTGTATGAAGTGATGGGTCACATGAAAGTCTGTGAGCGCAATGGCCTGTGCATTCCATGCTATTGCAATTCCTCCAGAGGCTCCTATAGCATCCACAACTATTGTGTGGCTACCTGGCCAGGCTTTTGAGAGAATGGTGTTGAGAAAAGTACTGTTACATTTCGTTTCTTGCATGAAGAAAATATGAGGTTTCTCCTGCTGTATCATGTTTTTAATCATTCTGTATTTCCCAGGGCTGTTTAACCCTCTTAAATTCCAGGATGTGAGCTTCATGGTTCAGGATTGGGGAGTGGCCTGTAGTACTTTGTTAATTTGGAATATCTACCAGATTCCACCAACATTTCCCCGATGAGGATGGTTCTTTGTAGATCTGTCTTTCTCCCCCTTTTCTTGGTATCTTTGGGCAGATTCTTCCCATCCCACTGACTTCCTGGTTGAATTCCTAAAGATCGTTGCTGATGTGCTTTAGATAGAATGACCTCTAGACTTTCTAGCTGTCTTGCCAGGATTTTATCAAATTCTTTCTTCTTGCAGGCTTGCTCAAGGCCAAATATGTCCAGATCTCCTAAGTCGATACTTTTAGGCTCTTCTTCCATCTGCTTGGGTTCACTGCTCTCCGCTAGGAAATCAGCTGAATGCTTGGGATCAAGCAGAAAGGTATCGATGTCCATACCGTTAGGTTTCCAGGCCGATTCTTTAATGGAAGAGGAGATGGGGAGATCTTGGGTTCGCTTGGGGATTTGGGCAGGAATTGAATCAGTATGAAGGGTGGTGGAGGGCGTTTTGGGAAGCTCATCAGAGTGCATGGTGGGTTCAGAGACCATTGAAGCAGGTTGAGCTAGGATGTCGAAGCTGTTGCTAGTAGAGGGAGTAGAATTGCTGGCAGGGGGATTTTTGGGTTGTGAAGTAGGTTTTTTATGGTTCCTTTTTCGAGTGTTCACTTTTGTAAAGCCATCTGGATCAGGTTGCCCTAAGGAGGCGTTGGAAGAGGGCTTTGCATTTAGCAGGCAGTCACGGAAAAGATGTCCATGAGCGTGACATTTCCTATGCCTGAAGGGGAAATGTTCATAATCTATGGTCTGAATCCACTCAAAATCATCATGAAATAGACTTACCAAGTCTGGAAGAGCGTTTTTCAGATGCATGTAGACATAGATGCGGGTGTAGGAGGTGTATCTTCTGAGTTTTGTTTCTTCTGCAATTTTAATGAACTCTCCTAGGCAGTTTCCAATGTCTCTTAGTGATTCTTCATCCCAATATTCCAACGACAGGGAATATAACCGGATCCAGACTGGTGCCGAGCTCAGATCTTCTTTGTCCGGATTGAATCTTTCGATCCAATCATGCAGATACAGACCTACAACATTGAAGAAATAAGGGCCGCTATCGATAACCCTATTTCGGTCTTCGATACAGTTGAATACCACTGTAAAAAACCCCTTTGGTCCCAGCTGCAGATTGATGTGCCCTTTTGGTTTCCATTTGGCTGCAATCCATCCCTGTAAGGCTTTCTCTGTTGGCCAAAACCCAATAAATTTCCCAATGAGTGCATGATCTTTCATGAACTAGATTTGGGTGTTGATTCATTGACTGGGCAGTTCAATCTTTGGTCATTTTGCTGCTACAGGTTTGCAGGTCGCAGAGGTTACTTTGGGCACCTCATCATTTCTTGCAGTGTTATGCGGCCCGTCCTGGGGTGTTGCCTCTGTTTCCTGTGGTCCGTTTTGTATATCATGATTGTTCTGATTTGCCTGCGTCTTCGAGGCGGAGGCCTTGTCAGATCTATTCTTGGCCTGTAGCGCAGTGTTCACCTTGGGGGGAGGCTCAGAGTCCTCCCCCGACAGGGTCGCCATTGAGGTTGTACTAATGACTGGCATGTGCAGTCGTCAGGGGTTTCAGAGTCGATGGTTTAGGGGCGCCGTGCTCAGAGCAGAGCTCCGTTGCAGTGTCAGAATAAACCCTAGGTCGCCATGTTGAAAGCTCCGCAATTACTACATGATCAAAAAATCACATCGTTAATCGTGATTATAGAGGTTAAGGAAAAAAATATTTTATTTTACTATGAACTAAATTAGTAAATTTATTTTATTATTATTTAGTTCATAGTAAAATAAAAGATTTTTACTAATAATAAAATAAATTTACTAATTTATTTCATAGTAAAATAAAAGATTTCACTTGTTATCTGATAAATAAATTAAATAATTTTCTTATTAAAAATATATTAATTTATTACATATTAAATAAATTAGTTTGAAGGTGTGTAACTTTTGCTTAAATTAAAATCTTTAGGAAATAAATTAAAATTGTTATTAATATTACTTAGTAATAAAATAACTACATTTAATATAATAAATTAAATATTTTAATCTATTAATTATTCTCATGTAGGCTTAGGCTTAGTTTTTTAAAACTAGTCGGCTTTTTGTTTTTATGTATTAGGTATTTATTTGTTCTAGTCAGTAAGATCCTTCAATCTATCACTCAAAATTTCTCTCTTGAAGATGGATCCCCGTTGGGATTCAAAAGTTCGACAAGATGCACACAATACTGTGGATGATCCGAATCACAAATTTCCAAAAGACAACCACAAAAGCTTAAAATCTAACAAGATATCCCTTTACTGAAAATAACATCATAGCAACGATCCTCCAATACTGCTACATAGATCAGGTTCTTCTTCAGCCCAAGTACAAACATAACGTCTTTGAGGTGAAGAGGAGAGGCTTTCTCCCTCTCAAAGGTGACAATTTCAATTTCTATAGCATTGTACCTCCTAGCATCCCCCAATTTGATATGCATCTAGAGGTCCTTCTCCTCCAAGCTACTAAAAAACTCCTTGCACCCTGTCATATGGAACGATGCACCATAATGAAGGTACCACACACTCCCCATAACAGAACTGGCCATGCATGCTATTAGGGTGAAGTCTAATTCGAATTGTGAAGCTAGTGATTCACCTCCTGCTCCTCCTGAAGGCTTCTTGGTAGAATTCATGTGTGGGCATTTTGTTGCATAGTGCCCGAATTCCTAACAATGGAAGCATTTGATCTTGCTCAAGTATTTCTTCTTGCCATTATTTTGGTTGGATTCAAGTTTGATCTGGGTCTTCTTCAATTTTCACTCTAAGCCAAAATTCTCTTCATCCTTAGATTTGGATGATTTTCCATCTCTGTTATTTCTCCTGAACTCTTCTTGAACCAAACCAGACCACAACCTTTCCCAATTCGGTAATTTTTCCTTTCCGTTTACAGGGTCCTGGTATCTGTGCTAGGATTCTGGAAGGCCTAGAAGAGCTAGGCTCACTAGGTCATCTTCTGCAACATTCACCCCAACCCCTCCAAGCTCATCATGAACTTGAGTAAACCTGAAGAGATATTATGGAATAATATCATGCTTTTGCATTCTTATGTTTTGAAGTTTTCTTTCAGGGCCAATTTTCTATCGTCACTGCCATTTTTGAATAGCTCAGTTAGTGTTTTCCACATAATAAATGGTGTCTCTTTTCCATGGATATTTGAGACTACATGGTCTCTCAAACCTTCTAGAAGAATTCTTCTGGCCTTTGCAACATCCTTCTTCCATTGGAATAATTGCTGCTGGAGTTTTGCAATGTCAGTTTTAACATATTCTAACACACCATTGTCATCGAGCACTGCTTCCATTCAATCTTTCTACTCTTTGAAATTTGAGCTACCCTCTAGGGCATACTCCAATCTCAGCCCATTGAAAGACATTCTCCTAGTCCTGAAGAAAAAATGTTGCATTGAAGCTGCTACTTCAAAATTCTTGAGAGACAAGTTCGAAATACTAGTTTTAATGTGTTTTCATGGCTTTGGTACCATGTAAAAATTTGATAGAAATTGCAGTTGCTCAAGATTTCAAATAGAAAAATAAGAGACACAATTCTACTCTACTGATCCGCGGAATGGAAACCACAATTTAGAATATCATGCATAAACATGCAATAAAAAAAAAAAACTAAAAATACACAATGATTTCCAGGGGAACGCAACTCGGAAAAACCCCTCAAACCTATTTGCATTAATCAGTTGAATAGAGAAACTATTACAATTGTCTACTCCAACTATGAGCACAACCTACAAAAGAATAATTGTTCTCTTTTTTCAATGAGAAACATTGGCAAAAACTTAGCCAATTATTTTCTCACCAAGCCTCTTATTTCCATGTGCAAATCCTGAGGAAATTAGCCCTTAAGAAATAGGAATTTCCTCCAAATTGATTGCCAATTCCCAAGGATGGATCACCTGACCTCATGCAACACCTGTACACTCAAAACTAGTTTACAACTGATGTTACACTGCCTTGTCATATCCAGTTCAAATGAGGAACTCAAATTCCTTCCATGCACTAGCTATTTTGGGTTGATTGATCAGTTAAATAGAAAATGTTTGAGTTAGACTATTGTCCCATTGCATAAATGACCTTCAATTGACTCTATCAATAGTTGGAGGTCAACTAACTGAATACCACTGAATATAAATAAATTGGATTACTAAAATTTAGCAATCACACATGCATAACTTAACTCCAAGCCCTCTAACTCAAATTTACTAAGCTAACTGAGTGACAAGATCCATGTCACACTAGTTAGCTGCCTCCAAGTTGTCCTATTGATGTGGAAATTCAATTTGACTAAGGCTAAAGTGAAATTTACCTTTCTTGCTACATTTTTTCATTAGACCAACCATAGTTACAAATTCAACACTCCCTCTTAGCTAGGGAGGTATTTATAATCATTGTCATATGTGTTCTCAAATTGACAAATTTCTCTAAAGAAAAAGGTTATCCATCATCATCAACATCATCATATATCATCAACATCCGCTAGTGGCCATATCCATGTTGGTACCAAACCCATGTCAATGTCATCAACATATCAAGACTCACTCCTCCAAAGTGATCAATCCTCAAATCCCATGGCCTCTTCCTAGGCCAAAATGATAAGACCCTCAACTAGCAAGAACTCACTCACCCTTCCTGGTGAGCACTTTGGGCCAAGACCTCACTAAACCCCTTCCTAGTTGGTGATTGGGTATAGATGTTGAAAGGAACTCATTCCACCCTATTTGGTGTGTGGTCAAGGTCTAGGACCTCACTCCATCCTTCTCGATGTGTGATCAGGGTCCAAATACTGAAGGACCTCACTCCACCATGCATGTTTTGTGGTCATGGTCCAGGACCTCATTGAAACCTTCCTAGTGTGTGATCAAGGTCCAGATGTTGAAGGAGCTCACTCCACCATGCCTGATGTGTGATCAGCGTCTAGGATATTGCTCCACCATTCCTAGTGTGTGATCAACGTCCTCCTCCAATACACACTCACTCAACCCTACTTGGTGAGCATTCCAGGTCTCTTGGGCCCATTCTCCCTATCGGGAGAATTTCCATTCATTCTACAATCATATCATCAATCCATCTCAATGAGAGGGGTGATCTTCATGAGCCCCAACTTGTATATGAAATACATGAACTTGTCTCTCAACAACGACTTCATCAGAACATCAGTTGTCTTCTCATTAGTGGAGATGTACTTGAGCCTTATTTCTCTCTTCTACACGATGTCATGGTTGTAGTGTTACTTGATCTCAATATGATTTGACCTGTCATGGAACATGGGATTCTCTAAAAGCTTCACACGACTTTGATTATCGTAGTATATCACCATCGGTTCCAATTCTTGGCTGAACATTCTCGCAAACAACTTCCAAAGCCATACTACTTCAGTACAAGCCTCATTGGCTAAAATGTACTTTGCTTTAGTAGTGTTGAGTGCAATTGACCTTTGCTTCCTGCTCATCCACAATATCATAGCGGATCCCAAACTAAAGCATACTCCCAAGGTACTCTTCCTACCTTCAACACTTTCCGTCCAATCAACATTCATATATCCTTGAAGTTGTACATTCTTGTTTGCAACAAATCTCAAGCCATAATTCACTGTACCATGCATATATCTCCAAATGTGCTTTGCTCAATCCAATGCTCATGTCTAGGTTCAACCTGAAACTAACTCATTGTGTTCACAACAAAGCATATGTCTGAGCCGATGTTAACCAGATACATCAACGAACTAATCAGCAGTAGGTACATAGATGGACCTTCCAATATGGAGTCAGAGCCTCTTAACTTCTTCAAGCTAGTCACCATGGATTTGCAATCCATCAGACCAAATATGTGAAGGATCTATAACACTTACTTTCCTTGACCAAGGAAGACTTCGCTAGGTTTCTACAATATTTCTAATCCCAAGTAATAGTGCGTCAACCCAAGGTCCTTCACATCAAACTCAGAAGCCATGTGCTTCTTGCAATGAATGATAATAGGTTTAGTACCTATTAGAAACAAGTCACCAACATATAATAATAAGATCACAGGTGCATTCTTCACAACCTTAAAGTAAAGGTTTGAATTGACATCACTCTTGGTAAATCCCAGTCTTGTCGTATAACTATCAATATGAGCATACCAAGCTCTTAGAGCTTGTTTGAGTCCATACAAGGCCTTCTTCAACTTGCAAACTTGAGATTCCTTTCCATATACCTGAAAGCCTTGAGGTTTCTCTATGTATACCTATTCCTTGATCACACCATTGAGGGAAGAATTATTCACATCCATCTGGTGCAATTTACCTCCCAACAAAGAAACAAGAGAGATGATGAATCTAATCAAGGTGTATCTCACAATTGGAGCGAAGGTCTCATCATAGTTTTCTCCCTCTTTCTAGTCGAACCCTCTAGCAACGAGCCATGCCTTATATTTGTTAATACTACCATATGCAACATGCTTGATCCACTTGGAAGTTACCATTGACTTCCCTTTAGTCCTTGGCATAATCTCCCAAACATCATTCTTCATGATCAATTGGTACTCTTCATTCATTTCTTCCTTCCACACCTGCTCACGAGTTGCTTCTTCATATGTGGAAGGTTCTACATCAATGAGTTTTGTCATGAGAGCTGCATAGCTAGAAAATATATTGGGTTTGTTAACTTCCCTAGATGTTCCATCAAGAGCTACATGTCCTTCTGCCTCTTTTAATGTAGATCTAAGCCATGTTGGTATCTTCTTGATTTCTAGAACTACGACTAGATTTTTTGGATCTTGAGGCCCTTCTGTCCTTCTAGCACATTTTGTAGAACTCGAATGCTCCTCCCTTGAAGTCTCCTTCTTCACTTCATCCAAGGAATCAATGGATACTTCCTTAGACTTATAATATGCCACTTTCTCATCAAAGGTGACATCTTGACTAACCTCAATCTATCATTGCTTTGGAATGTATATTTTGTAAATCTTTGATTATTTAATGTAACCAACAAATATGCCTTTATTTCCTAAAGTCTTAAGCTTGTTCCTCTTATCCTTAAGATCATGAATATATACATGACAACCGAATATTCTCATGTATCCAACTTTTGGATTCTTTTTAGAGAATTCTTCTTTAGGAGTCATACATTCTAAAACTTTATGAGGACTTCCATTTTAAATGTACATGGCTGTCTATGATGTTCCCTCCATAAGAAAAACAACAAGTCCAAATCATTCATCATGGCTTTGAAAAATTCTTCAATGGACCCGTTCTTTTGTTCTGCTACACCATTCTATTGTGGATTATAGGGGACAATTAGTTCCCTCCTAATCCCAACCTACTTGCAGAAAGAAATAATCTCCTTTAAGGTGTATTCTCCTCCATTGTCAGATATCAGGATCTAGATCTTCCTTCCTGTCAAGTTTTCCACTTCAGCTTTGAATTCCTGGAACTTGTTGAATACCTCATCCTTAGTCTTCAAGTGATATATACATGTCTTACAAGAGAAGTCATCAATAAATGTCACATAGTACAACGAACCACCAAGTGATTGCATAGGCATCAAAACATATACATTAGAATTAATCAAGTCCAAATCTTCCTTTGATATGTTATCATTGTTTGGAAATGGTTTCTTAATGTTCTTCCTAAGAGTGCAGCCTTTGCATACACTGTCATCCTTTATTTGCAGTTTAGTAACCCTTCAAACTATTTGACTCAATTTAGGAAATGCTCTAAAATGAATATTTTCATACCTTCTTTTCCATAGCTCACTTGGATTTATCTCATCATGTACTAGTTCTTGATCTGGTTGACTCACAAGTTTATACAAGCTTCCATCACGAATCTCAATAACCCTAACATCATCTATACTAGAGCCCTTGGACCAAACAAGTACTTTTCCATCCAAAAAATCAACTATATCTCCATTATCTTCCAAACAAGAAGTAGAGACAAGAATATTTTTTAAACCTGATACATAAAGAACATTGCTAGGATGTACATTATTACCATTTTCCATCTCTATGGACGCCTTTCCAACTCATTTGACTGCATAGTTGTGATTGTCTCCAAGTTAAACCTTTTGAGACATCTTATTTTTTGTCATGCTTGAAAGATTCCCATGTTCTTTGGTCATGTGCCTTGATGCTCCAATATATACCAGCGACATGTCATCGTCATCTACAAAGGTACTTGTCAAAGCAGAAAAGTAAAAGAAATCCTTATCACCTTTGGGCTTCTTTGGTTTTTCATCTTCAACATCTGCTGCAAAAGCATGTTGTTTCCCTTTTCTCTTCTTGTTATTATCCATATTAGGACAATATATCTTGAAATTTCCATATTCCTCACAACCATAACATTGGATCTTTGATATGTATTTCTTCTTAGTAGAGGAAGAAGATCCATTTCTTGAATTCTTGTGTTGAGGTACAAACTTCTTATTTCCCTTGTCCTTGAAATGAGCTACAAGGGCTTGAACTTCCTCATATTGGTAATCGCTAGTCATCAATATTGATTCTTCTTGAGCAAAAGATGTCCACAGTAGTTCAAATGTAGGAGCTTCCTTCCAAATTCTTATGCCTACTGCAAAAACATCCCATGATATAGAAAGACCATTGAGTGTTTTAATTACTATTTCTTATTCAAGAACGGATTGACCAATTGCTTGAATATGATCTCTTATTTCAGAAATCCTTACGAAGTAAGAAGCCATGATGTTTTCATTAGTCATCCTTGCATTTTGAAGTTCATCCTTCAAGATCATTGATTGACCAACATTCTTGATAGTGTAGAGACTCATTATAGCATCATATATCTTCTTTGGAGTATCAAGTTTTGCAATGTAGGGAACCAAATGATCCCTAATGGAGTCCACTATAAGAATCGTAGCAGTGATGTAATCCTCCTTGAATTTTTCTTTTCCCACTATATCATCTGGTTCAGTAACCTTCATTGTCACAATGTCCAAAACTTTTTTCTTGTCAAGAAGAATATCTATTCTAACTTTCCAAGCTCTAAATTTTGATGCTCCCTCTGGCTTGTTTTCAGATTTAATAAAGGAAGCCATAGAAACCAATCTACAAGAAGGACTTGAATTCTTTCTACGGTTTTTTCAAGGTGATCTCAATGTTCATTTCTTCCTTCACCAAAGATTTGATACCATGTTGATTTTCTTAGCGCAGTTAGGGTTAGCACACTATTTCTGAAATTTTGATAATTAATTTTGATGTAGATCTTCTTTTAACTTATTCCAATATATCATTCAAAAATTATACTTCAAAAATTCAAGCATGAAGAAAAATAGAGCATTGGGCATCACAATGAACAAAATAAGAAAACATTTACGCTGAGAAAACCCACTAAGGGGAAAAACCCAACAATTTTTTTCAACAGAGAAATTCTTCTTGTTCAATGAGAGACACACCTAGACCTATGGCCGAACCTAGTCTTCTTTGTAACAGCCCCAAAATAAAAACATGTAATTAATTAGATTAATCATGTGATTTTATTTATTTATTATTTTATTTATTGTTTATTATTTATTTAATATTTAATATTTTTATTATTTATTATTTATTATTAAGGGACATTACAGGCATCGAAAGTTTCACAACATCTTGGAAATCTCAAGGAATCTCTATCCTTTTTCCCACTTCTGGAATTAGGCATAAGCCTCCTCGGTTTGTATCCTAGTCCAAGGCTGGCCCCAAGGCTCGCGCCTGACTCAGACCTCATCTACCCCAAGGCAGGCATCCGGTACAATGCTCAATGTCACCGGCATCTCGCAAGGTTGGCCCATTTCCTCCACAACTCACTAAGGTGCACAACCCCAGGCATCGAAGTCCTTACACCCCTACTAGACTTCGGCATCCCAATACAATACTAGGCACCTAACCTAGAACATTAGGCACTTGGCCTCCTCAAGATGGTCCCATAGCCCTTCAAGAGATATCCATCAATACGTTGATTGAGGGCTCGGGGGTGGCCAGTTGTGGCAAGATTTTGTGCAACTGAGCCTACGGTTGGGTGGAGAGTCGTCCCTAAGTATTTGTTGCAGTTAGCATAATTCAACTAGCGTTCCCTAGGTAAGTTGTCTCTACTCATATATTTTGAAATTTAATGTTAATTAGTTGATAAATTACATGTTGATTATAAATCACATGATTAATCTAATTAATTACATTAAATTTCAAAATATACGAGTAGAGACAACTTACCTGGGGAATACTAGTTGAATTCTGCTAACTGCCAAAGTCTTGGGGACGACTCTCCACCCAATCGTAGGCTCAGTTGCACAAACTATTGCCACAACTAGCCATCCCCAAGCCCTCAATCAACGTACTACTGCTAGGGATCCTTTGTCTCATAACACTATTCTCCCAAGAGAATGGATGATGGAATGCCTCTCATCTTCCTCACCATCTATTAAATGGAGCAAACATTAGAAGGGGAACCACGTGCACACACTCCATGTGTCAACATGCAACTTTACTGATTTCTTGTTTTATTCTTATTTATATTTATTTAGAGCATGTAATTAATATATTATTATTATTTATTTATTTATTTTATTTATTGTTTATTATTTATTTAATATTTAATATTTATTATTTTTATTATTTATTATTAAGGGACATTACATTCTCCTCTGAGTCAAGTCACCCAATATGATCCAAAAATTAGATATGCATGTCTGAGCCAAAATTTTGGCCCTCTTGCAATTGCTAGTTGCCCCAGAAATTTCGGCCCTAGAGAAGTTGTCCCAGTTACCTAGAGATTTCGCCCCCTATAACAATTGCCCCAAAAAAATGTGAACCATAGAGAGAATAGACAATCCACACATGCGAGTTTCAAGAGAGAGAAGAGGGAGATAATTATTCCTTCTATTCGTCCTTCTTGTCCTTTATTGCTTGCCCATAAATTGTCTTGTGTGAGAGAATGTGAATGCCCAAATGGAGGAGGTCAAGCTGCCTTTATATAGTAGTCTGTCTTTGCTGAATGGATGTGTCTCTTGGCCTGGGCTGACTTGACTTGGAGTGAATCTGACTTGTCACTTTTGGAGGCAAAAATTACATTTCGAAAATTTTAATATTCATCTTTAAAAAGTCGCAATGGGACTTTGACTTAAAATTAGTTTTCTTTAACTCTAGCATTCATAAATATGCTTTACAATGATAAATACAAGTACATCAAGTGACCAAATATACATTACGAAGACTGACCATGGTTACAAATTCAACATCTTTTGGGTTAGGTTGGATTTGGTTTGTCAATTTTTAGTTATCCTTAGAAAAAGTTGAAATCATTTTCTCTAGCTATCCAATTTCATTCTTGTTAGTCCTTGACATGAGTAATTGTAGTGCCATACTTTTTCTAATCCCTAATTAATTTCATAATACATAACTATTTTGGAGTGTGATTCAGTAATGTCCTTAACAATCATTTTTTCTCATTATTTCATTATTTTTATGTTTTTGTTGCAATGGATCATCTTGATTTTATACAGAATGTATAATGTGAAAGCGTTAAGATATCTAATGGAACCTTCAAAGAGAAAGAAATCAAATGGTTTTGTTAAAATGCATGAGAATAAATAGGAGTCAAATTATATGGAGAGACTCATTTTCAAACTCCATGGAGGCCATGTTTAGGCAACAAGGTTTAGAAATTATTGCACTTTGTTTTGTTTTGATGATATGTGGGTTTCATAATTGCCTAT